>OX235275.1:32481534-33703625 GCA_944472155.2 Trichobilharzia szidati
CCGAGTCGTTTTCACCTAAGGAAAACTGTTCCAGAGCAACTTCAGAACAGCCGTGTTGTGAGACTTCATATACCGTCACTAGATTTAGTCTTGAATCATTTCCTTTGATGTCAAAATATTCAGCGACCCTCTCTAAAACTGAAAAAGTGTCTGAGCCGCTATCCAGAAATGCATACACCCTAGCACTCATTTGGGGCAAACAACTTCACCCGAACAACCTCGAAATAGACCCTCTCAAAGTTGACCTTGTGTCCAAACACTGTTCCTGAACTGGAAGTCGTATTAATATTCTCCAAATGTAATAGTCTGCGATGGCGCACCTTACATCTCCATAATTGTTATTGATTGGAATAAAGTGATTACTATTATCCGCCTACCTTGCAAATGTGTAACTGAACTATATAAACAGAATGCTACTAAGGACAAGCTAAGAAGACTTGGTAAAACTTATAATAAACCTACGGACTTCTCCTCGCTCATTAGCATCCTAAAGGTATGTGATAAAATCGGATCAGACAATGCGAGTAAAATTTATCAAGAAGAACTTTAAATATATACCATTCACCCAGCCTATTGTTGAGATGCGACCATGTGGGATCTGCTCAGATTTATGGGGCATCTTATAAATTAACTTGCTGTTTATCGTCAGATCTTTTCATACCACTCCACAATGTCTTATCTCATTTATTTTCTGACAACGTCTTTACTTGATCCTCATTTTACTCCATTAAACTTAACATCTTATAGCTCTTCATTACTTATTATACTCCTACTCTCTGAAGGGTACGGTTGTGCACTAAATGCACAAAAAGGTATAAAATAAAAACAACTGGCATGAGGATAATTGTATTAAAACCAAAAGTGGATATCATGATAGTTTGTGATATATCTGTAGCATTATTCATTGCAAATGAATGTTGTTACCCTAGGGTGTTTCCTTTATTAATGCATTTATTAATGATACTTGCACTTACCTATTTCATTACAATTTAATGATTCACCTCAGCACTTTAATTTTTCTAAAACAGATTCCAATCCCTTGTAAAAGGTGTACTTACCTCAATATTGGTTGGTTATCGTATGCCTACAACCACGGGATGAAAACGGAACGAAGTCGATTTTCCCGCTCAACCTGGAGGACAACTGTACAATTCAATAACTATACGGCCTAATTCAGAAAATGAGTGTATTATATGTATCGAATATTTAACAGTTGAAATACGATTAACTTGTAGACAATCTACGATTTGATATTATATCATACTTGATCGTGCCTGTAAAAATGGCATGCATTTTCATGTAAATTTGTAAATTTATATGAAATACATTATTATTATTACTTGTTGCCCTTAAAAGCAACTGCAAAATTATTTCTCTTTGCACTCTTCCAAAAAAGACTGCAACAAAAACAGAGCAACATTCCTTACATTCTTCATGATAGTGTTGCTGTTAAGGATGAAGCAGCCATAGTTGAACTCTTTAACAAGCACCTTCCTGACTCATAACACACACACGATATTTCTACATGCATCGACTTGGACTCTGTAACAGGCAATACACTGTCAAATATATGCTCGACTGTTGATGTTACAAAAAGTGCAGTACGTTCATTGAGATTCTGCAATACTCCTGGACCTGACTCAATTTCCTCATTCTTCCTAAAAAGCGGTGGCTCCGATCCCTCTCTCCTTCTGCTTAGAATACTCTCAGCATCCCTTATAAATGGAGTTTATCCTCCCAAATGGAAGCAGACATATATTATCCCTAGATTTATATCCGGCTCAAAATATGATGTGAAGAATTACGGGCCAATAAATATAACATCTGTCTTGTCAAGGATACCTGAGAAGATATTCAGTGCCACAATCACTGACTTTTTATTGACTGAAAACCTCATAACACCTTCTCAGTATGGTTTTATAAAGTCCCGGTCATGTATGGCTTACCACTTGGAACTATTTGGTTTTATAACTGGACTGACTGACAAAAAATTCGCTGTGCTCATTATGTATATTGGTCTCAAGAAGGCAGTCGATAAAGTATGTCATAGTTTACTCCTGAAAAACTCAAGGCAATCTCTTACGGTGGTGTAATTCATTTATATGTGGTTGGTCCAAATCTGTTAAGATTAACGACACTTTTTCTAGTACCACTCCTATATAAAGTGGCGTAATTCAAGGCAGTGTACTAGGGCCTCTATTATTTCTTATATACCTAAATGACCCTTCTTACATTCCAAAGACTTGAAGGTGGTCTAATACAGTACCAGCCAAGAAGTGAAAAATCTGTTTCATAAAATCCAGTTGGATTTTGGTAATATTAAGACTTGGTGTAAATCGTGGATGATGCAGATCAACGTGGAGAAGTGCGGTCTGTTATGCTCAGCTAGCCTTCGTATCGCAACATGCATTTCATGTAAACTTACCCGTTTATACGAAATATAAGTTATTTTTATTATTATATACGACAAGCTAATCACTATCTTTCCTTCTGTACTTGACCTCAGGCTCCGTTACTCTGCTGATTTTAAATTCTCTCTGTGTGTCACCAACCAAGTTTCTAAAGCCAGAAGATTACTTGGATTTATATTTCATAACTTTCAAACCCAAGAATCTAAAATGCTACTTTATAAAACGCACGTGCGGCCCCTGCTTGAGTACTGTCCATATATCCCAGACAGCACCTCCGTTAAAGACAAACTAAAGATTGAAAGTGTCAAAAGGAGATTTACAAGTAGAATCGTAGGGACAATTCTGAAAGTTCCCTACAACTATCGTTGCACAACTCTTAAGATCGAACTCCTTCGGTTGAGGCGCCACCGACTTAACCTCATTCTCCTATTCAAAATTCTCAAAGGAATAGTACACTTTCTTAATAATAACCTTCACTTTACTTCTTCGACGTCTGAACTATGAAGCAACGGGTCTTCTCTAAGTCATATTCTTTTTCGAACGAAGTCTCGTTTTAGCTTCTTTAGAGTGAAATATAGGCAAATACGGAACTTCTCGCCAAGTGAAATCAAAACCAGCACCACAATAAAACGATTCAGTCATCTATTAAATAAGTATTTCCCCAAAAATAGTCTTGATACAGTTTGCCACGTGCTGAAAATTCGTGTTATTGTTTCTTTCCCCTTCGACTTACCTGCCTAAACATCTCTGTTTACTCAACGTATCAACAGAAATGGCCAGTGTTATCATACTTATTTAATATAATCAACACTGCACTAATACTGTTCTTAGTTCCTTTTTTAGTTGATTCAGTTATTTGTTTAGCAAACCTCATCTCAAAATAGCCGCAATCCTTTCATACACACCTGGAGTGGAATACACATTCCAACAAACTCACCACGAAAGTTGCACCGAATCTACATGAATTACCCTCTATGCAAACACATCTCCATCGCCTGAAAAAATTTGCCAGCCTCATCTGCCATACCTTTACAGTCACTCAACTTCATTTAACCCCAGCTGCTTGTTACCAAATTAATCAAATACTATAGCGAAAATCCCTGGCGATGCTGTTTTTTGGGCATTCCAGTGTGGTAAGAGTTCTATCTCAAAATCGAGTAGTAAACAGCCTGAATATGACCAGGATTAAAATCTTTTCTGGAGACTAACTAATATTGTGAGTGAATACCATCTACGTCTACGTAAATTCCGGCCCAACGCGGGATCGTCTAAAAAATCAGCTTAACTACACTGTGAGTTTTAGATATTAAATGATTTTATTTTACTGTTCTGTTACTATAATACTGTGTAGTCAAATTCCTATGAACCGTCTATTATAATTAACTGCCGTCTCTTTTTGTGCATATATATATGTAATTATATATCTTCATGTGGTGTTTTTCGCACCATTTCATACTGTCCCTTCGTTCCCATATGTTTATACCTAAAATCTGGGAGGCAGACTTCAAATCTCTTATTTCCTTACATTTTTAATATGTATATAATATAATATAACAGTGTTCCATTTCAAATTGCACTTGTCAAATATGATCATGCCTGTACAAACAGTATGTCAATCACGTAAATGCTTCATTTATGTGAATAAAATATTATTATTTTGTGAAAAATCGTAGCAAACCAATGACCTCCTCATGGTTTTTCACCTCTCCTCAAAGCTCATATCCTTTAGTTTGAGACGATCTACTAGGCTGTGAGAAACTGCAGAAAATGCGAATTTTAGATCCATCTAAAACACTCTTGGGTTGTCTTTTAGCGGACCTTTCAACCAAACTGTAGTGAGACACAGAATATGGTTTCTCTGCAGCAATATTTCATAGCGTGTCCGAGTAACTTGTGCTCTTTCTTCCAAATTCTCGAATTCACGCTCCCTACCATCAACTGAATTTCGTTAGCCACGTCAGCCCATTTCGCTCGTTTTTAAGTAGGGAGACGTCTAATAACTCGTCCAAAACTTATGGGAGGGTTCAAACCAGAGGCGTATCTGGTGTTACTCAGCATGATTTGAGCATTGCGAGGTCTTACCGCAAAGCTGGTGAGATCACCTCCAGTCATGATAATGGTTTGAGAATCTCTAGTAAGTTCATTAAAAAGTGAACGAGCAACTATATGTTCCTGATCGAATAGACCATGCAGTATTTTGAAAGGCAGCTTTAAAGCTGATGTCTGCAGGTGGGGACCGATTTTTTTAAGCTCTCTGAATTCGTTTCAGTAAACAAAAGAAGCATTTCAAAATTATTTCCTGTTGATATATCTACGTCTACGGTTTCAGTATCCACAAAGGTAACCCTAATTATAATGATATGAAGTTTCGTTTTGTACAGTGTTCATGTAATGTTAAAGATTTTCAGCAGAGTTGACTGAGTTGTATTTTCTCTTCATACAGGATCTTCAGATCAAATACTAATCACAGCGGATCTTGTGGTTCTGTGCTATATGACCAAAATAGAAGGCCAATCTCTTATGATAATCCTTCTTTGTCTCCCTCAATAAATGCACGACGTTTGCTTTGAAGACAGCCGCAAAACTTTCAGGATAACATTCTGAGGCACAAGAAGATAACTCAGGAACAGTTAACTCAAGTACTGGGATACGTTGACAGCCACGACTATGCTTTTTTCCAAGTTTCGTAGAAACCTATGAGCAAGCGGGTTGCAAAAATTTTGAATGCACGACAGTAAATAATTCCATTATCTATCATATTTTAAAAGACTAAAACGAGATGCAGCCAAAGAAATTCTATACAAAATGATGGAACTGATTGTTGGTAGCCAAAATTTTAAGCAGGCCGCCGGTTACTTCACAAATATTTGTTTACTCAAGCGAAGATGCCTGGTGTGCCTGGTCATCAGGCATATCATTAGATGACGTACTGTATGAAACGTCATCAGCGGATGCCATGATAGCCCTTTAAATGTCTAGCACTTCTGTGTGGCATGGTCATTAATGCTGGCGTAAGGTACTGAAGAGCCGATTATCTCACTAGACTCCAGAAAACTCTTGAGTTCTTCAGCACAGTTAAAATTTGAAATCACTGGACATATGTGGTTTGCATATTTTACATATTTTGCCTCTAAAAAAACACTTAATTATCTAAATGATGTGTTTTGACATTTTCCAGTGACCGACTCAGGATGCCGTGGTGCGTTCCTTATTGGTGGATTAAATTCAGTTTCCCCCGAACCCTTACACACTGTTATATGTAGATTGCCCTTTGTTTTGTAATGAAGTAAGTGGGTCTATTAATGTCTCTTTCCTTCATAGTTTTCTGTTAGTGTTAACAGATTATGTGTTAATTGACTTCCTTCAAACCAACACTATGGTAAATGGTAAATATTAGTTGAAGGAACTAAGTGAAGACGAATGAAGAGTTAAAAGTTTGAAGTAGGCAAAGTATGAATAAGAATATTCACGTTTAATAGGGTAAAACGTTTTCGGATGTTGGAAATTACTGTGACCTTCAAGCCTGCAAATCCTTCATCTTCAGCCGACCAATAGAAATACCAGCTGTAGGTTGGTGTGTAATTTGAGAAGCAGCATGGTTAGAAGGTCGGTCTCTCTCATTAATTTATTGTTTTCGGTTGTAGAAATAAGCGTAAATTAAAAGCTTCAAATGAACAAGGTGAGCATACTGCAGAGCAAGACTCTGAAGATACCACTATAACACTAGTTGAAAGGTAGTTTGTCTTTTGTGTAATGCCTCGAATTCATTTTGTGAATTAGGAATGCAGAATATTCTCCTGTAATGCTTACACGTTTGGAGAATACTCTTAATGCTGCCAAGAATTCGTTAGACAGATATGAAGCTGTCCTTATCGGAGGTCCTGTTGGTTGTGGAAAATCAACTTTCGTGAATAATTTGGCGAAAGAATTTTGTTGCAAAGTACATAGCATTCAAATAAGTGAACAAACTGATGCCAAAGTAAGATGAAATCCGATTAAAGAATAAATGGACGTGCATTTTGTGTGTCTTATGTGATTATTTCTGAATCTCGATTGTTTTGAGTCCCTTTGTTCTCTAAGTTATTGATAAGTAATTAATACTATTATCCTTTTGAGTAGGATGAAATTGAAAGTACATTAAATTTCTAGCTGTGTTGATGCTTATAAGCCCATGAACCTAGGTGATATGATTGTAGGCGATATGACGGACTGACTGGTTTCAACATAGAACTTTGCACTGATGTTCAGCAGTTCGAGTCGCCATACTTGGCTCAGCACACATAGCCAGAGAAGAAAGTAAAAGAAACGCAAAATAGAGACCGTAAACAGAGACAAAAAGAATAGTAACATCGATTTATTATTCTCCAGACTTCGTAGAGTTATTAATAGCATAACTGTGTTGTGTCTGATATGAAGTTTTATCCAACCGTAGTGCCCAAATTCTACTCAGACGGTTATGACCAAAAGCTGAAAAGACTGATTAAGCAATACAACTGTCAGACATTATATAAAGTGAAAGTATTGGCGTATACATAATCATTGACTCGCATATTGCACTTGTCCCAACCTGAGATTAAGTAGAAGTTCAAGTCGAGTAGTACTGCTAATGTCATACAATATAATGTATTCAAACGTGTTTCATTGTATCCTTTGAAAAGTTTTCCTCAGTATTAACCATATCTATGTGATTTGTAATTTTTCGAAGATGTTTTAAGATGTTGACAAATATGGTTAGTAAAAGAATCGGTTGTAAAATGTTTCACCTCCGTGGACAAGATCACCTTTATGTGTTATCATACTAGATATTTAATATTTTTAAGTAAACGTACACTTACAGCCTGACGAAACTTAGTTATTATGGAGCTGTTCAAAAATCACTAAGTCATTAGCCATAAATCTCTAGTTAATAGTTGGGTTTTTTTGTTCAATTAACGACAAATCTATTCAGTGTTTTTAAGAATATCAGTAGCACAAAAAGATGTGTATTCAGGATACGTATATAAATATTCTGTTCTTTATTTTTACAAATTTATGAATTACCATGCTTTTTTATTTTACTTTTCTAGACACTCTTAGGGGCATATTGTTGCACTGAAGTACCTGGACAATTTATATGGCGTCCAGGTCCATTGATTTCAGCGATGAAACAAGGTTATGCATTGATACTTGAAGATATTGATCGTGGCTCTGCTGAACTACAGTTATTAATTACTTCTGTTTTAAGAAAGTTGAAAGATTGTTCAAGTAGTCTGAATAACGGTGTATTAGTTGATCCTGTCAATGGGAATCCTATTAATCAGCATAAAAATTTCCGTCTTCTTATGACTCGACGTTTTGTTACATGTCAGGGAGGAGATTTTCGTCAAGAATATGTAAATCCTTTGATTGATCTACTAGATCGTTATTGTTTTGTAATAACATTACCAAATTTTTCTAAGGATGAGATATATCTTGTAAGTTAACGTGTATACACATATATTATTTTATAGGCCATGATGTCAACCTTCATTTTAGTTTATTGGGATTCATTATACACATTATAGCATTTCTTTGTATTAAATTATTTGTTCATAATGGGTTCACTGACACTTGACTATTTCAAAGTTAGTTGGATTGATATGGGTGCATTATGGTTCCCTCTTTTTTCCCCCAAGTTACTCTCGTCAACTTGTCCTTCTAGTTTGGGTATGACGTGAAATTTATGTATGGGTGACTTGGTATCTTATTACTTTTCATTGTTAATGTGTGTTTAGGTGTTCGGTAGACGACTGTTTTATGTTTGTCTAGATGTATCTACTTGTTATTTACAACTATCTGGCAGCTCTTGGCTTGGTTAGCTCAGTTCGGTATAGCATCAGACTTTCAATCTGATTGTTCACGGGAGTGGGACTCAAGGCAGTAGTCTTTGAGTCAAAACCTGACACCAGTCTATGAAGTCTCTGGCAGTTGGTTTAAGCCATGAAGAGAGAGATGTAGACTGCCTCGTCGAGATCTTCGAGTTACTAAGAACCAATAGTTGGTGACTGTTTGTTATATGGCTTGGAACTATTGATTTCGTGTCACTTCTAAGACTCATTAAATCTTTGTCTTATCCCATACATTTCTGGTGATTATAGTTCTTTTCATTTTCTTGCTGCCTCTCTTTTCTCTATCTTTGTGCAGTGCATGTAGTGTGACAAGTTGAACTGCTTCACTTCTGTGCGAAAGTTAATGTTGAAACTTAGTCAATTAATCCTTTACTACCATTTGTTTGATGTGTAGACACGAAGTGTAAACTACTGTATGTGTTTAGTGGTGTTTATCAATGCTTAATTTTAATTGCAACCTCTGTGTTAATTTTTTAGAAAGAGAATAAGTTAGTTAATTGTTTGACTTTCTGAACACGTATGCGTGTCCATACAACATGTTCATTGTATTAGGCGTAGTCAGTAATATAAAATAGTTTGAATCAGATGGTTGGAGGCAATCATCAGGAAGCCTTGCTTGACCTAGGTTTCGTGCTTGTTTGCCGGAACTGTTCAGCAAGGCGTATATGCAAACGTGTAGGAACAACTCATGTCCCTTTTGAGATTCGAACACGCGTCACCCAGTGATACAGTCAGAGACGTTATTAACCAGTGTCCAACCAAAGTATCCAATACAGTTGCGAGCCCGAATAGCTCAGTGGTAAGGTCTCTGGCTGCAGGTGATACTGGATGACACACACGGGTTCCAATCTCAGTAGGGACATGACTTCGTTCAAGGTTGCAGATACGCCTTGCTGACTGACTGGTGAGTGCCAACTAGCACGAAACCTAGGTCAGGCAAGGCTTCCTGCCGATTGACTCCACCCATCTAATATTAACAGTTCAAGGTGCACCGTGATAGCAAACCACCTAGTGGTATGGTAACCGCATTGCAAACTTGACTGATAGAATTCAGTCTGTACCAAGAAAAAAGACTGAACACCACACTAGTTACTAACTAGTGTAGTTTGAATTATTTACTAGTTGAAATGCGTGATTGTTAGCTAATGAGTTTTAAGGTTTGAATTCTGCTCCATCTACTTCAGCCTGTGCTATCATCAGGTAGTATCCTTAGCGCCTAAAGCCTAGCACATGACAAACCTGCTCCCGGTAAATTGTTTCCTTCCATAAATGAAGCTGTTGCTCATGAGTCAAGGTACTTCCAGCCACCGACGGGGTTGTGGGTCCGAACGCCACTCCACTTACCAAAGTTTGCGCAGTCAGTCAGGTGTCAACTGGGTATGGAATTCCAAAGGGCTGTTGAGTAACATTGCCTTTTTCATCATCATTGTTATGAGTTCTAACAGAAAATTTATTAATCTATCCTTCTTTCCTTACTTCCTTTTGTATAGTTAATTAATCAGCAGTATCCTACGCTTACACCTTTCATTGATCGTATCATGAAGATCTACTTGTTCATTGTGGATGCTTTTCAAAATGCTAACACCAATGTAAATAATAGTCATAATAATGCTTCACGAATACGTGGAATTTCTGTGAGAGATTTATTGAAATTCTGTTCACGTATATCAATGTTAACAGAGAAAGAGAATTTCGGTGAATTATTACTGCTGAATGCAGTGGATTGTTTCTTATGCTCAATGTGTAATTCTGTTAAACAATTGGAATTAGCTTGTCGGTTAGCTGGAGAATTAAATTTCACTGTAGAAAATGTAAGTGTATTGCACAGTTTTAATATTATTGTGTAGTTATGTTGTTTTTCGTTGTATAGACACTGAAATCCCAGGATGCATAAAGGGCGTTGTACACCAGATGTTAATTGTCATATGCGCAAGCTGTGATTCAACTCATGGATGGTGACAGGATTACTGCTCCATCATACTGCATCTTATGAAGGTTTGAGTGATCGTTTATTGCTAGTGAATAGTCTAATTAAGCAGTATGATTGATCTCCGAGTCTATGGACACAATAATAATAATAATAACAATGATGATAATAGTGACCTGCTTGATTCCAAAAACAGCAGTGCTTATAGTACAGCATAGAATTTTCAGCATTTGTCACAATTATTATTATTATTATTATTATTATTATTATTATTATTATTATATCCTTCACGATCCTGGGGGAACATAGGGCTCCAGGCTAGAGGCTTGAATTTTTGGTAGCAGTGGTGTTTTATTTTTAAGGGATGGAGTTGCTAGCCTCATGCTCAAACTTCCCTCTTTACCAGTCTTATTACCGGCTTAGCGAGGTAAGGGAGTGCGTCAGTGGCCGGGGATCGAACACCAAACCACCTGCTTGGTCGGCGAGCATTTTACCGCCGTGACACCGGCGCACACATTTGTCACAATATTGCATCTAATTTACTCAAAATGTAAATAAAATTAACCGCAGGCACCTTTCCACATTTGCACTGGGAATAGTGTCAAAAATGTGGAGAGTATAAAATGAGAATAGTAACCATAATAATAAATAGTGATAGTGCTCATAATAACAGTAGGTTTGTTTCAAACGGTATTGTCTTTACAGTATGGGAATCTTAGCGTGTTATATTATATTGAATCTAATATTCTCTTGACATAGCATGGTTGGGAAAAGCAACATTTGACAATTATTACAGAGTTTAAATGATGTTTACACTTATGAAAAAAAGTAAACAAAAAAATGAGAGGACTATAAATATAAGAATAATAATAACAGTAAAACTTGATAGTATAAGGATGGAGCAAATGGTTTATTTACTAGTGGAAAGAAGGTTAGTTAGTTAAGTTCGTGCCTTACACTATTGTCATAACATAAAATACGTTCCAAATATGGTATCGTGGAATTTTTATGCTCAGACGTGCCTACATAAAGTCTTTTGAAATGACCTTTTGTTTTACCTGAGGAGACACAAGGTGAAAGCTGCGGGTAAAGTGAACGTTCAGAGTCTGACAAAATCCCTTGAGCAAATTTTTGCATGAAATTAAGCGCCTGTCAATGACGATGTCAACAATATGGCCCACTGGGATACCACTTGCCCTACTGACAGTCTTCAGAGTCCTACGAAGTATGACATAGTCTTTCTTTTAAGCAATGCAGGAACGAATAAGGGTGAACAATAAAGAAGAACAGGTATGATGCAAGAGTTGATAAACTGTTAGAGGAGGAGGGGTTGAGTTATACCTAAGTGTCTTAACTTCTTAATTTAAAATGTCAGATGGAATATTTTACTAGAAATCATGTAAGAAGACTGGGAAGAAAGAATTAGCCCAAGATACTTAACATCAGACTTGTTTTTCTAAACCACTATCTCCAATTTTACAACGGTCATGGTAGACCGTATTCATGTACTTAGTTACCTGGGTTCTAGTGGGAAGTCGTGACCAGTGGGGTTCAGCTGGTCGGGTGTGAGGACAAATACTAGTCGCGGATGACATTCTTTAGTGGTCGTACCATATCAGGAATTGGCAAAAGTTGGAATTCATAGACTGGCCATTGGATCGGGTCCCAGTGGCTTAATGGTTTGCGAACTCCTCTTGTAACTGGAAGGCCCATGGGTTCGAACCACGCTTGGTGCGTACTGGTGAAGAGTTCGGAACTAGGCTGACGAAACAGCTGTCAAGCACTCTAGTGCTAGTTTTTCTGTAGTTCTCTAAGCGATGTCAGTTCATGACCAAATCTACTAGTAATTATTGTATAGCTGTAACTTGAACTGGTCTATTCATTCAACTTCCGACCATGGGTTCAAATTCAACTCCCTCGTCGCATTGGTGTTTCAACAGTCACGTGGGCATGAATCATTACTGGCTAACTGTATGGAAAATGCAAATGGCCGTTTAGAATTAACTCAAACACTTTCTTTTTGTAATTTATAATTGGTGAACAGTTTAACGGTGTAAAATAAACCTCAGGGTAACATGCGTAATGCTGTTTAGTTGAAAATCATCAGCTAGAGATATGCCCTGCATCCCCTTAGTGAATGATACTGTCCTCATAAGAGAGGTGGTTCTTGTGGCTCATGTCGTCCAGTGGATAAGGCTTTGGACTTGTATTGCAGATGCATCCAGCTGACAAGTCCAAAATACGATGAAATGCATGTGATGGAATCCACTGCTGTTGTCAGCCACCATTATCTATCTAAATAACTTCATGAATTAACCTTGAGACATTGTTGTACAGTGTCGTAGTGAGAATCGATCAACGGGAAATACAATATTCATTGAGATTAAATGCTCCCAATAAAACTGTATTTTTGTTTGGTGATTCTTTCCTATGTCTACAACTGGCATAGTATATAGGATGACAATTAATGTACTTGGATTGTTTCATCAATAACATCTCATGGTAGTTCATACCCCTAGTACAGTACACAGATTTGATTTTCAATTTTTATTCCTTTACGTTCCCGATGGAAAATAGGGTTTCACGCTAGAGCTTTGAAGTTTCAGTAGCAGTGGTATTTATTTTTACGGGGTGGGGTTGCTAACCTCATACCCCCCAACTTTCCCTCGTTGTCCAGCTAAGCGGGAAGTAAAGGTGTGCGCCTGCCGGGACTTGAGCCCGGAACCACGTGCATGGTCGGCCAACGCTCTACCACTGAACCACCGACACACACACACACAAATTTGTATAATGGTCAAATTTCTTTGTTTGTGTGTGTAGACACATTTAATTCTACCAGTATTTATATATTCTATCAATATTCCCAATCAAAAAAATTTTTTCAGGCAAGAAATATTCTATGCTGTCGATCAATCGGTATTAATTTACACACTCAGAAGAGTATTTTACAAATTGGTCGAATTATTCTACAATGTCGAAGAAGTCCGGAATGGGAGATTCAAATAGCTGGGTAAGAGTTGTTGTTGTTGTTATAAAACTTTTGCTGTTTTCTTTTTTTTATTGTTGAAATTTCTGTTGTTCGTTACAACGTTGGCGGTTACTTACTAGGAAACCAAATTAGGTTCGACTGCTTGAATGTACGGTTTCGATCTCGCTTCCAGTTGGTTTTGACTAGAAATAACCCTCACAATTAATGTGTAGCCATCTATCCTGGCTCTGACCACTTCACCTAGCAGGTGACTCTTTCTTTAGCCTGACCCATTTAAACTGGACCCAACGAACGAAGGGAGAATATGACACTGATGTCTGAAAGGTGTATTTATTGATGACAATGATGATGGTGATGCTATAGGACTGGACTACATTGACTTCTAGCTTAGAAATAGGGAAGTTAATTGGTGGATTGTGACTAGCAGTGGAATGCAGGATGAGCATTTCGTCCCATTTAGGACTCGTTAACTGGCTAGATGTACCTGCATTCTTCAGTGAGTGATGATGTTCCCACCGAGGCTAGAACCCAGTGCCTACAGTTTCAAACACCGAAGCGTTATCCACTAGACCACTTGGGCCATGAGAGGCACCTCTTGTGCAACGGGTCATATTAATTATTTAGTTCAATTTTAGATTTACATACAGAATTCAGGTACATCCCGATGACGAGTCCCAATTAGGACGAAATGAGCATCCTAGATTCCACTGCTAGTCACCATTCACCAGTTAACTTCTAATTTGTCAATAGGTGTTTGAATTCTATCTCCCGTATCAAGTGGTATATGGTTTAATATGGTGAACAGTGTTGAGGTTAGACGTACAAAATGGTGGCTAGGTAAGGGAGGGAAACCAATCAATCAGGTTTTTCGGACGCCCAACTCATCGCTGCTCATTTGGATTCTACTCGAGAGTCTGACGTGTAAAAGTCTCTTCAGTGTGTATGTGTAATCTATCATCTCCCTTACCTTTTGCATATATGTTGGGCAGTAGAGAAGATTGTTGACTGATTGGTTGGCTATCTATTTAGTAATTTGGAGTTGTCATCATTTTGTTAGTTTGTTTAAATTGTTTTGAGTCTTTTTGTTTAAAATTTAAAAAAATTTTATTTTCTTTACAGAGGGAATTCAATGCTTCAAAGTTCTAATGATCTAATTTGGCCGTTTGCTTCAACACGTCTATCATGCTCATTGTTAGAGAGAATAGCAGTTGCTGTAAAACACAAAGAACCTGTTCTACTTGTTGGTGAAACAGGAACTGGTAAAACATCCACTGTCCAACGATTAGCCTATCTTACTGGTCATCGTTTAAAGGTGATTAATTTGAATCAACAGTCGGATAGTGTAGATCTAATGGGAGGGTACGTTTTCCTCTTTAATATTTTTCTGTACTATTAATATGAATATAATAATACCTAGTAAATGTGGTGATCCACAACGGGAAACTCAGTGAAGCCTGTGAAGTGTTTACAGGAGTGAGAATAGGCTGTCTATTATCACCGGTGATATTCTTAATTGTGGTGGACTGGATTATGCGGTACACGGTGTGTGTGTGTGGAACGAGAAGACAGGAATTTGTTGGACTGATAAGAAGACTCTAGAAGATCTGGATTTCGTGCGTGGATGATTTATGTCGTTTAGTGTCACACAAACTGAAAGACTTGCCGGCAGGCGAAGGACAACAAACTGGAAGAAGAAGTAGGCATCGAGGATGGGCCTTTAAGTGAACGTAGGGAAGACGGAGATGATGAAGATAACCAAACAACAGTGACAACAAGAAGCACCAATCACTATCAACGGGAGAAATTTGAAAGAGGTTACTTCGTTCACTTATCTGGGAAGAATCATTTCAACGACTGGCCGGACGGATGAAGATGTCAAAGCCGGTTAGAATCGGAAAGGCAAGACAAATCTTCAGTACTCCGAAATCAGTTTCGAAATATTCTACGCTGCGCAGCGTAAATAACAAAATTGGGATTTTCAACACCAATGTTAAGTCAGTCACTTCTTCTATATGGGTATGGGACTTCCAACATTTCCAACATGCTACTGCAGACTTTTGTCAACAACAGCCTTCTCCGTCTGTGTACTGAAGATCACATGACCGACCAACGAGAAACTATGGGAATAAACCAACCAAAATCCTAAAGCTCATCAAATGTGTAGAAGAAAGTTGAGATGGATCGAACGAACGCTGGGAAGGCTGTCGGTTGATATTGCGCACTAGGCTGTCGCTTGAGTGGAACCCGACTGGGAAACCACACAAGTTGGCCATTAGTCGGAGGCGGGCATAGATGAGATCCTGTGGAAAGAAGGAAAAATGATAGACTATGGGTTGTCATGGCACCAGTTGGAGAGGACCTCAGAGAATAGGCCAAATTGGATATGTACTGTTTGTTATGACCGGAACTACGAACTAGTAGACTGTGAATGAATACTAACTTAATGCGCTGGCTAATCTCTCCTAATCGCACGTCAACAACTCAACAAATATTTCCAATGAAACTGTTCTGTTCTTCGTTATTACTATTCCTTTGTCTCACACCTCTGTTTACTGTCTATATTATGCATTTCTCCTACTTTCTTCTCTTGCTTTGTGTGCTACATGGAGTGTGGCGACTTGTACTGCCGCACATATGTGCAAAGTTCTATGTCGAAAACCAACCGACCGACCGACATCATCAACAACAACAGTAACACTGTTGAAGCCCTATTTTCCACTCGAAACTGTCTTCTGTTTGTTTTCAACAGAGAACTTTGCAGTTCAAGTCACCACACTCCATGTAGCACACAAAGCAAGAAAAGAAATGCAAAATAGTGACAGTAAACAGAAATATGAGGCAAATAGAATAATAATATCGAAGAATAATATAGTTTTATTGGAAATTATAAGTCACAAGGAGTGGATGCATCTGCGCCCACCATTGAGAACGATTTTGAGCCAGTCATATCACCAATTGTCTCCAGTATTCATTGGTGTTAACCGTCCCGAGGACCACAACCAGTCAGGAACTCTACACCTTCCTACATGGTTTAAACTAACTGTTGTGGATTTGATTGACTGATGAAGCCATGTTTTGGTGTGACCACCACTGGGTCTTTTCCAACCTGACCCTATGTCAGCTAACATTGCCCGTCGGTCGAGGAAGACGATGGCTAGGCATACGTAACACTCGAAACCCAAGGGAATAATAATAATAATAAACATACGGCTTCAGCACTACATCCCACTTTCATTCTGTTCTCGATAGTCTTTTTTGGTTGGCTCCTCGACTGCCCATCAGCTTTCATTTCGTCCTCACACAGTTTCCTTCATGTCATCCTCGGATTCACGTACACCTTGTCGTTTCCCATTCCGGATCCCATTCGATGATGTGTCTGGCGCACGTGGTATCCTTCACATAGTCTCTTCAGTGTGTCTTCAATCCATCACCATTTCTTTGGCCAAATTTGTTAAGTAGCAGTTGTTTGTTTGTTTGTTTGTTGATTGGTTGGTTGATTCGTTGCTAGACTTCCTTGCTGTCAATCCTTTTCTATCGTCGATCTGATCTTCAGTAAGGAACGAAGACAGCTGTAGTATGTATGCATGTCTGTATGGTGTATATTCCATACTTTTGTCTTACCTCTCTCTTTCTCTGTCCCTCTCTCTATGTGTTATATCTTTCTCCTCGTTTCCAACTCCTTTACGTTCTCGGTCGAGCGTAGGGCTTCAAGCCAGAGCTTTGAAGTTTCGAAAGCAATGGGCTGATTTTATTTTTACGGGATGGGGTTGCTTGCCTCATGTCCCTCCCCCCAACCTTCCCTCTTTACCAGTCTTATCACTGACTTAGTGAGGTAAAGGAGTACGTCCAGTGGCCGGGAATTGAACCAGCGTGGTTGGCGAGCATTCTACCACTGTGCCACCGACGCTGCATATCTTTCCCCAACAAACACAAATAATGACACATTTATATTTATCCTACTTAACATTATTTTTCCTCGTGGATTTGTATTTTCCCTCTTTTTTTCTTTTCTTTTCTTTTCAGGTTTAAACCTGTCGACTTTCAAGTGTTTGTTCGACCAATACGTGAAAAATTTGAATCTCTTTTTAGTTGTACATTTAAGTTGGATAGTAATGCAACTTTTTTGAATCATATAAATGTAAGTTTATCCAATGTTTCACTTTTGCTGTCTTTGTTGATTTGGTGTTGTTATTTGTGATCTCTGTCTCACTTGCCTTCTTATGGTGGAGTAGTAGTTTTGGGTTGACCCCCCCCCTCTTTTTTTGAAAGGAGATTGATGTCACTAGTCGATATCCATGTGGAGATGTGCTTTTTCATCCTTTTTCGTTCCGAGTGGAAGGGTAAGACTTCAGGCTTCTCGGGCTTCATAGCTTGATATCCCAAAGATCTGTTCGCGTCAACCGAAACTGTTTCATTTCTGTGCAAAGTTTTATGTTGAAATTCAGCTGGTTAGTCTATTCCGGATAGTTTCGTTACTCAAAAACCTTTTGGAATTCTATGCCCATTCGGCAATGATCCACCTATTGTCTGAGGGTTTGTTATGTTACTTGTCAGCCGAAATCTTGGTGGACGAAGAGGGATTCAAAACCTTGACCTACTGGTTAGACTAGAATTTGAGTGCTTAGACCAATCAGCTGTATCACATCAAAGGATAGCGGCTCACATCAACTGATTGGTGCAGAAGTCAGCTGTTATTATGATATTGTATTTGGATTGTTTTTTACGTTCTTTTCATGCACATTTTCCGACTGAAATGCATTATAAGTGCTATATTTTAACTGGAAAACTTGTAAAATTAGTGAAAAACAATCGTTTTAAGCATTTTCACCGAACACCTAATTATCATCGAATTGGCATATGTCGTAAGTGCATCAGAAATATATGTATATAATGTCCATATACGATTTCAAAGCTCATCTCAGTTAACGCTTACTGCATGTTAGCCGCAATGTTTACGCACACGAAAATCCACCGATCACAATGCGTATAAGCGAATTTCAAGTGCTCAGGGACTCCACAAAGCAGTGTGTGCCGCTATCCGTTGCCCCGGCATCACCCTTTGTACAAATAATTAGTTTTAATTCAAACTAACAGTTTATCAAACTAACAACAAGTGAAACCAGATGACACCTTGGTGAATAGTGTTCAGTCAACAGTTATAACATTCTATTCTTCTACGCTGAGATTAACCACTTTATTCAATCTAACGATACCTGTACTAATCAGTTTTAGCACAGATTTAACGTTTCAGATTTCAGCATTAATTCAACATACATAGTGAAATCTTTGAGGCATCGTGTATATATGCTTACTACTGATGAGTGCCATATAGTGCGAAATTTGCTTTAGTAATGTTTCAGTTTTGACGACGGATTGATAGCACCTACCATTTTCATCCTTGGCGAGTATTTGTCTTCACTCCCGACCGGATGGACCACACTGGTTTCAATTTCTCACTAGAACTCCGGGCGATTTCGTTCTGTAGGTAGTTTTCACCAGAGAACATGAGATTAATTTTCAAGAGTATGCTTTGTAGGTTTTGATTTGTTTCAAGTTTGACCAAGGATTGATATCAGTTAAAGAACCATTAAACATCAACTGGGAGTACTGGACAGCTGTTTCGTCCCACCAGTTTGGAGCTCATCGGCAGTACTCACCCCTAGGGTTCGAATGCAAGACCTTCTGGTTAAAAGTCAAGCACTTATAGATCATTATGATGCGACGGGGACCCGATTCAGTGACCCATGTCCATTACTCCCATCAGCTGGCTTTCAATGGTTCCCTAACTGATATCAATCTGTGGTCAAACTTGAAAAACATAAATCCCTACAAACTAACTCATGAAAATTAGTAATGTAATACTCTGTCTTTTTTGAGTTGTACTCACAATTATGTTTAGATGTTTATGCTACTGTTGTTGTTGTCGTTTTTTTTCACTAATAGACTTGTTTCACATCAGAACGTTGGCTTGATTTAATCACCTTAATGCGTCATCCAGCACGTGTCGCTGTTCAACGGGATTCTTCAGATTCTTCAGCATGGGTTAAACTTTTAAATGAGTTGAATATGTTAGAGAAACGTTTTGAAAATATAACCAAGTCAAATAAACCTGGACTTGGATTCGCCTTTATCGAAGGTGCATTAGTTCGTGCTGTACAAGACGGTGATTGGATATTATTGGATGAAATCAATTTAGCTCCAGCTGAAATGCTTGATTCACTAAGTGGTTTATTGGATTCAGAGAGAGGAAGTCTTGTGCTAACAGAACGAGGGTAAGTATTCTCTAGTTGCAGCAACACTGGTTTTTTTTACCGGGTGAAACTGCTAACCTTGTAACGACAGAAGACAAGGGTCAGGCAACAGATCGTTTATTGCGAAAATCAACAGATATTTATAGATTTTTATGTACCGTATTTTTAGCGTTATTGTTAGCAGAGAAGCAACCTCTTCTGATTGGTTGTTTTCCTGCTGAAGGTTATTCTGTCATCTCTATGTTGCCGTTTCTTGGACAGTCCGGTGATATATCTGCTAATCGTATCCACCCACGCAAAGTCTGCTGTGATTGGTTGTTCAGTTAGTCTTTATTTTTGTTTTTTTTGTCATGACCAAGATATGGGACGTAAACATTGATTTAAATTGGTGTCGACCAATTTTGGCTAGCAGACAGCTCTCACCAAAACCTGACGCCTAACTTTCTCTGTTGTTCGGGAATCGAACCCTGAACCACCGACACAACGTTCACAATCTTAAGTTAACTATATTCAGGGTAGAATAAAATTTCCAACCAGCTTAATCGTTTACTATTCTCATGTTTACATATTTACTTATTTATTTAGTGACAGTGAACCAGTACAACGTCATAAAGATTTTCATTTATTCGCTGCTATGAATCCAGCTACAGATGTTGGGAAACGTGAATTACCAGTGGGACTTCGTAATCGTTTCACTGAATTCTATGTCCCTGAATTAGATCCTGGAGTTGAAGCAAATCCTAATACCTCTACTAATACTACTACTAGCAATACTAATAGTAGTGTATCAGATAATTTTGTCAATAATATCACTGATTCAAATGTTAAACGTGATCTTGAGATATTACGATCAAATAATCGTGAAGATTTAGCTACATTGGCACGTTCATATCTATTGGCGTTGAATCCAACTCCATCACAGCTGGCTACAATTGTACGTCTGTATTCAGCATTGAGACAAGCTGCTTTAGAAGGTTTAGTAGATGGTGTTGGTCAAAGACCTCATTTCAGGTAAGCTAATATTCATTATCTGTTGGTATAATATTCTCTGTTTAACAGATTTGTCTTCATATGATATACTAATCATACGAAAAAGAGGAGTGGTGTTCAACGAAGAGTTGCTCTTTTTCTCAACGAATGTTATTCACATTCGAGTATTCATTGAAACTGATGTCTACAATACTTATGATCGACTTCAAGATGACTATTGGCAGGGTCACTGACGCCGCTTGGTGGCTTATGCGCTGTCATTTACTTTGAAAATGTACTTTGTAGACATTCATTCTTGACTTCAGGGCTTTCATGAATCGGCAATAGCTTATGATTTGCTGCTTTGACTGAAAACTAGTTAATAACTATTGTAATGTGTCTAGTCTTTTGTTTGGTTCAGACTGAATTCTATCGGGTCAAGTTTGCAACGCGGTCACCATGCCACTAGGTGGCTCGCCATCAAGGTGTATTATGAATTGTTAATATTAGATGGTTGGAGATGTGTGTGTATGGCACAGTGGTAGGAAAGCTTGCCAGTCACGCATGTGGTCCGGAGTTCGATCCCCGGCCACAGACGCACTCTTTTACCTCGCTAAGCCAGTAATAAGACTGGTAAAGAGGGAAGGTCGGGGGCATGGGGCTACCACTGCTACCGAAACTTTAAGCCGCTAGCTGGAAGTCCTAGATTCCACTGGGAACGCACAGGAATAAAAAGAAGATGGTTGGAGGGAATCGGCAGGAAGCCTCACCTGACCTACGTTTCGTGCTAGTTGGCACTCACCAGTCAACAAAGTGTATGTGCAACCTTGGACGAACTCATGTTCCTTCTGAGATTCGAACCTTTGTGTATCACCCAGTACCACTTGCAGTCAAGGACATTGTTCGGGCTCGTGATTAACCTCTTATAGGACTGTATTGGATACTCTGATTGGACACTAGTTAGTTACTAGTGTAATATGTGTAATCCTTTGTTTGGTTCAGACTGAATTCTAACAATATCGGTGCAACAAAGTTCATCGAAGAGTCTCTTTTCGGCGGCAAATTCATTCACTTAGCTGTACAATTGTATTTATATATGATTATTTTGTGTGTATATGTGTACATAAGAATTGTCAAACAAAAATAAAATAAAAATTAGTTAGGGTTACTGTTTACATCATCAAAAGGTTTCTAAAATGTGATGATGATGGCTACACTACGATTGGTATTCTTAAGCCGCCAATTGTTCTTCAAAATCTCCAAAGATAAACAATCGCATTTGACCACTTCTATGTGTATCTACCAGTTTACTTGCTCATGTGCAGTGAGATATATAGGTCATTGGATGTACATTTAATCGAAAAGAGTCAAAGAAAATTATCCCGCTTGGCTATGAAAAGGTAACAATGGATCAATAAACAGTGCTATAATTGAACAATATAGTCAACACTGGTCACTCAATATGTGTACGGAGAATTCATTTAAAGTTATCTACAAAGTCAAAATTAGCCTCCCAGAAACGGTTAGCTTCCGTATACTTTGTATTGCTAAGCGAGGCCTTAGCGATGCGGATAGAAAACCGTGATTTATGTACACAGAAGAAACTTCTCCATCGCCTCCTTCTACCTTGAGTATAATTCCAAGTTCTACGACTATGTTAATAATGTTTTTGTTTATTTTGAATTTTTGTATGACATCTTAGTAATATCTCCTTCTTAACCAACCCTTTATTTACTCTTTCTACCTATTACATAATTTGTCTTTGGAGACGTGTCTCCATTAACATCCTAATTCATATTATGCAACCCCTGTCAATACTTACCAATCTTCACCCTCCCTCTGGTTACAATTTGATTATTCGTCACATTTTAGAGACATTTTGATGACGTAAATAATAACCTTGACTAATTTTCATTATTGTTTGACAATCCTAATGTACGCATATACACACAAAGTAATCATATATTAAATGCAGTTGTACAGCTAAGTGAATGAATTCGCTGCCGAAAAGAGACTCTTCACTGAACTCTGTTGTTCTTATTGCATGAATTCTCTCAGTCAAGTTAAGACTGACATGAATATCCAAAAATGTACTGGGAATCACTCATCCGAATCTCAGAAGGGAGATGAGTTGTTCTTTCACGATTGCAGATATGCCTTGTTGATGACTGGTGAGAGTACCAACTAACACGAAACCTAGGTAAGACAGGGCTTCTTGCCAACTGCCACCAAGCATGTAATATCAACAATTCACGAGATAGTTTATGACCTTTCTTTATTGATAAAAGAAGTGGCGTTCAACGAATAAGTACTCTTTTCGCGATTTTTTCTCAAGCTGTACAATCGTACATAAGTAATACATTTTCATCATAACAACAAAAGGAATGTTTTACGATAGCGTGTCATTAAAATTTCAGGTTTAAATTAAGAATGAGGAGGTCCTCTGAATGACGTAATAAGGGAGATGCTAACCGAGTAATGTTACATATTTGACAAGAGGTGAGTGCAGTTCAATTAAAATTGAAAAAAAGACAAGTTGAGATCAGTGTCTTAATGTCGAGGAAAAGTGTAATAGCCGGAAATAGAAAGCGAAAAGTTACGCGTCAAAAATATTGAAACTGTTGAGATCCACTTTCGGATTCCTTGGATGAACACACTTGTTGTGTATGCGTAATTCAGGATTTGGCATATGGATTGCCATAGCTTCATCGGTTTGAAGCAGTTTAATTTCTACAACTGTGGTAAGATTTTTGCTTACTGCATAGATGACTCTGATGTTGGTTTAGGAGTTCCTCCGATGTCGAGAATCGATCAGGTGTTCTGTTTTCGTCCTAGTTTGGGACTCTTCATCTATGCGCAGTCTCCGGGTTTCGAACCCAGAACCTCCCAGTCAGAAGGTGGTAGAGCTGTATATCTCGAATTGGCAGGAATTGGAATTCGTTGGTCATGGGCTTGAGGTCCTAGCTGCTGAATGGCCTACGAGTCTGTCGTGCAATTGGAAAGTCTTGGGTTGGAACACCAGTGGGTGCATACTGATGAGGGGTCCTAAAATAGGACGAAACTGTTGTACAGTACTCCCTGGTGATTTTCCATTGATTTTCTAACTGACGTCAGCTTGTGATCAAGCCTGTAAGGCCATAATACGCTTTTGTTTTCGATGGAATTACGAGTTTACAGGTTTGTTAAACTGGAGTACTGTTGCCATTTTAATGCATTATAGTCGTTGTTTTGTCAAATATGTGAGTTATCCATTGTCTTTTTCTAATCACTACAGTCTTCGAACGTTATGTCGGGCTTTAATTGAAGCTGGTCGAGGTTATCATGGCAGTGTATTACGTTCGTTGTATGAGGTAAGTTGACTTTTATGTGCAAATCATGTATGATTATTATGTCTATGTTATTCCATTTTGAATAATGAGTATGAGCATCGTCTCTATGCCAAACTGACACACTGATATAGTCACAGTGATACTTACTGGTCTACGTTGATGAATAAATTCTACCTGGCATCTGTAATCACTTACTAAGAGAGAGAGAGAGAGTAATCGTTTGTAGGATAAATCAGTGTTTTTAAAGTGTGCCAGTAGGGATTTGGTTAAGTTGATGTCTAATCGCAGATTGTTACCATTGAAAACTTGGTAGTACTGGAAGGGTGTTTCGCCCTGGACCGGGACTCTTCAACAATACGCATGCATAATTCCACTGGGGATCAAGCCCGATGACTATACATCCACTATGATGAAATCCAGTAGCCAATGACTTCTAACTTACTTCAATGGACGAATTTTAGCACCTCACCAACCAGCCAGTGTCATCGGCGGAAGTATTTGTCTTCACACTAGAACCTTGTGTAAACCATCGTTTCAAACACCGAAGCGTCATCCACTGATTCGAAGGAAAGAAAATAAACAGAAATGTTTAGGAGAAAGAGTAGTAAAATGGAAAGACCACAGGGTTGTTATTGGATACGGCAGACCATAGAGAGTGAATGCATCTGTGCCATCAATGAGAACGATTTTAAGCCATACCACCAATTGTCTCAGCCTTCATTGGTTCTTACCATCCCGAGGACTCCAACCAGCCAGTCAGGAAGTCTACACCTCCCTACTTGGCTGGCTGGCTAGCTTAAACTATTATAGATTTCATTGACCGATGAAGCCGTGTTTTGGTTTGACCACCACTAGTTCTTTTCCAACCTGATTAATCCTATGTCAGCTAACATTTTCCGTTGAGAAAGGCGATAGCTAGACTAGCCTTTTCATGTCTTCCACTTTCATTGACCATATCTCACAACCAAAAAGGAGACCGGAGCTAACTGCTAAACAGTACACACGTCCTTTGATCGATTGCCGGATATCACATATACGCCCAGATATGAAGTAAGTAAATGGCACACGAGCCTTCTGTATCCTTGCTGCGATTTCGTCAGCGATCAATCCATTGGAGCTGATGCAACTTCCCGCCAAATAAGTGAAATGGTCAACACGCTCTACCACTTCACTGTTGCCTATCTTTAAGCTAGCAGTGAATGTAGTCCATTCCTGTAGCATCACCGCACGCTTGGTAGGATCTAATCGCATACCAAACATTCTGAAGACTCTGCATTTCGGACAACCTCTTCACCTAGGAGGGAGGACTGTATCACCAGTATATTCCAAGTCAAGAAGACTATTCCCTAGTAAAGAATCAATCCTTAAGTTGCTGAAGTCAGTTACAGGTCATATGGGTCACCTCTAGTGGGGCTATAGCTTCACTCACCTAGGATGTATATACATTCAGTCGATGACTCCCCGAATAGAATGTCACGAGCATCTTAGATTCCACCGGTAGCTACTGTGCCAACCCAATATCATTGTGTTTAATCCCCTCATATCTCATCGAAGCGTCCATACTTGAATGAAATGTATCTAATATTAATCTTTTGATTCACTGTTTACTATGCATTGCATTGCAGTATTTTGTGTTGCTACTTTCTGTCTATCTATTTGTCTGTCTGTCTGTCTGTCTCTCTTCGTATTTTAGGGTTTGATATTCAGTTTTGGTTCACAAATATGTCGAACATCTCGACCTATTCTAGACACATTGATACAACGTTATCTCTCCTCTGGTTGGAATACAGACTCAGTATCATTACTACGCCAGTTGAATACACCATTACCGATACCACCGTTGAACAGTTTACCTGCAATGCATATTGATAATTCTACTACTACTACTACGAAGTCACAATGTCCAGAAGATTATTTTATCAATGTTGAAGGGTATTGGTTGCCTAGAGGGTCACAACAACCTGTCACATATTGTGACAAAGAGAATAATAATAATACCACAGCTGGGAATTATATATTAACACCAAGTGTTCAAGCCAATTTAAAGGATTTAGCTCGTGTTGTCTCTGCAGGGTGAGTTTATATGTATATGATTTAAAACAATTGGTGTGTTCCTTTTATGAATTTAGCTTGACAAAGCAATAAGAAGACGTAATTTGTCTGAATCATGTAATGTTGTATTTGCGTGCAGCATACTTCGAACAATCTGATCACACACGAACTTGTCATAGGAACATATGTATGAAATTATTAAAGAGTTAAAAGGTGAGAAAAATAAATTTAGGTCAAGTTATAAGGACATATTGAAGGTCAAAATAACAGTGAAGATCATTAAACCAAATAAGAAGGGTAATAGAACATCTACTCTAGCTGGCATCAAAGCAAAGTTTATCAAGGAAGGTTTAGTGTGGTGATGAATTGTTGCTTTGAATGCATAAAGGTGGTTTAAACTTCCTAACTGCGACTAGGGCTTCCACAAACTTTAGGATACCCTACTCCAAACATTTTCTATAGATAGGTTTAAAAGACTTGTAAATATCAATTTTATGTCGTGTCTCTATAATATGTTTCGCAAAAGAGGAGCTAGGTCGATGTCTGTTCTCACCATTAATGGGTTCTGGTGATTCTATTTGCTTCTGAAGCCATTTAAGAATATGCTCTGAAGCCAGCCCTTACCTGCAGAGATCGATGAGTCTCCTCCCTATGCATGTGTGGCCACACGTACATTCAAATTGGTAAATACATGGGGATGTGACATCATTTTTCACAGGTTCTAAGGGCTTAGATGGATATATTGGCTTCACATACTCCATTGTTATGATCTTAGCTACATAGAAAGTCTTTTTAACAGTAGCGTTCAATCTCTGTCTAGTTGTCAAGCTCCTATGATCCCCCATGCATCGGGTAATTTGATTTACACGTCTTCCTTAGCGGCGAGTTGGAGAGTGAGTCTTGATATTCTGACTACTTTATATCTCCTGATGAACTTGTCTGGATAATTGTTATCAACCGGAGTTTATGCGTCCGTGTGTGATCAGATTGTTCGAAATTTGTTGCACGCAAATACACACTACACGATTTAGATAAATTACGTCTTATTGCTTTGTCTATATATATTTATATAAGTATTAAACTTGGGCACTGTGGTAGAGCATAACTCCATTATGGATAAGATTTTATTTTGATAAATCACACAGTGTTGTACAGTAATATTATGATTATGAGCAATAGTTTATGCTCGAAACGTCATCAGTTAATATTACTGTACAACACTGTGTGACTTATCAAAATAAAATCTTATCCATAATGGAACAATATATATTTATATTAAAATTTTGTAGCAAACAATCTGTTCATTTTTCAGTCTGATCTGATCTTCAATTATTGCTTCAGTGATTCGACTGATTTGTTTAGTGCGTTGAACTCAATTTTATCCGGAATATGTCTCATGTATATTCGGCGGCTTTTATTATCCACACTATGATATATGTGTGCGGATTGAGGATTGATGCTACCTACTTTTCGTTGCTAAAGTAGAGGTGGAGCGGGAGGGGGTATTCGAACCCCAGGAAATCCGCCATGATTGAATGGCTCCCTTGAGTAGTAAATTTTGATAACATTATATCAGAAGTTGAATTTTGTCTGCAACATCTGATGTAGATTTCGAACAATTTGATTCCCCCTCACCCCCACACACACATTCACTTGTCAAACCAGTTTAGATGGAAAACAAAAGGTTAATTGAAATAAACAAAATGCTATGGGAGTGGGGTTAAGAAGCAGGATAATCTAACACACTACCTTTTGGTAATATATAATCAAGTAAGGATTACCAAAGTAGATTTAGGGGTGGGGTTGGATGCGCTTAGTTTTTACGGATAGTTATCGTCTCAGAGTATTTCAGCGTGCGCTGCTGATTGTTTTCAAAGAGAATCTTGAAACACCTGTTTTTGATATCAATCTTGTGATTCATATCGATTGCGTCGATGGTTCTGCGGTAGAATTCTCACCAACCAACCATGTGGCAAGTGGTCCGGGGTTCGATTCCTGACCGGCCGGCACACACCTCTACATCCCTTAACCGGTTATAAGCCAGATAAAGAGGGAAGGTTGAGAATGAGGCTAGCAATCTCACATCCAGTAAAAATAAAACTACTGCTAGTGAATCGTCAGAGCTCAAGCCTGAAGTCCTATGTTCCACTAGGAATGCAAAAGAATAAAATAGTGCAATAAATGTTTTGCTATAGACAAAGTTATAAGTCTACCAATTGAGTTTATCGATGTCCAACAGCTGAGTTTGTTTTTATCTGACCATGTGGTTAAATGTTCTCCCATCCTCACTTTCAAAGTGCCGATTACTCCTCCCTATGTATGTGACTACACATGTAAACTAGTATGTAGTGTAGGATGTGACATAATCACCTGTGCAATATTGAGGCTTGTTGTAGAGCATGCTTGTTTTGGCTTTATCAGTAATTATAAACTGCACTGTGTATAGTAAATTGTACGGATGACCGAGTTTAGTCTCTTTCTTCTTCAGGTGGATTCTTTGATGGCTTAAGTTGTATATAAATAAAAGATGAAATTATAAGGCGAATTAATGCGATAGTTCGGCTAACAATAGAATAGCTTTAAATAATTTATCAACATCAACTTTATGTGCAGTATATCCACAAGGTGTGCTAAAATTGAGTTCCGAATTTATTGTATTTGTCCTTTGCTTAACTATGCAGAATAATTTTCGGAAATTTAGTGGTGACAAATCTGCCTAAGTGGACGTTTAATTGGACTGGCTCTACAGAAATCAGTCAAACTGATAGTTACTATGACTCTTACTCTTTGTTGTCATGATTATGCTAGTAGATACCTTCTCGTGGTTCCTGCTGGGTGCGTTTGCCAGTAACTTCCCTAGCTAAATTCTGTCAGGACGAAAGTGAACTATTCTTACACTTTTTGGGTTGCCGCACGCGGCTATATTCCTGTCGTGGTGTCCTCTTGGTGTTAAGGCATTTTGGGGAATATGATTGGAGCATTGACTGCGATCTGTAGCCTGGTCATAAAAACCGATCGGGAAGGGTGTTGGTAAGAGTCTCGTATCCCTGTGTCTTCTGGGAAGCTTGATTCTAACCTTCAGAAAACCTGTGAAGTGATTATGACCGAGACTACTTCGCTCGGGGCGGTAGCCTTTAAAACTTCGTCAGGCTGCGGTCGGTCGTGGGTTGAACCCCGCACCACTTGCTGCATGGGTGATGAGCACATCACCACTGACTTGTGTAGTGGTTGAGTGACGTGATATAATTGACAGGATTGAGTGGAATTCACCTAAAATTGATCGAGAGTCGAGTTGACAACAGTGGTAATAAGCGGTAGATATTTAATAAGGGATGTGGGAAAATATAGTACAATAAGGATCCAATAAACAGAAACTACGTATCCAGTGTTAACAGACATCAGGTCCATTGTAGATTTATTGACTGAACAAACTTCTTTTGTATACAGAGTTCAGGATTCAACATGTTAATCGCCATCGCTTTTGTGGTTTGACAAAGTTTTATTCGTACTTCTCTTTTAGCAAGATTCCCACATATTCCGTAGGTAACTGTGGAGTTTCTTTGTGGGTTATCTTGGTGTCTAGATTCGATCAGTTTTTCCAAAGTAGAGCTGTGGCGGGGCAGGGAACCTGTTTTTTTCTTAATAAAACTATGAGAGTAAGTGTTCCATGGCACCTTTAGATGGCAAACGCTGGGTACGGCCGACATTCCTAGCTCCACACGAACAGGTGAATAGATAGATACACATTAATTAGGCCAACAGTGGTAGTTTATCCTTCCCTTTTTCGTAGAGGAAGTTAGTCGAAGTTCAGCCGCGAAGGAGGAGGAGGAGGAGTGGTATTTCCGCCTATAATGAGTCTCCACTGAATTGTAGCTTCAAGTAGAGAAGTCTTTTGGGAGTAGAAAGTGTTAGCGGTTTTAATGGTTTAAGTTTTATGGATTTCGTGATTAGACGTTCTGGGTAGCTAGTTTCGAGGAGGATTCTTTTCAGAGTGTTCAGCTCCTCTTTCATAGTGTGAGGACTGCTAATACTGAGGATTCTAAGGCTCAATGAACGCATCAAGTTTCGTTTTGTATATTCTTATTACTTATTATTCTGTTTGCCCTCCTCCTTGCATCTTGGTAATATCATCACATAGGGGTGGTCTACCCGTGCTGTTACAAGGTGAAACATCAGTTGGCAAGACATCACTCATCACCTATCTGGCTAAACGTGTCGGTCAGGTGTGTTATCGAATCAATAATCATGAGCATACAGATCAACAAACTTATCTTGGAACGTATACGGTATCATCAACTGCACAAGCAACCGGCAAAACATTATCGACAACAGGGGAAGAAGAAAATCTCAGTGGGCAAATAAAATCTGTTTCACCATTAGTCTTTAAAGATGGCTTATTAGTCAAAGCTATGCGTTATGGTTATTGGATAATATTGGATGAATTGAATTTAGCACCAACTGAAATTCTGGAAGCTTTGAATAGAGTAAGTCCGGTTGTTTTTTAATACGAATTTTGTTCTCTCCACTTTTTTTTAATGGGATTTTTGAACATATGGATGTGAAGGAGTCTGAAAAATGTGTATTTAGGAAAGTATCAGTGATAGGTGGTGCGTCGGTGGCATAGCGGTTAGGACGCTCGCCGACCATGCACATGGTCCGGAGTTCGATCCCCGGCCGGCGCACTCCTTTACCTCGCTAAGCCAGAAATAAAAGCTGGTAAAGAGGAAAGGTTGGGCATGAGGCTAGCAGCCACATCCTGTAAAATAAACACTACTACAGAAACTTCAAGCCTCTAGCTTGAAGCCCTATGTTACACTGGGAACGTGAAGGAATAAAAAAAAATCAGTGATAGGCGGCAGGCTGACTGTTTGTTGTGTACCTCAACAATCTACTGATGCGTAACTCATTCGCATCGACTGTAAGTTTTTCTTGATGTATTTGTGTTCGATCATGGCTTTCATCAGAATCCAAAGTCGTCAAGTGGATGTACCTATATCTCCGGTGAGTAATGGCGTCATACACCTATGGAACATCATGCTTCTCGAAGCCTCCATAATAGAAGCTAATAAAGTCAATCGATGGATAATTCAGAGTAGTAATTTCAACTAATAACAACTTAAACGTGTCTCACAAGATGATGGTGGGACGTCGAGACCATTTGATCTAATGGATAAGGCTTTGGGTATTTGAAGTGAGATGGGTAGTCGGTTTGAGTTTCAGTAGAGAAATCATCATTCATTCAGGATACAGATACCTCCCGTTTACTAGACCCAAATGACTGACTGACTGGTTTCAACATAGAACTTTGCATACAAATGCAGCAGTTCCACTTGCCACACTCCCTCCTTGTACCACACAAAGCAAGAGAGAGTGAGATAACCAACAGAAGTGTGACTGAAGGAAAAAGAATAGTAGTATGGGAGAACAATAGAGTTTTATTGGGAGGATATGACAAATGATGAAGAGTGAATGCATCTATGCCACCGCTGAGAACGATTTTGAGCCAGTCATATCACCAATTGTTTCAGCCTTCATTAGTTTTTACCATCCCGAGGACCCCAACCAGTCAGGAAGTCTACACCTCCCTACATGGCTGGCTGGCTGCTTAAACTAACTGTTGTAGATTTCATTGACTGATGAAGCCAGTCATGTTTTGGCTTGACCATCATGTGCTAACTCTTTTCCAACCTGATCCATTCTATGTCAACTAACATTGCCTATTGTCGAGGAAGGCGATGTCTAGGTAGATGTAACACATGCTCTAACCATCTCAATCAGTATAACTTCACAACTTCGTCGATTGAATTTCCCTTCTTACCCAGCACTCAACCGACGCCTAACCTTAATATACCACCTAACACGGGAAATAGATAGACAGATAGGTCTAAACATACGATTATCTAGACACAAATGTGGTGGTCTTCATTCCACCGCACCTCCAACCGGGCAACCAATAAGTAGTAAGTAGCATAAAATCAAATTCATAATTTACAATTTACACAATTCGAGTAGTGGAATTTCACGGTAGTTGCATACTACTCATCTCAGTCAAACCAGTAGTATGTAGTATTTTCATGCAAATAGCATCAAGTTAACCTGAGAACATCTTCAAAGTGAGACGGTTCTGTGAGCTGACATCTCAACAAAGACTGAACATATTAGTCCAATAGAGAAAAAAGACGGATAGGACTATTTAATTCAATTTGAACCTTCTCGTTGATTGTCTTGACTGAAGTATTCGGCCTCAGGTTGACATGTCGGCTTCTTGTGCGGATGCTTCGACAATGTCTGAGGATTTGACTTTGAGTAATTTAGAGGATGGATGGTGACTTGCATTGGAATCCAAGAAGATCCGAATTGTATTGGATGATAATAAATGATACCCTTTTGCAAAAGGAAGGCGTGACTCTCATTACCCAAGTGGTCTAGTGGATAACTGTTTGGTATGTTTGAAACGATGTGTACTGGGTTCGAGCCTCAATGGGGGGGGGCAGCACCATCACTCACTCACTCACTCACCGTGGGGAATGCAGGTACGTCCATCTAGACGACGATTATCAAACAGGACGAAATGTGCATGCTCTGAATCCCCCCACCCCCTACTGCTAGTCACCATCCACGAGAGTTTCAAAAACTAGTAATTTCTTTTGACTTGCTTTCATTTATCTTGAATAGTATCCTACTGTTGATCTTCAATACCCGTCAGCACTCCCTACTAATCTACTTCTTTTTCAATCTTAGGTTTTAGATGACAATCGATCTGTGTTTATTACAGAGACACAGGAAACAGTTAAAGCACATCCACACTTTCGACTATTTGCTACACAAAATCCACCGGGTCTATATGCTGGACGTAAGGTAAGAAGAAGTGCATTGTTGACTATTTTTCATGTAATTAATGTTTAATTCAATAGAAGCATTTTTTCTTTTGTTTTCGTTGTTGTTCTTGTTGATAATTTTCATCTCTAACTATAGTAATTACTATTTTAGAAAACTGTTTTAGAAGATGTTGTCCAGAAGGATGACGAAAGCTCCGCAACTAAACCAATCAGCTCAGAGAACACTATTAATTGCAAATAAGTGTGATTGCTGCTCATAATCATATCAATTTAGTCACACGGCTTCACAATTTGCTTTATATATTTGTGCGTCGGTGGCACAGCGGTAGAATGCTCGCCAACCAGTCACGTGGTCCGGTGTTCAATCCCCAGCCAGTGGACGCACTCCTTTACCTCACTAAGCCAGTAATAAGACTTGTAAAGAGGGAAGGTTGGGGGGGGCATGAGGCTAGCAACCTCACCTCGTAAAAATAAGCACTACTGCTACTGAAACTTCAAGCCTCTAGTTTGAAGGCGTCCTATGTTCCACTATCTCTCTTCCCCTTTGAGTTTGTTGCCCGATCTATCTGGGAGATAAAATTTGTCGGCTTAAGGATCCAATAGATCCAATTAAGAACTACAATGCCATTTACTACTAGATACCGTTTCAAATCTTAAAATATTCTCATTAATAATATTAGAATAAGATATATAAGCGCACAATACTGTTGTTTTCAATTAGATCTTCTTTAGGCTTTACTCTAATTTACATAGATTTATATTTTGTTATTTTGTGGGTCCAATAGTAATAATAATAATAATTTGCTAAATATTTTGAACCTCAGCAATCACGCTGATTATATTGATAACAAAATAATGATAATAAGGTTCATGCAGGTGGCTATATGAGGAATAACGAAGGTAGTAATACGCGTGCATATGTAGACAATTCAATGAATAAATAAATTAGGTTCAGTCTTAAAAGTCACGTAATACTAAAGGTAGGTGAAGTGGACAGATGATCAGAGTTTAAATAAATATTATAAAAATATGCAGGAAATAGAAAATGAGAAATGTCAACCTGAGGGCGAACACTTCAGTCCAATCAATCAACGGGAACATCAAAGTTGAATTCAGTAAAACTCAATTGCTGTCAATAAAACCTCCTTATTGTCATTTAAATCCAATTTTGAGATTTTCCCGTCGATTGATTGAACCGAAGTGCTCTGTCTCAGGTTGACATGTCGGCTCCTTGTGCGAATGCTTGGATAATGTTTAGCCATGTAACTAGAATTCAGTTGGTGGATGGTGACTAGCAGTGGAATCCAGGATGCGCGTTTCGTCCTACTTGGGACTCGTCATCCTGGATTCCACTGCTAGTCACCATCCACCAATTAAATTCTAATTATATGCTCAGACATAGTCGAAGCATCTGCACAAGAAGCCGACATGTCAACCTGAGACCGAGCACTTCGGTTCAATCAATCGACAGGAAAATCTAAAATTCAGTTAAATAATTAATATGACCCGTTGCACAAGAGACAGTGGCTCTTGTGGCCCAAGTGGTCTAGTGGATAACGCTTTAGCGTTTGAAACGATGGGCACTGGGTTCCAGCCTCGGTGAGAGAATCATCACTCACCGTGGGGAATGCAGGTACATCCAGATGACGAGTCCCAAATAGGGCGAATTACGCGTTGTCCTGGATTCCAACACTGCTAGTCACCATCCACCAATTAGACTCCTTATTCTCAATTGAAAGTGTTTTTGTTTCCCCTTTAAATTTTTAGATGTTATCACGTGCTCTACGTAATCGTTTTATTGAACTACACTTTGATACAATTCCTCGAAATGAATTAGAAATAATTCTAGAGAAGAAGTGTCTACTTCCACCGAGTAGAGCTCATCGTCTAGTTGAAGTGATGCATCGTCTTCAGGTAACATTTTAGTTTATATATTTTTTTTATTATCTAGTTTATGGTTTAATTACTATCGAGGGTTATTTTTTGCTAAGGTGTTTAGTTTGAAGCTCCACAGAGATGACTAACTACTAGGTGATGTGTTATTAGATAGTTGGAGGCAATCGGCAAGAAACCTTGCTTGACCTAGGTTTCGTGCTAGTTGGCACTCACCAGTCAGTCAGTCAGTCAGCAAGGCGTATCTGCAACCTTGATGGAATTCATGTGATATGTTACGCGTGGCGAAATCACCTGTGTCTCTTCCTTGACAGGCGAGGTGTTAAACAACGTAAGAATGAAAACAAACCAAAAAAGGCAACAAACAACACGTAGTTCAGCAAAGAGGCTCTCTTTTTTCGGCGAATTCAATTTCCTCTTTTCAGATGTGCACAATTTTTCCTTAGGCGAAGAACATTCTTCGCAGTAATTCTATGAATAGTGTTCACCAGTTGTGTATTGACCTGTCCTCAGAAGCTTTAAAGACAAGATCTCGCATCTGATCATATCTTTGTCCATCTGTTCCTTTGGAGTCAGGTATATTGATCATTCGACGCGTATCCTGTCTAACAGAAGAGTTTAAGAAGACTAGCCCACCTCATCATGGTGCCAGAAAACGATAAGTAGTGCTTTCTGTAAAGAGTGTGGTAATCGAATACCTTGTCAATCCGTCCTGGTCATTCCATCTCAGCAAACGTGTAATCTATAAAGTGAAGAATAACCTGCCATAGGCAACAGGATTTCGTCACCTTTGCATTACTCAAGGTTTTTCTTTATTCTGGCAGAGAAATCGGAGCTCTGCATACGCAAGAAAAAATTATTCAACCCCTTCTACCATCCTGATAACAATCCTCCTGTTGATTTCTACCGATTTGATTTTCTGTTTTCTTTTTTCAACTTCTTATAACTCTTGTATTTCCATGGGCATTCTGATTACAACTCATTCATTAAGTTATTCATCTTATTATGCAACTCTGTAATACACTTATTTAACTTTTTTTAATGCATTCACTAGTAATTAGCAACTATGCTTATGACAACTACTCACCACTTTTGTTACTAGCGTTTTTCATGAGAGAGAGATTGTATATAAATTCGATTGTACGGCTTAGCCGGGAAATGAATTCGTCACCGAGAAGAGCCTCTTTTCTGTGAACTACGTGTTTTAGTTCTCATCAATGTCTGGTTTGGATTAGAAGAGGAATGAATAGTAGTCAGGTCCGAAACAATGACACCAAAGTATAAAATGGCTTTGATTGTTGATTACAGCCAGTGTAGAGTTAATCAATGGTTGGTAACTGTTGAAGATGTACGTGAAACTATTATTTGTCTTGCCTACAAACAGTGTTAAAAGAAAACTGACTAAACACTCAATTTTTTATTACTTAGTATTCTAGAAGAGTAGTCAATCATGAGTGAGGCTGAATAGCTCACCAATGGCGGCGTCTTCAACTATACCAGTCACTCCATTCACTGATGAAATTTGAAATCTTCGATCTGTGTGTGTGTGTGTGTGGGGGGGGGTTCTCTGTTATCCTTTCGAGTTTTGTAGATGTCGACTTGTTGACTGACGACTTGTGCCGATAACCACGGAATCTAAGTCTATATTACTTTAATTGTTAATTGTTTCCAACCACCTTGTTGAAATTCTGTTGACACTGAGAATGAAATTGAAACCTGCTCAGGAGTTACTGTCGAGCAACTTCTGTACGAGATTTGACTGAGGTGGTGTTACTTCTTCCACTTATGCGTGAAGATGTCAACACCAGCTAGAATCGGAAAGGCAACCTGAAACCAGTTTGGAAATCTTCTGCACTCCGCAGCGTAAAGAACAAGATTTGGATTCTGTTCAACACAAATGTCAAGTCAGTTCTTCTGTATATGTCAGAAACTTACCATGCGCATCACGAAAAGGATTTTCAACAAGCTACTGTAGACCTTTATCAACAGCTGCCCCCTTTGCTCTACATTGAAGATCAAATGGCCGTTTGGTCAGAAAGAATTAACAAAAAGAAACCAACCAAGAACCGATAGCTCTACAAATATGCAAAAGAAAATGGAGATGCTTTGAGCATACGCTGAGGAGGCCGTCGAATGACATTGCGTGCAATGCATACCATTGCTCGAGTGGGTCGTCACTTTGAGGGTGACACGGAGATCATGAGATTAGGACATGAAAGACCTATGGTCAATCGTGGGCTCAGCTGAAGAAGACAGCAGAAAACAGAACAAAGTGGAGACGTGTTGTTGTTCCACTGGGAACCCAAGAAAAATAATTAATAATAAATGAAAATAACTTGTGTACGTCCTAAAATCTGGTTTGTGTAAGTATTTCCTTAGTGCGCGTTGGTTGCTCAATGGTAGAATTCTCTCCAGTCACGCTGCAAGTGGTTTGGGGGTTTTGTCCCTGGCCAACAAACTCCTTAACCTCGCCTAGCTGGCGTTGTACCTGGTAAATGGTGGAACGTTAGACGTTTGGCTAGCAACTCCAAAGTGTCAGTCAATGAAAATATCACTGCTATGGAAACTTCAAAGATCAAGTGGGAAGCCGTCTGTTCCATTCGAAGCGCAAAGGAATAAACAAGCAGTATTTCTTACAAAGGTAACTCTGATTATTAGATAGTTGGTGGCAATCTGCAGAAATCCTTGCCTAACCTGGGTTTCGTGCTAGTTGGCATTCACCAGTCAGTCAGCAAGGCGTATATGCAATTACAAAGTGGACTTATATCTCTTCTGAAATTCGAACCAGCCTTGCTGACAAGTACCAGCTAACACGAAACATAGGTCTGCTGATTGCCTTCAACCCTCTATTATCAACAATTCACAGTGCACCATGATGCCAAGCCACCTAGCTTGTTGGTGTGGCCATATTGCAAACTCGACTGGATTGAATTCAGTCTGCAGCAAACAAAGGACTAGACACACTGCACTAGTATCCAATCAAAGTAAAGGCACATCCAGACGACGAGTCCCGAATAGGACGAAATGCGTATCCTGGATTCCACTGCTAGTCACCATCCACCAATTAAATTCTAATGGTTACTTTGTTTAGAGTTGTATTGTCGACTAGAGTGTATATTGTTGATTTTTTCGTGAAGTAGTAACATTGTGTTTTCATTTTCTGATTTGCTTAGCTTGCTAGATGTAGTTCCAATCTGTTTCAAGGCAAAGACAGTTTTATCACCCTTCGTGATCTATTCCGATGGGCTGAACGTTATAGATTAGCAACATGCGATAAAGTCTCTGGGAGTCATAGTGGCGGTGGAGGACAAGTCCAGTTATTCGATTGGGATGCTTATCTAGCTGATCAAGGCTATTTATTACTTGCTGGACGTGTACGTAATCCAAATGAAGTACAAGTTGTAGCAGAGGTTATTGAAACTGTATTTAAACGTAAAGTTACAGAATCAAGGTAGGTGCATTTGTCTTGTTTTTTTTTTTTAACACAGTCTTTATTTCCTTTCCCTGTTGGTAGTTGTAGATGATTACTTCTCCTATGTTTTATCTTGTTGGTTAAGAGTGAATCAATGCCTAATTGGGTCTTGTTTGCTTGCTGTGTTAGCTCCTCTCCTCAGTAGGAGTACACTTATTGATTTGTCAAGATACAAACTTGATACACTATGGCCACCAAGAGATACACCTAACAAAATTGTCTCATAGTTTGTGGGAGGGCTAGGATACTCTCCAGACTCCCAGACTAAAACAGGTGGTTGTCCTAAGGGACCACCTACTCCTAACCTTTGATTTGAAGTCTGGTCTACAAGACAGTGGAGCAGCGTCAGGAGCTGCATTCCTATAGTTTCTGGCTACCGAAACAAGTTCATTTACATCATAGGATTGAAATCACGGTTTTTCAATTCGCCTACGTAGACCAGCATATTCACCAGTCCTCTGTCCGTCTATAGGACATTTGTATTCGCCCTTTCACTTATGTGGGAAACACCTGTCCTGCGTGAAAGCACTGATGAAAGGTACTCACCTAGCTGGGGCTCATGAAAGCGTTTCGAGGGGAAGATCGAAGTCTATCCATCTTCAGTCGTACCAGGGTGTTTATTGTGACAGTAGATTACAAATCCACTTTATTTCTTATTTTAATGACTCATTCATTCACTATCTATTCAATTATTGATAATGTTGCGTAATCAACGACATTGCACTGTGTTCTTCATGGTGGGGAGGGATTCATACAATAAATCCAGATGGATGAGTGGTCGATATCGGATAATGAATTAGATAAAAATTAGTCGAGTTTTTAAAATAAAATTCTCCGTTGCCTTGAGTCTCATCGTTGTGGTCATTAGGAGGGAAGGGGTGGGAAATGGGAAATGGGAATTAACATTTTTCATCGACGTAATTTAATTACAGAATAAAGCATACTGCAATATAATAATTAAAGCATAGGATACTCGTAAACCAAACTTAAATGTAGTTGAATAGCCTATACAGTATATATCAATCAGATCTGATAAAGACATATTAGTTTCGAGTGATTCTCTAACCAATATCGATTTGCGCGAAATTCGCATTGAAATTAATTAAAATTCTCACAAATCCAAATATGATGTCAATCTCCAACTCTTAATGGCTAATAACGTCGATTCCTGAAGTTCCTGATAAGAAGTCTCATCCATGAGTTCACATGTCAACTGTCTTGTGTGAATAACAGAGTTGGATTCCAGCTATGGTGCACATAGTCAGTCAACAGACTGCTTCCTTACCTGAAACGACCTGGAGGGGGTTGTGGGTGCATGCTGTTGAAGAGTGCCAAACTAGGCCTAACCGATAGCTGCTGCTACTTTGATATGGTGGTGTTGGGCTTGCATATCGCTTGCATATCCAACAGTTAGCCAATCTAGATGGAACTAATGTCCCTGCAGCAATTACCAGAAAAGCGATTCATTGATACTTTACTGACAGTCTGATGACGTAGTCGTACATACCGGGGAATAAGGGTGTAACAGCAGTAGGGTGTTTCTCTCAGATGACTGCAAGCGAGTTATTCTGTTACCTCTCCGCTCTGCTGAAGTGGGCGGTGGAAAATGCCAACTTCGAAAATCGTATATCTCAACATACTCTGTCACGGTCCGTAGCTGACGGTAATGATTTTAGCACAAATCTAACTCCAGAAGCGACTTCAATTAGTCAGTGTGTGTGCGTAGGTAATGGCTCTCAAGTAGTTGTTCCTTGCGCTTTGTTTGGTCACGCAACTCAAATGCTCCATTCTACTTCAGGCATTCTAGGAAGAAATCAGGCTTCCCAGTGTGATCAGTGGGGAAATAACAATTACCCCCTTCCCCCCACACTTCCATAAGTGCACAAAGCTATCCTGATCAACACCAACCCCGAACTGAAATGAAACAGCTGTCCAGTGCTCTCTGTTTTTCAGTGATTCTCTAACTGGTTACGGTTGGTGACGTAATCTGCACGGATATAGTTAAGAGTGGCATGAAAATCTACTCAGATTGTGCAGCTAACCTTTATATTTTGTTTGTATTATTATTTCCCTTTTGCTTAACAAATAATAGACTATTCGACCTAAATGAAGAGACATCCCCAGCTGTATACGAATTTTTACAACCAATCCTTTCAGTGAATAATAATACAATCTGTCAATCAGACTTTCAACATATTGTATGGACAAGGGATATGCGTCGTTTACTAGTTCTCATTGGTAATGCCCTAAAGTATGAAGAACCAGTGTTATTAGTCGGAGAGACAGGGTAAGTTTTGCAGTGTGAGATAGTTCTAATGCGCCCACTTGACTGTATGTTGTTATTGCAGTTCTTTCTGTTGCATACAATATTCTCCAATCAATCGATGTTACGTTTACACTATACTATTATTTATTGATTTTGCCTTATTTGATTATATTATTCCCCTACGTTCCTAGTGAAACATAGCTCTTCACCCCTAGAGCTTAGAAGTTTCGGTACTAGTGGGGTGTTTATTTTTTACGGAGTGTGGGTTTGCTAGCCTCACGTCCAACCTCCCCTCTTTACTGGCCATACCACCACCAGCTTAGTGAGGTTTAGGAGTACATCGGCTGGGAATCGAACACCGGACCACTTCTGGCATAGTTGGTTGGTTAGAGAGCGTTTTACCGCTGAACCACAGACGTGATTTGATGAGTATTACAAACCCGTGCTTAGAATTTAGCCGTCCATATGTGTCACAGTATGCTCTACGCACCAATCAGTTATGGTTTCCATGGCAACTAGAAGTTATAGTCGTTTTGGGGCGTGAAGACAAACATGTCTTGTGCAACTACAGAGGAAATAATATTGACTTTGAACTTAGAGTATTATTATATTATTGTTATTGTTCCCTTGGGTTCCGAGTGGAAAACAGGGCTTCAACAGTGCGTTTTCTGCTGTCCTCTTAATCTGGGCCCACGATTGCCCATAAACTCTCATGTCCTCCTCACATGATCTCCTCCATGTTACCCTTGCACCGACGACCCATTCGTCGTTTCCCATTGGGATTCCACTCGAGTGGTGACCTGGTGCGCGATGTCACCCAAAGGTCTCCTGAGTGTATGCCCAATCCATCTACACTTTCTCCTACATATTTGTTGAGCAGTCGGTGCCTGGTTAGTTTGTCCCCATACTTCCTTATCTCTAATTCTTTCTGATCATTTGATCTTCATTATGGAGCGTAGGTGGCAGTTATTGATAAATGCTGATACCATTGCATTGTAGAGATCAGGCTATTTTTCGTCTTGGCTACTGCTGACCCTATAGGCTTTTGTAAAATCCAACAGTACATAGGGCGTAGGATATCCGTCAGAGACAGCGTAGAATGGGAGGAAAAAGTACCTAAGGAATAAATAAAACACTGCACCTAACCTCACGAAGTGGTTAGATTCCTTTATTGTGATAATCTCTCCACAAACACAACTCTTCGTCACTGCAGTTAATCCATTATTGACACAGCAGTTGAATGCTCAATCTTCGCGGAACTCACTAAGCAGGTCTATGCGTCGGTGGCATAGTGGTTAGGACGCTCGCCCACCGTGCACATGGTCCGGGGTTCGATCCCCGGCCGACGCGCACCTGATATCAATGGTCGGCCTGTAAAATTTGGGCTACCGATATCACATGCTGAAAATTCCATACTTGTATCAAAAATATTGTATGGAGTCAAGCTACAATAAAAAAAATAAACATAGGCATGATTTCTGTTTGGAATGACCTTCCGAAGCATCTCATTAATCTGACTGATCGTTCAAGGTCAACCATGGAAGACCTCAGTGGCTATGATACCTTAATTTCGCCAACAGTATAGTTTATCTCATACGCTGCAATGATTGTAAAGTCAAATACATAAGGCAAAGTAGTAGAATTGGGTCAGTTAGATAAATGCGGAGCGAAACAAAGCCCCTAGTGTATCCTAGATTAGTTAACCATGATAGGTTAGGGTCAGTTGTTGCACACTACTTAGAGTTACACACAACCATACAACAGAATGAAACATTGATGACAATCTTGTGTAATCTAATGTAACAGAATGATGGACGATGAACTGTTAATCGAAGTTTTATTTAGCCAGACAACTGAGAATGCATGCAATGGGAATGATTGAACGCCTTCCCTAGACACCTAGAAAATTCTGCTACTTCTCTGCAACAAATGGGAATAAAAAAGGAGAACTACAAAAGTCAAGTTTCCAAGTTATATATTTATAATTCATGACATAAGAATGAAGCAAAATAAGGTGTTTTTGGAGGATAATATGAGGCCATCATTTATTTAGTCGGATCTCTTCATCTACTTACACCCCAAAAGTTGATCATGTGTTGTGGTCATGGCGTTCTTCGACATTTTTATATCCCGGGTTTTTTTCCCTACAAGTTGTCGAGGTATGACTCATAGCTGTGAGCATTCACCTTTCAAGCAACAGTCTGACTGACTGATTTCAACGTAGAACTTTGCAGACAAGTGCAGCATTTCAAGTTGTCACACTCCTTAATCCTAGTCACCCTCATCATCTTGTTTTTTACTACTGTCAATACTATTCTGCAGGCTAGTCAATCATCTTCATTTAATACTGTGACCACAAATAACGATTAGAGCCATAGAAACACCTCCGATAGTCTCTTAAAGCACGCCATCAACTTCATATTGGAGCATTTAACGTCAAGACTCTCTACCAAATCGGACAACAGTCATCACTAACCAGAACTCTGGCATCTCAGGTTATGAATGTATGCTGTGTCTTGGAGACACGCATAACCCCACTCAGCCAACAAGATGAATCTGCAAAATTCAGGTCAGGAGGTTCCTCAGCTAGTTCGCTAGGACTCGCAGGTGTAGGGATAGTATTGAGTGTTAAGGCAGAAAAATCACTTTTTGACTGGATATTAGTAGATAGTCGTATGTGTGTGGTCCGCCTAAACAGGTCCGTTAGAAGGTGGAGGGACGGCGTTACCCGTCATTGTCTTCTCATAGTCTCCGCTTACGTCCCCAACCGACAGCAGTTCGGATGAACTATAGGACGATTTCTACCAGGAACTGTCTAGTTTGTTGCGGAGAGCAAAACGCTGAGACATAGTCATTTTAGCAGGCGACTTCAATGTCCACGTAGGGAAGCTATGCCAGACTGAGAAGTATATTGGTGGTACCTAAGGATTTCCCTGTCGACGAAGCGACAACGGTGATCGTCTTCTACAGTTCTGTTCAGAAAATCATCTGGAGAGACATAGTCTAACCTGACAACTTCCATCACCAAATCAATGGTGAGCTCAAATAGACCACATAGAGAGGGTCAGTAGAAGACTTCCGCTCTTTTTGGAACACCTGTGAAGACTAATCACGCCCTGGTTTGCGGACGTTTATGCTTACGATCAAACGGACATAGAAAAAAAAACTGTTGGCAACGAAACAGTTACGTCCACAACTAGATCGAGACACTGAGTCCTTATTTAAGGAAGAAACAGCTTTAAACGCGTATCTGACATCAAGCAACATTGGGTTCCAGTGTTTTCGACTGGATATTATCGTTAGCTGCCTGTCGCACAATGTGAATATAGTTCATAGTTCCTCAAAGTCGGTAATTAATTGATTGTGTCATTTGTAATATTTGTGTAAAGTGAGACAACATTGGTTAAAATGTTTCGACACATACACAGTTTCATTAATTTTTTTTGCCTTTACTCTATCTATTGGTTGGTGTCTTACCTTTTGTTACTTTTTTTCCTTCAAAGCTGTGGTAAAACAACAATTTGCCAGGTGATTGCTGCACTGCACAACCAACGTCTACATTGTGTTAATTGTCATCAGTGTACTGAAGCTTCAGATTTTCTGGGTGGCCTACGACCTGTTCGGCATTCGTCAACTGATGAGACGAAAAGTGTGAGTCAAGTTATTTTTCATTCCTCAGTATTCTTCTTCTTCTTCTTCGTTATGTATAGTTTCTTCTTTTTTTTTGAAACTGAATAACGTTCATCAAATGACGTGTGTTTTGCTTGCAGCAATTCGCTCTATCCTTCTTTACAGTCTTGAGACATAGCTGTTGAATGTGGAAGATGTGGAGAGTCTGGCGGTGTTTGACAGTAGGTACGGTTGTTCTGTTTCTCATGTTAGTTGGTACATTATGACCACGAATATTGAAGTCAGACGTAAAAGGAAAGATAATCTAATGAGGCTGTGAAGCAGCTGCATCAATCAATCGAAACGAAATGGTGGCTACGATATGTGTTCACATATATTGAGCCACGACTCTCTCCTTTGTCTACCAATGCAAGAAAAGAGTTTAACAGTGGTCAAATGAAAGCATGGTTTAAATGGGTCACATGGTAAGGTGTAGATTGTCTCACTATGGGGGTGAGGGCGGAAGGGTCTTCGAGACGCCAAGAATCGTCGGCTTTAGACTTTTAGTAATATGACTCAAAATTGTTCTCATTGGTGCAGATGCAATGCACTCTTTGAGATGATGCAGATTCATCCTCTCCCACGTACTTATTCTGTATTACCTTTCACAAGCTCTTGTAATAAGTTTCAACTTGAGTTGCTGCATTTTACTGCGAAGTCTTATTTAAATAATCCCTTGTTCACCTGTAGCTCATTAGTGTAGGCGGTCAACTTCCAACTATTCGGTCATAGGTTCTGATTTTCCCTTATCTATCAAATTTTGTGCAGACCTCCAACAGAAATACACTAAAGGTGTAACGCATTACGATCAAATGTACGCTGGACAAGACTTATTAGGTTGACATTAAATTCCTTTAGTCCGACTACTTCGAACGCGTGAGGAATGAAATTCGTAATTACAGTTTTCCACTCCTTCAAGACTCTAAAATCGTGTACGCAGTTAGTAGAAATACTCCTAAATTATTTAATTTTATTCATTCTCGTCTCTTTTCTCTCTCCCTCCCTTTCTTCTCCTTCTCTGAACAGTCTACAGATGATTCTCGTCTATTTGAATGGGTCAATGGTCCATTAGTTGTAGCTATGCTAAATGGAGATCTATTTCTGCTGGATGAAATTTCATTGGCTGATGATGCTGTATTAGAACGATTGAACAGTCTACTTGAACCTGAACGACAACTTCATCTTGCTGAGTGTACTGAAGACCTGCTGGATGGTACTTCACTTGACACTACCCAATTAACAGCTGACCCCAAGTTTCGATTTATTGCTACAATGAATCCTGGTGGGGATTACGGGAAGAAAGAATTATCACCTGCTCTACGGAATCGTTTCACTGAAATCTGGTGTCCATCACCGACATTTACACCGGTCCACCCATCATCATCATCAGTTAGACCTGATGACTCCTTGTTGAAGGAGCTGTCCAACCCGCTAACCGATTGGATAGATATTGTTCAACATAACTTGAAATTAAAACTTCCAAATATTTTCAGTGTTGGAAATAATCATCTGGCTAGACAATTTTCTGAAAAAATGGTGAACTTTATTCAGTGGTTAGCTGTAACCCAGGAAGAATGTAAATCCAATGGTATTACTTCATTACATCACAGGTGAGGCGAGTTCATTTTGCTTCCCGCCTACTGATTGACCGGGAATTTCTTTTTCATTCTTCTGTGCTCTGAGTAAAAGGTGTGACTTCAAGAAGCTTTAAAGTTTCAGTGGTGGATGTAGTGTTGTTGTTCTTACTAAGCGGCGTTGCTAGTTTCACGCCCAACCTTCCCGCTTTGTCGGGCTTATAACTGGCTATACAAGGTTAAGGTAAAGGTATTCGCCAGGCGGCCGGGATTCGAACTGTGGACCACTTGTGGTTTGGTTAGTGAGCATTCTGTCGCTAAACCAACGAACTTGCATATTTTTTTTTTTTTTTTTTGATTTACAGCTTGATTTCCACACCGTATTTTCAGTACAAGTGTGGAACTTTCAGCATGGATATCGGTTGCCCAAATTCAGGCATACCATAGATATCGGGTGTGCGCCGGCAGGGGTTCGAACCCCGGACCATGTGCATGGTCAGCGAGAGTCCTAACCACTGTGCCACCGACGCACAAATACCCCGTCCGAAGACAGAGCTGAAAAAATGAGATAAGACTCATTGTATTGTGCCTCCCCACGGAAATCTTTAGTAAAAGGCGAAAGATTTATCCGCAAATGAGGAGACACCAGAGTTACGCCTTGGTAGTCCTAGTTAGTGAGCAAGCACAAAGGCCAGACATAGATTGTCCCTCATCTACTGGTTCCAACAGTCACAACTGTTTACTGATGACTAGTCAGGTTTTTTTGTTTACCACTTCGCAAATAGTTGACACTTAGGACAGAATTAGGTAACCTTAGTTACATTCTAGTATTCAATCAGTGCACCTAGTTCCATTCTACAGTGACTTAGTCATCGCAGTTGTGGCCTTTCTGATTCCAATACCACTCTATGTGTGTTCGACCTTTGTGAACAGATTTCATTGACATTTTGTACGCAGATGGTCGGCCTATGCAAAAACCAGACATGAATGGCTTTCTCATCACAATACGTCTGGACAATTTGGTACCAGTACACGTTAGAGAAATCCCGTCTTTTAATTTAACGATCTATATTGCCTAGCTTCACAGAAGCGGGTAAATAATAACCATAATTTTTTTGAATAGTTTCCATATATTAGAGACATTTTTACAAGATATAAACGTTTTGTTGTAAATTGAATTCAACCCGTGCATTTCAGACTTGATTAGGATGTTAATTCTTTTCAAACCAATGTTTTCCTACATTTTATATAACTTTTCTTTTTGCCTGCGAAGCTTTTTAAGTTGGGGGGAGGAGAAACGGTCAAATCTGATGAAGAGTGTTTCTTTGGAACAACAAGTGTCAAGAAAAAATTTGAGATAACATGTCATATTTGAGATAGTGTCATCAAGAGGGTCTTCATAAAAAAACCCACCTTGTTTCTTTGAACATGCTCCTAAGATTCTAAACATTCTCCTTAGAGTAACATTCATGTACACTTTTCTTGGAAAGGTGTGAAAATTTTCTCTTGTGTAACTTTACATAAATGTTTGGTAAAACCCGCACAATACAATGATCGGAGTTAAACAGTGGGGCTCTTTTACGAGCTTCGTATATTCCGCAGTCATTTATAAATACAAGATCAAGAGAAGTATCCAGTCGGGTGGGAAACTTAACGACATTTTCAGGAACTAGCACTGAAAGAAAACTGCAGTGACAGGAATTAAAATCACCTGTCACTATGGACAATGAGTTTCCAAAAGAGGCGCCAGCGAAAATAATGAATTCATTAGCAAGGTTTAAGCAGACATTGAAGTCGTTATATGCAAGAGTCTATCCTTCAAATCGATTAGATGTGTAGTCGGTGGTTAGAGAATATGACTCTTAGCACTGCTGTAAGGTAGGTGTTCTTCGAGGAATTAGAGATTCACCTCTTTAGGATTTCTCCCGCTAAGTCTCTACTGAAGTCCAGGTGCATATACAGTATATTCTTATTCTCCTTTTAACTTTGGCTTGGTGTTATTTTCTGCAATATTGACCCAAGTGGTGGTTGAATCGTAAACAAGTTTGGTTCGGTAATCTGTGAATGTCCAGAGGTTCGATGCTTAGTGGTGTGGGCATTGTCAATGTGCGCACTCCTTAATCGTCCCAAACTAGCACTAAAGGATTGTTCAGTGCTACGTGGTTCTCTGAATTGTGTTTGTTCGTGACGAAATCTATATTGTGACACACGCCTGAATTATTATAACGCCTTCTTTGTTGATATCCTCTCTTCTGTACCTTTATAATTATACATGTATATGTGTTTAGATCTCCACCAACTATTCGTGATTTAATCGCTTGGATTGAATTTATTCAAACCGTCGTCAGGTCAAACGACGATAGTCAAGCGTATTCATATTGCCAAATTACAGGAACAACGACGACAACAATAATCGACTTGTTCAGCGCTTGCATACATGGTGCATGTTTAATATTCCTGGATGCTTTAGATGAAACGGCTAACACGAAAACTGAGGGTATGTCTTTTGTTTTTGCGTTATTTGTGATTTAGATAAAGATTTGATTTGTTCTATGTTTGACTGGGGAGTACTGCCAGTGGTGGCTGTTTCGTACTCCCTAGTTTGGGTCTCATCGGCACTACGCACCCATGTCGTGAAGTTCAAACCCCCAGGACCTTCCGGTTGCATGGCGAGCTAGCCTGTGGACCATTCAGCCACTGAGACACGACTTAACGCTCACCACATGAATTTTAACTTCTATCTATTCGTGATTTTAGCGCGACTGTCACTAGCCAATGTCATCCGTGGCGAGTATCTGTTCGCACTCCTCTCCTCACTCCAATGGTTCTCTAGCTGATATCAATCTGTGGTCAAACCTGAGTACAAATCAAATCCTTGAGAAGTAACCCTTGCAACTTAATCTGATGCTCGCTAGTGATGACTGGCTACAGGACGAAATCGTCCGGAGTTCTAGTGAGAAGTTGTGACCAGTATGGTGAATCTGGTCGGCCGTGAGGACAAATATTCGCCACGGATGACGTTGGCTGGTGCTAGTTGCGCAGGTCAAGGAAGAAATCAGTACCAATACAAGTAGCCTAGTGGGTGTGAAAACGCATAAGAACAACCAATCACGTTCAAGGATACCCACCAGGAAAGATGACTAATAAACTCGTAGAGGAATCTAAAAGCTCACTTCAACAAATTGAAGTATGCACTGAAGATGTCGCCTAGCAGGGCAATGAAAGATTCACAAATAAACCATACAGCTAGCTTAGAGAACACAACTACATCAAAATCACCCAGCTGAACCACAAATCTTCTCCATCATATCTGAAGACGAGTGTATTCTGGAAAAATCAGATTGTTGTGACCAGCGGGGTACGGCATTTCGGGAGTGAGGACAAATACTCGCAGGTGATGTTGGTTAGTGGTTGCGCTATATGGTAAAAATTGGCAGAAGTTGGAATTCATGAGCTAGTCATTGGATCGGGTCCCAATGGCCTAATGGTTTATGAGCTCACTTTGTAACCGGAAGGTCCTGGGTTCGAACTCCAGTGAGTGCGTGCTGGCGAAGAATCTCAAAGTGGGACGAAACAGCCATACAGTACTACTTATTGCTTTACCAATGGTTCTCTAACTTATATCATTCTGTGGTCTAATTTGAAAAATAAATCAAATCCGTACAAATCAATTCTTGAGAATTGTAAGGATTTGACCGTTGACTAACTGTACTGTCTCTCTCTCTCTCTCTCAATGATCCAGAAGAACGTATACATATATGTGTTCGAATCTAGCTCGTTACGCTATCAACCTAGTCAACTTATTCAGTATGACGCATTGTTGCATCGAGTGAATGTAATTGTTTATATAATTTAGTGTTTCTTTTTGTGAAGAGATTAATGAAAAGTTCCATATATGTGTTGTATTATTTATTTATTGATTGATTGTATTTCTTTTGTCAGATCAAGGGAACTGCAATAATGTTAATAACAATCCCACAGGCTTCTTTTGCACTACAATTCGTTATCTCATTGATCAAATGTCCTCAATTGATAAAAATTTAATTGAAACTATTCAACAACCAATTCCTGACTTTGAAACTATTTATGCTAATTTTTGTACTCCAATGAATGAAAAATTTGTGTTGAAGAAAAGCACTGAATGCTTCGGTTGTGATCCATTCTTCATACCTACAGGTTTGTTTATGTATTGATTTATTGATTGTTGGTATTATTATTAATATCTGTGCTTGTGTGTGTGTGTGCGCATTTCGATCCATCCTTTCTGTGTCAAGTGGTGTGATGGTTACACCAAAACCCGGCACCGGTCGATGTGAAGTCTTTGACAGTTGGTGTGATCTAACCAGGTTGGCGTCCTCGGAATGTTAATGCTATTAATAGCTGAAGACTATTTGTGGTGCTGTAGCTCAATGTCGTCCTCGGTGACGCAGATGCATTCACCACCCTTTGTGATCGTCCTTATCCACTAAACTGTTTCCGACAGTTCTTTTGTATCCCTTCTTACTTTCTATTTTCTGCCAACTTGAACTGGTGCAATTCTGTGCCAGGTTGTGTATTATCACTCACTCTGTCAGTCAGTCAGTCATTGTTCACTAGTGCTGGTAGAAATAATGTTTTCAAATGTTGGTTTAGCAGTAATTGATTTCGAGTGAGGTCACGGACTGAGATTATGCGTCATAAGATTCCAACTCACTATGCTTTAGTTGGAAAACGTGCTGACCTCTTGGGTTCGATCCCGGTGGGGGTTAGTTCATAGGTCTTGGGACCTGTCGAAAATTCACAAAAAAGGGAGAAACACCTAGTTTCCAGTACTTCTCTAACTTAAAATCAATTGCATCCAAGCAATCCACAATAATTCTGGTGAGATATCGTGACCACCACTGTGATCCTGTAAGTTGGATGTGAGATGACAAATATTCGCTTACAACATTGGCTGACTGGTGGGTGACGTGCTGTATGTATCGCTAATTGTCGAGAGTTCGAATTCATCGGTGGTTAGATTGCGTCCCATTGGCTAGAGATAGGTAACGGGCTGGGGGGGGGATGATACTTGCGTACTTTTGAAAAGTTGTCAACTAAGAGGATAAATCTGTTCAGCACTCCTCGATTTTCAATGGTTCCTTGACTGGTGTCTGTTCTTTATCAATACGAAAAGATGTGATACTTTAGGAGGGAATTCTAGTCAATTTATTTGCTATGTTGTATTGAATTCTTCGAAATCAGTCAGTGATTATGCAATCAGCAGAGAGAGCACTTGATTAGTCTGAACTGAATCGAGTTTGGTACACCGTCGGGGATAAACTCTGAGCTATGTATGAATGAGTAAAATGGCCATCCGGTATACACATCACTTCGATCATCTGTCTAGCAAATACTGTTGGTTGATCGGAGTCATTTTGGGATCGCAGATACATTCTCTTGCTTACGTTGAATTACGTAAGCTACATTGTGTAAAATACACAGATGGTTACCTGCTAAGCAGCACAACTATATTTTAAGAATGCTTTCTGATTTCCCAGTAATCTTATAAACTATCAAGGTTTGTTTTGCAGGGATTCATTTAATTGGTTACCCGTCTGATCACCTCAGTTAGAGAATCATTGGAAAACTAGCTGGGTGTACTGAACAGCTAGCTGTTTCGTCAGCCTAGTTTGGGACTTTTCAGTAGTACGCACCCACTGGGCTACATCCTTAGCGGTTGGGGTCATGGATGTGTCAGATTTTCCTGTAGTTCTACAAATGGTGTCAACTCGTGGTTAAATCTGCAATCTTGGAACTCACAATACTACTACTAACAGTAATGATAATGCTGATAACATCTATGTACCGGTAACACGTACTAAAAGCTTCAATTGTCGTCTTTATTTCGACTTTTACTAGGTCCTTATCTACCTCCTGATGATGACGTCACAACGCACACTTCATTTATTTTCGATGCACCAACGCCTGCTTCAAATTTAAAGCGTTTACTACGAGCTATGCAGCTACCCGGTAGAGCATTACTTCTTGAAGGTAGTCCAGGTGTTGGGAAGACTACGCTTGTAATGGCTTTGGCTAAAGCTTCTGGACATAAAGTGATACGTATAAATTTATCCGAGGCAACAGTAAGTTCATTAGAGTCTATTGATTCTACAGAGTTTGTTATAATTTGGTATTTCTCACTGTAATTGTTTTCATTTTTGCGTTGCCTGGTATAAGACAAGACTGCGTATTATCACCGATGGTATTCCTGATTGTGGTGTTCTGGGTTATGTAAACACCGTATGTGGGGAGCGAGAAATCAGGAATACTTTGGACCGTTAAGAAGACTCTAGAAGGTCTGGATTTCACGTGTGGATGATTTATGTCGTTTAATGTCGTATAGACTCAAACCTACAGGCGAAAACCAACAAAGTGACAGAAGAAGGAGGACTTCAGGTGAACGTAGAGAAGTCAGAGGTGAAGAAGATAACTAACCAACAACAACAACAACCAACACTAATCACTATCATCGGAATCAATTTGAAATAGGTCGCTTCCTTCTCTTATCTGGCCAGGCAACATAGTTTCAAACACAATCAGATGGAAGGGGTGAGGATGTTAAAACCCTTCAGAATTGGAAATCTTCTGCATTCCGCAACATTAAAAAACAAGATTCGGATTTTAAACACCACATTATGTCAATCAACTCTTCTGTATCGGTTAGGAGCTTATAGAGAGCGTCATGAAGAGCATTTCGAACAGATTGCTGCAGACGTTTATAGACAGCTGTCCATTTCACTGTTTCCATGTTGAAGATCACATGGAAGGCCAGAAAGAATTAGCAACAAGAAACTCTGGGAACGAACTAACAGGCGAGAACCTATTGTTCAACAAATATTCCGAAGGAAATGGAGATGGGTCGGACACACGCTGGGGATAATGTTGGGTGACATCGCGTGCCAGGTGCAGCCTCGAGTTGAACCCGAATGGGAGATGACAAGTTGGGAGTGGGTTTCCGAGGATGACATGGAGGAGATCAGAGACTATAGGCAATCGTGGTGCCAGGTAAAGAGGACTGCAGAAAATAGAACAAAGTGGAGACGTGCTGTTGTAGCCCTATGTCCTACTCGGAACTCAAGGGAACAATAATAATAATAATTTGACAGGTAAAAAGTCTTGATTATAGATATGATACATGAACCTCCATTGCAGACAGAATTTTAGAGTCTTGGTACAAACACCAACATAGCTGTACGAATACCTGATGTTTCTGTTAGGTCTGGTGAGAGGAATCATGATAGAGTGGTGGTAGGTAAGATGTGCTGAAGTATACCTCGAAGTAAGTAGGCGTATAGTTTAAAAGGTTCCACGAATGTTATGTGTCATAGTCAAACATTCTGTATTATTTCCTCAAATTTCATTTTAAGCTTATAGCCGTAGTCGAAACTATTAACAGAATTTGTGGATTTCAACATTGGTAACGTGGATAAACGCTTAGCTAATTGATCACATGTTATTTTCTACATGAAAGAATTTGATTTCACAGTCACACTAGTACTGTCAATCTGTGTCGTATAGGAAATCAACAGTGGTCTTATTTAAATGACGCTTCCTTAGGAGACTGTCGATTTGCTTTATAGATAATTCCTATCTAACTAGCGTAGTGTTTAATTCCGATAGGATTCTCTCCTTGTGCCTTAATTTTCGCATACATGTTCGCTTAGATAACGCTTAAAATGCATGACAGAAAGTTGTGTGTATATATCATGCTTGTACACAGCATCAGGAATGTCGTTAATATCTTGTATGGTATATATACCATCCCAATAAACACCCTGGTCACGGCTGTAATGGTCTCTCTGTCTCTCCCATAGCCTCTGTTCAGGTAAGTCCTGTTTATTGCCTTCACATGACGGCAGGATTGTTCTTTACAAACTAGAAAGGACGAATGCTAACGTCCGGTGCTTACAACCGCATCGGTGGATATGCGGGTCTAAACCTCAACTGCAAACAAAGCTATGGTGTTTATATGAGCTCTAGAATCTGAACGTATCGAATGGTGTAGATGAACCTGTTCTTGTCACTATCATCTGTGAGAATGTAACTCTTGATGCTGGTCCACTGTCTTGTGAACACTTTGTGCTTTCGAACAGTATCCCAGCTGTCGTATAAACTGTGAAACAACACTTTGTGTGACGCATTTCTTGGTGCCTGCGATGTATCGATCTTATGTAGTATAATAAATTATTTGGTTTATTTATGTATGTATACCTAAATCTTTGAAGAAGCGATTTACAGTTGATTCAGCCTACGTGATTATTTGTTTTTCTCTCCCGATTGATTGTTTCTCACTTTATTCATTGTCCTACTTACTTTTTTCTTCCTCATCCAGGAGGCTAGTGACTTATTTGGATGTGATCTTCCAGTGGAGGGTGCTGAAGCGGGTGTTTTCGCTTGGAAATCTGGTCCATTTTTACAAGGTCTTTGTGATGGCCATTGGATTGTACTAGATGAGGTGAGTGTATAGACACACAGTATTGTTACTAAAATAAAGTGAATGCTTAATGATTCGAGTTTCTAATTTAAAGTTGTTTGTCTTTTGGGTGAATAACATCAACCTGGCAGCATACACTCCAGGATGTGATAGTGTTTTCGCATGAAAAACTCGAGAATACTGCCACACTGTTGGAGATGTGTGAGTTGGTTGTTGTTGTTGTTGTTGTTCGGTAGTGGTATGCCAACCAACCACCACACTATGGTCTGGATTCGATTCTCGACCGACACACTCCTAAATCTGCTCTGTTAGGCGTGAAGCTATCAACCCTATCCTATTAAAAAAACCTCGCCATTGAAACTTCTAAGCTTGAGCCTGAAATCCTTGTTTTATTCAAAAAGGAAAAAGAGATAAAGAAATTGGAGATGGAGCTACGTTCAGGTGACAAGTTCCAGATAGGATAAAGTGCGCATCCTGATTCCTGCTTCTGATTCTGCCACTATCAACTAAGTGAAATCGTATTCATGTCAATGTTTTGTCGAAGTGTTCTTACTACGGGGCTTACATGTTATCAGGAAACGACCATTTCTGTACATTATAATCGATTAACTTCGGCAAATATCAAAGAATTTATCCTGAAGAGTCAATGTGCTCCAAAAATACTTCGCTGAAATGTCCTTGATCTGGTAGTTTGATGGGATCTGGTGAATGATTTCAAAAGACTGTAGGCGAACTATTTATTCCTTTCTGTTGTCGTTTTACTAAACTATTTCGTTAGTTCTTTTACTTGTGCATTTTATGATATATCCGTTGATGGTACAACAGAAGAACTCTGACCAACTATGCTGCAATTTTTCTGGGATCAACTCCACTCCAGTGCACTCTTAAATCTTGCTTAGCCAGTAGTTAGCCCGGTGACAGAGGAAAGGTTGAGGGTAGAACTGGCAACCGAAACTGTAGAGCTCAAGTTTGATGCCCTATCTTTTCTGAATGCTGAAGGGACAAACAAAATAAAAAAATACTAAACGGCAACTGATCCGTTCACTAAGCCTTAGAAGCCTCAGTATTTAGCAGTCCTCACACTTTGGAAGAGGAACTGAACACTCTGAAAAGAATCCCCTCGAAACTGCCTACCCAGAATGTTCAATCACGAAATCCATACAAAACTTAAACCGCCGACACTTTCCGCTCCCAGAAAGCATCCCTATTTGAATCTACAGTTCAATGAAGATTCATATCAGCCTACCCCACTTATTCAAGAAAATATGCTTCGCGGCTGAACTTTGCCTAACTTCCTCTACGAAATCAATGATATGCATGAAAGTGAAGGATAAGCTACCACTGTTAGCCTAACCAATGTGTGTCTGCCAATTCATCTGCTCATGTGGAGCTAGGTATGCCGGCCGTACAAAGCGTTTGCTTTCCAAAGCTGTCATCCAACACCTACCCACAGTCATGGCTTTATAAAGGAGAATAAAGGTACCCGCGCCACAGCTCTATCCTGGAACCTCTGATTAAATCAGGACACCAAGTAAACCTACAAAGAAACTTCAAAGTTATCTATAGAATAAGTGGGAATCTCACTAAAAGAGGAGTATGAATCAAACTTCTTCAAGCTGCAGAAGCAATGGTGATACACATGTTAAATCCTGAACTGCGTATACACAAGAGGTTTTTGGAGTCATTAAATCTACAATGGATCTGATACTTATTTCTGTTTTTAGTTTCTTAATTGTGTTATTCTTCGCACACCCCTTTATTAAATATCTACCGCTTACTACCACTATTGTCAACTTGACTCCGGTTGAATTTTAGGTGAATTCCACTCGATCCTGTCAATTATACTGCGTCAATCAGTTTTTCTACATTTCAGTTTCTACTCGATTAATACCTTTTATATTACGTAACTTTTCATCTGAAATCTGGAGTTCTAATAACATATCTCTGGAAATACTCCTTTTTTAATAAGATATATATACGATTGTTCGGCTTGAGAATGATAAGGCTGGGAAAAAATAACTCTTTGCTGAACACCTATTATTTTATGATAAAGGAAAATGTTTTCAGAACAACACGATTGAGTCTGTCAGATTGTAACCACAATGCAACAACTAAGCAATTCGTTTATAGGTATCTTGTTAGTTATTTCTGGAGATTAGTCATAAGCATGTCCCTTGTTTTGTTTAGTAAAAATCCAGACACTCAATCATTTCTGAATAGCAAACGTATTCCACTGACAGCATTATCTGGCTAGAAGTTATTAACTGCTATTTTAGAGATTGAAAATCATTTGGTTGGTTGTGATTAGCAGCGGAATCTAGTTCACACATCACACGTTAAACTACTGCACCATGACAACCACCGGAAAAATTTCCAATAAATTTCAATTCTGCCCAGTCTAGTATTCCCATCAGCTGGTTTTCAATGGTTCCCTAACTGATATCAATCTCTGGTCAAGCCTGAAAAAAACAAATTAAATCCCTACAAAATAACCCCTGAAAATAAAACTCATACTCCCTATTGATAAGTGTGAGTTCTTTTGAGAAGCTGTGACCGATGAGGTCCTTCCTGTCGGATGGGAGTGAAGACAAATACTCGCAATGGATGACATTGGTTAGTGACAGTCGCACTAAACGACGAATTGGTAGAAGGTAGAAATGATGGGCGATTGCGTCGAGTCCCGATGGATGAATGGTGCACTACCTGGACTTGTAACCGGAAGTTCCTGAGTGCTAACCCCCTGTTCTGTGTGCGTACTTCCGATGAGTCCGAAACTACGCTGACAAAATGGCTGTCTGGCAGTACACCCATCTGGCAGTTTTCAATGTTTCTCCAACTGATATCCAGTTGTGGTGAAACTTGAAATTCTAATACAGTTGTTTTCCCTAAGCTTCCTTCAGATATTTACCAATAGTATTTACTGCATATATATCGCTCTGATCTCTTCAGTAGCGGTTAATATTCTTTCTTGATTTGATTACATAAACAACCATTCTATACAGTGAATAATACCATTTTCTGATGAGCCCTTTGATTTTCTTCCTTTTTATTGATTTTTTTTTAGCGAGTGTTCCTTTAAGTTATCTTCCAATTTTAAATCGTATCCTCTTGTTTTTTTTTTTTTTGGTTTTTCTTTCGTGGAATAGATGAATTTAGCCTCTCAATCAGTCCTTGAGTGTTTAAACGCTTGCCTGGATCATCGTGGTGAAGTATTCATACCTGAATTGAATACCACCTTTAAGATTAATTCAAAGACTACTCGTTTATTCGCCTGTCAAAATCCTTTACGTGAAGGCGGTGGACGTAAAGGTCTGCCACGTTCATTTTTGAATCGTTTTACTCAGGTGAGTGTGGAGGGTTTTTTTCTCTAACCGGAGCACCGCTTTTAAATTTCTAATGATTCTGTATGCATACACATAGCCAACTTTGTTTGAAGCGTATTCACATGAGGATTTTTGTAAGGTTTCTTCAGTGAGTCACCTAATTCAGGTTAATTTCATCATATATATATATATATATATATATATATATTAATGGCATTAGTCCTGACTGATTTTAGTGACATAGGTAAGGACTGACTTGTTATCAACGTGTACAGTCTTGTCGGTTTAGAGTACCTTCTGAAACACAATTTGTGCAGAAGTCTTCAAATTGAGACTTGTAGACTACGAGCGAATCTAACTAATGCGCTGGTAATTTGTCTTGTTTGGTATGTGATTCACTCCTGTCACAAAAATATGAAAGTATGCTTCATGACTGCGCAGTGCACCAACTCTTAGCTTAAAGAAAAATGGGGAGTGAAGTGGTAAAGCGTGTGTTGCATCAGCCTAAATGGACTGATTGATTTTTGACGACATCCTAGCAGGCGGGGTACAAAAGGCTGCTGTGGCATTCGCCGGCTCACATCATCTCCGGCGTAGATGTGATGTCTGACTGTCGACGAAAGGAAGTGTATACTCCGCAGAAGCTCAATGTGTCCTCATTTTCGGCTGTGAAACATTGTCATTAAAAGTGTAAGATATGCAAAGGCCAGCTATCTTTGCTCACAGATATTTGCGTTCTGTCTTCTGTGTTAATTGGTAAAATGTGGTGAGTAATATTGAGGTTAGATGTCGAGTGTTAGGTAAGGAGTGAAATTTTACAGATGAGATTGTGAAGTTACATTGATTGAGCTGGTCATGATATAGGTGGCACTTACCGAGGCCATTGCCTTTCTCGACGAGCAGTGTTATCTGACATTGGATTAGGTTAGGAAGGTATTAGAGGTGATCAAATCAAGACCTACACTCAATTCAAGAAGTATTTGACAGTTGGTTTGAGCCAGCCACGTTGAGGAGTGTAGACTGTCTGGTTAACGTCTTTCTTCACATTCTAGTTATGATGCACATTCTTATTCCAAAGAGTTGATGATACAATGACCAAGACTCAGGAATAGCTATGTGAACTCAGGAAACCAATCAGTGTGTTCCAGTAAGTAGCCTGCTGAAATTTCACGAGTAGCACAGAATCTGAACAGCTGTTTTGCCCTAGTTTGGAACTCTTCATCGGTACGCACTCACTAGTTACTGACTGATGCTATTCAGGTGAGCAGTTACTTGGGTTCTAGTGGGAATTCCTATGTGACAAGTAGGGTGCAGCTGGTCGTTTGTGAAGACAAATACTCGCCATGGATGACATTTGCGAGTGGTCGCACCATATCGTGAATTTGCAGAAGTTGGAATTCATGGACTGGTCATTGGATTGAGTTCCAGTGGCTGTGAATCATCTACTACCTGGACTTGTAACCAGAAGGTCCTGAGTTTGAACCCCTTTGGTGGGTGTGTATTTTGATGAGTCCCCATACTAGTCTGACGGAACAGCTGTCCAGCAGTCTATAATTGGTTTTTTAGTGGTTCTCTAACCGATGTCACTTCATAATGAAGGTCCTTATTATTTGTCTTTGTCCACTTTTAATCTTTAAACAGACCAAGTGCAAACGGTAATAATTGTAAAATTAGTTAAGATACTCAAATAAGTATCAACATTGTTAAGAGATTGTGAGTGGGGAGGATTTCTAGGCGACTTTTTTTATTTGGGCGGAGTTGTTAGCCTCACCCTAAGAGGATAGTTTAAACTTCAACTCATGGTTGTTGGATGGTCTCTAGACTGAACTTATCAACGATAGTCTGAATACTTCCAGTAAGTGGGTGGGTGTCACTGATTCACCGGATTGCTTGACTACTGAACTCTGCTTATTGATCCAGAATGTTAACTGATGGTTTAGAATTGTTTTTTTTTCTGATTAAGGTGTTCATTTCTGTGTTTTGTTGTTGCTTTTTTGCCTTTTCAAGGTGTATATGAGGTCATTGACAATATCAGATCAAGAATTTATCCTCAGTCAATTATATCCTGATATATCGACAGAGTGTATTCACTTAATGGTTGCTTTTAACGATGAGGTAAGTGTTCAGTGTCATGTCTGTGTGTGTGTGTGTATAGCAAGACGATATATCGGTGAGGAGTGTACTATGTTTCCTTTTTAGTTATATCCTCCTCAGACCTAACTCTTTCATGAAGATAAAATGGAGAAATATTTCCAGCACAGCTGGATGATCTCGGTGTAGTTGCCTTCTCTGCGTTGGATGGTTTAGTTGCAAAGCTTTCATTGCCTTACTAAACAACATCTTCAGGGCATACTTCAATTTGTTGAAGTGAGCTTTTTAATTCTCCTGATCTCTCCTGGTGGGTGACCTTGAAAGTGATTGGTTGCTTTTGTGTGTTTTCTCACCTTCTAGTCCAATTGCATTGCTATTGATTACTTCTTTGACCTGAAGTTTAACTTTGAAGAAAATTGAAGAAAAATGTCTTATGGACGTCTTCTAAAAAAGTGGATATACACGAAACTTTGTCAAAAGCTATCTACCCTTAAACCAAGCAACCGAATTAAATGTCCCCTAATGAGAAAGCACAAAGAATATTGTACTACCATGTATAAAGAATATCTCTGCAGTCACTGTAAGACTATTCAAACCTCTTCGAATTGATATTGCTCACAAACTAACAAAATCACTTCCGTTCTCTCATCTTTATGTCACCAAAAGTGGATTAGAGGGTGAGAAAATACACAAGAACAAGCAATCAGGACGAAGACTTACCAGACTTCCATCAACAGATGCCTCCCTTCTGGATACTGAAAGTAAAATGACCAACCAACCAAGAAGTTATCGCCCAATATATTTACAGAAGGAAACGGAGATGGATTGGACATTCGTTGAAGAGACCATGGAGTGATATCTTATGCATTAGGTCTTTAATTTGAAACTAATTGGGGGACAACGAGTATACGAAGGTGATACATGGAGGAGATCGTGTGACCTGGGGGAGGGAATGAAAGGTGGTGTTCGTGGTGTCAGCTAGGGTAAAGACTGCAAGGAACAGGATGAAGTGGTGATGTGCTGATGAAGCCCTATATTCTTCTTACTGTAACACAAGGGAAAAATAAAATGTCAAATGAATGACAAAGGTAGAATATAAAGTTTAGGAGTCAATCTCCATTATATTCTGGTTACTTCATTACATCTCACCTTCAGCATGAAACATATCCCAAGGATATTAATAACAGATCACCACTGTCGGTATCGTTATTATTATTATTATTATTAAAACACGTACATAGTGCTTTATGTTCACTAGGAGATAAGCCATACAAAATTGTCTCATAGTTTGTTTGAGGTCTGGAATACTGCCCGGGTGTCTAGACTGAAGCAGGTGGTTATCCTTATGAGCCACACCTATCATTCCCCGCGAGCTTTTGACATGAAGTTTATTCCTCACGGTAGCGGAGCAGCATCAGAAGCTTCATTCCTATAGATGACGGTGACAAAAATAGATTCATACAGGTCATTCTATCCGTTCTGATTCTTCAGATCACCTGCACCACCGGTTTGTAATCAGGATTTTCTATCTCCTCTTGGTAAACAAGCATATCCACTAGTCTGGTTATAAGCGTCAGATGAGGGAGGGGGGAAGGAACATCCGCTGCTATGTGAAGCTAGTGAATAGGACGCAACCGACTATCTACAAAAAGGCGTGTGTCCTGCACAGCAGCAGTTCACTACGTTCTTTTTTATCGCTGACTGTGAGACATGGACATTGAAAGTGGAAGATATGAAAACGCTGGCTAGCTGTCTTTGATCATAGGTGTCTGCGTTCTATCTCCCATGTTAGATGTCGGTATAACAGGGTGAGTAATATCGAGGTTAGGTATCGTTCGAGTGCTAGGTAAGGGGGGTGAATCAATCGGTTAGGTTGTAAAGGTATTACGATTGAGATGGCTAAGGCATGTGTTATGTATGCCTAACTATCGCCTTCCTTGAAAAACAATGTTAGCTGAAAAAGGATGGATCATGTTGAAAAAGAGTTAGCACATGGTGGTTAAACCAAAACATGGCTACATTAGTCAATGAAATCCACAATAGTTGGTTTCAGTCAGTCAGTCACATAGAGAGGTGTAGACTTCCTGACTGGTTTTTGTCATCGGGATGGTAAGAACTAGTGAAGGCTGGAGACAATCGATGATATGGCTCAAAATCATCGTTCCCAACTGCTGACACAGATGGATTCACTCTTTGTGATTTATCATATCCCCTCAATAGAATTATATTGTTTTTCCATATTACTATTCCATTTCTTTTACTCCCACTTCTGTTTATTATCTCTCTCTCTCTCTTTTGTATCTGTCTTTATTTCCTTCTCTTACTTCGTGTGGTACAAGGAGAGAGTGTGATAGCTCGAACCGCTGTACGTATGTGCAAAGTTCTACGTTGAAACCAGTCAGTCTGTTAGTCACCTGGCATAACTCACAGACGCGTGGATCGGTTTTTCATGTGAAATCAGTGACTTCTTCGTTGTGTTGTCGGCGTTGTAAACTTGATTTTAGCCAATATGTTTTGCATATTTCGTTAGATAAACCTTTAAATTTATGTTCTTTATATCTTTTCAAGGTGAATAAACGTATTAATGTTGAACATGAATTCGGTAGTCAAGGTGGACCATGGGAGTTTAATTTACGCGATCTAACTCGATGGTGTGATTTGTTGGTGAAAGGGAAGGTCAGTGTTATCATTCTTCTTATTTTTTATTATTTCTGGTGACATGTATACTTACTACTAACTTTTAATATCCTATTGGATTAACTTTGCTCAAGTTATTAATGTTCAAGCAACCAGATGGTTTGACCTCATTTCGCAATACTGTATGTGTTGTGAGACATATGGTCATCTTATGTAGACGAACCATTGAAAACCACCACAGAGTACTGGACAGCTGTTTCGTCCTGGTTTGAATCCAGGACCTTCCAGTTACAAGTCAAGCTAACCGTAGCACTACTGTCACCAGCCAATGTCATCCGTGGCGAGTATTTGCCCTCACTCTCGACTGGTTGGACTTGAGTTCGAAACCTAGTGGATGTGTACTGTTGATGAGTTCCGAATTGGGACAGAACAGCTGTTCAGTACTCTCAACTAGGTTTTCAACAATCATCTAACTGATATCAATCCGTGGTCAAACTGGAAACACATCAAATTCGTACAAACCAACTCTTCGAAAGTAGAAGATTTTAAGAGACTGGTTGTGTTTTCTCGACCGTAATCGTTCGCGTTATATCACCCGTGTTAGGTGCAATAATATGATGAGTAATAATGTGTTTAATCGTATGGTGTTAGGTAAGTAGGGGGAAGTCAATGGACACCGTTGGATAGCTTCACTGACCTAAGATTACTAGGATATGTCGTATTACACATGCCAGCCTTATTACCACCCTCCTCGTTGAACACTGTTAGCTTACATGGGATTAGGTTGGAAGAGAGTTATGGGAGGAGGGTCAAATCAAGAAGTGGCATTAACACTGGTCGGTTTGAACCCATCCCAGCTCCCGGGATGCCTAGCAACTTGAAGAGCTGCATTCCTGTGCAAAGTTCTTTGTTTAATCTCAGTCAGTCAGTCAGTGACTGGGGATAATGATCATGAAAGCGTGTGTGTGTGTGTGATTGTTACTTCCTGTCCGCCAATATCATGGAGGTTGATTTCTCCTTAGAATACTTAAAACAGTAGTATATTAGTGTTACCTGACTGATGAGCTCAGGGGATGACAACTGCTTGAGACTGGTCATACACGACCTGTTGGAAGAGCGGATTGGTACAGCATAGCTAGCTTGCAGGTTATCTGAATGAAACACGATACCGCTGTCGCATTCCAATTCGCCTGCAGTTTGAATTCCCTCACAGACCTCTCCACATGGTGAAAACAACTTACGCTACGATGGTAACTGCTTTTTAATCTAACCACTACCTAAACAACCTGTAAGGCATGTAAGAATCTGCGGGAACATAAGTTCCAGACGGTGTAGCTCATTAGGTCGTCGCGATATCTAGGATTGACCAATGTCTCAACGTAACAGTTATCCATCTGCCGAGTGTTCACACATTCTTTTATATTTCACCAATGTTTTTTCTTTCTTCTCAACGTAGGAATTCGAAGGTATTAACCCCGGGCTTTATGTTCATCTATTGTACACTGATCGTATGCGTACACTACAGGATAAACAAAAGGTATTATTCCACTTTTTTATATTTCAGTAGTATAGTTTGTTTCGATATTGGGAGGAGTCACAGTTATTGTTTTTTATCTTCAAGGTTGGATAAATAGATGAAAGTATGTTGAGTACCTCATTCTCTTTGGTATTTGCCTCTCTAGGTTGCGAGATGATTCGAATTTGGTAAGCTGCGGATTCGCCTACCTTACTAGCTCGGTAGTTTTCTAGCCGGTTCCAAGCCCCGGGGAATGAGGGGTGGTTGTGCGTGGGGCTGGAAAATCAATCGCACTGCTACGGAAACTTAAACGCACAATAAAAATATTAAAAATAAAAAAATATTAAAAAACAAACTTATTCTTCGCTGGAATCGTAGATATAAAATGACGTTGTGGGCTAGAGAAAGTCTTCGGGAAGCTAGTCAACCGATTTGTCTTCTTTCGATGGAAGCAGTAATACGGACAGGGACGTGGAGTGTTCGTTCGATGTACGAAGCTGGTAAGGTTGCTCAAGTAGCCAAAGAAAGGAGAAAATACGACATCGAAGTGCTTGGAATCTGTGAAGGCAGGTGGAGTGAATGTGGACTGTCGAAATGCTGAACTGAAGGGGAGTCAGTAATCTACACCGTTCACGCAGACGACAACCAGGAGCACACTGCGAGAGTAGCTATCATGATGGTCTGTGCACCGGGAAGCAATGTCATCCAGGTTTATAACAACTCAAAAAGAAGAAAGGTAGGTTACAGTTATGTAATGCTACGCGCCTACAAACAATTCAGAACAAGTGAAGAAGGAAGATTTCTATCGACAATTGCAAGCAGTAACGGGCAATATTTCCAACAGGTTACAGACTTTTATCAACAGCTGCCTTCTCTGGTTCCATACTGAAGACCAGATGGCCGGCCAGAAAGAATTGGCAGTAACTAACTTCGCTGGTCAATGAGCCTTCCAAAAACCTATTGCTCAACAAATATATAGAAGAAAATTTATATGGGTCATTCACACTGAAGAGACCGTCGAATGAAATCGTGCGCCAGTCATCTCTCGAGTGAAACGTGAATGAGAAGGGACGAAAGGGCCACACGAGGGTGACATGGAGGAGATTGTGTGAGGAGGAGATGAGAGACTACGGGCAATCGTCGGGACAGTTGAAGAGGACCCCAGAGAATAGGAAGAAGTGGAGATGTGTTGTTGAAGCCCTATGTTCCATTCGGAGCTGAAGGGAATAATAATAATAATAGTAGCCTGCGGATTACTAGTCCAACTGCTGTGTGTATCTTTGGACCAGTAATCCGGCTGTGGCGCAGGTTTTTACTTCATCTTGAATCATTCCACCGAGTTCCGAATGGAGCATAAGGTTTCCAAGTTTAAAGTTTCAGCAGCGGTTTTGTTGTTTATATTCTACATGGTAGGATTGCTAGCCTCATGACGGCCAAACCTTCTTCTTTTACAAGCTTACACTCGATTGATAACCCAGGTAAGGTTTAAGAGTGTGTCGGTTGGGATTCGAACCGACCGGACCATATGTGTGTGTGTGATCGATCAGCATTCATTGTAATCTGAAGTCTTAGTAGATGAACCTACTTATCACTGTTACGATTGAAAAATAAAGATGTCTAGTGAACAGAATATTGATGATTTCGTGAATGTTGGCTATCAATGGAATCCATTAATGCCTATTTCGTCCTCTTTGGGACTCATCATCTGGATGTCTACCTGCAACCTCCAGTGAATGGTAGTGTTCTCACTGAAACATCATGTTATTCTTGAGACATTATTGTGAAAGTGTCCATACTGGCACCATTGCTGTACGCACATGACTCTACCAATGGGTTGAACGTGTATGGTCATCTGAGGTTACTGAGTAAACCGCTTGTTCATTCAACTCCTGATTTGGAATTTATTAACCTGTAAAAATATAAGTGTATTGGTGTGGCTTACTATATTGAGCCATCATTGCTCAGACCGTGGAATAAACGTCTTGTAAAATATTCATGCCATTTATTTTGTAACTTTATTGCTGATTGGTTTTCTATCCTTTCCGTGTAACTCCATTCAACTCGTGTAGATTGTCACATTATGGATTGATGTCTGCAAGACGTTAGGCATGCAGACTGGAGTGTACTATTATTATGAACCACGTGGAAATATTCTCCTTCTCAACGAATCAATTCACTGTGGTTTAGCGCATTTTCTGCGTCCATCTACTGAAGAGTATGAAGAGAGTGTAGATGATGAATCCCGTGATCATTTATTATTGTTGGATCGTCAACGTGGTATACTGGAAAGCTTTTTAAAAGTTATTGAAATGGGTTGGATGGTGATGTTGATTGGACCGCCAGGCTGTGGTAAGTGTTCTTGTATATTTTAGGTCTGTTTGAAATACTTTTTCATACATCGACTTCTAACTCCTGGGTCATGTTGTTCGAACTCTGTCCTACCTTCTGAGGTTTGAAAAGTCAGATTTTTATGATTAGCTCTCAGCTGATAAGTATGATTGACTGCCAGTTGTATGAGAATGCCATCAGGTTTTGGGATATACAGTACATTACATGTCTTATGCACGTTTCAAATCATATTTTGTGTGTATGTTAACTTGTGAAAGTACTTAAATGTACAAAATGAAATAAGTTAGATGGGATTTAACGTGTAGTGTGGATTTGGGTTTATCCTCTAGTGGATTACAAATACGACAATTTATTTTGTCACCCCATAATTAATCTGTTATTCTACTTAAAAATGTATCCACCACATAACTGGCCATTACTATTGTAACGACAACAAATATTATATCTTATAATTGTAAGAACCTGAAGAAGAGAAGGATGTATTGAAAAGGATATTCTTTGTTCAGATTTTTTTTCCTTCACGTTCTCCAGTGGAACATAGGGTCTCGAGCTAGTGGCTTGAAGTTTCTGTAGCAGTGTTTAATTTTTACAGGATAAGGTTGCTAGCCTCATGCCCAACCTTTCCTCTTTACCAACATTACTTCTGGCTTTGCGAGGTAAAGGAGTGTGTCGGCCGAGGACCGAACCCCGGACCATGCGCATGGTCGGCGAGCGTCCTAACCGCTATGCCACCGACGCACACCTTTGTTCAGATTGACTCGCATAAATCATATATGGAAAAGCTGGCGAAATTAGTTGCGAAGCCGGTTGTAAGTGATGATGGACATTCAAGTGGGCCTACGTTTCATTCGTAACACAGGGATTGATTTATGTTAGTATTGTGTCATTCTGCGTATTGAGAAAATCCTTACCTGGTTACAGGCAATCGACAGGAAGCCATAGCCTGACCTAGATTTCGTGCCAGTTGGCACTCACCAGTCAGCGAGGCGTGTCTGCAACCTTGAAGGAATTCATGTCCCTTTGAACCCATGTCTCCCAGTACTGCAGTCAGAGACGTTACCACTGAGTTATTCGGGTTGCTGATTGACTTCCTCTAGGACTGTATTGAATACTTTGATTGGACATGAGTTCCTGAAGAATGCCAACTGGCACGAAACTTAGGTCCAAGGCTATCTGCCGATTACTTCCAACCATCATGCCAATTGCCTCATTTATGTTTAGTAGACGAATACAAAGTTTTATGATGAGATTCGGTGTTACGCGATAAAATGCCTTGAAATGACCATTCTAACAACTAGATTTGTGACAAGATGGAGCTTCGGATAGTTTTTTGTCTGTCCTTTACCAAATCACGATTGGGGATGATGTTCAGTCACACGTTTGCTAAACTGTATCGTAGTACGTCCAACATAACCGTCTCCACAGGAGCCGTTGAGTCCTAATCAATCGTTCTCCATAGACTTTTGACTAGTCTCTGGAACTTAATCTTACTTGACAAGGTCCTTTTGAATTGGAACCTAATAAATAGCCCTTTCTTCTGTGTTGTCATCGTTTCTGGTTTATTATTATTGACTTCATTCTCATCTCTCTTTTACACCTAGGCAAACGTACTCTTGCCCATATGGCATCTATTCTTCTTGGTCAGAAAATGCTAACAATGTGTCTGTCACCGACATCAGATACCATTGAATTACTCGGCTCATTGGAACAACGTGAAGCTGGTGGTCTATTTGAATGGGTGGATAGTCCACTTGTCAAGGGGATCATCGATGGTAGTTGGGTGTTGATAGAAAATGCTCAGTTATGCAGGTTAGTGTTATTTTTACTCATCTTTTTTATTATTGTTGTTTTTTGAGGTGTGTACTACTCAATTAGTTGTAAGTATTATATTGCGTGCGACGTTTTCTACAAGAATGGTGAAAAGAAAAGCGATAAAGGAATTCGCAGTCGTGAATTCTAGAGAAAGAAACTGAAGACAGATAGTTTGTTCTCAGTGAGCAGTTTTCATGCAGGAATGATGTATTTTTCGTTAACAGTGTTTGTAGTTTTTCAAATTGACAATTCTGTACTTGAAACATCTATGTTCCTCATAAAGTGTGCCTCACTACTAACTATTACTACCACCTCTGCTATGCTGTTTTCTTAACTTTACTATCCACTGCTCTAATCATGTGTCGGTACTACTGTCAATACCTTGAATCAAGTCACTGATTGGTGAGCGTGACACATACAGATTCCAGACTGATGCTGTGTAATGATCACTAGTCAATCAATACTAAATAGAGACAAATTTCTGTGCAATCGTGGTTTGGTGAATAATTCACCCGATAAGGGGGGTCTGACATAAACACGGACTGATATCGACTTCAGTCTTATAGACGGCGATGGCTACGGCGATGGGGGTGTAAAAACTCTCTTTGGGTTGCTGATGACCACCAACATGAGTTGAAGAACGGACTATAGTTTAGAGAATCATTGAATACCAGGTGATACCAGGTGGACGTCTGTTTCGTTCTAGTTGTTGGGATACTTCAAAAGTGCAGCATGCATGCATGACTCTACTTGGCATATCGAACCAAACTTGTTGTGGTTGAACACCTTGGACGGGTCCCAGTGGCTTAATGGTATACGAGCTCGCCTTGTAACCAGAAGGTCCTGGGTTCGAATCCCGGTGGGTGCGCACTGTGAAGAGTCCCAAACTAGGACGAAACAGCTGTCCAGTACTCCCAGGTTTTCCAGTGGTTCTCTAACTAATGTCAGCTGATGATGAAAAATCTGAACACGGAGAAACCGATCTCTGCGTCGTCGTTCTACTGTATGACTGTTCGAAACTTTCTTGAGACATGCATAGTCACATAATGCACCAAGGGCAGTAAAAAGACGATTGTTATTGATTGGAATCTGCGTGTGGTTCTATCCAACAACAACAACATTAAAACCTCAATCAATGAAGTTGGGGAGCTACATCAGTTGAGCTGGTTGAGACATTCTGTGTTACGCATGCCTAGCCATCGCCTTCCTTGACGGAAAATGTTTGCTGGGTTGGAAAAGAGCTAGTAGTGGTCAAACGAAAACATAACTGGCTTCATCAGTCAATGAAATTAATAACAGACAGTTTTAGATGGCCAGTCACATAAGGAGGTGTAGGCTGCTGCCTGGTTGGGATCCTCGGGATGGTAAGAGACAGTGAAGACTTGTGACAATTGGTGATATGGCTGGCTCAAAGTGATCGTTCCCAATGGCTGGAGCAGCTGGAGCATTCACTCTTTCATGCTAATATTCTTTTCCCCTTACTCCCACTTGTGTTTTTGTTATCTGTTTGTTGAATCTCTGTTTACTCTCTTCTCTTGCTTCACGTGGTACAAGGAAGGAGTGTGGTGGTGAGTCGAACTGCAGTACATTTGTGCAAAGTTCTATGTTGAAACCAGACAGTCAGTTAACTGTAATTTTGCACCTAAGAATCAAGTAGAATATTTTCTGTCCACGAGAATCACACACCAACGCTTCTCGTAGACGGTCCAAGGTCAGAATGACCCTGATTCACTCAAATAAAATCTAAGTTAAAACAACACATTATCAATGTACACACAACCACAAAGAGAAGTATTAAAATTAGAGATTAAACACTGACGAAGACATATAATAAGGTTGAAGCCAACATGTGATGCGCAAATATCAGGACTACAATGATATACAGTCTAGGAGAAAAAGGGATAATAATTATAAATATTGTGATTAGGTCGTTTAGGAGTGGTTTTTCAAACAGATGTTTGCGTTACATATAGTCTTCTGGCTATTCAGTCAGTGAAATGCGCAACCCAGCAGCTAATGCATATTCTAACTTCTACCAAATTACAATATATATCGGAGACAGTCAACGCATGCTTCCACTGATCCTCGTTTATTCGATCTCTGGCGTATGGAACCATGGATAGTTACTGTGGTAGGCAGAGTGCTAAATTGGAACGAGTTGGGGGGGGGTTTCCAGTTCTTTGCCAGATTCCCATGGGGGTGGGTTGTTCGCTAACTGATATTAGTAGTTCGTGATGATGTGAATTGAAGTTCTGTCAAATAAATTGCATATCCTTTGAAGTGAGAAAACTTGAGTCAGGTGATGTAATTTTGAGTTTAATTCCCAACCGGTTTTTTCGGGAAATTCTTCCTTTGTACACTATTTCTGTGGCCTTTTGACAAGTTATTTTTAATAATATGGTCTTATTTTGTTTTTGCACAACCAGTCCTTCGACACTTGATCGATTGAATAGTCTCTTAGAACCGAATGGAGAATTACTACTTAGTGAACGTGGACTTGACGCCAACGGTAAACTGATCACCTTGAAAGCCCATCCAGATTTTCGTTTAATTTTGGCTGTTGATGAAATTTTCAGTACAACCGGTGGTAGTGGTGGTGGTTGTGGTGTAGGTGGATCAACCGGCATTTCTAGAGCAATGCGTAATCGTGGTCTGGAAATCACTTTCATTGAACCAGTAAGTTTATATTATATTATTATTATTGTTATTTTTTCTTTGCGTTCTGAGTGGAATATAGTGCTTTAGCAGTGCACCTCCATTTTTCCCTATTGTCTGCAGTCTTCGTTAGACCTGATCCATAGGCTTTTTATTTGATGCTCACAGTGGTGTATCATACATCTCACCCTTGAACGCCAAAGTCATCTCTGTTATTATATTGATTGACAATTCACTGGAATAACAGGCTTCTAAAAATTCTCTAGCATTCTTGTCCTCTGTCTAATATTTGAACGCTGGTTGTCCCAGTCGAATTAATGTCCGTGGTTGTCTGTATGCAGTGAAGCGATATAAATGAGGGAGTGAACGTCGTGTCTTTTGACGGTTAGTTTATGATCATGGATACGAGAAGACATGGGTATTCACTTTGCCTATGTATTGTTTTTCGCACTCGTTGCAACTTATTTTGTAGATGATGTTGATTTTATCTTCTTTCGCTGTTGAGCCTTTTGGTTGACAGAGAGGGAACTGAGTGAAGTGATTTTGTTGGTTTGTGTGTGACATCAATTCCTAAAGGTTTGAAGACTCTTGTAGTGATTTCCGAGGTGTCTTTTATGTATGTTAGGGCGATTTTCTGTGCCTTCTTGGAAGCCTTTTATTTACTAGGTTGGCTTGGAGGTAGATGTCTTTTGACTAAGTTCCATGGATATCCATTGTTTCGGAAGAAGTCCATGTCATACCCAAAGGGTCAAACTTCAGGTCAAGGAAACAATCAACACTAATAGCAATACAAGTAGCCTAGAGGTTGTGAAAACACACAAAGCAACCAATGAGTCACTTCAAGTATCACAAAAAACTATAGGCAATGAAAGCTTCGCAAATAAACCATCCAGCTGAGCTACAAATCTTCTTCATCATATCGTCATTCTTCATTCGATTTTTGAAACAGACTTGTCGCTTTCAAGTTAATAATAGTAATGATGAATGATCGTGGTAAATTTTCACCCTGAAGTGAATAATTTTAATTCAATTCTCTACATTACCAGTTCTCTTTTATGGATCTAGTTAGATTTAAGGTAGTTTGAAGTGATTCAGCTCCGTGGGCAGAGTTGAGTTATCCTGATGATCTTTCTTTCCCACAAATAAGTGAATTGATCTTCAGTTACTTGTTTGCATTCAGTTAGAATTAAAATAAGTGAGTGAATAGTTTCAAGTATCTTGAAATTGATAATATTCGGAGTCGATCAATGTTGAATGTCTCTAGTTTTTTTCCCGCAAAACATAACCTATTACGTTTGCTGTTTGCTATTATTTTATTTACTTTATTCCTCTAAGTTCAATTGGAACATAGTTCGGTGAGTCGTAATAGTGGTTTTTCTACGGTCGTACTATCGGCTTAGCAAAGTAAAGGTGTGTGTCGTCTGTGGAGTGAACCCTTGGGGAACGTCTACCACTGGACCACCAGCGCACGAGTAGTTACAGTTAGGTCAGATAAATCGGGATATTACCCATTGGAATTCAATTAGAATGGATCCCATTAACTTTAAAATATTGTGTGATATCGATAGCCAATAGCAGCGACCTAGATTCAGGTATGCGTCTGCCGGGGATCGAACTCCGGATCATGTACATGGTAGGCGAGCGTCCTAACCGCTGTGCCGCCGACGCATATGTTATTTGTATTCTATTAATATTGCTCTTATCATATAATGGAGTTAAAGCGATAATTAGGTCACAAAAAGAACTCGTCTTTAGTCAGTCACCTCGATGAATACATGTACAATGATCTTACTTAAAAGTGATACTCATTAATCGGAAGTATGTTTGATCGTTGAACTATGTAATTTTCTGATTGGTCGCTCAAGGTCAACGTGTGTTCAATCCATGGATTGCTGCAGTTTAACCTTCAATTTCTTACGCATATTTTAGTTAGGTGTAGGCGAAATACATCTAATGAACTTATTCTGTTGGGAAAAAGTCATCATTTAATTAACTAAACAACTCATATACTCTATAAACATCAAATGGGGATAGGTGTTATCTAATCTGATCAGACTTAATCTGTTGTAGTTGCGATCTGTTAACGACAATGGGAATTATTATAATTATCACTCCCTTGAACACTGCTAATTCTGTGCTCTGTGCTGAACGAGTGAAAAAGCCATGCAAGGTTAACTTCGTGTGCTTTTCGAAGTGTGTCGGCGGTTGTTACTTTCCCCCTGCCTACACCGTGGAAGTTGATTGATTCCTGGGATACCTGTGTGTCGGTGGAACAGTGGTTAGGACTCTCGCCGACCATGCACATGGTCCGGGGTTCGATCCCCTGCCGACGCACACCTAATATCTACAGTCGGCCTGCAAAATTTGGGCTACCGATATCACATGCTGAAAATTCCATACCTGTACCGGAAAATTACGGTGTGAAATCAAGCTGTAATAAAAAAAATAGAGTTAGTATTGCGTGACCACACAGCCCGGGGGACAACTGCTTGAGACCGGTCACATACGGCCTGTATAAACTGGTTTCTTGGATTTGTTCTGTATTAGTAAGCTTACCCGGTTACTGACCAGCGTACGGTAAGTCGGGATGTACAATTTTTCGGGTCGACCTTCTCAAACCGTCTGTCTCTAGAGTGGATAGACAGCATAGCTGGTTGACATGCTGTTCGCCTGAGGGAAACACCTCACTGCTGTTAAATCCCTGTTCCCCAGCAGTACGACTTCTCCCACAGACCCCCAGCATAGTGTAAGAGAAATCTTATGCTATGCTGATAAATTTTTACTCTAATCGCTATCCTAACAATCTTCCATGGAATGGTAACTGCAGGAAAATAGTTCCAGTCAGTATAGCTTGTTGGGTCATTGCGTCAAGAAAGCCGGACCACCACGTCAAGGTAGCAGCTATCTGTCGAGAAGGTTAACATCACTCAAATACCACTGTTTAACTTTTTTATCGTCTGCAACTACTCATATCGATTAGTCAGTAATATATGGACTGTTTTGCTTTTGTCTCTCTCTTTTTATCTCTCTAGATTTCACTTCCACATTTGGATCTGCTACGCTTATTCACCTCAATAAATGTCCCCAAATCAATAGCTATTGGTCTTTTAGAATTTCATTCACTCTTCTTAGAGGCATGTGAAAATCCCAGCTGTATTGAACAGCATCTTCAGCGTTTCAATGAACGACGACAGTCACCTTCACCTGTGACAAATAGTTTTCAGTTGTTAGCATGTCATAGCTTTAAGAAGCCTCCGATCGGTGCACTGATATCAGCTGGACAGTATGCTAAACAGTTGTTGGCAAATCCTAGTCAACTTGACGACCGTATCAAATGTTCCCCCCTTGGAGAAAAATCAAGTAACAAGATGAAGAAGAAGATAAAGAGGATAAAGAGGTTGAAGAAGTCGAAAAGAGAAGAGATGTCAGTGGATCTTGATGAAGACGACAATGGTGATGATGATAAATTCAGTAGTGAAGTGGACATCAATAGAATTCTAAATCATGTTCTTCAATTTGTCTATTGTCAACGTCAAATGCATGTCAAGGCTGTAGAGGTAGGTTTATATCCCCACAATTCTTTATCCTATCCTCATTATTACTGTTTGATTTTGTTTATTTGTGGGGTGTATGATAAGCCCCCACCCACACTCTATAAACGATCTATTATGGCCAAGGGAGTGTAGACCATAATCTTCCTCTCTCGAAAAGCTCTTATGCAGCCACGAGTCCATCAGGTAGGTAAGTCTTATTCACTGCCGAAAGAACGGGATGGCGTATGATTCGAAATCATGTGAATGCAGCTCTTGACACTGTTACACTGCCTTATGGATCAGCAGATGTCAAGTCAAAGGCTTGGAGGAGAGAAGGACCCCCCTAAGACAACCACCTGCTTCGGTCTTGACGTTCAGACAGTATCCCAGCCCTCTCACGAAGTATGAGATAATTTTGTGTTGTGCATTCCTTGTTAGCAAATTTTAGTTGTTTTTTTAAACAATAATAATTAGGCTAGATAAAAAGGGTGATTTGTTATATTCACTCGTGACTGAATTAGCGGTAGTTGAATCTCCAAGGTTTTATTTTGTAGGGATTTTTGATTTGTTTTGAATTTTGACCACGGATTGATATCAGTTAAGAAACTACTGAAAACTAGCACCGGAGTACTGGACAGCTGTTTCGTCCTAGTTTGAAACCCATCGGTAGCGCGCACCCTTTGAAGTTCGAATTCATGACTTTCTGGTTACAAGAGAAGCTCATAGACCATTCAGCCACTTGGATCCGACTGGTTACAGGAAGAGGAGGTTGCTTGGAGTTTTACTGGGAAGTCATAACCATTAGGGTTAACCTGGTCGAAAGTGGGGACACTGGGTGGTGGTAGTCCCAGCGGTTGAACGACCTACAGGCTTGACTTATGACCGGAAGACTCTGGGCTCGAACCCCTGGGGTGCGTGCGTACTGCTGATAAATCTCAAACTAAGACGAAACATCTGTCCACTACTTCCAACTGGTTTTCAATGATTCTTTAGCTAATATCGATCCGTCGTCCAACTTGAAATAAACATTTTTCAGACTGTTCTATTTCGATGGTCAAAGCTTCAGCAGTACAGATGAGTTGAGCATGTAACGATTTCCATAGGTTATTTTTCGCCTTGTATACATAAAATTTGGACGTGTTCATCTTTCTTTTCTGGGTTGTTTTTTGTTGTTTGTTTCTTTTAGTTCGTCAAATGGTTGATCACATACTACGTTGACAATGTATTCATCGTAATAAAGCATCAACTGATATGGGCAGTGATCAGCGCCTATTGCATTTACCCGAACGTTACCTTCATCATAGTGTGAATGAATTAGTCAGTAGACGATCACCTAATGGTTATCGTCAATTTCATGTCAGTTTAATTGATCTCACACTGTCTGATTATTCAAAATCATCGACCATCACATCTGAAATATTATTGTTAGCTAAACGTATCCTATTGGAACAAGCTAATCTATCCGAAACACATCTTGAGAATGATCAGTTCATGAAGATGTTGACATCTTCATCATCGTCATTATCTGTAAGACAATGCAAACTGTATTATGATCTAACCACCTGGCCAGATCTACGTTGGATACCCGGTTGGAAGCATTTTATTGAATTATTGGGATGCTCACCTGATGTATTGCTGTATGAGTGGAATAAGTAGGTGTTTTTGTTTTGAAAAAAATCTTTTCCTCCTCATCCTGTTTTGCTTTTTACTCCTTTACGTTCCCAGTGGAGCTAGAGGCTTGAAGTTCCGGTAGCAGTGGTGTTTTTATTTTACGGTGTGTGGGGTTGCTAACCTCATGCTCAAACTTCCCTGTTTACCAGTCTTTTCTTTTTACTGGCTTATCGAGGTAAAGGAGTGCGTCCAGTGACCGGGGACCGAACCCCGGACCACATGTGGCATGGTTGGCGAGCATTCTACCACTGTGCCACCGACGCACAATAACACCCTCACCCTGTGATTGATTCTATTTTCTGTTAGATGAGTGTGTCAATGTTTACTCACTTTCCAAGCTAATTCTATGTTAGCTAGCATTGCTGTACATGGCAAGCGATAGTTCGAGCGATTTTCTCCCCTCCTTACCTTACAATGGATGCCCAACCTCACCATATTGTGCTAATTGACGTTAGAGGTAGAGTGTAAGCACTTAAGAGTAAGAAGACGGCTAGTTTCATCACATATTCTTCTTCCAATAGCCATTCGTCACAGCCGAGTAGAAGGACGAAGTGATTTGCTGCGCATTGTGTAATGACGATATGTAGCTCACGTGCTTAGTTGTGTTTTTTCTAAGCTTTCATTGTAGATTTTCATTTTAGAATTCTCCACGAGTTTATCAACCATTTCCTTTCGTGACCTTGACCTAAGCAGGTCGTTTCAGTATATTCTCTCATCATTTTCTCAACAGACACATTGATCTAGAAAAGAACTGTTGTTATTAGATAGTTGGAGGCAGTAGGCAGGAAGCCTTGCCTGGGCCTATATGTCATGCTTGTTGTCATTCACAGGTCAGCAAGGCGTATCTTCAACTTTGAAGGAACTCATGTCCCCTCTGAGAATCAACTCATGAGTTATTCAGTGGTGTAGTTACATAGACGTTACGTGGGTTGAGTTCTCAGCAGGGATATTTTAACAACAGAAGACAAGGGCCAGACAGCAGATCGTTTATTAAGGAAAATCAACACATATTTATAGATTTTCATGTACATTATTGTAGATTATTGTTATTAGAAAATACAGTCTTTTGATTGGTTGTTTCTCACAGAAAGTTAACCTTGCATCTCTCTGTGGCTGTGTTAGATCATCTATATGCTAACTGTATCTGCCTACGCAAAGCCTTTGTTCTCATTTTCTCACCACCAATATTGGGGACATAAACATTGACGTCAATTACTGTCTACCAACTTTGGCTAGCAGCCAGTTCTCACCACAATATGAGTCCCTCCAAGATTGCAGATACACCTTGCTAACTGTGGTGAGTAAGTGCCAGTCAACAAGCACGAAACTTAGGTCCCAGTAAGGGTCTCTGCCGACTGCCTCCAAGCATCTAATATCGACAATTCAGAGTGTACCGTGATGGTGAACGACATTAAAAACTTGACTGAGAGAATTCTGTTTGCACCAAACAAACGACTAGATGTATGATACTAGAGACTAATTAGTGTCCAGTCAAACTGGAGAAGAACTGTCGATCGATAAAAATGAAGTCATATGAAGAGAAGGTTAACAAAATAATCAATAGAAATACAAGTCGACTAGAGGGTGAGCAAATACACAGAAACAATCGATCACGACTAGGGTTACTATGAGAGATGGCTGTTAAATTCATGGAGAATTCTTAAACCTCTCTTCGAATTGTGAAATATGCAATAAAGATGTTGTTCAGAAAGACAATGAAAGCTTCTCCACGAAGCATTATTCACACCTAAAGAGATAGCACAACTCCATCAAAAACATGTACATCGTGTTCTATCTTTGATGGTTTTCTTTTCAGTTCACAGAGATTGTCATTTTGGCAAATTTTATTCGGCTTCGCTGTTGAATACACACTGGTGTTCTACCTTCACCTGGTGTGATATACTACTTATAAAGGTAATTTGTTGGCATTCACGAATACACCGTTACTTATTATGATTATTATTTAGAATAAATAGGAAAATGAGCCGAATTTGTCGAAACGATATCAGCTATAAAATGTCACTTAAACCCTGGCGAGTGCTTGACATTTGTTTTTAGTTCTACCGAGGAAATTCTTCATCAATGCAGACGTATAATAGAACCTCCTAGCACTTGAAACTGGACTGATCGACAACAAGGTGTGCACCTAAAGGAGCTGGGAACCCCCCCTCGTTCCAAACCGCTGAGGGACTCATGTTCTCCAGAACCCGAATATATCGAATGGCTTCGATGAACCTGTTTTCCTAGTCATCAGAATCCATGGGAATGTAGCTTCTGACGTTGTCTCAGTGCCTTGTGAATCAGACATCAAGTCGACAACTCGCTGTGGGATGGTCCCTTAAGACAACCACCTTTTTCGGTCTATGCCTTGAGATAGTAATCCTAGCATATTCATTCGCCAATAAGCACTTCCTGGCGATTGCTTCCAACCACCCTACACCAATGTTGTTCTTTGATTTAATTTCATGAATAAATTCCCCCTCTCCCTTCCCCCAAGATAATAATAATACGATACTTCCTTTGTTTTTATTCCTTTCCAACACCCATCTTTATTTTAGACGCTTGTATTCTCTCCTATTGACTGAATTATACGACTCAACGATGAATGTATCAGATATTGATAGTCAATTATCCACCTGTACACAACCTGCAGATCTTTGTCGTTTACCTTTATTACAAGTAATTAAATTGGCTAGTGAAAATCATCTCCCCGCTATGTGGTTAGACGCTTATCCTGGATTAATTGAATTACACGATAAATGGCTGGACTATTTACACAATCTATGGAATCAATTCCCTACTACCTCTACTAGTGAACAATGTGATTTATCTTTCTATTATACCGGCATTTGTAAAGCTTGGTCATGGATACACTTATTTGGTTCGCGTCGTTTGGGTGATTCATTCGATTGGCCTGAACGTTGTTCATTTCATAATCAAAGAGCTCTACTCACTATTGATGATAGATTCGATTCAAGTCTACCAAAATTATCAACAATTACACAATATTTTCTATCGAAATCATCAACACCACCATCTATTATTACAGGCAAAGAGTATGAAATGTATTCATCAGCAATGTATAATGCTGCTTTCTCTGTTGATTGGTTGCAATTTGGACAGATTTTGAATGAATTCTTATTGAGAATTACAAGCAGCAGTAGTAGTACTGGTGAATTAACGCTTGATAAGGATTACAGTGATGATGATGACGATGATGATGAGTATGATGGTGGTGGTGGCGGGGATAGTAATGCTATTCACGATGACGATATGATGAATGCAAAACAGGCAATCATCCCTCTCCCCGGTAGTACTGATGACCACCATCTTGGAAGTGATGTCTACCGAGATATTTTGAAATTCTACTGTCTATGGCCTTGGATTATGATTTTAATGTCAAAATGTATTGAAAATGAGTTGTTAAATACTACTTATAATAATAATAGTAATCATCAGTCCCATATACAATTGAAGACATCTTTACGCATATATATTCGTGGCGTGTTAATGTCATTGAACCGTCCTGGTCTATTGGCCAACCTTGTTATGACACAATCTGTGTTGAAGAATTCAAACACTGAACAGTTACGGATTGCTAAACAATTATTGATGGAAGAATTCAGCATGACATCATCATCATCATCATCCACAAAAACGAGCGCCTCTTCTTCTTTTTCAAGTATGCTGTCTTTCATATTTCAACGTTTAGACTGGAGTCTTCCAAGTCAACTGGCGAACTGTCAGACAGTGAATCAGGTAACTTGGCTGTACTCTGTTATTTGATGTGTTTTTTGTTTGTTTGGTGGTTTGTTCATTCCTTACCTTGTGAGTAGTAGTGGAACATAGTGCTTTTTAAACTTTACAATCTCAGTAACGGTGTTGTTTCTACTGGGTGTGGTTGATTGCCGCATATAGCTAACCTTCCGCCTTGCTATCGGCTAGGGAACTAGGCTAAGGCTAAGAAATGCGCGTTATTTGGCAGTCGGACTTCAACCTCCAGCAGGTTGTTTGCAAAGCATTCTACCGGTGAGCATGTTTCTTGCTTTCTTTACACTAAAAGCATGTATTGTCTGACAAACCGTCATGTTGTCTTGAGAATCTAATACCATATGTAACACTGAGTATCGATTAATGGCGAAGTTGTCATTGTCTTCTTGAATAACATCTGTATTTCAGTGTGGAATGATTGTTTTTTTGATTGGTATATCCATCTTTGCTGGCATTCTTTTTCAGTCATACAACTGAATAGTCAAATATTAGGCTAACAAGAAATTAAATCGATACAAGTGGGAAAAATTTTGTTAGAGCATATTTAAAGGCGGCCAATCACAGAGAAGTATATTTCATTTCGTGGTGAATTCCTTAAGCTCCTGATGAGTTTCCTCCCAATCAGTGTTGTCTACTTCCATTTAGTTTGGCATTCATATCGCCCAAAAAGGGTTTTGGATTTCTCAATTTATGGTCCAGTTATCTTTAGAAAGCTTTCTTCTCTTCTGGTGTGTGTTGTTTGTAGGTGCCTAGCATAGGGCAAACTGTAACCTTCCTGCCTTTTGATCTGACTCCCCGCTATCCCACCACACAACAGCCATAGATGCTGTTGGTGGTGATGATTCATAGCATTGAGACAGTATGTTCATAATGTTCGTCTGAGTGGCCTGAGTAGATTCCATCTGCTCTCTTACAGAAACCTATTACTTATATACCGTATCTTTTAATTTCTTTTGCAAAGCGAACATCCTTTGTGCAGACATCGTATGTCCACATGTTCATTTTCGCTTTCATAGTAAGTAGTAAGTAGGCTTTCACTAGCCCTCATTTCGTCTCTCCGATTCATTTTCTATATAGTTTCTGTTCTTCAAAGTTTCTGTAGCAATTGAGACGTTTCTCAGGGAAGTGTAGTCACTAGCCTCACGTCCCCGGGCTTAGAAGTGTGTATAGTAGACTAACTGAAGTTGCCAGCTAGACTAGGTATCTGAAATCGTGTCAGTTGGACGCATTAAATTAATTAGCTGTTTTGGCTCATACACTTACTGGATATAGATAGAGTTGTATGCACCACCCGTGTTTTACATCTCACTTTTCTCTCCCTCTTTCTCTCTGTCTCCCTCTGTGACAATACTTTTATTTTCCTCTCATATCCCTCCCCCCCCCCCCTTTAGCCGGACATATTAGGTGAATGGCGATCAGTTAGCCAAGTGTTGATTAACATCACTTGGCCAATGTTATACGATTATGGTGCTTATTCATATCGTGGAAAGCTGACTGTCTACGGTTGGCGATATCGTCAGCATGCTATACAAGATGCAAATCATTTATTGTTTTTATTACCACCTTCGAGTGATGAATTGAGCAATTCGCCGGAGAATGATAATTTACAGTGAGTTGTTTTCAAATATATTGAAAATTCTATTCGATAAATCTCTTTTCTTTTAAAGGGATGTCAAAGCTGCTGTTATTCGCTGTATTTTTTTATCTTGCTTGCCTCAGGTTCGAGCTCTAGGTAATATTTGTGTATGTGGATGTGTGGTTTGTAGCTCAGGTGGATGATCTTGATGTGGTAGCGTTCTGTGGAGCTCGCTGGCAGGTTAATTGCGGAACTTTCATTGTCTTCCTAGACGACGACTTCAATGAAACTTTTTCTGAAAGTCTTTGTGAATTACGTGACTTGATGGTGTACTCTGTGAAAATTCCATCAAAAAGATTCACTTGAGCTACAAATCTTTTCCATTATATATCAGAATTGGGGCGTATCTGTAATAAGAGCGTGAAATGTCAGCTCGGGATCACACCTGTAACCAATCAAATCCTTGCAGACCACCAACACTTGATAATTTATCTGATGCTCACTAGCGACTGGCTATATACTCGAAGTTACCTTGGGGTTCTAGTTCCAGGTGCGTTCACCAAACTATGTAAGAGGATAGTAGCAGTATACATTACTAATTGGCTGAAGTATGAATTACTGGGCCATTGGATCGCATGCCATTCGCAAAATGGTCTACGAGCTCGCCTTGTAACTGGAAGCTCCCGAATTCGAATCTCGATGAGTGCGGGCTGTTGAAGAGTCCCAAACTAGCACGAGACGCCCGTTTAGTACTCGCTGGTTTTCCAATGGTCCCGTGACTATTGTCAGCCAGTGATCAAATCTATAAACAATGAGATCCTATAGATCTAACCCTTGAAAAGTCGTGAAATTGTTGATCGAGAAGTTTCAATACTTCCAACATTGATTTTTAGTGTCATGACTCAATAGTTTTGACGTCCGACTAACAAAGAAGACTAATGGGACTCTAAAGAGATCAATATGTCGAAAGCGTAAGTGGAACGGCCAGCTGACAAACTTTTATAGTTGGCTACCTATTAGTCGCAAGCGGAACCTGATAATGTCTTTTGCAACTAGAATCCGTAGAATCTGCAGCTCCGAATCAGTAGAAGAAGAGATCACTGTTTTGAAGAAGACACTACTTGAGAATCGCTGTCCACCATGCTTTATAGATGGACACATAGAACCGAAAATCAACAAAGAATAACATATCCCTGTGCCGAAGAAGATGTTATACATGAATATGGCGCTCAAAGGCGACCTTCTGACCGACATTCTAAAGAGAAGAATATCCAACGCCCTGAAAGGAAAATACTCTGCTGCTACATTAAGATTGGGCGATGAAATCTCAGCACGTATCCAAACAGCTCGAGCTGCTTTCGCTTACTTACGCCATCTCTGGAGTAGGCGTGACATCCGGCTATCAACCAAGGGACGTGTGTACTGCTCAGCAGTCCGATCCGTCCACCTCTATGGCTCTGAAACATGGCCAATACTAGTTGAAGACATGAAAAGGTTGTCTGTTTTTGATTATAGATGTCTACGATCTCTTGCTCACGTTAGGTGGTATAATAAGGTAAGTAATGTTGACGTTAGGCGTAGAGTGTTGGGCAAAGAGGGAAAATCACTCGAAGAGGCTATAAAGTTACATAGATTGAGATGGCTAGGTGACGTGCTGCGCATGCCTAACCATCGCCTCCCCCGACGGACGGGCATTACTAGCTGATATAGGTGCAGGTTGGAAAAGAGTAAGTGGTGGGCGATCAAAAACATGGCATCAATGCATGAAATCCTTGACAGTTAAACTGAGTCAGGTAGGGAGATGCAGACTTCCGGGTTGGGGCCCGCCCTCGGGACTCTAAGAATCAATGGCTGAAGACAATAGGTGACATGGCTCAACATCGTTGTCAATGGCTTACGCAGATGTATTCAGTCTCTGTAATCTTTCATATTCCTTTCTACCATTACTCATTCTGTTTCACTCTTATACTTGTCAAAACTCTATTGATTCTCTTCACTCATCTTCTTGTCTGCCTTTGTGTGCTATTTGGAACGTGGCAACTGGAACTGCTTCACTTCGGTGCCAAGTTCTATGTTGAGTCCAGACAGACAGAAAGACAATGATTGGTATTCTGATGCCGCCGATTGTTGTTCACCAACTCAAAAAATAAACTATCGCATTTGACCGCTTACGTGTGTATCTACCAATTTACTTGCTCATGTGAAGCGAGATATATTTGTAGTTCGATGTGTGTTTTATCCGAAAGAGTCAAAGAACATTATCCCTCTTGGTTACGAAAAGGTAACAATGGATCAATAAACAGTGCTATAATTGAACAATATAGTCAACACTGGTCACTCAATATGTGTAACGAGAATTCATTCAAAGTTATCTACAAAGTCAAAAGAAGCCTCCCAGAAACGGTGAGCTTCCGTATACTTCGCATTGCCGAGGTCTTAGCGATCCGGATAGAAAACCCTGATTTATGTACACAGAAGGAACTTCTCCATCGCCTGCTTCTGTCTTAGGTGTAATTCCAAGTTCTGCTACTTTCTTAATAGTGCCTTGTTTGAATTTTTGTATGACATCTTAGTAACATCTTACTAAACAACCTATTACATGATTGATTAAAAATGCCCATTAAAATTTTCAAAAGAATAGACATGGAACAAAGAGTACTCTTTTCGATAACGCCTTCATCATCAGGTTCTACTATTATATATACATTATAATGAATGAATGAATTAGTGTTATGAACAACAATAATGTTTAAATAACATCAAATCAATAATATTGATAAATTAGAGCTGAATAGCATCAACATAAAATAAACTGAATGTCAGAAGAATTAGGAAAGGTAATAGTAATAGTACAAATTCATGAGTTTATAGTCTCTACTAAGGGGCAGGGCAGTAGTAGGGGCTGGACTTGTTTCTTTTGGACACAGAGCGCTGGTTGTTTGAGGCGAATTGCAATAGCCTCTGCTGTTTGGAGCAAGCGGTGCTTCGACGATTTTGGTAGTTTGTTAGGTACTCGGTATATTATGGAGAAGGATTCGTCTACGCTGGCTTTGTGACCGGTTTGCACCAGATGGTCTAATATCGAGCTGTTAATAGTTTTAACTACACCTTTACTTAGTCATAGTGGAATATGTTCCCGAGTGAGCACGAAAAATCAAGTTCCTAGAGCAACGGCCAACATAACTCGCCCCACAAGCGCAGTTTATTTTGGATACATGTCTCCATTAACATCCTAATTCATATTACGCAACCCCCACCAATACTTACCAATCTTCACCCTCCTAGTTACAATTTCGATTATTCAACACATTTTTGAAACATTTCAATGACGTAAATAATAGCCCTAACTAATTTTTTATTTTATTTTGTTTGACAATCCTGATGTCTACAACACACAAATAATAATTATATAAATGCGATTGTACGGCTAAGTGTGAATAAATTCACCGCCGAAAGAAGAGACTCTTCGATGAACTTTGTTGTTCTTATATTCATGTCTGGATAGGGGTATTTTCCGTGAATTTCGATATGATTTTGTTAGTGTCTAATGTCCATTTTGTATTTCATGTTTCCCATTTTCTCTTTAACAAAAAAATGTCAACATCAAAATTACAGGTCTTCGGATATAAAGACAGTTGTACAGCTTGCCTTCACTATCCTACAAGGAATATATCGATCATTGGAATCTGTGGACAAGTCACATACCATCGGCGAGAATAATCTCCCAGTGTACTCGATTGGTGGTATCTGTCCTTCACTTACTGATCTGTTGAATTGGATCAACTTCGCTTTAAAACCATCTATAGATTTAATTAAAACATCGCATCTCACTAATCGTCACTCCTCCTCCTCCTCTTCTGATTGGTATCATATTGTACGTTTAACTGAACTGTTAATTGAACAATTCAATCAACTTCACATGTTGCTGCTGACCACTTCCAACTCCTCGTCATCATCATCACAATCTCTTCAAACGAACATTGACAATAAGACAACAATATTGATGAATAAATTTATCCTAAGCAAATGTTGGCTACTTATCGGTTGTCTGTATCTACGATGTATTCGCCCAGAAAGTCATCTAGATCCGTATGTTGTAATGCAAATTGAAGAAGAGGATATTGAATATGAGGTGAGTAAGCTATACTATATCATCTCTTTCTCTCTCTCTCTCGCTGTTTTTGTCTGTGATCCACTCTTTCAAAAGTATGGATTGATGTGATGTAATGATGAGTATAATGTCATTTGGTTAATGTGTGTTGAGATTATGTGTTTTTGTCAGTGTAAGCCGCCCCAGTGCAATACAATGTAAACAATAGTTCAAGTATTTCGTGAGTTTCTCGTTGACTGGTTTTTCATATCTGTCGACATGTTGGATGATATCTCGATGATGACTTCAAATTACCACCCCTATAGGTGGCATATATTTATGCATATGCATGTCAAAGGTGCATGATTGGATGAGATCTTCGGTTGTCTGAAATTCGGTGTAGAAATGTACTGCACACTCAGTATAAGTAGTAAAAGGGTTGGGATCTTTAACAGTAATATCAAGTCAATGCTTCCAATATCTGTCTGTTTACGACATAGAACTTTGCACCGATGTGTGGCAGTTCGAGTCGCCACACTCCCTCCATGTAGCACACAGAGCAAGAGAAGAAAGTAGAAGAAATGAATAATTGAGACAGTAAACAGAGTTGTGAGACAAAAGGAATAGTAATAACGAAGAACAATATAGTTTCATTTCAAATTATAAGTCACAAGGAGTGGATGCATCTGCGCCAGCCTATTGAGAACGATTTTGAGCCAGCCATATCATCAATTGTCTCCAGCCTTCGTTGGTGTTTACCATCCCGAGGACCCCATCCAGGAAGTCTACACCTTCTTACGTGGCATAAACTAACTGTTGTAGATTTCATTCACTGGTACCATGTTTTGGTTTGATCGCCGCTAGCTCTTTTCCAACCTGATCCGTCCTATGTCAGCTAACACTGCCTGCCGAGGAAGGCGATGGCTAGGCATGCATGCGTAACAAATGTCCTAACCATCTCAGTCTAGGTAATTTCACAGCCTCGTCGACTGATTTCCCCTCCTTACCTAGCTTTCGGCGTTCAACCTCAATATTGCTCACCTTACTATACCAACACGTAACATGGGAGATAGAAAGCAGACACCTACGATCAAAGACATGTCTTCCACTTTCAATGGTCATGTCTCACTCACAGCCATAAAGGAGGACGGAGTGGACTTCTGAGCAGTACACCCGCTCTTGCTTCCAATATAGTTCAGAGACTTGATGCGTGAGTCACGAAAAGCTCTTCTAACAGACTAGATTTTCGTGAAGAGATGCCTTCTCTGGTTAGATACTGAAAGTCAAACTGCTAACCAGTAGGGTCAAAGTTAAACTATAATACCCAAAATCCCAGTGACCTTGAACAACCAATCAGATGTCAGATGCAAAAAATGTCGCATAATCGTTGAAAATACATTTAAAAAATATTGCAAACCTCATAATACACAGTATAGTTGTAGCTTATGTGTTGTAAGAGTGTCACCCACTCAATACACAGATGACCTATAGAGAAATCGTACCATGTTTAATAAACTCATTCATCCAGGTGACTGTAGGTGTCATGCTACTTTGCGATGCATTGATATTTCTGACACTAGTCTTCAAGCTACTCCTAATTCTAACCATAACACTAACTTCTGATCCTAAATTTAACCCTGATCCTAACCCTAACTCTAGACTCTCGACCTTAATAATAAAAGCCATAACCCTACCTAACAGCGTAGATTTGCAGATAAAGTACCTAGAGTATAATAAGTGGATTACTGTATCTATCCTTTCCAAGTTGAATAAGGTAGGCATGAGGTGATTTGGAATGATATTTCATAGCATTCCCGGCGTCTAATCGATTCTTGAAGGTCAACTTTTGAAAGGCCTTGACTTTGGCTATGATACTTTAACTTCACCCCAGAAAGGATAAGCGACTAGGAATCCTGCATGTTGGTGAAACCAACCAAGAACCTGTTGTTCATCAAAATGTGCAGAAGGAATTGATGATGGACTCTGCATACACTGAGGAGACCACCGTTGAATCGCACGACGTTCTAAGGAAACCCTTGAGTTGAGTAGAATCTCACTGAAAAAAACTACAGGTTGTGCTTGTGTGTGAGGATGTGACATAGAGGAGATCGTATGAAGCTCACAAGAGACTGTAGAGAATAGAATATAGTGGAGGTGTGTTTTTCGAGCACTGTATGTTCAACTGAGGAATCAGGTGAATAATACTAATGGTGGAGCGACAGAAGACAAGGACCAGGCAACAGATCGTACATTGATAAAAACAAGAGGTATTTATAGATTTTTATTTACATTATCATAGCGTTATTGTTAGCACAGAAGCAATCTCTTCTGATTGGTTGTTTTCTTGCTGAAAGTTATTCTGTTATCTCTTTGTGGCCGTTTCTCAGAAAATCAAGTCATATAACTGTGAATCATATTTCCACACTTTAACTCCTCTGTGATTGACTGGTAATTTTCTCAAGGTTAAGCTTTGTTATTGTTTTTCTCATGACCCTGATTCGGGTTGTGAACATTGACGTAAACTGTTGTCTACAATTTCGGCTTGCAGACAACTCTCACCACAATAGCAGTGGAATCCAGTTCGCTGTTGTGTGAATAGTGCTTTGGCTTTGAAGCCATGAGTTCTGACTTCGAATTTCACTCCTGACGTGGTCACTTCTACTGAGAAGTTCGAAGTTGGAGGGGAGAAGATGAAAAGATAGGATCAGTGAGACTGAATAATGGTGATAGTTATCGTACTATGCACTGTTATGAGATCATTTTTATGTGTATTTTGTCTTGCCTTCATTCGATGTCGTTATAACTTCACCTAAATAGCACAAAAACTAGTTTTTAGATACTTGTGGTGTATACTGTCGATTATCCTTGTTTTATTTACTTATGGGATTTACGTTATATACTGCTGCAGCATGGTTTTGAGTTGGATTTTGTAGTTACTTCTTAAAGAGAGGTTTCTGAGTTATCTACTACAATGAAGGTTAGGTTCGATTGAGAAGACTCCCTAGTGGAATGAAACTCAAGTCCTGCTCTTCCCCCGTCGCCGGTATGGCTAATTCTCATCTAAGATAACCTGAAAGGACATTTCAACGTCATTGTTTTCAGTATCTTGTTGCGTTTCCTCGCCCCCCCCCCCACACACACACCACACTTCCGGTGGAATTTCAGTCATCATATTTAATCATTTAATCCACACACCTTTGTTCTGTTGATGAACGTATTCTTGAGTCACATAACTTACTTTCCAAACCGATATGCATATCATTGAAGACGGTTCAATATTCATACCGGACTGACTGAACTTCAGCGTAGAACTACGCACAGAAGTGCAACATTTCAAGTTGCTAAGGTGTAGAAATGCTAGCGAAAATTGAAGGAATAGTAACACACAGATGTGTAAGATTGCAGAGTGAATCTCATATGTACCAGTGGTAACGATTTTGAGCCATATTATCAATATTGCCTGACCATTGGTTCTTAGCAACCTGAGAATCCCAACCAGGCGGTCTATACCTTCCCATGTGTTTGAGTCAAATCAACTGTCGAAGACTTCATGGATTGGTGCAAGATTTTGATTTAACTGCCGTTAATTCTTTTGCAATCCAGTCAACTGACGAAGGGTCAGTTGACATTGCTCATCGAGCAAGTAGGTATTTTGGGATGCGTAACACACCTGAATCGATGTAGCTTGACAGCCTCATCGAGTCACTTACCCTTTTCACCTAGTGCTTGTATTATTGGACTGACATCTAGTGAGGTGATAAACAAAAAAGATGAGTTTTATTTTTAAGGATTAGTTTGTAGGGATTCTATTTGTTTCACAGTAGACCACAGATTGATATCAGTTGGAGAGATCCATTGAAAGCTAGGTAGTATACTGGACAGCTAGTTTGGGATTCATCGGCAGTTTTCAATGTTTCTCTAACTAATATCAATTCGTGGTCTAGCCTGAATAACCTGCAAACTAATTCCTGGAAATTAATCTGATGCTCGCTAGTGACTGGCTACAGGAGGCAGTTGCTTGGAGTTCTAGTGAGAAGTCGTGACCAGTGTGGTCCATCCAGTTGGAAGTCAACAAAGGAATTCCCACCGATGACATTGGTTCATGGTCACGCTGAAATGACGAATTTTGTCGAAGTTAGAATTCATGTGCCATTGAAACGGGTCCCAGTGGCTGAATGGTATACGAGCCTGCCTTGTAACCGGAAGGTACCGAGTTCGAAACCCAGTGGCTGCGTACTGCCGGTGATTCCCAAACTAGGATGAAACAGCTGTTCATTATTCCGGTGCTGGTTTTCAGTGGTTCTCCAACTGAGATGAGTATTACTCACACTGGCTGTAGTTCGTTTTCTTAGCTCACCTGATTGAACCTTGGCTAGGGTATGATTTTGTATATATTCGTCTTTATGCATTCCCTCCTCTCTCTCCCTCTCTCTCTCTCTCTCTTTCCTTCACAAATTCTAGATGAAACGTATCAATAGCGAATTAGAATTCCGTGAAAATCTTCAACAACATTCGATTGGCGCCTATAATAATCGTTTGATGCCTTTGAAAGATATCCATCTAGATAGTGTAACGGATCATGTCAACTCTGGTTTACTACATCCATGGTTAGGTGTTCTAATTAATCGACGTCGATGTCTTTCTTCAAAGGCAGAAGATTTAAAGCATCAATTGGGAGCCAGTTGTAAGGAGATTTTAGTTTGTCGTCAAAACTCAAATTTTGAGGTAATTTCACTTTATTTTTCATTTTTTTATTGTTTCTTGAAAACTTGAAAGTAAATTCATTGTCATCATTCTTATTCTTACTACTATTATTATTATTTTTGCATTTTAGTAATGTAAGTGTAGAACTTGGACACCGTGGGAGAATATATTTCCATATTAGATGAGTTTATCTCATATATCACACAGTGATGATGATGCAGTATTAACAAATGAATCGATGACAAGGCGGTTTCGAGCAATAAGTTATTGCTGCTCATAATCATATTTTGATATGATATAGTCATACTTTTTGCACTATTTGTCTTGTATATGTTTCCTCTCTTTCTACCCCTCTATCTCTCCCCAACTTCCTTTTGTTATTTGTCGCCACTTTTCATATCTCAGGTGTAGGCATTGCGTCATTTCGATTGCACATGTGTGGTGTTGAATCGAATAAACAAAGATTCAGTCTTTCCACCTAACTATATTGCGTTTTAATACTCTCACACTGTCCCACCCATACTATTTTGTGATTACATGCAAGTGAATGCAGTGCAATACCTTAACTTTTTCTAGGTTATTTAACCTAGAAGGTTCAATCATTCTAGGTTTAGCTAAATTTTAATATTAAGATAATTTAAGTGAACCCGCTGTACTAGTTTCACTCCTATGTAACTGACCTTAGTAACAGTCATTATTTGATAAATTGTATGATTTCTTTGGTTGGAGGATTTCACCATGAGCTGACATCGGTTGGAGAACCATTGGAAAACCTGGAGGGAGTACTGGACAGCTGTTACGTTAGTCTAGTTTTGGACTGTTCATCAGTACGCACCCACCCAGGACTTTGTGGCGATTCAGTGGCCAGTAAATGAACTCTAACTTCTGCCAATTCATGACACAGCACGACCACTTTGCGATGTCCCGAACTAGGACGACACAACTGTCCAGTACTACCAGGTTTTTCAATAGCTCTCCAACTGATGTCAGCTCACGATAAAATCCTCCATTCAATCAGACAAAATCTCTACAAAAGGATTACTTTTGAGAATTATATTACTTCTCCTGATTGGATCTATTGGGTCCGTTAGACGACAAAATTTATCTCTGAATGAGTGAGTTTTGGTTGGTTTAAATGTCATCCTAGTTCCAGCTCCATTGAGAAACCTGCATAAGGCCTCTGACCTGTTCCTTCTTTATACGACAGTACTACAGAGATTTTGAATTCCATATTCCTGTCGTTAGTTTTGTCGTTACCATTGCTGGTGATTAGCGTTTCTATGGTTCTCCATATATATTTTTGGAAAAAAATTCTGGTGGTTGGGTAGTCATTCACTCGTAATACCTCCTTTATTTGTTTGATTTCATTATTTAAAACTTCTGGTTTACTGGTTAGGCGTCTGACTTCTGTACTCAATATTTAACCGAATCGCTATCGTACCTGTCTGTATAACTCTGCAGCCTTGTATAGCGGATATATTCTTGTATAACAGATATATTCCTTAGACTGAATGTAAACGGTATGTTGTTGTTAGGGTATTCTAATGCATTAGAAAAAATGTGTCTGATAACTCGTTCACTCATAATCTTATGTCTTTCAAGTGACTGACTTAGCAACGTGTCGTTTGTTGTTAGTCAGTTGTAAGAAATACCAAAAGAATTTCCATTTGGCGTCTGTTGATTTTCATCAGCATTTGACCTTTTTATCCCAGATAGTGAATGAAAATCAGATGACGCGCCGTCTAGTAACCACCGACTCACCACACACAGATATGAAGAAGAAAGTAGGAGATAGATAGGTTGGTGGAAATGCGGTACGGTAGGGGGCGTCACAAGTTATCCAGTGGAACCCTAATGATAATCCGGGGTTGGTTCTGAGGATGATATTCACGAGATCATGTGTGCAGTTATGGAACCAACTCTGAAATAAGTACATTTTTTTATACATTTGATAGTTAGTCATATTTATGCATGCCTTTCATGTATTTTGAATCCAAATGACCTATTCTTTGATGGTCCATCGTCTTAACTAACAAGGTTAGGCTGTAAAATTCTCTTTACTGACATATATTCACATCTTCATGAAATCAGTGCTCAAGTTCAGCTTATATATCTTGTATCGTCCATTACAATATTACCTTTGCATAACATAACAAAACAACTTGAATGAACTGATTCAGTCTCAGGATTCTTGTGATTTCATACAATTTTTTCTCTTAATGAATGTGAACAAAGCAACAACTACAGATTTAGCAGAATAAAAAGGTACCATATTTTATTTCGTCGCCTTCTCTTCAGCTGCTTACAGAGCAAAAACAGTATTAAATGTATCTACAGAAACAATGTAACATACTTGCACAGAGTTCATTTTAAACAGAAATAAGTCGATCAATATACACATACACTAATAATATATACATATATATATATGCAATATTGAACACAATTTCGAGCAATAATAACCATACAAAATGAAAACTTTTTAGTATCTCGCATTAGGATGAAAAATATCCAGTTAACAAGGGTAAAGAAAGACTGATAACTGCTTCTTTCTGAACGCACAAATCAGGTTTTAGGCGCTTGATGGAAAAGGCTTCAGCAAACTTAAGGAGCATTGAACTCTTTTGCTTATTGATAATTTTGAACGACTTTTCGACGTCCACCTCATGACCCGTGTCAAGAAGATGCCTTGCGATGGCACTGCTTAAAGCATTTGTTCCTTTTACACGTAAGCTGTTTGGTACATGTTCAGAAAATAGTAGATATGCTCTTCTTTCTGTTCTTCCAATGTAACTGTTCCCGCAGATACATGTAAATATGTATATACAGTTGGAGTTAACATGAGAAGGATATCTATCGATTTTTGATTGTACCAGAGAGCAAGTTGTTCGAAAGACGGGAACGAGCTTAGCTGCAGGATAGGCTATGGCTAGTGATGTACTCAGCCTTCTGTTGATCATCGCTGCAATGTTTTCACCTTTATAATCAAGCTCAAAGTAGATTGGCTTTTTTCTTACTGTGATTTGTTTTTCATTTGCGACTGCAGATCTTCCATACTTGTTGATGAACCTTTGAGGGTACCCATTGCTCTTCAAAGTCTTTTCAAGAAACTCAAATTCTTCCTCTAGTTTCTCTGTAGAGCATATTCTTCTCGCTCTATAGTACAGAGTCTTGACCAGTGCTCGTTTATAGCTATTTGGACAAAAGCTATTAAAATGTAAGTATTGTCCTTTCCATGTGGACTTACGATAAATTGACTTTTGAAGACTACCGTCTTCTAGGCGTTCCATGGCGATGTCGAGGAAGTGGAACTTCCCGTCACTTTCATGTTCCATAGTGAACTTGATATTGGCGTGTGCATTATGAAAGTGAAATTAGCCAAACAACATGGAAAACAAATGGTGAAATTAATGATCACGGATGCACACAATAGGATTTAAAAATACCAGCATATGATTAGATTCCATAAAGAAAAGGTTGAACATATTCTTACGCCAGAACATCTGTCAACATTGAATACCGCCATTAAAATATAATGCGAACGACACAAAGAACGAAGACGAGTCTCCCTCAAAGGAAAACTAGCTAAGATATCCAAACAACCATCTGAAGAAACTCTAAATGATTGCGTAGTAAATTGTGATTTCGATGGCATTGCCGAACCCTACTTACCAATCTTTGTTGGTTGCCTCATATCTTGTTTTTGATTTCCAATAGAATCTTTCGTTAAACCAGTTACATCAAAGTGCAGAAACTTTCTGGTGTAACTCAAACTGAGCTCTTTTCGACAATTTATTAATTCATATATTCTACCTATTCTCCTTTATTATTCCCCCTTATTCTTTTATGGGCTTCTCTTATGTGTAGGACTTGGAAGGCTGTATTCAGGGTTACTAGTATGTATGCCATTGACTCAACTAACTGACATTGTTGGTGTCGATAGGCATAATATTTCTCGCAAACAGTAAACTGAAGTCATCTTGTTCTATAGATATGCTGATCATTCTCTGTTTTCACGACGTTCACCTTGTATCGCTTCGAGTAAAGAATTTATGGTCGTAGTACGGTTATATGCGATAAGAATTTCAACCGTTTCATATTTTGCGTGGGTTTTGTTGGGAAGGGAGACATATATATATATATATATAATAGACTTCTTAACTAACTTTTTCTTAAGAAAGAACACATCATTCTTAACCATTCTTAGCCACATTAATGATCATCTAGGTCAGAGAAGAATAAATTATTGTGATTGGTTGTCAACTGACCCAAGGTTAGACAGGATTAACCAATGAGGTTATTTCATGCCCACAATGTATACTACCTACCTCTGCAGCCAGGCATTGACTTAAAATTTTGATTTCAGTTGATTTTGGCCGCTTTCTTATCCAATCTACATCACGTTACGCATTATTGTTCATTCTCAATCTAATGGTGTCTGCAAAATAAAATGCTTGGAATGTGTGATATACATCGGAAAGACATTGCCAGAGAGAAATCGTGATATCAGATGAAACCAACACACCATAGAGCCGCCTCCTCTATTCCATCATCGAGAAATCCAGTTAGTGACCTAAAACAGCTTGAAGAAAAATTATCAGCCTTAAGTCATCCACTGGCTGCATGAAATCAGACTGCAAAATTGATTTTGACAGTATTTTAGTAATCCTAATAAATTTCAGAAATCACAAAGAACGTCTAGTATTATCATCAGAAGCATTTCACATCATTAAATGGAACCCAATTTGCCTGAATAGGAATCATAGACTTAGGCCGAATTTGACTTGATTGCAACGTTCTCCCCCCTCCCTTTATGAAATGACAAAATCAACACGAATGTGTTAAGTAATTTCATTATGTGAACACATGCTACTTTTATTTTTTGTGCACTTATCAATTCCAGCAATGTACACACATGGTTTTGTTATCTTTACCAATTGGTCGACTTGACAATGCAAAAATGACACAATGCTGAGGAACGATGATTAAGTTGTTGTATATAAGCTGAGTGGATTTTGTAAATTCAGGTTTAATATTACCACTTTGATAAAGCTATTAGCAGCAGTATAAACAACGACAATATCGTTTGGTTTTTCATTCATCGGGAAATACAATAACTTTTATAATAGTGACTATTTCATATACCCAATGCCTAAATTTTTTCAAACTGTTAGAAGTGAACTTGGTGTGGACATATATATGAGTCATCATATTATATTATCCTCTTTCTCCCTTTTTTGTTGGTTTATAGTATGTAGAGATTCGACGTCGTCTTAGCACTTTTCTGACAGATTTCACCGAGGATTTCCTACTTCCATATTGTCCTCAAGATGACAACAACAACAACTATGCTGAAATGATTGAAAAGAATTTCAAACTACAAACAATTCATCGATGGATTGAAGCTACAGCCAATTTAGGCAATTGGTTAACTGAACCAAAACGTTATCATATGTTTGCTGATATTATTACACCTTTCCTGTATGGTTTATTCTATGTAAGTTGATTATATATATATATCCTATTCTTCATTCCGTTTTAGTGTGTGAAGTGAGTAGTTATGTCCTTATGATAGTCAGGGAGGGGAAATCAATTGACGACGTTGCGATGTTACATCGATTGAGATGGTTAGGACATGTGTTACGCATGCTTAGCCTAGTCATCGCCTTCGTCGACAGGCATTGTTAGCTGAAATAGGATCGGTGAGGTTGAAAAAGAGCTAGTGGTGACCCAACCAAAACATGACTTTATCAGTCTACGAAATCCATAACAGTTAGCTTAAAGCTTAAAGGCTTCAAGCCCGAGGTTTGAAGTTCCAGTAGTAATGGTATTTTTTAAGGGATCAGGTTACCGACCTCACACCCCGCCTTCCCTCTTTGCTCGACTTACTGCCGGCTAAGCACAGTAAAGGAGGACTGTGTTATCCGGGGATCAAACCCCAGACTACTTGAGAAGCCACAATGATCGAGTGAATCGCAGAGATTACAACGCGTGAATGTATCTCTTCCACTGAGAGCCATTTGTCGACACATATTACTAGCAATCTAGGTTTTCAGGATCCTGGGTAACCAGTCTACACCTTCCTACATTGTTTATGTCAAAAATCTCTGACTATTTTCATTCCAATCCCTTATCAGCTAACATCTTTTGAATAGGAAAGTTACTGACGCAAGCTGTGCCCTGGCAATGTCAACCGATAGATCTATTTAGACTCATATACCTCAGAAGCATGTTGTTTTTCACAGGCTGCTGTTTTTATTCTCCAGTCCTTTTCTCTTTTTCAAACTTAGTATTGCCTGGTCGAAGTTTAAGAGTGCGTTGGCCGGAAATCTAACGCGAATTCTACCACGGACACCATACTAAGTGAATATAGTATCTAAGTGGATAAATGCTACACGAGCTCGCCTTGTAACCTGAAAATTCTCGGTTCGATCGATGATCGCGTTCATGACTGCGTACTGATGAAGAGTCTCAAACAAGGATGAAAACAGCAGCGTAGTACTGCATGACACGTCTTTGTATTGTCTTACAATAAGTTCAATTGTGTATGGTATTTTTGTTTCAGTGTATGAATTCATCTAATGACAAAGTCTTATTGTTATTATTATTTTTTTAATTTTTAAACTATGCACGTGTGCTTTTGTAAATCCAGGTGTATCGCGGTCTTCGGATTGTCTTTCATGAGATTATTTCACCGAGTAATACATTGAATGTAAGTTAATGATCTTTTTTTTGTATTCTGTTCATATTATTGGTTCATTATTATTATTATTCCTTTGGGTTGTTCCGAGTGGAGTGTAGATCTTCAACAGCACATTTCCGTTTCATCTCGTTCTCTGCAATCATCTCCAGCTGGCTACACAATTTCGCAAGTGGATGATTTATGTCGTTTAATGCCACACATACTCGAAGACTTACAAGCGAAAAGCAACAAACTGGCTGAAGAGGCTAGCAGGCAGCGAAGACAGAACTCCAGGTAAACATAGAGAAGACAGAGGTTATGAAGATAACCAACCAACAACAACCAGCACCAATCACCATCAATAAGAGAGGTTTGAAAGAGGCTACTACCTTCTTCCCTTATCTAGGAAGCATCGTTTTAAACACAGGCAGTCGAGACGGATGAAGATGTCAAAGCCAGCCAGTATCGGAAAGGCAAGATACGCCTTCATCAGTCTGAAACCAGTTTGCAAATCTTCTGCACTGACTCAGCTGCATAAAGAAGAAGATTCGGGTTTTCAACACAAATGTCAGTGAAGTCAGTCAGTTCTTCTATACGGGCCAGAAACTTGGCCAGCTTGTCACAAAAGGGATTTCCAACGACCTGTTGCAAACTTTTATCAACAGCTGCCACCTTCACTGGCTCCATACTGAAAATCAAAAATGGCCGACCGGCTGGCCATAAAGAATTAGCACCAAGAAACTCAGCAGTGGAACAAACTAACAGGGGAGAGCCTATTGCTCAACAAATATGTAGGACAAAATAGAAATGGATGGGTCGATCGGACATACGTTGAGGAGACCGTCGAATGGAATCGCACGCAATGTAGACTATTGCTCGAGTGGAATCCCAATGGGAAGCAATGAGTAGATCGTCATGTTGAGGGTGAAATATGGGAAATCGTGTGTGGGTGGAGGAGATGAGAGATAATGGACAATCGTGGAGCCAGCCAGCTAAAGATGACAGCAGGAAATCGAACAAAGTGGAGATGTGTTGTTGTAGTCCTATGTTCCACTCGGAACCCAAGGGAATAATAATAAGAATAATTGGGAGTAGCATCTATCACTGAAATCCATGTATACTTCCAGCTGTCAAATCTCCTAGTTGGATGAGACGTGTGTCAATGCACTCCACAACTGGAAGGCATTCTCAGCTATCTGACAACAAGGTATTAAAAGTTACATACTAAGAGCTGATATGTTAATAGATACCGAGGGATTCCAGTCTAGTACAATCGAGTTATAATAGGAATTTTATCATGAGCGACTGGCCCTATTCAGTCAGTGACCTGGGGTTCTAGTGGGAAGCCGTGACCAGTAGGCTACTGCAGGTTGAAGGTGAGGCAGTAACTCATCGAAGAAGACATTGAGAAGTGGTCGCTCTATTTCATGAATTGGCAGAAGTTAGGATTCATGTGTTGGCCATTGGACCGGGTTTCAGTGGCTTAATGGTCTACGAGCTCGCTAGCCTTGTAACCAGAAGGTCCTGGATTCGAACCCTGGCGGTAGGTACGCACTGATGAAGAGTCCCGAACTAGGATGAGGCAGATGTCCAGGACTCCCTGGTGGTTTTCCAATGGTTCTCTAACTGATGTCAGCTCATGATGAAATCCTCTAATCAATCAAACAAAAACCCCTACAAAAACAGGAATCTCTAGCACAGAAACTTTCTATCTAATGAGATGTCAAAATCGTTCCCTTTTTTTTGAAACTTTCAAACAGGTGTCTGTCTCATCATTGATTAAATCTTTGGTGACTAGTCTTCTGCCAAATGCAAGCACTGATTATACTAAAGAGAATGCCATCGGCGTATTAGCATCATCATCATCACCAGCCAATCAACGATCATCTCGACCAATGTTATTAGCCATGGAATTGGCTAGTCCTGCGTCGAGACGCATTATTCAACAATTAGTCAACTCTGTTAATAATTCAATGCTGCTAGGCAATCTAAAGAACAGTGATGATACTCTACGAAAAACTCAAGAAATACAATTTCGGTAAGTTTATTATTTTTATAACATTGACCTTTTGTTTTGTTTTCAAAGTTTGAATTCGAGATCCTGCTATTGGCTGATAATTGACCAATAGGGTCTTGTAACCTGAAGGTCCTGAGTGTTCGACTCCCAGTGGGGTCATGGTAGAAGAGTTCGGAAGTTGGGACAAAATAGTACTCTATGCACTTCAGTGATTCTCTAACTTATGTCATTTCACCATCTCCGACTCCAGATCAGCCAAATCCTTGAAAATCAACACTTGTCTCTACGATTCTGTTTGATGTTTCTACTTTGTCATTGTTGTCTATAACATTGCTGAGATATTTATTACAAAACATCACACATATTGGTGTTTTGTTATCTTTCATGTGAACTGTGATACCATTTCGTCATTGTGAGGTTATGGATTGTTAGGAGGTTGAAGTTGCACAGCCAATCCTAGCGGATTGATCGCTGACGAAATCTCAGCACGGATACAGAAGGCTCGTTTCGCATATGTCAGTTTACGCCATCTCTGGCTTGGTAGACGTGATATCTAGCTATCGACCGAAGGGTGTGTGAACTGCTCAGCAGTCCGCTCCGTCTTCCTTTATGGCTGTGAGTCAGACATGGCCATTGAAAGTGGAAGACATGAAAAGACTAGCTATCTGTCTTTGATCATAGGTATCTGCGTTCTATCTCCCATGTTAGGTGGTGGTATAATAAGCTGAGCAATATTGAGGTTAGGCTTCGGTCGAGGGCCAGGTAAGGAGGGAAAATCAATCGACGAGGTTGTGAAACTACATCGATTGAGATGGTTAGGACATGTGTTACGCATGCATCCCTAACTATCGCCTTCCTCGACAATGGGCAATGTAAGCTGACATAGGATGGATCAGGTCGAAAAAGAGTTAGCTAATGGTGGTGAAGCCAAAACATGCCATCGGTCAATGAAATCCACAACAGTTAGTTTAAGGCATGTATGGAAGTGTAGACTTGCTGATTGGTTGGGGTCCTCGCAGTGGTAACAACCAATGGCGGCTGGAGGCAATCGGTGAAATGTCTCAAAATCGTTGTGTCAATGGCTGGTGCAGATGTATCCACTGCTTTTGACTTATGATATCCAATAAACCATATATTCTTCCACATCACTATTCTGTTTGCCTCATATTTCCGTTTTGAATCTCTCATTACTCTGTTCTCATGTTTTGTGTGATAAGTGAAGTTTGGCAACTCTAACTGCTGTACATTTGTGCCAATGTTCCACGTTGAAACCAGTCAGTCAAGTTGGTTGAAGGTGGATTTAGATGAGTGGAGGGGGTTTCAGCATTGCCTGTTTGAGGTTGTCTCTGGACTTGTCTCTCTACTACTACTAACAACAGTAAGATAAGTCAGGAAGTTCAGTCTCCGAGGTTGGCCGTTTTTCAGCTCCACTCAGGATAGAACTGCTTTGCTCGTCATCCAAGGGAAACATCTTACTGCTGTTATATTCTTATTGAGTAACAGTATAACATCGCCTTTCAGACTTCCGAAAATAGTGTGAACCACTTAGACCATGATGGCGCAATTGCTTTTTAGTCTAACCGCTATACAAAAAATCCTTCAGTCATGGTAGAACCTCAAAGAGAATATTCCTTCCAGTCAGTGTATCTCATTGAATCATTGTGATATGCTAGCCTGGCCCCAATGTCAACTTGGGATAGAGAGTTCGTTCATATACATAGTTAAGATGTCAGTGTGTAATATATTGTATGCTAAAAATCTCCATAACCCCATGCCTCTTCTTCTTCTAATTATTTTTCTTCTGCTTAATCCTATCAGAATTAGTTCATTCATCCTGAATTTATTATGGTTACATAATGCTGAAAAGAATGCATCAACTATTCCCTTTGAAAATTTGCATAAATTAATTGGTCGTATACTGAATTCAATGCTGCGTCCATTAGCTCAACATTGGAAACACATAGAAGCAGAAAGAAAACGTTTATCTGAATTGAGAGCAGCACTCTTCTTGGAGGCTGATCGTCGTAAACAACTTATACGTAATGAATTACAAGGTATTAAGACAGATGGTAAAGGAGGAGGCCAACAGCGACGACAACAACAACACCAAAGTGATCGATGCACTTCACCAGAATTAATCGACCAGTCACTGAATGAAGAATTAGACTGGCGTTTACGCTTTTCAGAATCAGCATGTTTAAAGGCATTCACTGAATTAGGCGCTGGTTCAAATAAATTGTCTGCTGGTGGTGGTTTAGCTAAAGAAGACCAGATTCAACAGGTAATATTGAGGAATTAGACTGTTCATACTGTTTTTTTTTTATCTATTTTTGATTAGATTTATTATACATTTTAATACTAGTATTTTTTGAGCAGAATGAACTGTGCGTCGGTGGCACAGTGGTTAGGACTCTCGCCGACCATGCACATGGTCCGGGGTTCGACTCTCTGCCGACACACACCTGATATCTATGATCGGCCTGCAAAATTTGGGCTACCGATATCACATGCTGAAAATTCCATACCTGTACCAAAAAATACGGTGTGGAATCAAGCTGTAATCAAAAATCAAGTTTCCCTGAGTAGTTTCATCTTACTACTGTGTAAGAGCTTACGGAGAGTTGTCATCCACAGTGATAACAACCAATATTGTGACCAGGGAATGGTCTTGTTGACTTAGAATATACGGATGATATAGTTTCCCTCCCAGATGAAGACTTTAATAAAATGAAGTGTCTTCTGAATACTTTGAGGAGCTGAAATCTTCGAGTGTGTTTACCTTACGATTCGCTGCTGATATTACAGGACTGGATTACATTGGTTCCTAGCTTGATTATAGGGAGTGAAGTGGTAGAGCGTGGTTGGCTTTTTCTGTGTACTAGAGATCTGACTTTTCTATTTCGATCGCCAAAACTTTAGCAATACGGATGATGAGTTGGACACTTAATAATTCGGGCAAGTCATTTTCTGCCTTGTAGATGATTTCAAAGGGAGAGGCTACGGAAATAAGGAGAGATCAGCGTCGATCAGATGTTCAATGACTGTGCTTCTTATAGCCCCTACTCCGACCTATTCGTAACCACTCAGCGCAGTGTTCTTACAGCCTCTTGGACAAAATTCGAGTCGACAGGTCGATATACCTAGCTCCACACGAGTTGGTGAATTGATAAACGTACATAGATTGGGTCAACTGCGGAATCTTATCCTTCAGGTTGCTGAACAGTAATGGCACTGAAATACACTGTTCTCAACAGACTGTAAGAGTCTTCTTTAAAGATTTTGGCAGCTCAGTCACTTTCGAATTCCAAGTTCGTGTTCAGCATTTTCTTGGTTACAGGCGTTAAGTTACATTTTCATAGTTGGCGGAAATCCATTTTCCCTTAGGATTTTTCTTAGAATGGTTAACTCCTCCTCCTCCATAGCATCAGGGCTACATATGCGCCGAAAACGAGTGGCAAGTGACCGGATGAGGTTTCGTTTACGACCAACGGGTACCTACCCAGCTGTAGAAATTTGTCATTTGATCATTCCATGATAGCTTTCTATAAATTGATCTCTTCAGAGTTCCATTGATCCTCCTTGATAAATTCACATTGAGAAAATGAATGTCAGACTTGTTCTCCGTTTCGAGTGTGAATTTATCGCTGAATGGTAACCACTAAATGCATTCAATGTATTATTCAAATTATAATGACTATTACAAATAATAAAGGTGTCATCTACATACCTTTTATACATATGAAAACTTTGGTTTGCTGGTCATTTTGTAGACTGGACATAAAACTGTGCAAGGAGGGAACTAAAATAATCTCCTGCCCTCTAACTAATTTCTTCTGTTCGTGATCTTATTTCTGAGTACACACAAGTGCTGATTTAACCCATTATAAAAAAAAACTTTTTCACCCCATTTTTTTTCTACTTTTTCTCATTGTATCTCTTCGCATAAACAAACAGACAGTGAATAAATTAGAAGCAGTCGACAGTTGGTTAAAGAAGTCACTGAATACCTCTGACAAATATTGGATACCAGATGAGAATGAATTGGTCTATTTTATTAATCGTCTCGTTTACCTGCTCCTTTTGTGCTGTGGTAATTCAGAGACATCTAGCTCTACGTCAATCAACAATCCGATGATACATTCAAAGCGTGAAAATCCTATTCAGTTGGATGTGACCAATGCATTCTCATGGCATTGGCATACTGTTCTCTTTGGTTATAATTTAGCCAGTTGGTTGTCAATTCAGTCGAAAATGAGTTTAGGTAAGTGTGCGCATGATTCATGCATTCATTCTTTGTGGACAGATTTAACCTGTTTGGCCTATTATCTCTACAATATTATTGTTCTTTTGGTTTTCGAGTGAAGCATTGGGCTTCGACAGTGCATCTTTATCTTCTCAGAGACAGGTCCAACTCGTCGCTCACCATTCGAGTTCTCCTCGACGGATTACCTGTCACCCAACGGTCTCTTCAGCGTGTGTCCATCCATCCATCTTCATTTCCTTCGGGCTATCTGTTGAGCAGTAGGTTCTCGTCTGTCGGTTCATTCCCAGAGTTTCTTGTTTCTAATTCTTCCTGGCCACCCGATCTTCAGTATGGAGAGAAGGTAATTGTTGATAATGGTCTGCAGTGGCCTTTTGGGAATGCTTTTGTGACTCTCCCCACGCACTGTCTGCTGCATATACAGTCCACAACAATTAGGAATATCATCGATAAATAGTAGGCAATCTGGGTGTTCGATTCTCAACCACTGAGGTAGGTAGGTCCCTTTGGGCAGCAGTATTATCAGCTCATCATAGACTTACCTTGATGACAGAAAAAGTAACTGTTTCAGTTCCGGAAGAGTTATAACTTCCGTCGCTTGTTTCAGTTAGTTAGAGCTCAGCTAGCTGCCTGGTACCGGGTTTGAGCCAGTCACTGAGTAATATGTGAACGGTGTAAACACTATCATCCAGTTCCCAGGCTGAAGTAGGTCGAGCGAGGTTTCTTCCCTTCCCTGGACCAATTATTCATATCTCCATGACGACTGCTTCATATTAATTTAAAGTTTTTTTTACCGTATTTGCATCTTATGTTATCCTGGACGACTCTCAACTCATGGTGTCCCTCCTATTCATATATTCCACTCGAGGACCTGATACGTGACTAGTAATTCCAGATGGTAATTTAAAGTCGGGTTGACTGATTCGGTTATCAAATTGGAGCGCTCTTCAGAGGATTGCATCAAACCAAATTATCATACCTCACTGAAGCAAATATAAACGTACAGAGCAAAGTAATGCAAAATGAGTACAATAGCCTTAGTTGTACAAGAGAACGAATAAGTGGATGACGATAAGTTGGGACAGAGAAAGTAAGTGTATGCACCATCGAGAACGATTTTGACCAGTGGTATCTGGTTAATCGATTCTTAGTGTCACGAAGATTTCTTCCCCAGCTAAGCAGTTTTCACCCTAAATCCCCCCAACAGGGGTTTCAAATTAGCAGTCGAATACTCTCAATGAATTGGTACCGAATTTTTAGTCTGACCATCCCCCACCCATCTTTCTCTCAACCTACTCTTATTTCAACTAATATTGTTTGTCTACAAAGTCGGTGTAACACTTGTCCTTGTTGTCTCAGTCTATGGAGCTTCACAAGCTTATCTATTTCTTTTTTTATTACCTCCAAAGTAAGATAAAACTGTGGAAATGTTATTATGTGCATCTTATCAGGCGTTAGTGGTTCAATGATAGGATGGTCGCTGGCCACGGAAGAGATCCGGTTCCAGTTCCTGATTGATGCACACTCCCTGAACCTCGTCTGGTTTACTAGCTTGTTATAAGCTCAAGAAAAAAGGGGGAGGTTAGGTGTGAAGCTGACAATGCTACCTTGTAGAAATAGCATCACCTCTACTGAAGCCCGATATTCCACTCGGAAGGGATTATTATTTTATTATTGTTTCTTTTAGTTCCTAGAGGAACATAGGGCTTTAGCCGCACGTCTTCATTGCGTTCGGTTCTCTGCCAACGTTTTCACCTGGCTCTACGTTTGCCCACATGCTTTCATCTCCTCTTCACATACCTACTCCAAGTCACCCTTGGACGACCAACTCGCCGCTTCTCTTTCGGGTTCCACTGGAGGGCCTGTCTAGTGATGTCACTTGATAGTTTCCTAAGAGTATGGCCAATCCACCTCCATTTCACCTTGCTTATTTGTTGCACAATCGGTTCCTGGTTGGTTCGCTCATTGCCAAAGATCCTTGTTGCTGATCTTTTCTTGCCATCTGATTTTGAGAATTGAGCGAAGATAGTGGTTTTATCGAAGTGGCCTTCGTGACGCGCCAAGTCTCTGATCCGTATAGTAGCACTGACTGACTTCACATCGGAGTTGAATATCCGGATCTTTTTTTGTGTGGTGAGTGCTGTTGACCTCCACACAAACTTAAGAGTAATGAAAGCGTGCGTTGCTTTCCCTATTCTCGATTTTGATTTCCTCATCAGCTCCGTCCTCCTATAGTTGAAATGAAGCTTCCCAGACAGGTAGGTTAAGGAGGTCGCTTCTTTCAAATTTCTCCCATTTATGCTGATTGTTGTCTGTTTTTGTTGTCGTTGTTGCTGTTGGCCAGGGATCTTCATCACCTCTGTTTTCACTATGTTCACCTGAAGTCCTATCTTTGATGCTTCTTCTGCCGACTTGTTGCTTCTCACTTTCATATCTTCCAGTTTGTGAGAAATCAGACATATATCACATCGGCGAAGTCCAGATCCTCCAAGTTTTTTTTGGGGGGGGGGGGTCCAACTCGGAATGGAAGTGATGAAATAAAATATTTTGACATCTATATCTCTGTGAGATGCGTATTTAGTTGTTTTTACCTACGATTAACGATGGAATGATTGTTGACTGCCCTTAATTCACATTAATGTATCATTTCCTATCGTCATTGTTTATTTTGTTTTTTTTCTAATTATTCATTGCTGTATTTTCATGCTCCTCCTTTGCCAGATCCTGCTGTTGACAAGTTGTATGCATTACCGTTTATTGGTATCACAGCATATATGGGACAGTATGATATACGAGCTCATCCTATCCTTCCTGTCATCAGTTCATCATCATCATCATCGAATTCAACATCATCGTCGAATTATCATTTCAACTCAAAATGGTTAATTATGAAATCACATTGTTACAATGTTTACCTTGATCCTATTCCATTGGAAGAGGCAGAGAAATTGAACTCGATATTGAAAAGTTTAGAAAGTCAAGTTAAGCATATCTTGAATCAATGGCCTGGACAACCAAGTTTATTACGTGTAAGTTATCACTTGGTTTTCAGGTATAGGAATGTCTGTATGTGTTTGTGTGTTGGCGGTCCAATTGTAGAATACTCGGTCTACCAAGCACGTTGTCCGGTATCTATTCTCGACCGACATACCCCTCATCCTTGCTTAGTTGCCGATGGTAAGCTCGGTAAAGAGAGGTTGGGCTTGGCGTGAGACTAGGAACTTCACCCCTCCTGTAAAACGAAACATTATTGCTACTGTGAAACTTCAAAGCCGAAGTTTAAGGCCGTATGTTCCACTTGGAACGTAAAGGTCTGAGAGAAGAAAAGGGTTTAGGAATGATGACTGATTGTTTTTTTTAATGGCTGTCTTAATTGATCTGGCATTTGTATTTGGGAGTATGTTTGCATGTGATTGGTCGTGTTTGAGTTTTAAAATCGTATGATCCTGACACGTTACTAAGGGTTCCCAAGTACCACAGGTCTTGCATGTACCTCGAAGGCTATGAACCACATTTATTGTGTGTGTGTGTGATAATACCCAGTTGACCGACTAGAATCAAGTAGGTGGAGAAAGTGCTGTCAATTATGCTATTCAATTTCATCGCAACCATTGATTTCAGTAGACTATTTCATCACTAGACTTCAGTAGACATAGACATTCCTACCGGCGTTCAACAATCACTATATTTCTTGACCTAAAGGCGGCATTCGATTCTGTCGACCGAAAGGTTCTCTGGCGATGCTTGGCTGTAAAGGGAATGCCGAGAAAATACATTGCACTGATTAAGGCACTCTACTCGTACTCATGCAGCCAGGTGAGGGCTTATGGCGAGTTGTCATCTGAAGTGGTGATGACTAGTGGCGTCCGTCAAGGATGTCCATTATCCCCATTTCTATTCAACTTCATCATAGACGTACTAATGAACTTAACCCTAACTCACTTCAGCGACTCAGGGATTGACTTGCTACCAGGGAATAATCTCGTTGACTTAGAATATGCAGACGATATAGTCCTTCTAGGCGAGGACGCTGACAAAATGCAGAGTCTTCTGAACACCTTGAGCTGCAATCTACGTATGTTTGGCATGCGATTCGCTCCCGCCAAATGCAAGATGATGTTACAGGATTGGACTACACCGACCCCTAGATTAGAAATAGGAAGTGAAGTGGTAGAGCACGTTGACCGCTTCACTTACTTGGGAAGTACCATCAGCCAGTGCCAACGGGTTGATCTCTGACGAAATCTCAGCACGAATACAGAGGGCTAGTTTCGCATATGCCAGTTTACGCAGTCTCTAGCGAAGACGTGATATCTAACTATCGACCAAAGGGCGTGTGTACTGCTCAGCAGTTCGCTCCGTTCTTCTCTATGGCTCTGAAACATGGCCAATACGAGTTGAAGACATGAAAAGGTTGACTGTTTTTGATCATAGATGTCTACGATCTCTTTCTCACGTTAGATGGTATAATAAGGTAAGTAATGTTGACGTTAGGCGTAGAGTGTTGGGCAAAGAGGGAAAATCAATCGAAGAGGCTATAAAGTTACATAGATTGAGATGGCTAGGTCACGTGCTGCACATGCCTAACCATCTCCTCCCCCTCCCGACGGGCATTACTAGCTGATATAGGTGCAGGTTGGAAAAGAGTAAGTGGTGGCCAAACAAAAACATGGCCTCATCAATCCATGAAATCCTTGACAGTTAAACTGAGTCAGGTAGGGAGATGCAGACTTCCGGGTTGGGGCCAGCCCTCGGGACTCTAAGAATCAATGGCTGGAGACACTAGGTGACATGGCTCAAAATCGTTGTCAATGGCTTACGCAGATGTATTCAGTCTCTGTAATCTTTCATATTCCTTTCTACCATTACTCATTCTGTTTCACTCTTATACTTGTCAAAACTCTATTGATTCTCTTCACTCATTTTCCTGTCTACCTTTGTGTGCTATTTGGAACGTGGCAACTCGAACTGCTGCACTTCGGTGCCAAGTTCTATGTTGAATCCAGACAGACTATGCATAGAACATCAACTTCACTCAATTTATATAATAAGTTGAAGCGTTTGAAGTGAATTTATTCATATTTTTATATGTGTGACCTTCTTAATTTCTTTTTCTTTACAGTTGTTAACCATTATTCGTCGGATTGAATCATTCACTGTATCTGATCCATTGATGAAATTTGTCACTGGCATTGAAATGCTTTGGCAAGAGATGCAAGTAAGTTGAATTAGTCTCTTTTGTTATAAGTGTGCTGTGGTGTTGTGTTGTTTTTTTTTGCATGATGAGTATGATGACATGAAGTGTAGATTGGTTTTAGGAGATTCAAGACCACATATATATATATATATATATATATTATATATATACTCAGTGACTTATTATTATTATTAAAACTATTGTCCCTTGGGTTTGAGTGGAGTAGGACTTCAACAGCACTCTCCATTTCATCCTGTTTCCACAGTCCTCTTTACTGGACTCACGATTGCCTTTAGACTGTCATCTCCTCCATGTCGCCGTCGAAACCACGGTCAACTTGTCTTTTCCCATTCAGGTTCCACTCAAGTGATTACCTGATGCACGACGTCAGGTGTGTACCAATCCATCTCCATTTTCTTCTACATATTTGTTGATCGATCGGCTCTCTTTCCTGTTGGTTCGTTCCACTGCAGAGTTTCATGTTGCTAATTCCTGGCCAGCCATTTCATCTTCAATATGGAGCGAGTGAAGGGGGAAGCTGTTGATAAAAGTCTTCAGTGGTCCGTTGGAAACGCTCTTCGTGATGTTCATGCAAAGTTCCCTACTCATGTAGAAGAACTACAGTTTTTGCAGAATAAAGTGGTACCATCATTTATTACGTTGACTTCTCATCAGCTGCTTACACGCCACAGTCATTATTAAGTATATCTACAGAAACAATTTTAGCGTATTACGCACAGAGTTCATTTTAAACAAAAACCAATCGATCAATATATGTATACGAATTATATATATATATATATATATATATATATATATATATATATATATATATATATATATATATATATATATATTAATAATTTCCATTGTGTATGATCACTATTGTTCGGAATAGTGTTTAATATATATATATATATATATAATTTCTGTATGCATGTATTGATTGATTGGTTTTTGTTTAAAAATGGACTCTGTGCAAGTATGTTAAAATTGTTTCTGTAGATATACTTAGTAGTGACTGGCCTGTAAGCAGCTGATGAGAAGCCAACGAAATAAACAATGAGGTACGACTTTATTCTGCAAAAACTGTAGTTCTCGCTTTATTCAAATTCATTAAGGGGAATAAATGTATGAAATTTCATATAGAAGAACTGACTGACTGACTTCACATAGGTGTTGAAAATTTGAATTTTGTTGTGGACTGTAGAAGATTTCCAAACTGATTTCACAGTTATTAAGGTCTGCCTTTGACATTCTCATCCGTGCCATCTGCCTGCAGTTAAAAGTATGCTGCCTAGATAAGTAGAGGAGGTGACCTCTTTCAAATTTATTCCTTTTATAATGATTGGTTGGTTATCTTCATCAACTCTGTGTTCTCAATGTTCATTTGAAGGGCGGTCATCTCTGTCTACTTCTTCTACCTTCTTGTTAGTTTTCTCCTGTAAGTCTCCGGTTGTGTGTGACATTAGGCAGAAATCATCCGCAAAATCCAGATCTTCTAGAATCTTCGTGTTGATCTAACGTATTACTGTCTTCTCGCTTGCGAATAAGGATGTAACAGCAGCAGTCTCTTTCCTTCAGCTGACCAACAAGTCAGCTGTTTCTGCCCCTTGGTAAAGGCCAACCATGAAAACTATACATGTTGACTAATCTAGGAGCCGTTCGTGGCCGAGTGTAATATCTTAATACGGACGCGAATTCAGAAGCCATGCCGGCCTCATGCATTACCACTCATGCTTCTCCTATTTCAGGTACCGCAAGGAGATACTCCCCCCACGATCCAAGATATTCATTATCACTTAAATGACAATAGGGTTTTAATTTTTTACGCTCTTATCAGCAGTCAGTTATAATAAGATTATGATGATTACTGTCGTATAACAAGTTTCTTTTTCAATCATTTTGTGTATAGGAATGGGAACGTGATGCTGCTAGGCATGTATCGTTGACAGAGTCAAGTAAAGAGGTGTGCAACTTATTAGTTTGTTGGCGTAAAATGGAATTGAGGTAAGACAGAAACTTACAATGATGTCAGATAATTGAATGCCATGTCATTATCACTATTATTATTATTTGTTTCTTGTGTGAGACTTCAGTAGCGATGGAGGTGGTCTCATGCCTAATTTCCACTTCTTTCTGAGCCTAGGATCGGTTAATAAATTAGAGGTGGGTGGGGGGTGAGGTTAACTATAGATGTCCACACTTTGGAATTATTTTTGTTTTTTCATTTTCACGATGATTATTTTTATTTGTAGTGAAATACTTCACCCTGTGTTGACATGTTGGCTGGTATAGTAGGGATGTTGCGATGATGCTTATGGTTTGTGCGGGATGTCATAAGAGAAAATTCACGCAATGGATATTCCCCTGCTAGTTCTTCTTTCACTCTCTTGTGTTGCAAGTGGAATACAGGGCTTTAAGGCTGTTTAAGTGGCAATGGCAAGTAGTCTCGTGCCTAGCCTTCCCTCCACCAGCTAGTAAACTAATGGTAGAGCGTGCTGACCACTTCATTTATTTATTTGGGAAGTTGCATCAGCCTCAAAGGGCTGGCTGATGATGGCTGACGTTTGTGTGCCATATACCAACCTGCATCATCGCTGGCGTGATATCCGGCTGGTTATCGATCAAAGAACATGTGTACTGCTCAACATTTCACTCTGTCCTCCTTTATGGCTGTGAGTGGGACATGGCACTGAAAGTGGAAGACATGAAAAGATTAGCTAGCTATCTTTGATCATAGGTGCCTGCGTTCTGTCTCCCATATTAGGTGGTGGTATAATATTATATTATTATAATTCCCTTGGGTTCAGAGTGGAACATAGGGCTTCAACAACACATCTCCACTTTCTTCTATTTCCTGCTGTCCTCTTGAGCTGGGTCCACGATTGCCCATAATCTCTCATCTCCTCCCTCCCCCACCACACTATCTCCTCTATGTCAACCTCGCACTGACGAACCACTTTCCGTTTCCTATTCGGATTCCACTTTAGCGATAGTCTCCTGAATGAATACCCTATCCATCTCCATTTTCTCCTTCACACATACTGAGTGATCGGCTCTTGGTTGATTTATTCCCAGCCAGAGTTTCTTGTTGCTAATTCTTTCTGGCCAGCCAGCCGGCCATTTAAGTGACATTTAATATGGAGGCCACGTAAGGGGCAGCTGTTGATAAAAGCCTGCTGTAGGCTGTTGGAAATCCTTTTAGTGATGCACACGCAGTGCAAGTTTCTGACCCGTATAGAAGGGCTGACTGACCGATTTCACATTTGTGTTGGAAATCCAAATCTTGTTCCTTATGCAGTTGAGTCAATGCAAAAGATTTCGAAACTGGTTTCAGACTAATGAAGGTGAATTTTACCTTTCCGATTCTGACTCTGACATCTTCATCCGTTCCACTTGTGGTTGAAACGATGCTGTCTGGCGAGATAAATGAATGAAGTAGCCGCTTTCAAATCTCTCCTGTTGATGGTGATTGGTGCTGGTTGTTGTGTTGTTGCTGTTCGTTGGTTATCTTCATCACCTCTGTCGTCTCTATGTTTACCTGGAGTCTTGTCTTCACTAGTTGCTTCTTTAGCCAGTTTTTGTATTTGTTTTGTAATTCCTCCTTGTTGAAACAATGGATTTAGGGGGTTTCTTCATGCCTTAGTAGAAATATCTTTTTCCATATATTGCAAAGCTGATATACCCTGTTAACACTAGTCTGGAGTATGAGAAGACTTACGTCTTAGATCTGACTGCTGACTACCAACTGTGTGAAGAAATAACTCATTGGCTTGAACGCACAGCCTTCAGATAGAGTGGAGGTCCTGGATTCGGATTCCACTCAACTTTGCTAAGTGACTGAGTTCGATCACCAGCTGTCACACAGTAATTTTATGGCTTATAATCTCGTTGTATTCCAATGAACTGTCGTCAAGATTTGACAGAATAGTTCTAAAATATTTGGGCGCCGAGGGAGAAGTAGACATTTGCAAAAAATTATATTTGTAAAATCTCAGCGAGATTTAAATGAGTAATTCCAACGTTTCGTTCGGCAATCTGGTTCGAACTTCTTCAGGGAAATTAATCGAAATAACCATAACAGAGGTTTATATATAAAAGTAACATCACTTGTTTTTAAAAACTTTGTCCAATAAAAAATGGATATGTATCACTAATTATTAATACTTGGTCAAAATTCTCGACTGTCCATATCTTCTTATGGAGACGTTAAGAAATGTTTTACAACTGTTTACCCACACGCACACATACACACTGTTTGAAGTGTTTAACAAAGGTAGACCAATATTTGTAGGTCAAATTTTGATCACAGCTCATAAAATTTTGTTTACTATACTTGTTGATACTCGTTGTATTCCGTCGGTAGTTTAGTGGTAGAATGCTCACTAGCCACTCAGAAGGCTCAGGTTCCATTCCCTAGCTTATATATTCTATGAAATTCGCCTAGGCAAAAGTAGGCCCGGAAATGGTGGGGCGGCGGGGGGTTACGTTGCGCTTGAGAGTAACAACTCCACCGCCAATGAAACTCGAAATCGGAATGCAAAATAAGAGCTGATAAAAAAAGTGAATCTAATCTCTGATTCATGAGTGTGCTGGCGCTCCTCCAGACAACTGAATTCAACCAAATAACCTGCATATATATGTATATATATAAAATACCAATGATTGTTTTGCCTGCAATGCCTTTCAATATTTCTTTCTTCCTTTCACCTTTCTCATCTTCTTTCACAGTTATTGGTTGGCTACATTAGATTCAGCTGAAATTCAAATAGGTAATCGGTGTATGACACTATGGTTTCATTTATACGATTTATTCTTACGACCTGGAAGTTATCGTGAACAACAACAACAGATGAAGGCTAAAAGTAAACAGCCAAGTAAGAATAATAATGATAATAATGACGACGTTGGTGACGACAGTGGAGATGTACAACAGCTGGAGATCGATCGTCTTGATGCTTTGATTGAATTATTTGAAAAAGGACCAATTGGGGAGTTTATATCACGTTGGAGATTAGTCGCTTCTATTTACTCTGCATTGAATATATGGCCTGGTCTAAGCGATAAAGGTATGTGATTTCCACCCGTCTGACATTGTTTTGCTTGTTTGCTTACTGTTGTCCTTCATTATTTATGAGTTCACCAGTTCAAAAGGATCATATTTATTAAGAAATTGACTATCACCATCAACGTTAGCAGGTATAGGTTTTAGTCGGTTGGAAACTCAGGGCTTGAGTTCCGTGTTTTTTGTCGGTAAGGCGGAAGAAGGAAGCCAATGCATAAGTTTTCAAAAGCGTTATTGATTAAAATGACTCTAACGGGTGTTATGCATATCTAACTATCGCCTTGTCCATCGAACAGTGTCAGTTTGACGTGTGGGCTAGGTCCATTATGGATAAGATTTTATTTTGATAAATCACACAGTGTTGTGATGTGATATGATTATGAGCAACAGTTTATGCTCGAAACGTCATCAGTTAATATTACTGTGTAACACTGTGTGATTTATCAAAATAAAATCTTATCCATAATGGAGTTATACTCTACCACAGTGCCCAAGTTTTATACTTATATCAGTGTAGGCTAGGTGCTTGATAAGACCAAAAGACGGATTCAATCAATATAGATTCTTCAACGTTTGGTTTAAACCATGTCGAGGGGTATTGACTACGTACGTGGCTGGCATTTTTGAGACGCTAAGAGATATAACTGTTGATCATTTGGCTTATAATCATTCTTAGTGGTGGATCTCAAACAAATCACTGAAGCTTCGGCTGCATGAAGAAGATGTAGGTGAATTCCCTGTTGAACAACTTCACATCGTACTTTGTTATATATGAATCTGAATGAAATTCTGTGATGTCGCGTAACCAGAAGTTATAATGTGCTGCAAAATTGAGTTGCTGACTGTTCTGCATTCTCTATTTTCGACAACCATGCTGGTAAGTGGTCATGGGCGTGTCTAGACAACCTCTAACTGGTACGCTCTGTGTATTTAACTCCACAGGAGCAGGTGATGAACGCGTAAATGCACATTGAAGTTGGCAACAGTGGGATCTTGTCTTTAACGTTTCGGTGGACAAGTGAGTCTGTGGAGAAAAGTGAGACGTGAGAAAGCAGTACAGAACATTTTTCGAATAGCTCTCGACTTACGACTTCGTTGATTCTTCAGCATATTTAGGTCTCGTGGTGCCGCAATGTCCCTTCAAATGTTTGCTGATGTAGGAGGTTGGATATCATCCAGTTTTGATTTAAGTGTTTTTCTCTAGGGATTCAAATTACTTACTCACCTTGTATTGTCAATTTTTCTATTCATAGAGCGTTCCTCATCTAAACGGATAGTTGGTAATGCAGTATGGTTTTATGCTCAATTTTTACCCTACATATCTGAAGAATTGAATAATCTTCGTAAACCAATTGAAAAAGAAATGAAGGTTAGCAATGAAATTAATAGAATTATTTTTTATTTTAGAATATACTACTAATTGTTTGTTGTTCAAAAAGGTATAACTTCGTTCTTATTATATTAGGCTGTAAATACTTGTTGAAATATTATCAAAGAGCTTTTATCAACTTTTTATGCTTACTGTCTGTGGAGATTATTATTATTATTCGCTGTGGTCATTCTACATGTATATGAGTTTCAAGTTTACTCACAAACTGACGGCTGGCTGACTTAAACTAATTGTTGTAGATTTCTTTGATTGATGAAGCCAGCGATGTTTTAGTTTGACCACCGTGTTCCAGCTCTTTTCCAACCTGATCTATCCTATGTCAGCTAATATTGGCCGTTGTCGAGAAAGGCGATAACTAATCATGAATGGCACATATCTTAGCCATCTGAATCGATGAAATGCAGTACACACCCAGGACCCTACCTCTTTGGATAGAACCCAAGAACTTTCCGGTCATTATTCAGGCACTGGGATAGAATCTGTTGGCCCATCGATTCTAACCTCTGCCAGTTCGCGATACGCAGTGTGACGACTAGCCAATGTCATCGGTGAGGATTTTTCCCCACTCACACACACACAAACACACCAAATTTGTAGACCTTATTGGTCTCGAGTTCTCATTAAAACTTCAAGTAACTTTGTCCTGTCACTAGTGTTCGCTCGAATATTTTTTCATGTGTTGGTTTGCACGGATTTGATTGATCACAAGCATGATCATGAGCTGATTGACCTTCAGTTAGAGAAACATTGATATGAGTTTCATTCAACATCATTGTTACTAAGTTGGTTCGGGTGTGGCATGACTGTTTTTTAACTTGAGTGTTTAGTGCATTGGGGAAGATGAGGGGGTTGCTTCCAAGGTTCATTTCAGTATAAATGAACAGTAGTTAGAGAACCACTGAAATTCAGGAAGTATGGGATCCTTCAGTAGTATGCCTTTATCATGAAGACGTCGGCAATCGAGTTCCCGAAATCTTCAGTTCAACTCGTGATGAAGTCTAACTATAGATAAAGTTTTTTTCATACAGCAATGTGTTTATACTTCCCAAATTGCAAATTTCTTTCTTACTCTCTCGTATCTAACTCTATTTCCCTCCTTATTTCTCTCCCTCCCTCTGTTCTAGGGTATTGTGAATATCACTAAGTGGGGTCATTATTCACGTTTCTGGTCGGTGAAGACATCAGTGGATCGTTGCAAAAAGTCTATTCATAAACATGTGAGTGTATCTTTTTATTTGTGGTACATGTGCTGTTTCCACTGCTTGTGCCCCAAAGTGATATAAAGGGTTTCAAGCTTTCGGCTTCGAAGTTTCAGAAGCGGTGGCATTGTATTTTCTTTCTGGGTGGGGTTTCCTTAGCCTCACACCTACGCTTCCATTTTTTCCGACCTTACTGCTACCGAGCAGTCAAGTATTTTTAGGAGTTTTCCAGCTGAACGACAACCTTCTTCTGGGACACATTTCTCAGCGCTAATTTCACAGTTTTATTTGGGGTTTGAGAATTTCACATCGATGAAACATTATATTGTTTTTTTTCGTGATGGCCTTCGCTATGATGGGTTGTCGCCATAGATTTCCTTATGATCCAACCCCCCCCCCCATTCTTTTGCTGTTTATTGTTCCTCTTAGTGACCTGATAAATGACCTTTTTTTATGGACTGATATATTTGGCTTATATCTACACTTTTATTAATTGCAAATTACCCAGGAAGAGATGTGGTTTACTGGGGGTAAACAGTCGACTTCCAGTTACAAGGTCTTGGGTTCCAGTCTCGCCCTATCTACGTCAGCCTGGATAAACTAGTTAGCGTTATCAGCCGTCACATCAAAAGTATGTCTCTTAGTTGGGTACATGATGGATGTGTTCCGGGTAACTGTGATGCTACGCAACTGCTAAGGCTGAAGTAAGGGGTGTGGGATTCGAACTCGGGAACCACTGGCTAAGAATCGACTATCTAAGCCTGTAAGCCACATTTTCCTATACTTCAATGGATACTCATTGTAAAGGAATTAGAAACCAACGATCAGTGGATAGAATTCTGCCTTGAAATCATTTATCTCCCCATCAACTCGTTGAGTTATTTTCATTTAGTGTTCGTGAAAAATAACAATTGGGGAGTTCCTGCGAGACACGGCTATATTGAGAAAACACTAAACTCGGGTTCAATAGTTCCGATGAAAAGGATGGATTCTTCAAACATTCATACATTTATTTATGTACAATTTAAGAGTTGTAGACTAACAGCTGTAGCTTACTGTGGTTTGTACAATCAAGTAAGTCGATGGCTTGGTCTCCCGATGAACTTACCGAGGATTTCATAGGTATGACTTTTTTTTCCTTCACGTTCCACAGTGGAACATAGGGCTTCAAGCTAGTGGCTTGAAGTTTCTGTAGCAGTGTTTATTTTACAGAATGGGGTTGCTAGCCTCATGCACAACCTTTCCTCTTTACCAGCATTACTTCTGGCTTAGCGAGGTAAAGGAGTGCGTCGGCCGGGGGTCGAACCCCGGACCATGTACATGGTCGGCTAGCGTCCTAACCGCTATGCCACCGACGCTTATGACTTATTACTGGCTGTATATAAATGACTGATTGTACAATAACACTGGGATGAAACAGTTGTTGTAAAGTGCTCCTTAGCTTTCGTTTATTCGTTAAATATTACCTCATTCGCGCGAAAAATCACTCCCAGATTCTAATATTCATGTAAAATTCGAGTTTTGTAAGGATTTCGGATAATTTTAGCTTAACTTTCCCCACTAACTGATATCAATTAGACAATCATTAAAATCCAAGGATCCATGGACAAGTGTTTCTTCCTTAGATTGAGACTCTTTGGCAGTGTGTCCACTTGTGACCGCCTCGCCACCTTCCAGGAATCAGATCTAAAGGACCTTCAGATTACGAAGCGAGTCCGTCGACCATTTAGCCACATGGTTGAAATCTAACAGCGCATGAATTCTAACTTCTATCCATTCGCCATGTATAGCGGCCATCACGAGATAAAGAGCTAACAGTGAGCATTCGTTACGCACAAATACAAGTCTAGACGCATGACACTAGTTACTTATTTGCCTAATGTTCAATCAAAGTATCCAATACAGTCCTGTCTGCTGTCTGTCTGCTTTCGACATGGAACTTTGCACCGATGTGCAGCAGTTCAAGTCGCCACACTCCCTCCTTGTAGCACACAAAGCAAGAGAAGAAAGTAGAAGAAATGCAAAATAGAGACAGTCGACAGGGATATGAGACAAAAGGAATAGTAATAACGAAGAACAATATAGTCTCATTGGGTATTATAAGTCACAAGGAGTGAATGCATCTGCGTCCGCCATTGAGAACGATTTTGAGTCAGTCATATCACCAATAGTCTCCAGCTGCCATTGGTTTTTACCGTCCCAAGGACCCCAACCAAGAAGTCTACCAATATAGTCCTACAGGCGGTCAGTCGCCAACCCCAACAGCTCAGTGGTAATGTCTACAGGCGCGGCACTTAGTGACACAGGTACGAATCGTAGCTGTGACATGAATTCTACCATGGTGACCAACAGAGACACTAAATCTAGGTCAGGCAAAGCTTCCCCTACTGATTGCCTCCTGAAAACAAAAACTGAGAGTTCACCGTGACCGGTGAGTCACGGTTAGCTTGTTGGTAGCTGACATTGCAAATTTGACTAATACAGGCATCTCCAGTCGGCGCACCAAACAAAGGACTAGACGCATAACATCTCACTTATTTACTACCTGATGTTCAATCAAAGCAGACAGTTGTCTACTACCTCCCCCCCCCCAATTATTATTCTTATCTTTTCCTACAAATCTAAATTTTCTCCTTATAGGTCAAAAATTGGGAATCTATTCTCCAACGACCAGTTCGACCAATATTTGAAAGTATTATGAAAATTCCTGATTATTTAAAGCCGTCAATTGGTATGGATGATATCACCAGTGGTAGTTGTGGTGATGATGGTCAGATCTGTTGTTCCAGTGCATGGTTAAAACTGGAAATGTCAGATATTTCAAAAGTGCTGCATCACTCCTCAATAAGAAGATCGTTCGATTATTTACAACAAGTGTATTACAAGTCAAATGAAGGAAGTGACAATCTCCCGTTGCATATAAAGTATGTTCCTTTTTGTAGATGGTGGTGGTGATGGTTGGTGTAGAGCTAGTAGGGAAAGCTTCAAGATGATGATGATGAATGATTGACATGGAAACGAAAATTTGGGTTGTAGTGAATGGGGATTGATGTAAACAAGCCTTCAGATTATACGCCTAGAGATCTACACTGAGTTATAAAATTCAGCCTCATTGAAGGCTTTTTCTGGCCTGTCATGTTGTGCATGAACACTTCCAGTTGTATTAAGAGTTCGAATGTGTAGTTGATTAACTAATGTGACTAGATTATCTGAGGAGGGTAGCTTAAGTCGCATCAGATCTATTTGAAAAAGTCAAATTACCGCCTACAGATATGGTTTTCGACAAAACAATAAGAAGACATAATTTATCTGATACATGTGTGTAATGTCTATTGGTGCAACACATTTTTAACATACTGATCACATACGCACACACGTATTAGTCGTACATTCGGACCTTACTTGCACAGATCGATGCCATCTACGTAAATATCAACTGTCATCATTCGTTGGGCAATGTTACATACCACCTGGTCTCTAACTTTGCCTGGGTCTGTTATTTCGCTATGATGTAGGCCTATCAGAGGCTTGGGAAAGTAATTATTATTTTGTAGTTGGCGCTAATAAGTTAACAAACGTACAATCCTTCAAGCAATGTATATAACGTGAAAAATTTGTGTATTTGATTATAATATCAGTGTCATATCTGTGTTACTGACATAGGTTATATTCTTTTCCTTGTGTTTTGTCTTTTCTATTCAACAACAGACGCCTACCATCACTTATTAAACGCTTGCATAAACATGTCTTCACTGTTGCACATAATTCACCTATCCTTCAGTGGATAAAACAGCTACGTTCTGGTGTCCAATTGTGGATGATACTTGTACAAGATTTGAGTCAACAAACTGAACGATTAAATTCTTCTTGTCCATCTGGAAATCAACTGGCTAAGTTTAATAAACAGAAGGCGAATCGTAGATCAAAATTAGGTAGAAGACATGATGATGACGGAGGAGATGAGAATGAGGAGGAGGATGATGAAGAATTGAAGAAAACACGTCAATGGTATCAAGAATTCACAGCGTTACAACAAAGAAAACGTTTAGCTCTATCGGATTGGTTGAAAATTGCAACACGTAAAAGTCAACAGTAAGTGCTTCTTTCCTCCCCCCCCGCCCCCCCAATATTCTCATTTTGCTTGATTATTTAACGTTGCTTAGTTATCCCCAGTTTTCACTTCGACCTACATTGTCTTGCGCCGAATTCTAAATATCTAGACTGGCGCTGGCAAATGACACGAGTCAGAGAAATGCTGTTTAGTGTGTCACAGCCAATCAGCGTCATCCTTGTACGTGATTGGTTAGTGCAACAGCTAATTCAGCGTCGTCATTTATCAGTGCGGGGGCTGTCTGAACTGATGAGCTCTGCCCCCAAGAGATCGAAACTCCTGTCGGTAAGTCGTGATGTGAAATTTTTCGAGGATCGACCTTTTCTAACCCCATTCCTCCCTCCAGAATCGAGAGGCAGTGTAGCTGGCATGCTGGCCATCTTTGGGGAGGATCATACTTCATTGACACATCCCTATTCGCCAGGATTAAGACTTCGTTCACGGACCTTACACATAGTGTAAACCTCTATGCAAACGACCTTTCTGGCATGGTAAGACCTGCAAGGACACTAGCTCCAGCCAGCGTATCTTTCTGGGTTGTTGAGATATGCAAGTTTGACCACCACTACGTCATTGTAGAGGCTGTCGGTCGGGTATTATCAGTAAAAATTATTGAAATATGAAAATGCTGTAAATTCTATTCTATACAAGAAACAACTTTATTCGAACAAATCTGTTATTTTTGCCTCGCAGATCACATGATATTTATGATCATGAATCGTCATCCAGTATACCTTCAGATTCTGACGAATTTGCAAACAACATCGATAACAATAATACCGACTCGAATGAGTACTCACCAGACGATATGATGAATAATAGCAATACTACAACAACAACTACTACTACTACAGATGATGATTTATTCGAAGCGCTACAACTGCCTAGTCTTGGTCTCTCCTATCGTAGAGGTCAACGTGAAACACAGACAGGACATATGAGTCGTTTTCTTGTCCAACTACACGGTGATCCATGGAGTTATGTTTTCCAGGATATTGGTCATAGTCATCCCGATAGCAAGTAAGTTTCATTTCCCTTTGTATATATGTATTTATGTGTGTATGAACACTGGATAACAGTTTCGTCCTAGCTCGGGACTCTTCAGCAATACAACTCCCAGTGGAGTCATAGGTTTGCACTGATGTCGGTTCAAATTCGTCGTATAAAATGATATCAGCTACAGGCCACCTTTAATTAATCAGCGGTTTTGAAAGAATGAAACTAACTAATTTTTTGAAAGTTAACACTGTGGCATGGAATATTTTATAATTAGGAGTGAGCTTTTAGATTTCTTGACTTTACTTGTATTGGTATTGATTTTGTCGTTGACCTGAATTTTGAACCTTTGTGTAATGTAAGATTTCCTTCGTATCGATTGGTAAATTTTTTCTATGTCAATGTGTCTATTGATTGACAATTCACTGGAATACCAGGCTTCTAATAATTCTCTAGCATTCTTGTTGTTTCCTCTGTCTAATATTTGAACGTTGGTTGTCCCAGTCGAATTAATGTCCGTGGTTGTCTGTATGCAGTGAGGCGATATGAATGAGGGAGTGGACGTCATGTCTTTTGACGGCTAGTTTATGTTCATGGATACGAAGAAGACGAAGAGGACGTCCACTTTGTCCAATGCAATGTTTTTCTCAGTCGTTGCAACTTATTTTGTAGATGATATTGGTTTTATCTTCTTTCGTTGTTGAGTCTTTTGGTTGACAGAGAGGGAGCTGAGTGAAGTGATTTAGTTGATTTGTGTGCGACGTCAATTCGTAAAGGTTTGAAGAGTCTTGTAGTGATTTCTGAGATGTCTTTTATATATGGTAGGGCGCTTTTCCTTTGTGCTTTCCTTGGGGGCCTTTGATGTGGCAGGTTAGCTTTAAGGTAGATGACCTTTGATGAACTCGTCGAGAAATCTAAATGCTCACTTCAATGAATTGAAGTATACGCTGAAGATGCTGCCTAGTAGGACAATGAAAGCTTCGCAAATAAACCATCTCGCTGTGAGAAAACAACTACTTCAGAGCTACAAATCTTCTCTATTATATCTAATATGTTATAAATTAGGGAATCCCGTATATCAGGGTGATGAACTATAGCTTAAGTTGTTATCGATTGGAAAGTAGAAAACTGTTAAGTGAAGGAGAAGACCGAAAACGGAGTAATAAGAAACTTAGCCAGCCTGTATGGTTACATGAGAACTGAAAAAAAAGAATGTAATTCATAAAATTGAAACCATTAATATGGAGCATTATGCACATTATGCCACTTACATTCCTTCATAACATTTGTAATTTCTGGTTGTCTGAAACGAGAATAAGATGTAGTGAAATGAATTGATTGATATCACATTTTATTCTGGAAATTTGGTTTTTCCATCCTCATGGAGATTTGTCAATGGGGACAACATGTCTAATCCATCAGGCAGTGGAGCAGCGATAGGAGTTATGTTCCCATGATTAATGGTTTATAAAACAGGTTCATCATATGTCATTCGATCTATTCATTTTCTGGATCCCATGAGTACACCGTAGGAATGGAATCAGGGTTTTCAGCTTCTCTGAATATATACGTACATGTCCAGTCCACCAGTCCTTTTTATAAACACCGAACATTCCGATTCACCCTTTAACTTTTGTGAGGAACACCTCTGTCATGTTTTGGTCAGTGAATAGGGTTTATGTGGCAGAGACTATGAATGCGTTGCGTCATGGAAGCATTTCAAGTGAAAGATTGAAGTTTACCCACCTTTGGCCTTACCAGGTTAGGGGGCAGCAATAAAATTCCAGTGCAGATCATCACAGATCATCACGTGGAAAACACTAACTCATAATATGCCTCCTCTTCTCACAATAAAAATTTATCAAAGGTTTACATATATTCATCAACTTTTCAACTATTTACGAACTTAAAAGGATATTCAAAGAGAAGAATATTGATTGAGTAATTTTGTCTAACGCGTGCGACGGTGATTCACCGAAAAAATGCTCACCAAAATATACATGTGATGTGGGGATGGACTCCCGACCCGTGCACATCTTCACCTCCTTTAGCCGGTTGTAAGATTGACAAAGGGGGAAGGTTGGGTGTGAAGCTAACAACTCCACCCCGCCAAAATACATCACTACTACTACTCGAGCTTCACAGCTGAAGCTTGATGCTCTATATTCCACTTGGAATGCAAAGGAATAAGAAAAGAAGGAGAATCTTCCAACGCAGCAGGGACCTTTGTAGATCCACTAAATATCCTAACTTGGTTAGATCGTACTCCTTGTGTGTGTGTGTGTGTGTATGACCTCATATCTATATAAAACATAACTTTACTGTTTCACCATCTTTCTGTCTATCTTCAGCTCTGACTCTGATGAAGTTTACATTCGTGGTGTATGCAATCGTTTGTCTCGTCTAATCGCTTTACGTGCCAGTCTACCACGTGTTCCTGGACCACAGGATGGTGATGTTGATACAAGTGCAGCAATATTAAATGAAATCGGTGGGCCAAATAATCTCTTTCGGTTAATTGGTATTATGGATGATTTGTTGAACCAGTGTTCTACCGGTTTTAAAGTATGCAGTCAATTCACTAATCTGTGTAAAAGAATAAGTCATCTAGTCCAGCAGTATGCTGTTAGTTTGAATGTTTCCATGCCAGAAGATAAAGTTGATCAAGACAACAAACAGGCTGATCTGTTCACCGGTTATATATCCGATCCAGAGAGGCTAAAACGGATTCAAGTAAGTTCCGTGTAATGTCTTGTGTTCTTTGTATTCATCGTGCTCACTAAGAGTTCATTACTCATATTCATTGGTCACTTGGGAGGGGGGATGGATGACAGGGTGTAATTGGTGAAGAAGAATTACCATGTCGTTGGGACTAAAGGGATTTGTTGAACCGGCAGGCCGTTGGCTGAACGGTCAACGAGCTCTCCTATCTAACCTAAAGATATTGGATTCGATCCCTGGTGGCGTCACAAGTGTGTGTGCTCCTGAAGAGTCCCAAACAAGCACGAAACAACTGTCCAATAGTGCCTGCTGCTTTTCAATGGTTCTTTGATGGAAGTCACTTCGTGATCAACTTCGTCGGAGGAGTTATTCTGCTGACTTGATCATAATCTATTTTGCAGCGGTTACCAGAATTCTAAGTGGTTTGCATTCTCATATGGTTGAGGAGTAGGTTAGAAAGCGGCTGTTAGTGATATGCGTTAGACTTTCTATGTAAGGATGCAATTCTTTCCAGAAAGACATTTAATCAGACTATGTGGGATCAACTTCTCTTTCATGTACACTTAAGAAGAGAACTGCAACCTGCACATTTTCTATCTCTTATAATAATTATTGTTCTTAATATTTATGCATTGATAGGTATCAACTCACAACTTGGATCAAATTATCAGAGAGCATATTTATCAATGGAGTGTATTTTGGACAGCATTTCAAAAACAAACGGGGAATAAACCATTTGAATTAAACCAACTGTCTAGTCTATTCGGTTCTGAGGCTTGGTCTTGGTTAACAGCAAATCGTCACTTGCTCGCATCTCTATCGCATGAAAATCCTGCCCAACTGACCAGTCTGACTGAATCTCATTTAACGCCTTTAAAGTTGGCTATGCATCAAGTGTTAAAGTGCACTACACAACTACTCAGCTTGAACACCTCCTTTTTATGGAATCCTGTTATTCGTGCGTACTGTGAAGAATTATACCTTTCCGTGGAATATTTACAAAGCACTCTGACTAATTTAGTCAAGTCATATAAGCAAGCGAATTGTACTCAGTTGTTTGCTCCAGTATTCCAATGTCTACAAGAACAAATCACTGTTGAATGGAAAAGAATTCATTGTGAATTACAAGTTTTATCTCCAGTGATGACTAATGATGATTATTATGATATTGACATGCTAGTCGCTCATACATCTACTACTGAAATCAGCGATATAAGTAGTGGAAAGTTTGTTAGAAAACCAGATGAAAGATTTGAACAACTTGTTAATCGTTGTATTCATTCTATACTGAAGGCTGTTGAAATTATTCATAAATCAGATCAAATTGCCAATGAATTGGATCAGATTGGCTTGATGCAGCATTTCTCTAAAGTACTTACCGAACTGATGACTACTGTACTGCCCCAGGTTATGAAATATTTGTCAAGAATGCGATCAATGCTGCAACAACAAACACCGACGTCTTCGGATAGTAATTTGCATTCAAGCCGATTAGTATTGACTCACTGTTTATATCCGTTAATGGATGGTCTATCGAAAGCGTTGTCTACACGTTGTATACAATTTTGGAGTCTGCTGGACGCCTGGTTTAAACTAGGCGAATTTGCTATGCGCATCACTGGACGTTTAATCACGGAAGGCTTTTGTCGTCCAGCTAATTTACCTAGAGATCAAAATAGCCAGGCAGCAGATGGTAATGGTGCAACAAGCAACACCTCGGATGGTGGGCAGATGGATACAGAAGGTGCTTCATCAGGCGGTACAAGTCTAACATCGAACACTGGTGATACATCAGGTGCAAAAGATGTTAGTAATGAATTAGAGTGTCAAGAACAAATTGAAGGCTTGATGAATGATAAACAATCGGAGAATAATGATTCTAAAGGCAAGAAGAATAGGGATGGTGATGATGATACTAATGGCATTGAAATGCCTGATGATGACTTCCAAGGACAATATGACGATCCAGACATGGAGAATTGTAACGCAGACGATGAGACCTCCTCCGAGCAAGTAGATCAAGAGAATTTCGATGATAAAATGGGTGAAACAGATGGACCAGGTGATGATCTAGCCAATGAAATGTGGGCATCTGATGACGAGGAGAAGGATGAAAATGAAGTGAAAGATGGCGATGGTACTGACAACAATGAACAAGACAATAAATCATCAAGTGGGGTTCAAGATGATAAAGTGAAAAGTAAACAGGAAGGTGAGAAAAATGCCGATGGTGTTCAAGAACAAAATAAGCAGAATTCTAAATCTGATGAACAAGACGAACAGGAAGAAGATGGCGCCGAACCCTCTGATAATAAAACTGATAAGTCGGATAGTTCACCTAAGCGGAGAAAAAAAACCGAAGCATCCTCAAAATGCATCAGGAAAGAGGACTACTGTAGCAAATGAAGACTGTATGGAGGATGGATCTGAGCCTACATCACCAAAGAAACCAAACGATGATGATGTCGACGATAATAATGATCAAGGTTTACCAGAAGACACTGAGTTTGCAGATAATGCTGATCAGTCGCCTGGACGTGATGTTGAAGATCTGCCAGGTGATTTATTCGACAATCAAATGGATATTGATGCAGAAGATGATGGTGATGATGGCGAGGAAGGAGATGGTAAGTTTCATTTTTGTTTATTTCGCTGTTTTAAAACACAAATTTAGTACATTATGGGCACCAAGAGGATGCGCCACACAAATTGTTGTCTCATAGTTTATGCGATGGCTGGGATACTGTTCCGATGCCTAGATTAAAGTAGGTATGGTTGTCTTAAGAGGTCACACAAACACATACAGAACTCACTCGAGCCTTTGACTTGAAGTCCTATCCCAATCAGGTTCATATACCATTCGATCTGTTCAGATTCTGGAGCCCGTGTACACCAGAGGTTTGCAATCAGGGCATTCTAGCCCCCTTAGGTAGACCAACTAAATGTCCGTCAGTCTGGTTGTAGCCGCAGATGTCCGCATTCGCGATTTCATTTTTGTAGGGAACACCCATCGCCGTTGCACGAAAACAATGATTTAATGGTTATTGTATGCATAAACTTGTAATGTCATTATTGATTTGTCTTCACGCGATGGCTGATATCAATTTTACCGCGTTTACTTTGTGTTACTCTTCATTTCAGGCTGAATATAGCCTTTTGAAGGTATATGTCGATGATATCCATAGGCAGCGAAAGGGTGAGCTTGATACGCGCCGAATGTAACCACTGTATTTTAAGTTTACTTGGTATGAATTTTGTTAATTAGTACCAGTCGCTTGTTTGTGATCACCCTTCAGGTATGTTAGTCTACAACCACTTGCATATCCACAAAGTTATCAATAAGTCAGGGTTATTGATATTACCTGGTTACTCAAACTTCATTAGGTGGAACGCAGTTGGAATCCGCAACTCTGTAGTTGGAAGTCAAGCGCTTAGATCAATGAGACACAGATCCACCTGATCATCTTTAGATTGTTTTCAGGTTAATTCTAATTTTTGCGTTCAGTTCGATAGTAATTTCGTATATGTGTGTAACACACATCCTAGCCGCCTTAGTTAACGATGGTTCTGTAAGAAATGAAGTTGGTTTCGTGTTTGTTAGCAATTCTCTCGGAAATTTAAGCCACCGTCACTCCAGAGACATTCCTACTTAGTTATTCACCCTTCCGATTGATCTCGTGCAGGATGATCATTAGTGGCTTGTGTTCCCACCGACTAAATTTCATGGTGACACACTTTGAAATGGTGTTAAGTGGTTGAGTTGTGAACTCGTGTTCCACTTGCCTAGCCATCGCCTTCCTTGATGGTCAATGTTTGTCGACATAGGATTAAGCTAAAAAAAGAGTTGGGCGGGGGGTTAGGGTCACTGCATCTGCGCCAGCCATTGAGAACGATTTTGAGCCAGTCATATCACCAATTTTCTCCAGCCATTGGTTTTTACCGTCCCGAGGACTCCAACCAGCCAATCAGGAAGTCTATACCTTCCTACGTGGCGTAAACTAACAGTTGTGGATTTCATTGACTGATGAAGCCAGTCATGTTTTGGTTTGTTTCCAGCTTGATCCATCCTGTGTCAACGAACATTACCCGTCGAGGAAGGCGAAGGTTAGGGATGTATGCGTAACACATGTCTTAGCCATTTTAGTCAATGTAACTTCACTACCTCGTCCATTAATTCCCCCTTCTTACCAACTATCACTCAACCGATGCCTAATCTCAGTATTGCTCACCTTATTATGCCACCACTTAACACGAGAGATAGAGCGCAGACACCTATGATGCAGGACAGCTAGCTAGTTTTTTCATTACTTCCACTTTCACTGTCCACATCTCACTCACAGCCATAAAGAAGGATGGAGCGGACTGCTGAGCAGTACACACTTCTTTTGGTCAATAGGTGGATATCACGTCTACTAAGCTAGAGATGGCGTAAGTCGGCGTATGCCAAGCGAGCCTTCTGGATCCAGTCCATGACTGGAGGAAGGTATAGACTGCCTGATTGGAATCTCCAAGATTCTGAGAACCAATGGTTGGAAACTATTGATGGTATGACGGGAAATCATTCTTATTGATGGCGCAGATGCATTCACTCTTCGTGTTCTCCCGTATCTCCTAAGCCGTCATGTTTTTCCATTCTACGGTTGTTTCTACCATTATTATTATTGTTCCCTTGGGTTCCTAGTGGAACATAGGGCTTCAATTGCACGCCTCCACTTGCTTCTGTCTTCTGCTGCACTTTTCACCTGCCTCCGTCTTAATCCATACTGTCTCAATTCCTCTTCACACGATCTCCTCCATGTCACCCTTGGACGTCCCGCTCGCCGCTTCCCTTTCGGGCTCCACTCGAGGGCCTGACGCGCGATGTCACCCAACGGCCTCCTCAGCGAGTGTCCAATCCATCTCCACTTTTCCTGCATATATGTTTGGCGATTGGTTCTTGTTTTGTTTGTTCCCATAGTTTCTTGTTTTTGATTCTTTCCGGCCACCTGATCTTCAGTATAGAACGAAGAAAGTTGTTGATAAAGATCTGCAACAGGCTGTTGTAAATATTCTTTGTGACCCACCAAGTTTCTGATCCGTATAGAAGAACTTACTTGACGTTTGTATTGAAAATCCGAATCATTTTGTTGTTGATGCTGAGTGACAAAGATTTCCAGATTGGTTTCAGGTTGATGAATGTGTTTCTCGCCTTCCCGATTCTTGATTTGTTATCCTCGTCCGTTCCTCCTGTAGTTGAGACAATGCTCCCTAGATAAGTGGATGAAGTAACCTCTTTCAAATCCCTACCTTACATTTCTGTTTTAATGTTAGGCCTTTTGAATCTGTCACTCTCTGTCTTCTGTCCATCTTTGTGTGCTATATGGATTGTGGCAACTTTAAGTGCTGCTGTGTCCTATGTTAAAACTCAATCAGTCAGTCAGTCGGCCAGTTAGGGTTGTCAACTTAGTTTTGGTACTTATAGTCACAATTGCTGCTTTATTTTCATACGCCCAATTTCTTTCTTTTTTTTCTCTTACAGAACCTTGTGGTCACCCAGAGGATGAGAATAATCAATCCACGTTGGATGAAAAAGATTTGGAACAGAATAATAAGGAAGGTGAAACGATGGATATTGGTTAGTATTATTATTATTAGATATTATTCTCGATATATATATATATATATAATAATCAGTTATAATACTCTGGTGTATCCTTCTGGGATTCTTCACCTTTTCTTCATTACCTTTTTGTGCTTTCTGAGTTGATCGTAAGTCTTCAAATGGAGTGTTGTTCATGTCCAACATTACTTCTCTGGAGCTTACTGTTGGCTAATAAACTAGGCCGAAGTTTAAGAATACATCTGCGGAGATCGAACCCAGACCTCTAGCCATATGGCTAAGGAGTATTCAATGAACGATTTGTTTGCTATGTTCATTAATAATATCAATGCGATTATTGTTGACTTACTTTTTTTACAAGTGAGTAAAACTCAAATCGAAATATTGCATTTCATAAAGATGGGATAGATCTCATCACGATTTGAAATCAACTAGGGATGTCTGAGTATGACTGAAACACTAACGATCCAGGTTATCTGTCCTCCTCTATTCAATAGTCGTTAGGTATTTAGAATTCAGTTTAACCCGGAACAGACGACAGACTTTCATCAGCACCTGCTCCCTTCTCTCGATACTGAAGATCAGATGGTCAGTCTGAAAGGATAATTAACACGAAACTCTGACAGGGGACCGACCAAGAACTTATTGCAGAAGGGAATGGCGATGGATAGGTTGAACCTACGCTGAGAGGAGACTTTAAGTAACATCACACAACAGGGAGTTGAGTAGAACACGAATGGAAGGCGACAGGTTAGACGTCCCAGGGTGACATGGAGTTGATAAAGTAAAAAGAAATAAAACTTGTTGGCAGTCGGGGATCCAGATGTGAAGAGGATACCAGAGGACCGGGTGCAATGGAGATCTGCCTCTGGAGTCCTATGTTCTACTCAAAACTGAACCATAATGATAATAATATCCGGAACAGATTGTAACTCTTACTTACTCAGTTGATCAGGCTGAAATAGATAGAGCGAGATTCGAGCCAGCAGTCGGATGTTGTCTAAAAGCCAAGTGTTTAAGTCAATCAATGAAATCTTCGTAAATTAACACATCGTTGACATTATTGTGCATTCAAGAGTGAGTAATTCGCTTCCATAATTTACTCTCCCCTTCATTATTGATCTTTTTTTTCTGATTTCTTATCATACAGATGAATATCCTAGTGTTGAAGATCCAGCTAAAGTAGAAGTATTTCCCTACCATGGAAGTGGATCAGGTGATTTGAATACTCAGTCGAATGTAAGTTCATCATTGTGTGTGTGTGTGCATATGTGTGCGCGTACGTGTGTACTGCAGTTCATATTGGCTTTCTTTTAAATGTTACTTAAGATGACGCATTTAATTCTTAATTCAATTTTGATTTTTGCGAAACTGATTGACTGGACCGAAATATTCTCGGCGTCTGTGTTGATAAATTAGCCTCTTGCGCGGCTGTGACTATGTCTGAGGATTAAAATTGAAGAAATCCAGTGGATGGTGACTAGCATTACTGGCGGCATCCTCCAGGACAACGCGCACTTCGTCCACCGGATGTGCCTGCACTCACCAGTGCGTGATAGTGTTCCTATTGAGGCTCCTCTACCCAGTACCCATCGTTTCAAACGCGCCAAAGTGTTATCCACTAGACCACTTGAGACCCAAGAACCACCTGTCGTGCAACAAGTGTCAGTTCAGTAATTTTGATTTTCCCGTTGACTGATTGCAGCAAAATGTTCGGCTTTTGTTGACTGACATATTGGCTTGTTGTACGGATGAATTCTGGACTGATTCCACTGCTGGTCACCATCCATCAAATTGCTTCAAGTTATTAAAGATGGTTTCAAAAAGTACTACTACTTTCAGACATTTCGATGAAGAATTTACACACATTGTTAGTGAACAATCACTCCTTCACAGCTCAAATGTAGGTAGACAGACCATTTATTAATCAGGGATCTTGTAGAGTATTTCAACAGGATTCAAAAAATCAAATCGAGATTTTATCAGCCACCTATCCATCAAGATTGATGTCATTTTTCACATTTGCTCAGTGTTGGAGAGGTGTGGTCAAGATCGGAAGGCGGTACCATGAAGCCTCAAGCTTCAGTAGTGAAGGTGTTATTTTTCAAGGGGTGGAGTCGCTGGCGGCCTCATGCTCAACCCTCCCTCTTGTACAGAGTCTCACCACAAGGCATGTGAGGTTTAGGGAATGCGTTAACCGGGAAATGAAACTGAACTTCCCACCATATCCTACCAATCAAAACCCTACAAACTAACATTGAAAAATTCTACTCTGATTTGTCAGTTAGTGGCGATGACAGTCTCCAACTATTGATTTTCAAAATCGTGAAGCTTACAGCCAAATGTGTGCAGACTCTACACAGTAATCAGTGTCTTCATCATTTGCGACGTAACATATTTTAAATATGTATCTCAAATCTCTAATGATCCAAACAAAAGATATAAGTAAACGGACGTAATGACCTTGATCGACCAGTCACATGAGCACATTGTAGTAAATGTGCGCGTAATTTAAAAACCCTTTTATAGACATCACAGTTAGTGTTATAAAAAAGTAGTTATACAGGTTAACTTTCTCATATCTGTCCCAAGAAAACCTCCTAATTCGTTATTGGTGGAGTCTTCAGCGATAGTCCAAACCTATTTCTGTACGTGACCCATTCACTGTTCTATAGCATTTATGAATCTAAAAAAGAGATTAAGTATCTTCTTGTATAGATTTCCTGCTATGTTAGTTTGGGCATTTGTGCATAAACCCATCAACAGAGGTTGTGTAGCTCTTTAAATGCATTACTGCTCCACATCTTTCTGTCTTCTCCCTACCTATGAGCCTGAAATACTAGATTTGAATGAAATCTGCTATGTAATCCGTGAACAGCATCCATATTTCCTCCAATATACTGCGGATTCATGTGATTGGTTGTTCAAGGTCATTACGCCCGTTTATTAAATAGCAGGATGCATACGGTAGAAATCTGTCAGCTTTGAAGATATTCTGTCACTTTAGCGTGTAGCTATGGGGTTCCTAAACCTTTGATAAAATCGTGGAACACTTTCATCCTTATTTTGTACTAGTGCGGTACAGCTGATATTGTTTAGAGGATAAACTGTAAATTTCCCTTTCTGAATTCATCATATTTTAGGTTCTTGGTGGACATGATGAAAACGTTGAAGATGTTGACAAAACTGTAAGTTCTGTTTTTATTTGTACTTGTATATTTATGTGTATGATTAGTTGACCTTCATTTGAGTGAACCGCCAAATCTTGTTCAAGGTTCAATAGTAATCACTCATTTTTCTAAAGTCCAAACTGAATTATTTCTGTACTTCTGGTTTATCTTGAAGTCTGAAATTACTATTTTCAGCGAGAACCTTATCGAACAACAGTTCTGCCAGTTTGCCTCGTACAGAAGTGCTAGGAACCTGAGTGAGCAGTTCACATGTTGTGCTCGATGCATTTCATAATGCGAATAAAATCAAAATTAATTCCGGGCAGTTACTTGATTTATGTTTATATGCTTCATTGCTATCGAATTTATGGCGGAACACGGAAAGGGGGATAGGTTGAAAAGTGCGCGGTTAAAAATTATGCAATTTGGCGACATTTTTGATTAATTCAAACAAAACTAAAGGAGTAATTTCAAGTGATACATGTTTGATGGAAGAAAGTATTTTGGATAATCCAAAATTCAGACAAGTTACTGCACATACACGCATATGCCATGACATTGTTGCTAATACTTAGCATGATACTGGCAATAAATCAATTTTGCTTGTCGTACTGTAGTTTATTGGTTACATCCCACTGAAGTGATTAAACCCGCCCTTTCTTTTCTTGTTCTGTTTTATTAAGGAAACGAATGATGATGAAAAGAATGGCTCAAATATGGATTCATCAGATATACCACCTCAACAATTAACTGATGGTAATCAGTCTAGTCAAGGAGATGCTTCAGGTGAAAAATATACACCATCTACTCGTGGTGGTGATCAATCGGAAACGTCAAGAACAGAACCACTTACTGGACAACAACAACATCAGGTTAATAGAAGTCAGTCTCGTTCTGGTCCAAAGCCGACATCAGAAAATCGAAGTCTAGCTAACAAACAAAAGTCTTTATTGTCTGGGGTGAGTAGAAAGATTTGTTCAACGTCTATGTTTGTTAAATAAGCCATGTCTTAAGTGCACCCCTGTTGATATTCTGAGATGTTTCTTATCTCAGTGGCTGAATGGTCAGCGGGATCATGCCATAATCTAAAGGTACTATGATCATACACTAGGTAGTAATTAACTAGTGTCATGCGTCTGTTCCGTTGTTCAGTGCTGACTGAATTCTATCAGTCAAGTTGGTAATGTGGGTACCACCATCCAAGGTGGCTCACCATCACAGCGCACTGTGAATCGTTGTTATTTGATGGTTGGAGACAAGTAGCGGGAAGCTGTAAAGCTGTGTTTCATGCTTGTTAGCTGACACTCGTCAGCAAGGCGCGTCTTCAGTGTGCGGGTGGCGGGGGGTAACTCATGTCCCTTTTCAGATACAAACCCGGTGCTGCCTGCAATCAAAGGCATAACCACTCAGCTATTTTGACTAGCTATTGACCTCCTGTAGGTCTGTAATAGATACTTTGATTGGATGCTAAGTAGTAGCACCACTGGGTGTTACGGTTTCAAATCTTAGGGTGGACATAAGTTCTTTAAGATTGTAGATCCGCCTTGCTGTGACTGGTGAGTGCCAGCCAACAAGCACATTACCAAATAGTCTCAAACTAGGACGAAACAATTCTCCAGTACTCTCTGGTTCTATATTGATCGTTGAGTGGTAGAATATTCACCAATCACTCCGGAAGTCTAAATTCATTTCTTAGACGACTTTAGATAAAACCCGAATCCGGTGATATTATATTGTTTCTCTTGTGAATTAACAGCTTGTACTTGTTGCGTTTGTTTTCTGTATAATTGGCGTATGTATTCTTTCGAGAGTGTTCATTAACGGACATCAGTTGAGAGAACTATTGAAGGAAACCAGGGGTGGAGTACTGGATTCAACTGTTTTGTCCCTGTTTGAAACTGTCCAGTTAATCCCTAGCAGTTTTCAATGGCTCTTTCTAACTAAAGTCACCTGGTGATTCATTTATTCATTCATTCACAAATTCCCACTATAACCAAAACTTGAAACTTTTTTATATATATTCTTCTTTTTTTAGGTTGAAACTTTAGAAGTAGATTCAGAACAACAACAACAAAGCGGTGAACAGGACTCATCCTCTAATGAAAATGACAAGAATTCACAGTTGTTTCAACATCTGCCCAACCCTGAGGATCCAAACAATAATGCCAATGCTCCATGTGTTCGTGATTCAGCGACTTTAGACCAGGCAGAGAAACAATTGACTAATGGTGATGACGATGAATCTATGAGTCAGTGTGACGATAATGACACTGGCCTAGAAAAGGATGATAATGTCGATAACAAGGATGCCGATAATGAAAGACTGCCAACATCAGAATTGGAGGTATTTGTTATAAGGGTTTTATTATTGTCTCCTGATTGTTTTTGTTTACTATATTTATATTGTTTATTTGTTCGTTTGTCTGTTGACTATAATATACAATACGTTTCACTGGGCCTCTATTTTGTTAGGATTTTTATCCTACCGCATTGCTACTTAACTGGACTGGGATTTGAAGTTTTACAACTTACTGTGACTTCAAGACAAGTGTTGTCGCTGTTGTATCGATTCATTCAGTCTGTTTTGCAAGGATTTCTAATGAAACTAGGGTTCAACAATTTGGGCGATCGACTTCTAATCGAGGAGTGGGTCATGGATGATTCGAACTCCATTCCACCTGTAACAACAGAAGACAAGGGTCAGGCAACAGATGGTTTATCAAGGAAAATCCACACATATTTATAGATTTGCATGTACATTATTGTAGATTATTTTTAGTAGAAAATACAGTCTTTTGATTGGTTGTTTCTCACAGAAAGTTAACCTTGCATCTCTTTGTGGCTGTGTCAGATCATCTATATGCTAACTGTATCCGCTTACACAAAGGCTTTGTTCTCATTTTCTCACCACCAATATTGGGGACATAAACATTGACGTCAATTACTGTCTACCAACTTTGGCTAGCAGCCAGCTCTCACCACACACCTACCGAAAGGCTTAGGCCAGCTAGGTAGTATATCACTAACCCTCACACACACACACACAGTAGAGGGATGACTCATATAACAAACTGCATGGATATGCAAGTGGATACTGAATAACAGTTCAGGAAATAACATTCGGGGATTCTTAATTAATTCTATGTTGCTAGTTTTCTTTCTTCAAATAGGGATTTCGAAATTTTGGGATTTGCTGTTCATTAGCTTGAGTTTGAATATATATATATATATTAGTGTTGGTTTGCAACGGTTTGATTGGTTATAGGTTTTTTTCAAAGAATTCACATCAGTTAGGGAATGACTGAAAGCTATGCAAGACTATTGGACAGCTGTTTCGTCCTAGTTCGTGACTCTTCATCAGTTTGTATCCACAGCACATTACATAACATGATGATGAGAAGTTTGACAAGACAGATTTAAACATTTCAAAAAAATTGATTTAGAATAATAAATGGGACAAGTGAAATACAACAGGAGACTGTTCAAAGTAAAAAAAACACAAAAATAATAACAATCGTAGTATTAAGGGGAAGGTACAAAAATTGAATAAACAAAACAGCCAAGGTAAAACTAAGGACTACACATACTTCTTGTGTATACAGAGGTCAAGCCAAGGTCTCTGATGTCTTTAGACATATGGAACGGAGGAAATGCACCAAATCAGCGTGAATTCGATAGGTGATGGTCAGTGTTGGTGAGTGACAGAAGTTGATCAGGTGTAAAAGTTCTCATCGCCTTTCTTTCTCCACTTTTAAAACCATGTCGGAATATGGAATCATATCCGGGAGAGAATCATTCTCTGGCTAAAACCGATATACCTTGCTCCAGAAGAACAGGTGTACTGATAGATGCACACGGAGACGACCTCCGGCTGGTGAATGCATCAACTGGAGATTAGCTACAGGGAATATCTTCCTGACTGACTAAGCATATCTGAAGCCTAATCACTTTTGAATTCCAGATTCATAAAGTTAGTTTCATTCTGGAACTGAGTTAATGATCAGTTTAGAATGTTTATCTTACATATATTTTTAACAATAAATCGGTTTAAGTAGGCGTTTTCAACAAACGTGGCTTTTAAGAAAGAAATTCTTTGAATATATTAACATTTGATCATGTGAAATTGTGATTCTCAACTCATATTTACCTATTTTCTCCCCCATTTTATATACGCCATTTTCTGAATCATCATCGTCGTCATCAGCCAAGTGATGCTAAAACAAACATTCTACCACAACAGTTAAATCCTTTTGTGAAAGGCAAACAGTATCCTGGCGGTGATGAAGCGGTTGAATCTGATCCAACAGCAGAGTTTGTACCAACTTTAGGCGCTCAAAGACCACCACAGTCGGTTATTTGTACACGGGTGAGTAATTCCTTTTTATAATATCTGTTGCTTCTGCCCACTTTCTGTCTGTGTTTTGTAATCTTAGTAGCATGTGTTGCGTAACCGCAATTGCCTGAGGTCAGTCACACACACGCCTTGTTTGGAGTTGTGTGTTTTTTATAGTATTGCAAACGTGTCGGCAGCTACAGACCACCGAAAAATAAGTCAGGATGTCCTATTCCCAGCGTTGATCTTTTCGAATCCTTTTCTTTCTCATAGCGAAGAGAAACAGTATAACTGGCTTGCTGGTCTTGATCTGTAGGAACACCTTTCTAATGTTACATTCCTGTTCGCTAGCAGTCCAAGTTCACCCACAGACCCTCAACATAGCATAAACGACTTACACTAGGATATTGAGTGCCTTTAATCTAACCAACTGTCCAAATGGGGTTCGTGGTGTTGTAGAACCTGAAAAAATATTGGTTCAAGCCAGTGAAAACTCGATCAGCACGTTTATGTAGCACCTGTTACTTGGGAGAGAGCAGTATGTAAATAGGGAAAACTTTATGCTGTCAGAAACAGTCTAACCACCTGAGACTATGACATCCATGAATTATGGTTGTGTAGCAGACGAATAAATTAGCCTTAAGGCAGAGAAATGTCACCTACATGAGACTTTTTCAAATTTCGACACAAAACCAGAGTGTTAATTATGAGTTTGTGTTTCAGCAGTGATCTATTCTGACCTACAGTGCTTCTTACCTATATCACAGTTACCAACAGAGGTGTTGCTTAGAAAATTATCACTGTTCCGGGAGCAAGTGATTAAACTATATGCTTAAGGGATAAACCCTGTCAAGCTCTTTCACATTGTGGAAGTGTTGAGAATATACACTATTTAACTACTTAACTCTCTGATCAAAATTTACACATCAGTTGACCTAGGCGACCATCAATTTTTCGGAAGCCTTGAGTATAAATCTCAAAGTTGTCGACACCAATTGTTGGTTAATTCATACAAACGCTAAACTAAGGTTAAGCAACAAAGTTTTGCCTGTCGACTGATCGATAGTATTAGCTAGGGAATGAGAAGAATGTCTCTTCTCTCTGTTTTCAACATAGAACTTTGCACCGATGTGCAGCAGTTCAAGTCGCCACACTCCCTCCTTGTAGCACACAAAGCAAGAGAAGAAAGTAGAAGAAATGCAAAATAGAGACAGTAGACAGAGATATGAGACAAAATGAATAGTAATAACGAAGAACAAAATAGTTTCATTGGAAATTATAAGTCACAAGGAGTGGATGCATCTGTGTCAGTCATTATTGAGAACGATTTTGAGTCAGCCATATCACCAATTGTCTCCAGCCGCCATTGGGCTTTACCATTCTGAGGACCCCAACCAGGAAGCCAACACCCGCCTACATGGCTGACTGGCTTAAGCTAGCTGTTGTGGATTTCATTGACTGATGAAGCCAGTCATGTTTTGGTTTGACTACATTGCCCGTTGTTGACGAAGGCCAAGGCAAGGCATGCATAACATAGAATGTCCTAACCATCTCAGTCGATGTCACTTCACAGCCTCGTCTATTGATTTCCCCTCCTTACCAACTAGCACTCGACCGATGCCTAACCTCAATATTGCTCACCCTACTATACCACTTAACATGGGAGATAGAACGCAGATACCTATGATCAAAGACGGTTAGCTAGCTAGACTTTTCGTATCTTCCACTTTCAATGGCCATGTCTCACTCACAGCCAAAGAGAAGGATGGAGCGGACTGCTGAGCAGTACACACGCCCTTTGGTCGATAGCCAGATATCACGCCTACGCCAGAGACGGTGTAAACTGGTATATGCGAAACTAGCCTCCTGTATCTGTGCTGAGATTTTGTCAGCGATCAACCCGTTGGCGTTGGCTGATGCAACTTCCCCACAAATAACTGAGGTGGTCAACAAGGAAGAATGTCTTCAGAAATAACTACTGTGTGCCAGACTGAAATCTAAATTTTCCAGCTTCATTTCCACAAGTTCCAGCATTTGGATGAGCATTTTGTATGTCGATGGCTCAGTAGTGGAATCTTCTCTAACCACACACACACACCTGGTCCGGGGTTCGATTCCCACCCGATGCACTCCTAAACCTCTCTTAGCCAGTAGTAAGACTGGTAAAGAGGGAAGGTTGGGTGTGAGGCTAGTAGCAACTCCACACTACTGCCACTGAAACTTCAAAGCCTAAATTTGAAGTCCTATTTCCCCTCCCCCTCCGTCGGAACACAAAGGAATAAAATATACAAAGACAGAGACTTCCATCCGAATGCAGTGTTGTTTAGTCACATCTTCAATTTGTTTTAAATGGGGGAGGGGTAGAATATGTTTTCTGCAGTTCTGTTTTTCAAAGCTGACTTCACGAAACTGTTTATGCACTTACATTTCCTTCTCAGACAGTTGCCTCGCCTGTATGTCACCCCCACCACCCTAGGAAGAATATGTCGAGAAAATCTAAAATAATGAATGCTAAAAATTACAAATATAGGGATTTTGGTAATATATAGCTTCACCCCCGTGTATTTTTTTCAAAGATCCTTACCTTTGATTGCGTAAATCTCCTCTTACCCCTTCATTTTTCTGTTGTTGTTTTTTCTTTGTCTTTCTTCATAACTTCAAGATTGAAGCTGTACAACTGCCGCCGTCAACACTAGATAATTCTCTGGCTGAGATGTCAACAGATTTACAAATTTTAGACAATAGATTTGCGCAGACATCACTTGAAGGTGCTTTAGAATGGGCAGCTTGTTGTCAACGATCGAGTGGTTTATCACGTCAATTGTGTGAAGCACTTCGTTTGGTACTTGAACCAACTAAAGCATCACGTTTACGGGGAGATTATCGTACTGGGAAACGTATTAATATGCGAAAGGTTAGTTTGTGTTTATTTAAAATCGATGATTTGAGCAGTTTTCTCATAAATAATAAGGATAAATAAATATTCAATATGCATCTGGAGTGAACTATGCGAAGGAATAGGACGTAGAGTGAACTATTGATGACCTTCTTTCTTTCTTTCTCTCTCTCTATTAAACTGCATGTTTTACTACTCCAACTTATAATCGAAGTCAATGACTAATGTAGCTAGTGGGCTTCACTTCAAACGACTATTTTACACTTCAACTTCCTCTCTCAAGTAGAAAGTCCTGTTTAACCAGATGTACTAATGGAATTAACCCTAACTGATGACTTCAGCGACTCAGGGATTCACTTGTTACCATCAGGGAATAATCTCGTTGACTTAGAATATGCGGATGATATGGTCTCCCCTCCTAGGTGAAGATGCTGACAAAACGCGACAGAGTCTTCTGAACACCTTGAGGAGCAGCAATCTTCGAATGTTTGGCATGCGATCAGCTCCTGCTGTCAAATGTAAGATGATGCTACAGGACTGGACTACATTGACTCCTAGTTTAGAAATAGGGAGTGAAGTGGTAGAGCGCGTTGACCACTTCACTTGTTATTTGGGAAGTTGATCGCTGACGAAATCCCAGCACGGATACACAAGGCTCCTTTCTCATATGCCAGTTTATGCTGTTTCTAGTGTGGTGCCATGGTCGTCCTACACATTCATGCTGAATCATACTTGTACAAATATTGATCATAGACGTGATATCTGGCTATCGACCAAAGGGCGTGTGTACTGCTCAGCAGTCCTCCTTTATGGCTGTGAGTGAGACATGGCCATTGAAAGTGGAAGATACGAAAAGGCTAGCTAGCTAACCGTCTTTGATCATAGGCATCTGCGTTCTATCTCCCATGTTAAGTGGTGGTATAGTAGGGTGAGCAATATTGAGGTTAGGCATCGGTCGAGTGCTAGTTGGTAAGGAGGGGAAATCAATAGACGAGGTTGTGAAGTGACATCGATTGAAATGGGTAGGACATTCTGCGTTGCGCATGTCTAACCATCGTCTTCCTCCACAATGGGCAATGTTAGCCGCTGACATAGGGTGAATCAGATTGGAAAAGAGTTAGCTAGTGATGGTCAAACCAAAACATGACTGGCTTCATCAGTCAATGAAATCCATAAAAGTTAGTTTAAGTCAGCCGCGTAGGCGGGTGTTGGCTTCCTGGTTGGGGTCCTCGAAATGGTGAAACCCAGTGGAGATATTACTATTCGTTATTACTGTTCTTTTTGTCTCTATTTTGCATTTCTTCTACTTTCTTCTCTTGCTTTGTGTGCTACAAGGAGGGAGTGTGGTGACTTGAACTGCTGCACATGTGTGCAAAGTTCTACGTTGAAACCAGTCAGTTAACCATTATGGACTTTTGTGTGGCACAGAAAGATATGTCGGCCTTTTCTTTTACAAACTAATCTTGTCTGAAGTCTAAGTTAATTTGATAAAACTAGGTCTATAAAAATGTTTACCACGTTCTATCTCGTTTTACCATCTTCTATTTAATATGCAGACATGGTACAGCTTGGAATTATTACATAATACACTGCCAGATCTCAGCTGCCTTCACTTCATATTGAATATCAAATGGCCAGAAAGAATTAGAACCAAGAACCTAATATTTCGAAGAAAATGTACATGGATTGGAAACACACTGAGGAGACGGCTGAATGACATACCAGTTTCCCAACTGGGAAACGGACGAATTTGACGTGAGTCCGAGGGTGACATGGAGGAGATCGTGTGGAGAGGAGGAGGAGGATGAAGGAATATGAGCAATCGTTGGTGTCAACTAAAGAAGACAGCAGAGAAAAGGAAAAAAGTGTAAATGTGCTGTTGATGCCCTATATTTCACTCGGAACCCATGAGAATAAGGATAATAGTAATATATATTCTCATATCCCACGTATGATTAGAAATTCAAGAGTCGGGGAGAGGATGAAGAAGTCAGAATACCTACTTACTACCACGTGTGTTTTGCCTTCTTCCTGCTCTTCTATAGCTCCTCTGAACTTATCTTCACAAAACAGTGAACTATATAGGAGTATCTGGGATGGCATCATATCACTGACTAGTAGACGATCTCCGTCATTCCTGAGTGTATTCTGTCGTATTTCACAATTACCCCCAACCTTTGATGCCCTTTGGGTTGGCATAGATCTCTCTGATTATCATGCAAAATTTATCGACTACTTTGAATGATGCTTCTACAAGTATGACTACAATTACACGCCCCTGTCAATCTTGCAACTGTACTTTACTGAAGATAAATATATTCCAAAACAGTTAGACATCTTATTATGTGATATATTAACTCGCTTATATGATGCCTATCACTCAGTCGGCTTTTTTTTGTATCCTCTGTTTCCCTTTGTAGATTATTCCTTATTTGGCTAGCCAGTTTAGAAAAGATAAAATTTGGCTTCGTCGTTCTCAACCGAGTCAACGTGAATACCGAATCCTGATAGCTGTTGATGATTCTTCGTCAATGTCTGAGAATCTTTGTAAACAAGTGAGTGTATGTGTGTGTGTGTGTGTGTTTGTATTTTCTTGCCATAAAATCGATATCAAATGGGGTTTTTTGGTTGTTTCACTAGTTAATTATGCTTCTTCAAGAATTGAAAACATTTATTTCCCGATACAAATTTAAAACAAGCAACAAATGTGGTTAATAAAGCAGGATTTAATGATGGATTCATCAAATCCCGGTAGAACTCGTCAGCTGCTCAGTACTCTACATACACGGATATATATTCCTTTTGAATTACATTGGGAGATATAAGACTGATAAGCAAATAAACTACATTGAATTAGTCATGCAGAAAGACAGGTGAGAATGTTTTCCAGGTCATGTTCAAATAGATAAGGGGAGAGAGAGTATGAGAGACAAAATTAAGATAAATTGCATTACGCTTCAATTACATCACTTAGATAAACAATTAGTCATTAGAGAATATAACAAGAATTGCAAACAGAGTAATATCAATAGTAATAGTTATAATAATAATAATAATAGTGTTGAAGTGAGTTAAAATAATCCTACTGATAAAGGATAGTTTTAAATGAATCAAGAATAATAATGATAGTAATAATAATAATAAGAGGTAGAATAATAAGTGAAACGTATTACCATCGTAGATTCAGAGTCACGACCATCTCCTTTTGTACACAGAGACCTGGTTTATAAACTCGAATTGCACAAGCCTCTGCAATTGCAAGCATCTTCTTGTTTCTTTGTCTGCTGACAATAGTGAATGACTTGACCGCGTCGATATCATGTCCGTAATCCACAAGATGCTTTGTTATTGAGGATTTTGGCACTTTGCACTCAGCTGTTTTCAACCATTTTGGCAAATGCTCCATCATGCGAGTAGACAATCGCCTTTCTGTACGACCTATGTATTTGCTTCCACAAACACACTCAAATTGATATACGCAGTTTGAAGTGTCGAGGATTGGCGAATGGTCTTTCCCAGATTGTTGAAGCACTGGCTTGGTGGTGTTAAGGATAAAAAGTTTTGCAGCATAATAAGTTCTCTTGATGGCTTTGTCGAGTCTCCGTTTGACTACTTCCTGTACATCATCTCCTTTGAACGGCAAACTGATATAGACAGGTTTCTTCGGAACTGTTTGAATTGTTTTGCAGGGGCTAATTTCTTTAGAGTATTTATTGATGAACTTCTCAGGATATCCATTCTTAGATAAAATATCCTTCAGAGATTTTATTTCATGTTGATAAAGATATCGAATTCGCATTCGATATCAATTTGCTTTATCTTTTTCATGGTAACACAGAAGTTGAATCCCAATGACAGAATTTCTGCTTGTTCTTTTGATAGGGAAACATCAGATAAATTATGAACATAATTAGATATATCCACTGGGGAAATTTCATCAGTAGGATTATCTTAACTCACTTCAACACTATTATTATTATTGTTATTATAACTATTACTATTGATATTACTCTGTTTCCAATTCTTGTTATATTCTCTAATGACTAATTGTTTATCTAAGTGATGTAATTGAAGCGTAATGCATTTTATCTTAATTTTGATCTCTCATACTCTCTCTCCCCTTATCTATTTGAACATGACCTGGAAAACATTCTCACCTGTCTTTCTGCATGACTAATTCAATGTAGTTTATTTGCTTATCAGTCTTATATCTCCCAATGTAATTCAAATAGTATATATATCCGTGTATGTAGAGTACTGAGCAGCTGACGAGTTCTACCGGGATTTGATGAATCCATCATTAAATCCTGCTTTATTAACCACATTTGTTGCTTGTTTTAAATGTCAGTTATGAGTGACTTGAGTTAGCTAACCAGCAACAAGAAACACTAATCGACTATCAACGGGGGAAATTTGTTGGAGTTCACTGCTTTCAACTGCAGGCAGTTGGCACAGATGAGGATGTCAAACAAAGCCAAACCTTCATTAATCTGAAATCAGCTGGGAAATCGGCTGCACTCACAGTATAAGGAATAAGATTTCAGATTTCTAACACTAACGTCAAACCAGACAGTGCTTCTATACGGTTCAGAGACTTGATGCCAGCGGGAAGGCCAGATGACCAGCCAGAAAGCATAAGTGAGTAGGAACAAGGAACTCTGCCAACAAACCGATCAAGAGTCTATCGTTCAATATATATCTATGCCGAAGTCAGTGGAGATGGATTAGTGGACATACGTTGAGGAGACCGTTGAGTGAGTGGCATCCTACACCAAACCATTGCTCGAATGGAAAACGACGAGCTGATGGTAGGTGCGAGAATAATGTAGAGGGGATGAGAGCTTATATAGCAGTCGTGAGAAGCCAGCTGAAGAGGACTGCAAAGATCGAAATGAAATGCAGATCTGCTGTTGAAGCCTCATATGCCACTCGGAACTCAAGAGGATAACAATAATAGTCGACTTCCTGTAATTCTAATGCGTTGTGACTCATAAAATCCGCCAAACTGTGCGGTAAACATGGGCTGTCTCGTAACTTGGAGGTTCAAGATTCCATCTCTGCTGAAGAGTCAGTAACTGGGGTGAAACAGGCGTTTCGTGCTCTCCATTTTTCAGTTCACGTTGGAATCTACCATGAGATGTTTATTCTAATCACAACTGAATCCCACAATGTTTGATATTTCTGTATGTTTTCATTTTTATGTACTAAATTAAAGAAATTTTGCTCTTTCATAATTTATGAATTCTTAGTCTTCAAAAAAATAGCCTTAAGCATCTCCTTCTGGTTTGTTTTTTTGTAGATGACATTTGAATCCCTGACAACTGTTGTCACAGCATTGAATCTTCTCGAAGTTGGTCGAATCGGAGTTTGTAGGTATGTACAAATCTCTTTCTTTTCATATGATGATGGTGGTGATAAGATTGTATGTTTTACGCTGACCAGTATCATCCCCCATTCCCAAACTAAACCCAGATGTTTGAGTCTCACGATAACTTATAACAATCTATTCTGCATGTGTTTTGCCAGCCACTCACGGGATGCGGACCACTAATGACCTTGAACGCTGTGCACGAACTGAGGCGCAAGGTTCATCCTGATCTCGTTTTATTATTGAGTACTGTTTGGACAACAGGTTGATAGCAACGTCAGTGTTAAGATTAGTATTAAGATCAAGGTTGTGGTTAGGATTAGAGTTAGGAGTAGGAGGAGAGTATTTCCCTGTTCATATAGATGAAACGATTTAGATTGCTATGAAACCTGAAAACTGATGCCACCCCCACTCATACAACGAGGGGGTCTACACCCCCGCCACCATCACCCTATATACATCCTTCATAGATGTCTTCAAAATGTTGTCGATTACAAAATTGGGGCAGATTTACCTAAACTGGTTTCGAACAGTGGTAAAAAGTGTTCGTATACCGATATTCTACTATCCAAGCGGTAGGCAGTCCTGACATCAGGAATCAGTACGTGTGTGATAGTGTTTAGAATAGAATGATAAAGGGTGGCGAACAGGTAACCAATGCACCCTATGACTGTCACATAACACAGCGCCCGCCTCCTGCTCTTCTGACTAATCAACCTTCCACGGGTTTCGCAAAGTATGCTGGCTGGCAATAGAGACTGACTAATTCTCCAATGATTGTCACATGTATGCCACGTAATTCAATCACACTACTATGACACTGATTTTCAGTTCATCAGTCAATAAATAGTATATAATCTCGTACAGTTCTTTTTTACCTGTCTTCAACCTTGATTGCCCCTTGTGTTGTTAAGTGTAATTTCAATATTTGAGAGTTTCTTTAAGATGTCATGACGAGATCTCGCGCTTTAAGTTTATTCAACTGTGAGTGTTGCATTCTTTTTGTTAAACTGACTGACTGGCTGGCTGGCTAACTGAATTTCAACATAGAAATGTGTGCGACAATTCAAATCGCCAGTGCAACACACCCCACGTAACATACAAAGGTGGAGAAAAGAGAGAAAAAGGAATTCATTCAAACGACATACAATGATTGGAAATGCATGACGATTTAATAGATCTTAGGAGACTATAAAAAGTCAATTCATCTGTACCATATCACCAACAGCCTCCAATTACTGATTCTCAACATCCCAAAGACTTGAACCAGACAATCTACACCTTCTATGTGTTCACACGAACTGTCAAATACTTCATGGATAGATTCCGTGTTTTTAGTTTGACCACCGCTTAAAACTCTCACGGAACCTAACTCTATATCAGTTAATATTGCTTGCCGAGGAAGGCTGTGGCGCTCAACATGCTGGACGTGTATCCTAGTGTCTGTGCAACAGCTACAAATGCCAGTCTCAGTGTTGAACACGGTGCTTAGTTTACACATTTTATATTTACCATACAAATGAATTTCTTCTTACAATTACAATTTCTATATGCTTTATAATAATTACTATGTTTTTGATATATACACATTGAAATAAACTAGTTTTGGTGAATCAGTACGTGTTCTACACGATCCAAAGGATCCGTGGGCAACAGATGTTGGTCCTCGTGTGTTAAGTCAATTCACTTTTGAACAGCCGAAAACATCACTAGTTCAGGTAAGTCGTCAGTTGTTTTCGCTGAATATTTCCCCCCCCCCCCCCCCCAATGATTTCTTCGATTCACTCGTACCCGCGTCCATATTTTTTCACACCTATCATTATTATTCATTCTGAGGAGAACACAGGACTTCAGTGTCACATCTCGATTGCACTCCGTTCATGGCTGTCAATTTCAGCCAGTTCCACGAATGTTCGCAAGCTTTCACTTCCTAAATCGTATGTTCCTATCCATCTCGTCCTCGGACATCCAATCCGTCACTTCTCATTCAGATTCCACCCGAGAGCCTCATATGTGTGTGATGCCAGTTGACGTTGTCCTCAGCGTATGGTCACTCCATCTTTCTGTATATTTGTTAGGCAATAAATTCTTGCTTGGTTCTCTATCTGCCAAAGTTCCTTGTTGTTGTGATTTGATTTTCTAAATCGAATGAAGAGGGTAGATGTTGATAAAAGTCTTTAATAGCCTGTTGAAAACGCTTTCGTTGACGCACCAGGTCTGTGAACCACATAGAAGCACTGACTGGCTTGACATTAGTGGCGAAAATCATCCTTAACGTAGAGTGCAGCAGATTTCAGGCTAATGAAGACCTGTTATTCCCGAGCTTGGCTTTGACATCTTCATCTATCCTTTAGATTTCTCTTATTGGTAATGATAGGTGCATGTTGTTGTTGGCTAGATATCTTTATCACCTCTGTCTTCTCTATGTTCACGTGAATTCCTGTCTTCCCTGTCTCTTCTGTCAACTTGTCGGGTTTTCCTTGTAAATCTTTAAGTTTGTGTGATCCGAAACATAAATAATTAGCTGCATAATGCAGATCTTCTAGAGTCTTTTTGTCTGTCTATCGTATGCCCATCTTGTTTCTCCACACAGTGGACTGCATGTGATAGTGTTGGAAAGTATCTGTTTCTGTGAAGTCGACTTTGAACCACATTGGCTAGATTTGTCAGTCATCATTTTCGAGTTTTTCAGGAAATTTATTGATTGCTACTTGAATTCCTTCAAATCCTAACTCGTTTGGTTACAGTTTAAGATTGATGTTAGCCGGGCAAGCGTAACACTGTTACGTAATACACTTAACTCCTAACAGTTATTGTGGTATTCCAATGGTATTTCTCGTGATTCCAGCCTATATGTGAGCCTTTTATAGTCGCAGTGAGATTGGATCAACCAATTGAGTTTATGTATCTTCAAAAGCGTGTGTGTCAGTGGCACAACTTTAGAATGCTCGCTAATCATGCATGTGGTTGGGGGTTCGATTCCCGACCGATACACCTCGCTAAGCCAGTAATGACACTGGTATAGAGGGAAGGTTGGGAAGAGGGACATGAGGCCAGCAACCTCATGCCGTAAAAAAAAAGCACCACTGCTACCGAAACTCCAAAGCTCTAGCTTGAAACTCTATGTGTTCCACTGGGAGCGTAAAAGAATAAAATTTAGAAAATAATAATAATCTTCAAAAGCAGGTTACTCTGAGGAGATCATTTACCTCAAAGGGGGAATTTCAGCTTAGGTGAAGAGATACAGCATAACTTAAACACTTGTTAACGTTCTGAACGAAAGCCTTTGTTCTCGACTTCAGTAATTCCAATTCCCATTTTTTGTTTCTAATCATTTCAGTTGCTTCATTGTACTATCCATCTTATGAATTCTATCGGCTATACAAACTCTTCGAGTACAATACCTAGTCAACTGTTATTAATTCTGTCAGATGGTGTTTTCTCCGAAGATCCACAAAGTCAATCTTTACAGGCTGCAGTACGATTGGCACGTGATTCGCATATTTTCCCTGTCTGTCTTATTCTGGATGATGTACGCAAAAAGGTAAGTTCCCGTTTAGTAGGGTTCACCAAATGTCAGAACGAATACTAATCGATGACACTGACTGGCGGTCATGCTATATGTCGCGAATTAGCAGGGGTTAGAATTCATGGGCCCCCAACGGCTTGCCTTGTAATCTGGATGTCATCCGTTTGAACCACTATGGGTGGTGGTGCGTTGTACTCGGACGAAACATCTGTTCATTCCAGGATTACCTACAAGCTGACAACAGTAAAGAGAACCAGCTGGGAGTACTGGACAGCTAGTTGCATCGTCCTAGGTTGGGACTCTTCAGCAATGCACACCCAGGACCTTCCTGTTACGAGACGAGCTTGTAGACGATTCAGTTACTACTGGGACCTGACCCAATGGACCATGGTTTCCGACTTCTGTCAATTCGAGACAAATATATTTAGCGAATAACTGTCCTCTTGCTTGGAATCAATCCTGTTGCCAGTGAAATCCCTGCAAATCAACACCTGACATCCAATCTGATGCTTACTAGGGGCTGGCTCTAAACAGGAAGTAATCTGGAGTTCTGGTGAGAAGTCGTAACTAGCGGAGTCCACTAAGTGTTAGGCAAGAGAACAGTAGCTCGCCCGTGACATTGACTGGCGATTGCGCTAAATATATATAAAACGAACTGTCAGAAGTTGGAATTCATGGATCATTAAGTCGGGTTCCATTGGCTTAATGGTCTACGAGCTCGCCTTATAAACCGGAAGATCTTGGGTTCGAACCCTGATAAAGAGTACCAAACTAGCGTGAATCAACTGTCCAGTATTCCCAGCTGACTTTCCCATGGTTCTCTTCTAACTGATGTCAGTTGGCGATTTAAATTCAAGTCAAACAAATTCTGCCCATTTATTCATTGATACGAAGAAATCGGGTTTTTTTCTATTCAGCGAAGAAGTGTACCTCAGTTCATCGACTTCATTTTCTAACAGCTGTATTAGTCAGTCGTATTTATACACACATGTGTTAGGAATAAATATAACTAATGGGATGCTTACTGGATGTGACGTTGCAGGGGACAATATTAAGGACACGTGAGTCAGCAGAAGAAAGAGATCTCTTTTCGTGACTTCATTTCAGAGCTACTGTATATGGGGTGTTTATCATATGTGCAATGTATAGGATAGATTGATAACAGAGATTAGAGGTAAGGTTATTTGTCAGTTAGTAATAATTCACGGAAAACACCGCCATCCAGACATGAATATAAGAAGAACAAAGTTCAGCGCGAAGAATCTCTTTTTTTCGGCGGCGAATTCATTCACACTTTGCTGTAGTTATGTTGTGTATCGCGAGTTTGGTAGACGTTAGAATTTATGGACCATTTTAGATTCCATCCTATTGGCTTACTCCGCAACCCGAACACTCTAGGTTCGACCCCCTGATAGATGATTCGATGGATGAAACATCTGTTCAGTACCCTGTCGTCTTAAATGGTGTCAATAAAATCGCCTACAAACTAACACTTGAAAATTTCTCATAAACAAATCTATCTACTAGTAAGTAGTATGCGTGTGTTTTAAAGCATTTTTTCAAACTTTAATTTTTGTATTGTTTTTTTTTTAGCATTCTATATTTGATCTTCGACGATACTGTGGTCCGGGTAAATTACAACCGTATATGGATGTCTTCCCATTGCCCTACTACTTAGTTCTACGTGATTTAGCCTGCTTACCGAATTTACTCGCTGACGCCTTACGACAATGGTTTGAATTGGAGTCATCATTTGGACGCTGAGGAAAAACCAAAACACAGACAGTGTGTGTACAGTTAACTATCCCCTAAACCCGCCCTGTTGTATCCATTCCCTCATACACTGTACAGATTATTTTTCTGTAATATAATATATGTGAATAGAATTTGTGTATATCGTCAAAATAAATTCTCTTGTGACACATTTGGATGAATATAAAGGAGTTTTGTTGTTGTTGTTTTTCGAATTGTGCTCGTTGAATGATGATGATGACGATATTCGCTTAGTGTGACTAAACTGAAGACGTCTCCATGAAGCTGTCGTCTACAGATACGACATTACAACAAAGAATATTAGAACAAGATTGATGACGAATTAACTTCAGTTTTACAATCATTGGTAACCGTGAACTACCAGACAACTGTTTCGTCTTGTTGGGTCTCTTCTCCGCCGAGGATCAAACTCGACACCTTGAGTTGTCCGGAAACCAACACTTTAAATAATCAATACGTCTAAAGTCATAAAAACATATACGAGTAACTGTCATCTTACCTGACTTGATGCACCCCGCTGGTTACAACTTCTCGCTAGAACTCCAGGTAACTTTCTGTGATACAGTCAGTTACTAGTGAGCATCAAATTAAGTATCAAGTGTTGGTTTGCAGGGATTATATTGGCTACGGTTTTACCTTAAACCCCTCCAAATGCCAAACAGTCAATTTCACCTTTAGGCATAAATCCGACCTAAACAAACTGGTTAGCTCTCACGAGGTGTGCAACATAGATGGCACTGAAATAGAAACCAAGTCGGAAATTAAATACCTAGGCGTCATTCTATCTGCTGATCTCTCCTGGTCGTCTCATATCTTGACGATTTCTAAGAAAATATTCCGTCTTACCTTCTACATCAAGAAGTTAAGACATTCTGGTATAACCAAACCCTTACTCCTACAATTCGTTAACTCTCGCATTCTGCCTATTATTCTCTATTGTTCCCCCTTAGTTTTTCCCGGGCTACTGAAGAAATACTATACCTTATTACGCAGGATGTTAAAGGTTGTCAGCAGGGTAAGCAACGTGCCACTTAACCAGCTTGTTAATATTCTGGTTGACAGGCACTTGGACTCATGTGAAAAATGGGCTAAATCCATTTTATCTAACTCACACCACCCTCTTCACTCACAACTCTCCCCTTGCATCTCATCAGGTAAAACCAGAAGCCTATATAGAAAACTATATGCTCGCACTAGCAAGTACAGAAACTCAACCATACCCTACTCAGCTCGTGTTCTGTGCGATAAAGAAAGCATTAGGCGTGACACCTATAATTCATTAAATAGTCAGTAGAACAACTGGACCTCGTCTTTCCAACTCATATCATTTATAGGTACAACATTTTCTTTCTTTCTTTTCCTTTTCTCTCTTTTTCCGTTATGTGCTGCTTTGTTTCTTTCTTCCGCTTACGCCAGTAAATATGACAGCACCTACTTTTCAAACACTGTTCAACTTTGGCTTTGCTACCGACATGCCAATATGTTGTTGTCATAATGAACTGAGATTTCCTTAATCTATGTAGAATTTTATTCTTATTATTATTACAGGATTGATCAAGAGTTGACATCAGTTAGAGAGCCACATTTCTCGAAATGGCAGAAGTTAGAATAAATAGTCTACGAGCTCGCCCTGTAACTGAATGGTCCTGGGTTCAGTCTCCCCCCCCCCCTGTGGCGAGTGGATATGATCTATGCACCCTCTACCTGGCATGCGATTCGCCCCTGTGAAATGTAAGATGCTGCTACAGGACTGGACTACGTCAACTCCTAGCTTAGTGATAGGGATTGAAGTGATAGAACATGTTGACCACTTCACCTATTTGGGAAGTTGTATCAGCACCAACGGATTGATTGGTGACGAAATCACAGCACGGATCCAGAAAGCTCGGGTTGCTTTCGCTAACTTACACCGTCTCTGGCGTAGGCGTGACATCCGGCTGTCAACCAAGGGACGTGTATACTGCTCAGCAGTTCGCTCCGTCTTTCTCTATGGCGGTGAGACGTGGCCATTGAGAGCGGAAGACATGAAGAGATTGTCTGTTTTTGACCACAGATGTTTACGATCTCTTTCTCGCGTTAGGTGGTATAATAAGGTAAGTAATGTTGACGTTAGGCGTAGAGTGTTGGGTAAAGAGGGAAAATCACTCGAAGAGGCTATGAAGTTACATAGATTGAGATGGTTAGGCCACGTGCTGCGCATGCCTAACCATCGCCTCCCCCGACGGGCATTACTAGCTGATATAGGTGCAGGATGGGAAAGGGTAAGTGGTGGCCAAACAAAACCTGGCATCAATCCATGAAATCCCTGACAGTTAAACTGAGTCAGGTAGGGAGATGCAGACTTCCGGGTTGGAGCCCTCGGGACTCTAAGAATCAATGGCTGGAGACAATAGGTGACATGGCTCAAAATCGCTATCAATGGCGCAGATGTATTCAGTCTCTTTAACCTTCATATTCCTTTCTACCACTACTCATTCTGTTTCACTCTTACACTTGTCAAAACTCTATTGATTCTCTTCTCTCATTTTCCTGTCTACCTTTGTGTGCTATTTGGAATGTGGCAACTCGAACTGCTGCACTTCGGTGCCAAGTTCTATGTTGAATCCAGCAGCAGCTGTGGCGAGTGCGTACTGCTGAAGAGTTTCAAACTAAGATGAGACAGCTGGCTGTCTAGTACTCCCAGCTGGGTTTTTTAATGCTTCTCTGCATGATGTAAACTCGTCATCAAACCTGTAACAGTATGGAATTGTCGTTACATGCGAGAGGAGAGTTGTCAATAAAGAGAGTGCTGAAAGTTCACCAAGATGACGTTTGCCGATTTCCTGCATGAATTCAAGTATCCATCGACAACAACAATAATGAGTTACCTTCCGGGGTACACCACTCTCCCTACCGGTAGAGCTTTTAATTCCCTTCATTACAATGTAGACAAGTGAGGCTAATCGAAAATCCTTAGAAATTCGATAATCTGAAAAAGATGATTCCTCGATGACCTTCCTCTCCTTGTGTTTCTTATAATGTCGTGAGAGACAATTCCTATCGTAGCAGATATCTTCATGGACAGTTGGGAAAATATTGCTCTTCATACATTTAATCCTACTCCAAAGATATGGTGAGATATGTGGATGACACTTTCACAGAACATATCTCTCTCTAGCTTCTTCACACACATATATAAACTCACTAGTAAAGGGAATAAAATTCACATTTGAATCAGAAAATGAACAAAGAGAATTAGCCATGATGTTAGATTGTGAAATAAAATGAATAGAAGAAGGTAAACTGCACACTAGCGTTTATAAAAAGCCAAAGCATTCTAATATTGGCTATTTTTACTTTAATTCATCTCATCCGTTATCTATCTGTGAAGGCAGGATCAGTTAAGTGTCTAACAAACCGAGCAACAACACTACTAAGTAGTACATCAAAAAAATATAAATGATGAAATGAAACAGATAGAAGAAGCGCTGGTGTCAAATAACTAACTATCCTATAAAATTCATTAGGAAGATCAGAAAAGGTCAAAAGCAGCATGAAAATAATGGTGAAACTAATAAGGATAACGTAAATAACAGAGAATATAAGGCATCTACAGTAGTTTTAACATACACCGAGGGAATATCCGAGACCCTACGTAGGATTCTTAATAAAGCAGGAATTAGAGTGGCATTTAAACCTACAAACTCACTCAAGTAGGACAAGCTCTGTAGGTTAAATCACCCTGTAGCTTGACCCAATTAGACAAAATAATATAATTTACAAAATACCTTGCAATGACTGTGAGTTAAGTCAACTACATAGGTTAAACTAGTAGATCGGGGTGGTCAGATTGTCAGAAAATAAGAATTTATAAGGTTAGAATGATTGACTCCGCGAAGATAAGTAATTTAGAAAAACCTCAGCAATTGCACTGCATGCATTAACACACAACCACACAATCGAATGAGAGATTGTCAAAATTCTAAAAAGTAATATAGGTAGGTGGAGAGAGAGAGAGAGACAGATTGATTACTGAATCCTGGTTCATTGAGTCTACACCCAACACAACACATGCAACAGAAATGACTCAATGCAAATACCAGAGATACGTATGGAAGATATTATTACCACCAGTCAAATCAGAGGAGGATAATAAATAATGTTAAAATGTATTTCAGTTCACATTATAACATTCTAACAAGTTATTTATTTATTTTACTATAAAAACATCTTATTGTATTCTGTTGATAACACTAATATTATTATTATTTCCGAACGTACTTTATCATTGATTTTATTCAAATATCTAATCAACAATTTTTACTCATGTATATAAATGAAGAAAGCGAGTTGTGTGAGTAGTGCCTTGATATGAGAGATTATGAGTAGCAATAAATTTGTGCTCAAAACGTGGTCATCAGTAGTAAATATTACTGTGCAACAACATTCATAATGGAGTTTCCTCTTCTTGTGTTTCTTATAATATCATGACTAATAATTCCACAATTTTAAATCCTGTTTCTGCTGTTTTCGACATAGAACTTTGCACATATGTGCGGCAGTTCAAGTCGCCACACTCCCTCCATGTAGCACACAAAGCAAGAGAAGAAAGTAGGAGAAATGCATAATATAGACAGTAAACAGAGGTGTGAGACAAAGGTATAGTAATAACGAAGAACAAAACAGTTTAATTGGAAATCATAAGTCACAAGGAGTGGATGCATCTGCGCCACTGAGAACGATTTTGAGCCATGTCACCAATTGTTTCCAACCATTGGTTTTTACCGTCCCGAGGACCCCAGCCGGGAAGTCTACACCTTCCTACGTGGCTTAAACTAACTGTTGTAGATTTCATTGACTGGTGCCATGTTTTCGTTTGACCGCCGCTAGCTCTTTTCCAGCCTGACCCTATATCAGCTAACATTGCCCATTGTCGAGGAAGGCGATGACTAGGCATACGTAACACATGTCTTAACCATCTCAGTCGATGTAGCTTCACAGCCTCGTCGACTGATTTCCCCTCCTTACCTAGCACTCGACGATGCCTAACCTCAATATTGCTCACCTTATTATACCACTTCACGCGAGAGATAGAACGCAGACACCTATGATCAAAGACAGCTAATCTTTTCATGTCTTCCGCTCTCAATGGCCAGGTCTCACAGCCATAAAGGAGGACGGAGCGGACTGTTGAGCAGTACACACGCCCTTTGGTCGATAGCCGGATATCACGTCTACGCCAGAGACGGCGTAAACTGGCATATGCGAAACTAGCCCTCTGTATTCGTGCAGAGATTTCGTCAGAGATCAACCCGTTGGCACTGGCTGATGGTACTTCCCAAATAAGTGAAGCGGTCAACGTGCTCTACCACTTCACTTCCTATTTCTAATCTAGGGGTCGGTGTAGTCCAATCCTGCAGCATCATCTTACATTTTACAGGGGCGAATCGCATGCCAAACATACGAAGATTGTTGCTCAAGGTGTTCAGAAGACTCTGCATTTTGTCAGCGTCCTCGCCTAGAAGGACTATATCGTCTGCATATTCTAAGTCAACGAGATCCAATTAAGGAAAAAAACAGATATCAATCTTAAAATGTTATATTTTTGATTTATTTTCAAAAATATCCCACCTGATATGTACAAGTAAGTATAGAGGAAAAACGGAATGAACTAAAACCCTCTGTGTTAAATATGTTAAAATATATATATACAAAAGGGTATAATGTTAGAAAGTATTTAACAAATTATTCAAGTAGAAGTTTCATCAATCTTTGAGTGTTTTGCAATCAACCCACCATTTGTAGTACTCTCCACTCCCAGATCTTCAACACTTGACGCCTTACGTTTACTTTTTCTCGGTGACTTCGGTGATACTTTCTCCTGAACGTCACAATTCGAGTTGCTTTCACCTTGTTGTAGTACATTATTACTGTTATTACTAATTAAACGTTCACCCAATCGAATATCACGAAATAAACGATTAATGGTAATTGATGAAAGTGACAGAGGACAACAATTCCTACTACTCAACATGCGTAATATATTACTCGGTAGTAATGAACGAATACTGTCCACAGTCATCCAATTTAATAATGCTGCATTATTCTCTTTCAATACATCATCATCATCAGCATTGATTGACTGGGTTAAACCAATTGTAGACCAACTCATATGATAGACAGAAATAATTTGAAAAAATGTTTGACGTAATCTCCTAGGTGTATGCAACAATGGTTTAAATGGTGATATACTAATCTGTGCCATTGGCAGACGATTACAACTTTCGAAATGTTCTTTACGTAATAATTCACTGTGCAATTGAACAAATATATAGATTAATACATCACAGACAGCATAGTAGAGTTTATTCTCTGATAGCAAAACAGTTGAATGGACCGTTAACTGTCGACGATGTCTATACGTATAATCAATACACCATGTTGTCATATTATGCATTATTTCAATTACTAGATCAATAAAGCAAAATTTCCCATTCACTAGAATGAAACAAAGATAAGATAATGCCATTAAACGACTACCTTGATCACGATGTTCATCTTTTATGGTATTCCACAAGAAATCAATAAAACTAATCACTAAACCACCACGTAGACTACACATATAAAAGCATACCATTGGATAGGCTAAAAGTGGAACATTTACAGGAAGAATATACTCTGAAAACAGGTCACGTGCTCGTCGAAATATTGAACACAATAAATCCCAATCAAACTGTGGTGTTGATGATGATGATGACGATGTTGAATCGTCATTCCCCTTTGTACATATACTACTGATATATGATATAAGTAGCCAAGAGAGTAGTTCAATTTTTAACCAATTCTTATCATCGACTATTGAACCTTGAATGATGTTGAACAGATTGTTTAGATGCGCTTCAAGGTCAGTTTTATCAAACTTTTGTAAGATTGCATAGATTGGAGTAGTTTCATCAAATAATGGCAATAGATTTTCATGCGTTACACCATCAGGATTCAATTCTAATTCAATGATAGCAGTGAAAATCATTGATAGTACATTACACTTATCTGTATTACTTAATAGTTTTGAAGCTTTTTGACATGACAGTAGTGATAAAATGCTAAAAGTTGCCCAGAGTAATTCTTTCACCGGTTTACGCCAATTAGGAAATCGTTTAATTAATAAATCAACAAGAATAGGCGTTGAATGTGATATATTTTGACATAATGCAGTGAAAAAGTCGATGGCGATACTGTTTAAATTGTTTAAATGATTAATGGTGTCCAATTGTTCAATAGAATCTTTGAAATAGAATACTTGATTTATACAATATTCGCATATTTCATAAGTCAAATTTGGAAAATATGAAATACTTATTACATATAAATTGATCATATTCTCAGATACAGTTGGATTGTTGAGTATCATCCAGTCAACAGGATCAATACTAGAGAATAATAACTTTTTCACAGAATTCAATGGTAATTCGTGTAAGTGTTCAGTTAGTGTTTGTACGAAATTTGTGTATTCTACAGAAACCGTCGGTTTTGTAAGCCTTTCTCGAATACTTTTGAATGCATTAAAGTTATCCTTTGATTGTTTTAATAATTCTTCAATATTGTCTGAGTTAGATGTCTGTGAATCCATGATGAGACTGTAAAAGAGATAGATTAATAACAAGGAAACGTTAATATATATATATAAAGGTGATAGTTGAGAGTAAAATAAACACTTTTGGCTGTAGCATAGATTTTCGAACCAGTAACCAGGGAGTTAAGAACCCCTAAAGCTCCACCATCAACTCTACGCACCAGCTGAAGATTCGAACACTGGGCATGCGATCCACTTCTGTCAGATGTAAGATGATACTACAGGACTCTACTGCAATACACCGACTCCTAGCTTAAAGATGGGGTGACTGGGGGGTGGGGTGAAGCAGTAGAGTCCTTTGAACATCTCACCTATTTTTAAGAAGGTTAGATAGCTGTCTTTGATCATAGGTGTCTGCGATCTATCTCCCGTGTTACGTGGTGGTATAATAGGGTGATTAATACTGAGATTAGGTGTCGACTGAGTGTTAGATAAGGGGGAGAGAAAATCTATCCACGAGGTTTTGAAGCTGCTTGACTGGTTTCAACATAGAACTTAGTACTGATGTGCAGCAGTTTAAGTTGCCACACTCCTTCTATGTAGCACACAAAGCAAGAGAAGAGAGTAAAAAGAGATTCAAAACAGAGATAATAAACAGAGATATGAGGCAAAAAGAATAGTAATATGGAAGAACAATATAGTTTTATTGCATATTATAAATCACAAGGAGTGGATGCATCTGCACCAGTCATTGAGAACGACTTTGAGGCATATTAACAATTGTCTCCAGCATCCATTGAGTTTTACCGTCCCGAGGATCCCAACTAGGAAGTCTACGCCTTCCTACATGGCTTATACCAACTGTTGTGGATTTCATTGACTGATGAAGCCAGTCATGTTTTGGTTTGACAACCATGTGCTAGCTCTTTTCCAAAATGATCCATCCTACGTCAGTTAACATTGCCCATTGTCGAGGAAGGCGATGGCTAGGCATGCATGTGTAACACATGTCCTAACCATCTCAATTGATGTGACTTCACAGCCTCGTCTATTGATTTCCCATCTTTACCTAGCACTTGACCGATGCCTAACCTTAATATTACTCACCCTATTATACTACTTCACACGGGAGATAGAACGCAGACAGCTATGACCGAAGAGAGTTAGCTGGTTTTGAAAGTACATCGATTGAGATGGCTAAGACATGTGGCATACTTGCTGAGCCACCGCCTTCTTTGACCAGCAATATTAGCTGATATAGGATTAAGTTTGAAAAGAGTGATTGGTGGTCAAATCAAAACATGGCACCAATCCATGACAGTTGTTTCTAGCCACGTAGGCGGGTGCAGACAGCCTAGTTGAGGTACTCAGATCAATAGAGCAGATCCATTCACCCTCTGCCATCTCTCATACGCACTAAACCGTCATGTCTTTTTTCATGTAACGATTCTTTCTGCTTATTATAGTACTTTTCGATACTTTTTCTCCTTTTTGTCTACCTGTGTTCTACATGAAGTGTAGCAACTTGAATTGCTGCACTTCTGTGATAAATTCTATGTTGAAACTCACTCAACCACACAACAACTGTTTACATAGATGGATCACTACGGAACAACCAATCTCATGCATCTAGTTCTCAGCATTGATACAGACTGAGTTCTATCAGTCAATTTCGCAACAGAGGACACCGAGATAGGTGGCTTGTTATTGCAGTGAGTGATCGGTCTCAGTCTGTAACGACACTGAGGACTACATAGATAACATTGGTTACTTTCTAGTGACCAATCAATGTGTCAATTACAGTTCTACAGGAGATGAATCGAGAATTCGAACAGCTCAGCAGTAACATCTCTAACTGTAGCACTAGGCGATGCAGGTTAGGATCTCAGAACTGATATGATTTTCATCAAGATTTCAGATACACGTTGCAATCAAATGTGTGAAACTTAGATCAGACAGGGCTTCCCTGCGACGGCCACCAATCATATAACACACAACTGTCCACTTATAAACCACATTAACTATTCGACTGCCTTCTATTAATATGACAATAGTTACTTAGGAAAACAGTGACTGAGTTGACTAATTGATAAGACTTAATTGATCGAAACAGTGGGTACTGCGAACATTATCACTCATCGGAGACAGAGTTACATTCAAAAGAGAAAGACACACACTCTCAAGACCCATTCCTGTCCGGTATTAAGACCAAGTAGAGCTGTATCTAATTGGATTAGACTCTCGAGTTTCAACCAAGGAGTTAAGGGCCTCATATCCTACTCGATGTATCAAGGTTTGGGCAGCGAGATAGTATAATTACCCCTTACAGATAGATATATGATTCATTGCTGACTGCATATAAATGTAAGTGGTATGAATGAAATCATCAGAAGAGCAAACGGTTCTATATTTGGTAGATTGTAGCTTCAAAAAGTTAAGTTCAGGATCAGCAGTTAGTTCTCTTGTAACTGCTTCTAGAGCCATATTGATGGTATATTAGTGTAAAAACTAGTTATACCAAAACTAACCATCTTTTCATTATTCTCTAATTGAACGTCATTTAGCTTCCTTTTCATTTCATATGAATTATTTAGCCTAGAGTTTGAACGATTTCATCCACAGTGGAATTATACTCTACCACAGTGCATAAGTTCTATTCTTATACGCTGTTTTGGTTCATGATCGATTGGTCATTCGGGGGTACATATTACCATGTATCCGGTCCTTGATGATGGTGAGTTCCTACAGAAGGTCAATTATGAGCCTAAATAGCTAAATGATAACACTTTTGACTGTAGTATGAGGTGACACGGATTCGGATCTCTGAGGGGATATCAGTTCCTTTAAGGTTGCAGACATACCTTGCCAACGAACACGAAACCTAAGGCTGGGGCTTCCTGCCGACTGCCTTTAACCATCAGTCCACAGTGTACTACAACATCCAGTTACCTAGTTTGGTGACTACATTGGTGGTTACGATAAGGGTTTTAATTAGGGTTAGGATTAAGGTTAAGGTTAGGGTTACGATTAGGGATAGGTTTGGAGTTGGTATTATTTTAACTTGTTCTATTATCCACATTTTCCTAGTAAACAGTCGTTGATCCCTTTACTGGAAACCATAGTAATTCAACTGAGGGCTTTTGGGGAAGATTGTAAAACAGGATAAGAGCGATAAACGGGTCACAAAAAAAGTTCACCTAAAGTCTGTTCAGTGAATACATTTACGGAAACTGGTCCAACTTAAGAACTGATACACTTCATTATAACTGGGACGTACTTTTAAGTCATGTCAAGGAAATATACCCCGTTTAGTGTGTCTTCATGCAGTTTCTTGTAAATAAACGTCATTTTTGTGGTTGGTCTCTTGGCAACCTATAGTTTAACTTTACCATAAAACTATTTAGTGCGCAAATATTCTTTAAGCTACTTAACGTAATGACTACTTTTAAATTATTAGTTTGAAGTGGCTGATTCCTCGGCCTAGGCTGTCGACTAACGGACACTATAGCGTCACTATGCATATATGCATCTAGTGATCCCTAGACATACAACCAAAGTTTAAGTACATCATAATTTTATGGCCTACAGTGTACTTTAAAAACGACTGTAATTATACGTGCATGCTTGAGTGTTACAGATTTCCGTTAGCGTTAATGTCGTCTCACTCATAGTAGCTACATCTTCGACTATTTGAGCCAAACATAATGCCAGCTAGTAAATAGAAACTGCCATAAGCATGTGTTGAAAAAGGAATTTTCATATAGTGATTGGAGCCATTCATAAGATTAGAATCACTCAACTGCAGTGATTCTATGGCGCTTGCGCCCTATTATTTCGTGTTTCTATCTGTGCTAAAGGTACTGACAGTCGGATATTTTATTGCCTAACAAAAAATATTTCAAAGGTAAATACTGCAAATAGTAAGTCTAAACCTCAAAAAGTTCCAAATGACGGAAAGTTAAAAAAACACGTGAATTGTAACGCACCACTAGAAACAACCGCGATTGTTCACTCGGTTTCACTTTCAGTCTTCACCGATAAGTAAAGCAGGTCTACATATATGTCCTATTCATGTTTGAGACACATGCTCATTATGCCAGTAAGTCGAATGAGACATCACAAATCTGAAACATATATTAATGGAAGCTTACAAAGAAATAAGTGTTGATGTATTTTACTCCCATTCGTTCAACTGCCTTATTACACTTAACTGCAGTCCTAAGTTCATGACTGAAATTTACTCCTCAATCGTTATATTCAAGCATCTGGGATGTCATGCCAGTTAACGAGGTAATCATTCGAAATGCGACGACCTAAGTACATAATGACGCTTTTACATTTGTGAATCTTCAACGACTACCACCAGCATTACTCTACCAGTATCTCCAGGCTTTTTTGGAGACAGCCTTTGGTCGTCACCATATGAGGTATCCAAAAGTTCAAATTTAATCATTAAAGATAGGACAACTTAATTATTAACATGTGTTGGGAAAACATCAGGGTCTGTAACATCACCAAGGGCAGGTCCACTCCTCGTTGATTTTCGTGAATACAAGGAAACATTAACTGTTAATTTCCCCATTCTGTATATGATAAAATCATCACCACGTTCCTGAGATACTTTTTTCTTCTCCAATCTCTCTCACTTCTCCCAAAACGCCTGGCTGACATCTTCTTGAAAAGCATAACGAGGGATGAGTAACGATTGTAGAAGTCAATTAAAGTCAGAAATAAAATAGGCCATTATTGTAGGATTAAAGTGAGACCCAATGGATTCAAGTGGTAAAATAACTTATATATAATGGCATTATTATGACAAAGGTAAAGAAAAGAGTTGTAGAAAACTTTTTTGAATACATAGTTTAGGTTTTCGCCCAATTACAACCAAAGCTTTGACCATACGTAATTGGAGAAGATGTAAACTTCATGGTGACTGGATTTGGCCTTATTGCTAAAATTAAAGAGGAAAACGTATGGGGCCAAAAACCTAAATCACGCTGCCCACAGATGTAGGACATTTTCATCCTGTGCTAGCGTTTCACCAACCGAAGTGAGTGGTGTTTAGCTACTTGTTTCTGGTAAACTTGCTTACAGCATTGAAAATAATTATCTCCACAGCATCAGGTGAAAGAGTAGATGCATGTGGAAGTGGACACATACGATAGCCTGCCATCCAAGCGTTGTGTAATCATATTTTGGTAGGGGAATACTAAGTGTTAGTTAGAGGCATATGGAGTGCATTTAATGTACTGGGATAAACGACTTTCGATAACTCCAGCCAAACTCATTATTACTCTCTTCCACGACGCTGTGATTCAAAAAGGAGAAATTTTCTTCTTCATATTTCATTCTACGAGCCTGGTATATGCATCATTTAGGAGAGTTGTATGGAGGCTTCGCAGTTTTTTTATTTTACAGTAAGTTTACAAAATGTTGGAGCATAAAGAATTGTATTATTCACTAGATGTTAACGATGTTCCCTTGGGTTTCGAGTGGAATATAGGGTTTAAGCAACACATCTCTACTTAGTTCTTTTTTCTGTTGCCCTCTTTGGATGGGCCCACGTTTTCCCATAATCTATCGCCTCCTCACATAGTCTCCTTCATGTCACCCTCGGATGATCCACCCGGCTTTTCCTATTGTGGTTTCACTCAGGGGATGGTCAATAGATGGCCTTCTCAGAGTCTGTCCAACACGCCTCCATTTTCTTCGCCGTATTTGTTGAACAATAGATTCTCACCTGTTGATTTGTTCCCAAAGTTACTCGCAGTTAATCCTTTCCGGTTGGCTATCTGATCTTCAGGATTGGTCCAACAAGGACAGATGGTGATAAACGTCCGCAGTGGCCTGTTACAGTTGCTTTCCGGAACGCGTACTCCAAGTGCATAAACCATATGGAAGAACTGACTGACCTTACGATTGCGTTGAAAGCCTGAATTTTGTCGTTTGTACTGAGTACAGAATTTTTCCAAACTGATATCAAGGTGATGAAGATCTGTCATGCCTCCATGATTCTGGTTTTCATCCATGCCACCTGCCTGTAGCAGAAATGGTGCTTCACAGATATATGACGTAAGTGGTCTCTTTCAAATCTCTCCTGTTGATTATGATCACCACTGGTTGTTGTTTTCGCTGTTGGTCGTTTACCTTCATCAACTCCTTCTTCTCTGTGTTCACTTGAACTCTTATCTTTGTTGCCTGCTTCTTCTGCAAGTTTGTTGGTTCCCGCTTGTAGATCTTAAAGCTTGTGAGGAATTGAACACAAATCATCTACGAAATGCAGATCTTCTAGAGTCAACTTATTGGTCCAGTGTACTCCTGTTTTCTCACTTCACAGGACTGGATAGTTTTTTACTTCCAATTGCAGGTAAGCAGCTGTTGAACTTCTAATACTGCTTCATTATGGTTGGCTTTCGGTAGGCCGACCTTAGAGCGTTTTGACCCCCTTCTGTCCATCATAGTGTCTAATTTGGGAAATGTGGAACTCGCCTTCCCTCCGGTAGTTAAAAGCACTTTCCAACTAATATGGTTAAGCATGTCCTGGATGTATCAAATTTACTACAGCGTCTCCTTATTTAGAAGTAGTCAGACCATCTAGGTATGACAACACTTTACACAGTAATATTCTCACAGTGAGAATCACTGTATTTCTTGGTGGGCGCTCACATCTGAATACTATTCCCACAGTTCAGTACTGCATTAGCAACAGAATCCTTTATATGTATTTGAACATTCTACTTCAGGTCGTTCAGTGTAACCCAAAATAACACGCTCAGTGATTAGTTGGGGACAGGCTGCACCAGACTTAATTTCGATCCCAATAAACTTATTTATCATTATTATTACTGTAATTGATATTCTTACTTTTATTATTAGTATTATCGGTGACGGAACTCTTCATAGCAAAAGAAATGCAGATGACGATTTCAGCATGTATTTAAATTCATTTATCATGGCCTACACTCGTCTTGAGGTGTGAAATACGTTATTGGTGTGATAAAATTCGTGAAAATAAGCTAGATATGCTCAGTTACGCACATGCTAGATCACTGCAATTTTGACACGAAATCATACTAAAAGTATATTGAAAAATAATTTCCCAGTGGTCTGAATAGTCAAAAATTAAACAGAAACAAGCGCAGATAAAGATTTGATAAAACTGTCACACCAACGTACAGATCACCAATTCATAGGTTGTGCCAAATTAACACCCATAAGAATGATGATTATTTGTCAGTGATTACGCTAGGTTTGTAGAGATTAATTATAACACGTAAATAGCAGCATGAACTGACTAGCACGAAGAAGAGATATAATGTCGGCAGGTGTACTTTCGTCACTAGCTTGAGAGAATTAATACACGCATTAGAAACTGCGGTCCTGGATCTGGTTAGGCAGATACATAGTCACTGGTAAGTATATTATGTTGGAGGTAATTCTCATCCAGTTTCCAGCTGACGAAGGGAACCCATGGTGAAGGTCACTCGATCCTTTATGAAGTGTACAGACTACTTACTGAATAATGGGGAAGTGTAGTTCATGGTAAAAATGTAGGATATAACATTGCTGCCTCAGCATCGTAATTCAGGGAAAGCTGTGAAAGGAAAAGGTAGAAGACAGGGGAAAACCGTAAGAGGAGCGCAGAAGTAGCTAACAAGTAATAACTTTAATGCGAATGAAACTTATTGACATGGTATGCAATAATGATAATCAATTTGTTCCAAGCAATAATAATTTTATAGGATAGAACTTTAGGCGTTTTATATACAATGCAACGATATGGAGATTCGTAAAAACTAGCGTCCTTCCACCAAAAGGTTAAATTTTAGTCAGGAAATATTGTTGCGTTAGCCCTAACGAGTAGTGAAGATGTGTAGGGTTAGTGAGGACGTGACAGCCTTTATTTGTAGAGAATCTGAAGATATCATAGGAAAAGCTTTAGGTCCAAAGGATCTACATATCTCAGCTTCCTGTCAAGATGCACCATTTTGCAGTCTCGCAGGACGTTCTCCTCTTCCTGAAATAGTTTTTAAGTCTCGTGGGGGTATATCACTTACCCAAATATATGCTGTTCACTGGCTGACCATAACTATCAACAAGGAACGGAACGAAATTAGGGTTGGCACTCAGCCTTGATCGTGATCTTAGTGAATGATTTACAATTTAACATTTATAAGAACATGTCCCGGTTGCTTGTACAATAATCGAACAGTTTAAACTTTTGAATAGGTATTGATTTATGATACTTCACAATTTTAATTTATGAGATAACTCATCGTGCCTGTAATAATGGCATGCATTTGTTGTTAATACCAGTTTGTTCGAAATACAAATTATTATTACCCTAAAAACCAGAAGCAAAGGCCTAATATTCTGCATGCTGTTATTCCGAAATATACAACAAGGTGTCTGTGTTAGTCAGCGCATACCACATACTTGCTTCCAAAAGGGGGTTCGTACTTAAGCACTGACATTCAACATCTCTTTTTATATAGAAGTCACTTAAACTAGGGAGCCGTAGCAAAGTACACTGCCGTTCCCTGTAAGGAGGAGGTTCACCATCAGGTTCTTTGATCAGCTGCCTTTACCCCACCGCTTTAGTATTCAAATTGGGATTCAAGGATCCGGCAAAGTAGAACATGAGGAATATAGAATATCTCAGGAATCTGTGTGGGACCCATGAGGTCGCATTTCGAAAGTAAGCAGAATGAAGGCATGCATACTGGAGGTGGCAGAATCATCTCGTATTCAGGTCCAGAGAACCAGGAGTGTTTTTCGGAGTGGATCTAAACTCGTATTTAAACCTGGAGCTATCAAAAATGCATACAACTGTCCTACAGATTGAAGCGGTTTACATTTTTTACCATTGTCCCATCTTCAGATCAGGATGCTTCCCCCTTCCTCCTTTTGCGATGTTGGACTCTGAGACTGTTCTTGCATTAACCGTAATGGTAGCGCTTCATTATTTCATCCTTATTTCAGCAACACAGTACGTTGCATGCCACTAGCTTTCATGACAAATGCTTCTCAATAGGTCATAGATACATGACTCATCGATACCTAAAGACATCCCTGTTAGTGTCATCTTTATGTGTGTATGCATATTTATAAATCCATTTCCGCAAGTGACTGGAAAATTAAAAGTTTTGAAAATTACAGAGTATGGATGTAGGCGATACTGCTGCAAATCAAGCCGGTCTGTTAGGTGGGATGAAATGAATAGTGGGACAATCAGCAGTAAAGGTAGGTAGAATTATACCAAGTAAAACAGTCTTTCGGCAGAGCTTGCTGCGACAAACTTGTTATCCCCAATTACTCTCGAAACAAGAAGTAGGTTGCAGTGAAAACCACGATTATCAAATGAATAGGTAAACTACTAATGATTAGAGAAATTCACACATCCAACTAAACTTCAGAGACTTTTTGTTATCGTGCTCCTCGTTGTCCCCTACTGCTGAAGACAAAAGATGTTATGAGGAAACAATTTTTGAAATCAAGAGGGCGCGGCTGCTGCACCGAACTGAGTTGGTGTATCCCCATAACCCCACGGTGTTTCCCTATCCAAATGCACCTTGAAACAGGCATATGTATCACCTCCTCCCTCGATACCTTAGACGAAATTGGAAACAATCTTGCCTTCAATTTGAAATGGATCAAGTAGTTAGTGGAACATGTGTTCAAGTTCTAAGTGTGCGTCGGTGGTACAGCGGTTAGGACTCTCACCGATCACGCACATGATTCGGGGTTCGATCCCCTGCCGACGCACACCTGATATCAATGGTCAGAATTCAGAAAATGTGATCCGTGGTATGCTAAGAAATACGAAGTAATTTCCGTTGGAAATTAGCCACAAAATATACGGCATGGTCTACGTCGCAGTACACTTCTACTATATTGAATTGGTTCGATATCAGGACAATATAAGACTTTGGTAACACACATAGTTAAATAGTCCTGTCTACAAAATACTGTACATAAAAGGAAGAAAAATGGATACCACGTATTAGCTGATGTCGGTTACAAACATTCTTCTTCTGACGAATACTCTTCACTTCTTCTGGGTGGAATAACACATACAATTGATGAATATTACTGCCAGAGTCCCATCTAGGTTAAAACCCATATTTGACTTCTTATTTTTGTCTCAACTACTCTCCACACACCCAAAATTTATTTCAGAGGGATGTGTTCCAGTGTTGGTAGCAGATGTTAGTGATCTACCAAACTACCACTCGAAAAAGGAGAAAAATCTGTTCAGATACTTAGCATTCAGCTCGCCTTAACTGCTGCTTCCTGTACTGCCAGGACAAAGAAATTCACTGGTCTCAGAACAAAATTCTTCATGCCTGTCCATTTCTCTACCAACTTAATCAAGGATTGGATAAGGTGCCGATATCTGGGGTTTGTCGACTGGCTCAGTCTTACTGCGGATATTTCGCCAATTAATTTCGAGGTACTCCTGGTGGAATTCCTGTGTGGTAGAAACCCGAGGGCATCCGGACAAATGCCAAGATGATGCCCGGCGAGTTATTAGACTGATGTCTAGCTTGATGACAACATAGGAAAAGCTCTGTATAATTCCTCTTGCACATTAACTAGTACATTAGAAGCATTGAAAACAGTCTTGGCATATTCTTTGAGAATTGATATCAATCCCTAGGAAACCAGTTTTTACTCTTCTTGAAAGCCTTCGAGCTGATTTCCGATCAGCTTCATCTAGAAATAACGTTCATGACTGTCGTGTGGTAATCCATCCTGCTAGACCTGAGCTTTAGCCACACAACCTTCGACTCTTCAATCCTGCACAACTTGAATGGTGAGAAGGCTGTCCTTAACACAGCCACGACTAGAGAGGGGAGAACAGAACTATCAAGGCCACCCAAAGGTTCGGGAATGGGTTACAGAGACACATAATCGCACCGCATTGACGCCGCTGAGCCCTTGTTCCCTACAAATTACATTTTCCACCATGTGTTTCGATCCGCTTGGACAAACAAATTGATCACTAACAGCGAAACGACTGAAGTTAGACTGATCTGACGAACTTTTTTGATCCTACATGGATTTATGGCTGAGAGGATATAAAAATAAATCATTGAAGCTGGTTTTGCGAAGTATTGACAAATTATACAGTTATGTTTACCTTATGGACATATATTACTGTAATTCTGAACACAACGGGAATTTCAACCGTGAGGAGGCCTCTTTGCCGTCCAGAATATAGAAGGCTTTGAAGGTACGCAGATATAGCTAAAACTACTATGAAGATGGTCACTATTCATGATCATATTTCCTGTTCATCAAACCTTGACATTCAGTGTAGAAATTACCTGAACTCGGATATCAGAAGCAGAAAAAAGGAAGAACCCGAAGTCTGGATGTTAAATGTAATATTATTTTAACAATCCGAGGCACAGATTTTGTACAAGCGCACTGAAACCACACTTATGGCGTTTATCTATGTTCAGATTGTTCAAAATGTTTGGTAATTGGTCCACTACGCTTACATGGCCCATATTTATAACATGAAAAGAAATAAATACATAAATATAACAGTAAAAAGCTTTTACAGTAAAAGGAGTGGAGTAGTTATGCTTCTTGGATAGACTAAAACATGTATAGACGACGGTGTATAATGCAAACTCTGTAGCCACTTAACAAAGAATTCGGATTGATTCATCAAAACCGCTGTCATGATTCACAGTATGTCCACTAGATCCCAATGTATAGGAGAGTCCACTTCCCTGCTTCAGCCAGTTCCATTCCAGATAAATCATTGAGTCTCCATAAACATCATTGAAAATGTATACTGGAACCTGCGGCATAAAAAGGTTCTGTAATCGAATTCGAAACAGGGCAGATCTCAGTATGAGACTGACCGGATGACTGAAAATGTGATTTCTCAGTGAGACTTTGAATCACTGTTATAATGCTTCTTTTGCTGTTGTAACAACAACTACACTTTTTGAAATTTAAAAGACATGGTGCCACATCCGGTCGAATAATGCTCCAGGTAAGTCCCTTCTAGCTGAGAGATTTTGGACCAGATGGACTGCTGTCATTTTCAATCAGTATTTCAGAACGCCATGGTATAATAATTGCCGTTGAAATACCGTTCCAGTCGTAAGAAGACTTGGAAGACAGGTTGGGGCAAGACCTATTCATCCAGCAAAAAGTAGATGATCAAAAATATACGCCTGAATACTGGGCGATTTTGATGAAGATTCGAATACCATAGGGAATAACATAGAAATTTATAAGATCAGTACACTTTATTTTATATAAATAACTTAATTTTTCGACATGCTATTATTGAGGAGTGCAGTATCCAAGTGATACTTGAAGGAAAATATTCTGTGTAAATGTGTAACATGCTGAACTTTATCTATCATTGCTTTACCACCATGACTGTTCCTGCTTAGAAGCCTTGACTTCGATGACGTCATGAGCGGTAGATAGAAATATATGCACTATTGGTAGTCAGTTTGTTTTAAACCACTTGAATATCTGAAGGACCTACTGAAGCTGAACATGGCTATGTCAGAACTGAGCTGCACTAGTCTAGGAAACCAATTAGCTAGGCTAGTTGCACAGATTCGAGGTCGCTTCCATTTGGCTTCAACTAGAAATAACGTTAATGACTGTTGTATGGCCGTCCATCCTGCTATACCTGAGCTGTAGCCTCACTACATGCCGACTCCTTAGCCTGGCCCGCCTAACCTGGTGGTAAGGCTGTTATTAACACAGCCCCAGATAGCGAGGGGAGAATATAACACGGTTGCTGAAAGGTGTATTTACTGACGATGGTTTGCAAATAGTTTACAGGCAGATAATCACACCATAACGAAGCTGCCGGCCTCATGTAATATGAAAACTGTATTAACCAACATGTGTTTTAATCCACACGGACAGGCAAATTAGTCATTAACAGTGAAATGGCTGTGGCCAAATGGAGTCGGCGAACTTCCTTGATCTCCTACACTGGTGCCAAATTAAAGAGGAACTCAGCTGCATACGATTACAGGGAAAGAAATAACCAGCAGCCTGAATCGTTTTTGGAGTTTGCACTTAAGTGCAATGTAATCAGCAGACGAAGGACTCAGTTTGCTTTCAAAATGAAGTCTATCAACAGAACAGAAGTCAAGTCAAAATTCAGTTGCATCATGGTTATTCTGCTTCAGCCCATTTACATTTTGCTGGTGATAGTTGGTGGTCAGGGAATTCAGAGGGAGAAGACAAGTAACTATGTGTGAAGATATCTTCTTTGTGATTTTAAAAGATGTCCGCATCTAATGAGCGATGTTGAATGATGAAGGTCCTCTTGTGTGTTTGGTCGCCTTACTTCTTTTTCAGTTTGGTTTCGAAATAAACGTCCAAGCTATACCAGTACTTTATACTCACTATCGGTCGGCAATTTAGATTATTTATTTGATGTAAGAGTTGGTTGGAAAGGACAAATGCTAAGTATGTGTATTTAGGAAACATAATTATTGAGTGACGATATGATGCGAGAGAAATGCACCATCTAAGAAGATCACAGTTACCACAACTAATTTAGGTAAAAATAATGAGGATATTTGCATGTCTAGCTTACTTGTTTTACATTCATGACCATTTCTGATTCACTTTAAAATAGGAATCTTTGTATAAATTTTAAGGGCTTCTCCATTTTGAAAACTCAGTTTTACAGGAAGGATCACTGATGTCGAAAATATTTCCATCTACCTATTCTCATACAGCCACAAGGCAGCCATGTAAGCAGTAGGGATAGCGGAGATAGACACAACTGAGATAACAGTGGCAGGATGTGACCTGATCACACTCACGCCTAATGAGTTCACAAAGAGATTGAACAAGTGTGGAAGTCATGAAAAGTTTTAGGGAGGCGCAAGAAAATTAAAAGCTACATGCTGTAGTCTCAGAGACCCTGACGGGTATCGCAGTAAATACTGTATCTGATAAGAAACAAGTTGAAAATGGTTCTATCTTAGTTTGTGTGCTGGAGATGTCACAGTGTAAACAACTGAATGGTTTTTGAACACAATCTATTGTACACAAGCATATCGAAATGACCACTGACACCTATTGGTGTAGCTATATGTTAAGGAATAAAAATTCGGCACCAAGGTTGTACAGTATATGACATAAAGCAACAATTCCCCATAATGATTCATGACTTTTAAAGCGCTACACACTCGTCTATTTACAAATGAGTGTTTCAGAATAATCTGGGAGGAGTCACGAGTAACCTGTCCTATCATTAAGACCGTTGAAAGCCAGAAATCGAGGAATTACAGCCTGACAACATGCCTTCATCTAAAGATGTCTTAGGTGTTGAAAAAGTGGATCAGGGAAGTCGTATTTTGGATCTATGGTATAGATTTGCTAATTTGCTACATAAGCAACGATTACAATTTTTGGATCTCCTCACTTTATGAAACTGTAGGCGGCCTTTGGAACCCCGATAAATGTTCGTTCATCTGATTTATTTTATTCTATTGCCCTAATAGAGCAGAACACCTTAGAATATACAGCAGGAGAGTAGGAAGGATGAATAATGCAGCTGTCTAAGTTTTGGATTGGGGAAGAGACCAACTAATTACAGATGTATTCCATTTATTGTTTGCACATAATAAATTTTCGCAGTATTTCCAGTAAAGTTACTACCCCTGATAACACCAAGTCTTGGAATTCTTCAATTAAACAATCACTGGGATATAGATGTGATTAGTTTGGGCATGATTTAACGATTCTTCCACTGAACAGTTAGCTCTTAAAACCAACTGCATAAGAGATGACGTAAATCTAGTGTAAAAATATTAGTACAAGCCCCAAGTATTTTATAGTGACTCAAGAATTTGAAATCTGTTGTTTTAATGGTGCACTCATAGTTTACTATATTAGGCGTTCCTTTAAAATTCTTTTCCAATACCGATGAATTGGCAATAGAGATGACACCCTTAGTTTTTATACTGTTTATTTCGTTAAACATAAAATTCTTAGATTCGCAGAGATACAATGGTATGTAGTATATTGTATGGCGTAAACACTTAGTTACAGGCTATTCATATGAAGCAGATTTTCTGGATATGGATCCAGATTCTATTCTGGAGGAAAATGCCATTATAACAGCAAACGCTACATGCGGAGTGCAGCAAAAAGAGTATTTCTGTCGCCTCGTTGAACATGCCGATGGTTACGCTACGTATCAAGGCCGGTAAGTATGTTTACTTGAAGTCATGTAACTTCATAATATGTGTTTTGAACGATATTAACGTTTGCAAGGAACATAGCAGGTCATCTTATATGTGTCATATGAGGGGAATTTCATACATTATATTTTACTTGCTTTTCAAAGGAATATGAAAGTTATTAGCTTCACAAAATGCAGAGAGAGATCCTGTTTCTCATTTGAAGTCACCTAATACTGTAACCCCACTTCAAATCCTTCAGTTAATTTCAACAGCCCATAATAACAGTAAGCGTCGGTGGCATAGCGGTTAGGACGCTCGCCGACCATGCACATGGTCCGGGGTTCGATCCCCGACCGACGCACTCCTTTACCTCGCTAAGCCAGAAATAATGCTGGTAAAGCGGAAAGGTTGGGCATGAGGCTAGCAACCCCATCCTGTAAAATGAACACTGCTACAGAAACTTCAAGCCACTAGCTTGAAGGCGCCCAATGTTCCACTGGGGAACGTGAAGGATAAATAATAATAAAAATAATAACAGTAAGGATGCATATCTAATAGACAATGAGAGTGTTTTGTTGTTTGCTTATTAATTTTAATACTCAATCTTACCCAGCGATTCTCAATAGATGTACGAAGTCCACTGCTAAATAAACTGTAAAGTATTCGGCCTACTTGGAAACAAACTTTTTTTTGAGTTACATATCTTAAAATGAAAGGCTGTCACGAGTTTTTTGACTATAAGGCCCGAGATGTCATGAAATTCTGAAGTTGTACAAGACCACATTTGATTTCCCTCGCCTTGAAAGGGCTAATTTTATCAATGGTAGTCACAATAATTACAGTACAGAGAAAAAACTGATTTTATTTCTAAAGTCAGTCTGTAGGACTGGTCAGTTACTACGGTGGTCAAGAAATATACCAAAACTTCGATACACTTAGCTTCAATGAAGTGACTCCTTTGTCATGAAACATATTATTCATGATAAGACTTCATAAAATACAGCTTTTCCAGCATTCCATATTTGTTCTTATTCCCATATCCATCGTTATATTTTGAGAAAGATTTCACTTACTCATTCACGAGACTGTATTTATCACTGTTGTCTCACGCAAAGATGTATTTTCTGCTTTCTACCTCCAAAATGGTTTTTATTAAAGACCACTCATATTTACACTGTCTACTTTACTCCTAACAGCTTGACAACCTCTTTAATTACACTTTATTATCATAAACTTAATTTGGATGGATTATACTCTATCTATGAAATTACCAGCTTAGGTTGCAATTATTTTCTAGAAGATGGTTTGTGTGTGGTTTACAGTGTTTCAAGTAACTTTGCTGACAAACTGACGTGAATGAGATAACCACTGAAAAGTGAATAACATTGTATTTTTAGTGTAGTGCATTACTCCACGTATATGCTCTTGATTAGTAGTACTTCCCCCTTTATTTAGTCATGTTACGATGCAATAGGGGTGGACACACATCAATATATGTTACTAAAATGTTTCCACGAATACTTCGAATCTTAGTAAAAAGTTCGTTCCATATAGAAGCTCCATAGCATGAAGAATACATATGCATGGCCAACTCCTGTTGGCGAATCACTTTTTTCTTTGATTATAATCTTGTGAGTCTTTTAGTCCAGTAGTTTAAGATATTATCAGGAACCGTTTAGAATAAAATGGAGTAAAATATTTTGGTTGAAGACTACCATCCTTTCCTCCAGTTCACACTTTTGAGAAAAATGTTTTATTTTAAGCCTAAGATTGTCTTTCTACACAAGATCAAGAGAGTGACGTGTAGTTATTTCATTTTGTAATTGGCATTCAGCGCATAAAAAGTTAGTCATACCAATGATATCTAATGTGACAAATGTCTATTTTATTTAGACGGCCAGATTTAATTTTGAACGGTGATTTTTACACTTCAGTTCCCGATAATTTTCTATAAATACAAGCAAATCATCGTCTGAAGAAGCCTGTAGCATGGTAAAAGTTCCTAATTTATCATTTCGTAAACCTATTTAAGCACATATAGCTGATCTAAATAGACAGTTGCGAAATAATTTGAACATTATACAGCTAAGCAGTTTGTAGATTTATTAAATAACTATATTTTATACCAGGTTATCAATTACTATGAATTCTGTTAGCATGGTGCCATATGATTTATAATTAGTTCTGACTTCTGTACGGTTAACCTTCAGTATTCTAAAAAGGTATCATCTTTTCTTATATACGGGGATGTACCGCATTGCGTTTGGAGAACTCTAATTTGAAATTTGGTGTATCATTGAGAAGCTGTAAGATGCATCTGCCGGTGAATGTTTCACTGAAATTTACTCAGTGACGATAGTAAGCGGACTGATCTAGGATATCAGTCATGATAGTTTTAGATTTTGACAGAAGCTTACAAGTTTGCCTTCCTTCACTTCTTTATTTCAGTTTACAACGAACACCGAGACAAGTTATGACTTACAGTCAAGAAGCAAAATCCTATCGAGATCCTAGTGGACAATGGATTCAATGTGGTTATTGTGATGACAGAGATCCTAATTTACGACATCCAATAGAATATGTTTTACGCGGTGAACCTAATCTCTGGTGGCAGAGTCCATCTTTAGCACAAGGCTTACAATATCATGCTGTTACAATCACAATGGATTTTCGTCAGGTAGGTAGAATTATACTTGAACAGCGTTTTTTATACAAATTACGATCATTTTTCAGTCATACTTATAATTAGCGTCAGTAGCTCATCGGTAGAATACTAGCCAATCATGCATTTCGTCGGGGTTGGATTCTCTGGCAACACATTCCTAAACCTCGCTTAGTTTACTATCCAATGGTAAGCCTGAGCCGGAAGAGAGGGAAGATTTGGCGTATGGCTAGCAATCCTATCCCGTAGGAAAAGCCATGCCACCGTTACTGAAACATTAGGGCTCAAGATGGAAGCCTTTTATTCCGCTTAGAACACAAAGGAATGAAGACAACTTGAAATTAACTCATATTTGTAGTTAACAGTCACCTCATCGAAATACATTTCTCCCTTTTCCGAGTTAAACATAAGATTTCAGGCTTTAATCACTGAAGTTTCAACTGTATTGGTATGCTTGACAGCCTCAGAGCCAAACTTCTCACCTCTTAGGGTCAGGTTTTATATCGGCTAGCGAACCAGGCAAGATTTAGAAGTACTCCAGCAAGAAATTGATGATGGACTACGTGAGTGGCTGGTGAGCATCCCAGAGGTGAACCACCGACAAATAATTCTCTCTTAGCTGTTATAAATGCCAGTATCCACTTAAAGTAGACAATATACAATAGCAGACTAATATTAAACACCTCCATCGAATAAATTTGGTACTTTTACTGAGTTGCAAGGAGAGTGAACTATCTTTAATTATTCCTGTATTTAAACTGAGACGCTTTGTTAAAATATTCTACCGACCCAGCTGGTAATTAAACCCTGTGTGGAATTGTTTAGTGTGACAAAAATGAACTTTGTTGATGAATAGTAAGTCTGATGGGGATAATAATCATGAAAGCTGATAGATTTTCCGCAAAAACAATAGAAATACATCCCACAAGTAGCTTCCTGTAAGAAATATATAACCCATTCCTCCCTGCGTGTTAACCCTTTTGGATTTAATGGCTCGATCATGTTAAGACTATGAGTTTCTTACACAATACTCTCCACACGACACACACAGTTTAGTCTCTTGAAACTACGGAATATTCTTTGTAGACTGAATGATGAACTTAGTGTCGCATAGTGTTATCTGTCCTCTGTGAGTGTTGATCACTTACAGTAATCGTATAAGGTATTAGTCAGACTTGTGTCTTTTTTAGTAAGCTTTGATTACGTAACGTCAAAGTGACAGCTGAATAGAAATTTCAGGAATGAAATGGCCCTCCTTTAAGTTGTAGCTACTATGACTCAGTGAGCATATTTAAATTAGGCCTCTTGTAGATCAAGTTTAAACATCTACTGTGACACATATGGAGTTATTCAAACTGAAATAACTTCCTGCGTTAACGACTTTTCTCTCTCTCTCTCATCTCATCGTGATCTACATTCTCATCAGTATAAACATGCTGTAATTTTTGTTCACTAGTATAAACATACTTTTTTTATTGATTAATATTACAAATTGTTTGACTAATCTTTTTAATTACGCGCACTAATTCACGCATATTTATTATGCCTATCATTTACACTTGAACAAATCTTTGCATCAAATGCATAACTCTGATTTATTGAATACATACTCTGTACTATTTTTACTTTCATTATTAATCAATAGCTCCATTTTAACGCTTTGATTCAATACTCACAAGTTGATATTCTTAAGATTAAATGTCACTAAACAGAATTCACCCAAGACGAAACTATCAGTTAGGATTTCTGAGAATTTCTTTTTGACAAAATGTGGTGATAATTTCATACTGTAAAGCCAAAACCTGGCCTCCTGTTCAAATCTTTTGGAGAACAAGGATTTTTGATCTTATTCAAGTCAAACCACTTAGAAATATCATTTGGTTGGGGGATTTCATCATGAGCTGGCATTGGTTAGAGAACCATTGGAAAACCAGCCGCAGGGAGCACTGGGCAGCTGTTTCCTCCGTCCTAGTTTGGGACTCTTCATCAGTGCGCACCCTCCACAGGAGTTCGAACCCAGGACCTTCTGGTTATAGGGCGATCGAGCTCGTAGACCATTAAGCCACTCGGACCCGATCCATTGGCCAGCCCATGAATTCTAACTTCTGCCAATTCATGACATAGCACGACCACTTCGCAATGTCTTCTTCAATGAGTTACTGCCTCACCTTCAATCTACTGTACCTTAATGGTCACGGATTCCCACTAGAACATCAGGTAACTGCCTGAATGGGTATGAGCTCGCTCGCCTTGTAACCAGAAGGTCCTGAGTTCGAACCCCCCTGTGGAGGGTGCGTACTGTGAAGAGTCCAAAACTAGGACGGAGGAGACAGCGGGCTGTCCAGTACTCCCAGCTGGTCTTCCAATGGTTCTTTAACTGATGTCAGCTCATGACGAAATCCTCCAATCAATCAAACAAACAAAATCCCTACAAACCAATACTTGAAAATATCACTTGTTTTACAGATTCTCTGTCCGTACTCTAATTGACAGTGTTTAATTTTCCACAGACTACGTAGACTACTTACTACTGATAGTTAGTAGGTTGGAGTAATAAAAATTAAGGCATTAAATTACAAAATTACTCAGATGGGACATCAACGTCGATAGATGGATGAATGGATAGATAGATAAACAGATTTGAGAAAGGAAAACATAAAAATAATAATGGTGGTAGTACTTTAAGTGAGGTTTATTCCTACTGAGACTATTTTTTGGACAAATAAATCTCTTAATGTGTTGCTTAGCAACGGATTATTTGTCTTCAATTTTCATGAGATAGTATAATTAGTATGCTAGTTTTGTTTTTAACTACTTTTTAATAGACAACACACAATGTGTGTGTTTTAAAAGTAGTGGATTCGTTGATTCAAACTAACTTATGAACTTTTGAATAAACAGATTGCCTGAATAGTGCCTACAGGTTTCAGTCAGTAAATTAGGCAATATCTTGCAGCTTGTGTGATAAGAGTGTGCGGTGGGGAAAGCAAGATAGGGTTTCATTAGTCTGAAATCAATGTGGATATCTGCTGCGCTCAGTTTTAGTAAGAGGAGATTCAGAATTTCAACAGCTATGTCAAGTTAGTCATTACTTCCATTATAGGGTTTAGAGACTTGGCGTGCATGGTCACAAAGAGTATTTCCAATCGACCACTTAACACTTTCATCAACAGTCTCCCTATCACTCCATAATGGCGATATGAAAGATGGTCGGAAAGGATTAATGACACAGAACTCTGGCAACGAATGAAAAACAAGGAACCTATCGCCTAACAACTAATGCAGAAGAAAACAGAGAAGGATTGGAGAGATTCTGAGGAGACCGTTGAGTGAAATCACACAACAGACACTTGAATGGGATCAAAATGGAAAGTGAACAGCTGGCCTTGCGTACGAGTGTGATATAGATAGAGAGGATTGTTAGAAGATGAGGAGATGAGAGGTTATTGGCATTCGTGGAGTCAGCTAAAGAAGACTGCAGGGAACAGGGTGAAATAAAGATTTGTTACTGAAGTCCTACATTCCACTTGAAACCCAATGGAATAATAATATTAATAGTAATAATCACTATAGATTTAGTTCAATACAAATTAAGCCAGTGAAAGATGACAATAGAAAGTCAATTACCAAAGAGGTGGAGCAAAGGAAACAATGGACTGAACACTTCAAAAGACTTCTAAATCGACTGCCAGCTACAACGCGCCCGATAATACCAACAGCGGAGGCAGAAATACCAGTGGACATCAACCTTCCGACGAAAACAGAAATCCTGAAGGCAATCAAGATGCTAAAAACTGGAAAAGCAGCAGGACCAGATGGAATCCCAGCAGAAGCATTGAAAATCGACCCCGAGACATCGGCAGACTTGATGACACCACTACTGGAGAAGGTGTGGAAAGAGAGCAAGGTACCCGAGGATTGGAAAAAAGGCTACTTATTCAAACTGCCAAAGAAAGAAGACTTAAGTCAATGCAAGAACTGGCGCGGCATTATGCTCATGTCAAACCCAACGCAAAATACTAAGCCGCATCATCCTGGAGAGAATTAAAAATGCTCTGGATGAAAAACTTCTACCGGAACAAGATGGATTCAGGAGGAACAATTCATGCATCGATCAAATCGCAACACTACGTATCATCATTGAACAGAGCTTGGAATGGCTCTCCACCTCTCCATACCTCTACTTCATTGACATTAAAAAGGCCTTCGACAGCGTCAATCGAGAGGTGATTTGGCAACTACTTCGCTACTACGGGGTGCCGCCAACAATTATACATCTCATCCAACAGTCGTATGACAATGCTGCATGCCATGTTATCCACAACGGGAAACTCAGGGAATCCTTCGAAGTCAAGACGGGAGTTAGACAAGGCTGCCTACTATCTCCAATGATTTTCCTGATTGTGGTAGACTGGATAATGCGACAGACAGTGCGAGCAACGAGGAAACAGGCATAAAATTGACTCACACAAAAGACTTGGAGGATCTGGACTTCGCCGATGATATATGTCTGATTTCCCACAAACTGGAAGATATGCAAGTGAAAAGCAACAAGTTGGCAGAAGAAGCATCAAAGATAGGACTTCAGGTGAACATAGATAAAACAGAGGTGATGAAGATCCCTGGCCAACAGCAACAACAACAGACAACAATCAGCATAAATGGAAGAAATCTGAAAAAAGCGACCTCATTTACCTACCTACCTACCTGGGAAGCATCGTTTAGACTACAGGTGGAACTGAAGAGGATATCAAAGCGTGAGGATCAGGAGAGCAAGACAAGCTTTTATTACTCTCAAGTCTGTATGGAGATCAACTGCACTCCTCAGCATGAAAAATGAGATTCGGATTTTCAACTCCAATGTGAAGTCAGTGCTACTCACCATATGGATCAGAGACTTGGCGCGTCATGAAGAGCACTTCGAGCAAACTACAGGCCTTCATCAACAGCTATTTTCGCTCAATACCCCTCAAGATCAGATGGCCAGAAAAGATCAGAAACAGGGATCTCTGGGAGCGAACCAACCCAATAGGAACCAATTGTGCAAGAAATATGCAGGAAGAAATGGAGGTGGATTGGCCATACTCTGAGAAAACCATCAAGTGAGTGACATCACACGCCAGGCCATTGCTGGAGTGGAACCTGAATGGGAGACGGCGTGTTGGTTGTCACTACGAGGGTGACACGGAGGAGGTGATGCGAAGAGGAGATGAAAGCATGTGGATAGACGTGGAGCCAGGTGATGAAAACGTTGGCAGAGAAGGGAACGCAATGGAGACGTGTGGCTGAAGCCCTATGTTCCTTTTGGGAACTAAAGGAAACAATAATAATAATATAATCTTCTCTTGTTCTCTACTCTTCATAATTTAGCTCATTAAAATAAAAAAGAGTCTTATAATCTTTATTATTCAAACAGGGGGAATGATAGAATAGATTTTGATGAAATAAAACAGAATAAATCTACATTATAAAACGGAATCATCTCATTTCAAAGGTTCTCGTTAGCTAGAGACTGTCTAGAATTAAAAACGGTAAAAATATGCTTTGGAGTAAAGTATCCATACTCCTGAAGATCAAATGTGTGCACGTTATGATTTCTTGTTCAAGTCGTCATCAATTTTTATACACATAGTTTCAAGAAGTTTATGGAAGAAAATAGTTAAGACGATTACTATAAAACTCATTAGTTTATGAGATTCTTTGACAAACAGAGAAACTGCAGTTTCTAAGATTGAAATGAACTTAGTGTATTAAAATCAGCAAGCAAGTAAAGTAATGCGGTCAAAATAAAACGAAAACGTTTTATTACGATCACTGACGAGAAGTACCTAATCCTGACATTTTGTGTGACTTAACGGATAAACAGTAAGTGGAAACAGTTTAAGTTGACGGGTACTGTTGGCCACAATAAACCAAATGCCAACATGTTAACCCCCCGTCAGACAACGTCAAAGCCTCCAGACTGGGAGCCGAGACGTCAAAGCAGAAACAGAACATCTCGATCCGATCCGTAAATCATTCAACAGGAAATACAAACTAATTTCCAAAAGTTATTATTGATACGTGCTACACGAAGATTGGTCTCATTGCCCAGTATCCCCGTGAATGGCACTTTGACCTTTGCCACTATGGGATCTAAGTTAGAGTCTTATTGGAAACGCCATTACTCATTATGGCTGCAGACACATTCAGCCGATGAGTACCCATTTGGACGAAATACCTATCGACTGGATTATAGTGCTGGCCATCATCAGACAAATAACACAAGTCGTATTGTAACAGCAGAAGGCAAGAGACTTGGTAACATACTTCTTTGTTAAGGAGGAACATACCATATTTGTACATTTTTAGCCACACTAAAGGTCGGCTATTTCAGCGGACGATAAACTATTCTGATTGATTGTCGATTTTGTGAAGGTCCTATGATACCATTTCCTGACCACAACGTAAATTAAATCTAGATTTTCTACCTTTACAGCCATTAACTTAAAATTTTTTCAATTTTGGCTGCTTTCTATCAACCTGCGTCTTTATATCACAGTATAGAATCATCAAGAAAAGGGCCTCTTGATAATTAGACCCCCATTATGTGATTGAATTCGAAACTGTTGAGGCTCATCATCTTCATTTTACCATACTATTACTGAATCACTATCTTCTGGTATATTGAATAGTATTTTCGTTAAGTTTGAAGTATATCGTCGTCTGTCTGGACGATATTTCTTTAGTGCCAACTACAACCTGGAAGTGAGCTTTGAGGATCTTTTATGGGTAAATTACTGATCTGTCTTCTGGTGATGTTGAATGTAACTGATTGTTCCTATACGACTGTATCCATTTTTATTGTTATGGGTCCCCCTAGCTGACTGGATATTTAACCTTGTAGTTGTGTGACCTAAGTGAATATGGTGACATTTTTTGAGGTTCTTTGCAAACCGTTAACTGACATCACACGTCAGGCCCTCAAGTGGTACTCTATGGGAGATCACCAGTAGAGCGTGGGTCAAGAAGGTGAAGTGGAAGTGACTGTATGGACAAGAGACAAAAGGTTATGGACAGTCGTCAGGTCTTCTCATAGTGGTGGTGGAAGAGAACAAACTGAAATGGAGGTGTGCTTCAGAAGCCCTGTGCTCCTATTAGAATCCAAGAGAGTAACACCAGTTCAGACATAGTAATGAATGATTACCAAATGTCCTTAGTTTGACTCTTCCGTATCATAATTACTGAAGAATTCGTCAACGACAATGCCAGGAAGTCTTGCCAAAATCGCTAATCGACAGAATTTAGGATTCATGGGTGAATTATCAACGGGCTTGCTCTCGTAAGCCCGCAAACGGCTTTCAGTTCCATCCCTGAAAGGGTCGCGGTCGTGTGATGCAAAAGAGTCCTAAGTCGGGACGAAATGGATGTCCAGTATTCCCTGGTTGTTTTCAACGGCTCTCTAACTGACATCAATCCGTGATAGAAATGGAATTCTCAAAACAGTTTTAACTGTAAATTGTTTGGCGTTCTCTAAACTTTAGTATCTGACCATGGGCTAAATAACTGAACTTACATTCTAAAAACTTTCAAAACTCTGAGGACGTCAAGCCGTCGTCATCCTCATCCTGACCTGCAAATCTTCCCAATTGTTATTATTACTATTCTTGTTATTCTAACCTGTATTTGTCCATTTTTTGTATTCCCATTGAAAGGTTTATCAAATTGTCTATGTTCTTCTACGAATGGGTGATAGTCCACGACCGGCAAACTGGATTTTAGAACGTTCAGTCGATGGAGAAGTTTACCATCCATGGGTATTTTTTGCACAAACTGAATACGACTGTAAAAAGTTATATGCACCGCTTATTGATCGACCGTTAACAATAACAAGTGGACCAAGACCATGGCATTTGGGTGATGATGAAGTTAGTCATGTTTAATGTGTTCTGTTGTCTTTTGTTAAAAAATCATTTTGTGTTCATATAGATGGCTTTTTTGAAATCTATCAGCTTCCACCATTCTGTTTTGTGCCAGTAACATTGCACTGTAGCGCAATCTATATTGAGTTTCATTATAGATTTATTTATTTATAGAGCCAATAAAATAAGAGAGAACCAACCAGTGAACGAGAATGGAGACTAGTTGATGAGTGTTTGTCACTGTAAATTGACTGAGATAGCTGTGGATTATCCTTCACCTACCTTGGTCAAAATTATCATATGAATGAGTATTGTAGTTTCGAAGAAAACTAGGCGGAATCAGATCAATGTGTGAACGAGGCCCCATAAATTGTTTGTTTATTGATCTGCAAAATCTATAATGTGAGTGAGTAACGGAGATTCCAACGTAGAACGTTGCACAGAGGTACAGTGGTTCAAGCGACTCAAAAAAACTATAATGAGCCGATAGCTACTTCCACAATGTGGTCATGGTTGTCGTCTGGGTGACTGGAGTGGGTTGCTGACTCTTCTCCTTCAGTTGACAATTTGGATAGTCCACATCCATTTCACCTGCTCTTGCAGATTCTATGCACTTTCATGACGTACTTTCTCATTTGTTTGGTTACCTGGTCAGTCTTTCCAACTTCGCAATTTGTACGAGCATTCCATGTCTCCATTCTTATTTTTGCCTTCATCGAAAGGAGGCACATCGGCTGAATGGATTCCTCCCAATGGCTTTCACCAGCCCGCTTAATTTTGTCTCTCAAATTCCAGCGAAGAATAAGATTTTTTAAAGTATTTTTAATGTTTTTCCTGGGTTTTAGAGTTACTGTAGCAGTGTGATTGATTTTCCAAGGTAGGATCGCTAGCCTCATGCCCAACCGTCCGTCTTTTTCTGGGTTTGGGACTGGCTAGAAAACTAGCTAGCTAGTAAACTGGGCGTACGAGGAGGAGACCAGAGACTATGGGTAGTCGTGGGACCATCTCAAGTCGACAGTAGAGAATAGAACAAAGTGGAGAAGTACTGGTGAAGACCTAAGTTCCACTTGGAACCCAAGGGAACAAAAATAATAATAATGAATAGAAATGTACGGGATAAAGAATGACTACATGGGGAATCATGAAGATTTAATACATCTGGGAGATAACGAGGAGTGACTGCATCTTTGCTACTGAGCACGACTTTGAGACATATCACCAATAGTATTCAGCCATCGGTCGTTAGCATCTTGAAGAACCCAACCATTTAATCTACACTTCCCTACACGGCCCAAACAAACAGTCAAGAATTGCATGGATTGATTCTGAGTTTTGGATTGAGCACTCCTAACGCCTTCTCAATCTAACGCTGTGATAGATAACACTGCTCGGAGAGAAAGGCAGTGGCTTGGCTTGATTAAAATAGGACAGTTTAGACTGCCCTGATGAAACCTTTAAGATGTCAGGAATAAGTAGCCGTCAACCTTGGCAAAAACTAAGCAAAACTACTGAATACTTATAATTGATGAGCTTTCAAACACCATAGTTAAATTTGATTGGTTTTGATTCGTTTAATTTCTGTTTACTGCATATTCATTAACAAGCATTGGTTCTCGGGGATTTGATTGGTTACAAGTGTGACCACGAAGTGAAATCAGTTAGAGGACCACTGGAAAGGCTGCTGGATGTACTGAACAAATGTTGCGTCCTAGCTTGGGACTCTCCAACATTACGCACTCATCGAGGTTCAAACTCAGGACCATCAGGTTACAAGGTGAGCTCGTAAACCATTCGGTCAGCAGGAGCCTATCCATGGATGGCCCATGGATTCCAATTTCTGCGAATTCACGATGTATACAGCCAGTCCAGTACTCCCAGCTGGTCTTCCAATGGTTCACTAACCAATGTCACTTCATGATGAAATCCTGAAGCCAATCAAATCCCTGCAAATCAACAACTGAATATCAATCTGATGCTCATTAGTGACTGACGCCTCTATTTAGGTACTTAGTTACCTGAAGTTCGAGTAAGAATTCGTGACCAGCGGGGTTCACCAAGTCAGGCAAGAGATAAGTCGCTCTCCTATGGCATTAGCTGGCTATTTCACTATTTCACATATTGCGAATTGGCAAGATTTGGAACTCATCGTCCACTGATAAGGGTCCCAGTGGCTGAATGGTCTTCTACCTCGCCATTTTTTACTGTGAGGTCCTGTATTCGAACCCCGGTGGGTGCCTAGTATTGTATATTAGTCCATTTCTGCTTACTTCCTTCTTTCTAGCGTCATCTTGAGTTGAAGAATTCCCATACTTGACTCTGCGTTGATCTTTTCGTTTGTATGATATACGATATGCAAAGATTTGATCATCAGTGAAGGTTTATTCTCACTGGAAGTGTATTGAGTCTCTTTTTTCCGATACTCAAAATCGAACATATCCATGGAATCGAGCAAACCACTTAGCTGACTTCGTTTCTTAGTTAAAGTTAGAGATGATGTTAACAAGACACCCTAGAATTCGCTAACTGACGTATTTATAGAACCATGCATATAAGCTGGTTCGAGTGAAAAGTGACTTCGCAATATACTCCGCTATACTGACTGAGTCGTAGCTAATTTTACCGCCTTTCCTCTAAGCTACATGAGTAGATGAATGGAAAGTTTGTGAAGCTTTGCTAGAATTAGTGAATTTCCGACAAGCAACCAAAATAGATGACAATTCATTACTGGTCTCAATATAAATGTCGACTTGTCTAAATGCGAAGCTATAATCTAGTACGTTTATCAAGCTAAAGTGAGAACATATATCCACTAGTGAAATCTGACAAAGTGTCACAGTGTTGTCTTAGAAGGACTTCAAGAACATGTAAGGCATAAACTATTGTATTCGTTCGTGCTGTAAAGTTGATAATCTCAATTTCGTGCTTGAGACGCAACAATCGTGTGGAACATCCTGAACTTCAGTAGTTCTACGGTTAATGTAAGATTGAGGTGAATATCACTTTTATAGCATTAGATTTTTCACTTTCGAGAGAAATGAGCTAATTTTCAGCTGAAATAAATTGTCCTGCAGTCATTTCTCTTGATCACCACTAATTACTCATAAATTTCGTCATCTGTTTTGAAGGGTAAAATGTCTCACTAGTCATTCAAGTTATTATCTGAAAACTTTTATAGTTGCATAAATGGATGGCGTTTGGCATTTAACTATTTTTTACAAAGCATCTAGAACGTGAAATACTGGAGAAGATTTTGTAATGGAGGTGGATTCTTTTAGTATCACTTATTTATCACATCCAGATGGCTTAATGGCAAAGCTTTGATTGTTATCCTGGACAATGTGTTCACTGCTGTCTCCAGTTTGAAAGTGAGCTTGGCGAATTCTTCAGGAATGAAAAGATTTGTCTTTCCTAGTGATCATGACTGCAATCGACTGTCCAGCATCCGTTTCATTGGTAATGCATATTATTATTATTGTTTCCTTTAGTTCCTGGAAGGACATAGAGCTTCAGCCACATGTCTACATCGCATTCGGTTCGCTGCCAGCTTTTTCACCTGGCTCCACGTCTGCGCACATGCTTTCGTCTCCTCTTCTCTGCATGACCTCCTTCATGTCACCCTCGGGCGACCAATTCACCACTTCCACTCGAGCAATGACATAGCCTGTGATGTCACTTGTTGCTTTTCTCAAAGCATGGCCAACCCACCTCCATTTCTTCCTGCACATTTCTTGCACAATTGGTTCCTGGTTTGTTCTTTCCCAGAGATCCCTATTTCTGACCTCTCCTGAATATCTGATCTTGAGTAGTATTGAGCGAAAACAGCTAGCTGTTGGTGAAGGCGTGTAGTTTTCTGGAAGTGCCCTTCGTGACGCGATGTGGCGCCAAGTCTTTGGTCCGTATAGTAGCACTGACTTCTCACTGGAGTTGAAAATCCCGACCTTGTTTTCTTCAGGCTGAGTGCTGCCGATCTCCACACAGACCTGAGAATGATGAAAGCTTGCCTTGCTTTCCCGATCTTCACTCTTAGATATCCTCATCAGTTCCAGCTGTAGTTGAAACGACGCTTTCCAGGTCGGTAGGTAGGTAAAGGAGGTTGCTTCTTTCAGATGCATAACAGCAAGAGACAAATTCAAGGCGATGATGTTTAGAACCATAGTTGGTTCTGATAGATTTACCACACATAGCTTAATCCTGAATAAACTATCCAGCTGTCTAAATAAGATTAGTGCTAATAAAAGGAAATCCTGATTGATGGAGGGATTCAAACCAACAGCCCTTCAAATGACTAGTCCAGTATCCTATCAGCAAGTAGTACTATGAGACCCAAGTCTTTATCGTTTCACTTTAAATAAACACACTAACACAATGCCACTTCAGATAGCCTCAACACTAGGTATCGCTAAGTTAAATAGACAAAAAAGCTGTTGAATACGTTAACTTTTCACGAAAAATAGTCTTTCTTTTCCTCTCTTTCTATCCCTTCTATTCAGGTTTATTGTACAACATTTTATAGTCAACCTCAGGTATTACAATCTGGTGAAATTATTGTCACATTGACGTTGGATCGTGAAAGTACAATATCGCCTACAAGTGGAATTGAAAGCCCTATATCATTCAAACTTATTGTAAGTCAGTGAGCCTTCTTTTTTCATTTTTATGATTATTATGAGTAAGACGACAAAACACATTTTGATTGGATATTACTTTGTTTTAATAGTCGTGCTAATTATTTCCCATTTTTTCTAGTGTAGTTTCCGATTGGTTTTGTCGCCTAATTTCAGATGCATGTCAATTAGAAACTGAGAGTCAGTTAATGAACTAGAGTCAACCAGGTGTCAAGCAACCACACATGAGGTCGGGGTTAAATTCCCGGCCAGTGCGCTCTTAAAACTCACCTAGCAAATAGTAGGCCATGTAAAGACGGTAAGTTAGATGTGAGGCCAACGATTCGGCTCCATAAAAACAACATCAACACTACTCAGACTTCCATAATGGATAAGAATTTATTTTTAAATCACACAGTGTAGTACAGTTATATTAACTGATGACGTTTCGAGCACAAACTATTGCTCATAGTTTGCAATAGTTTGTGCTCGAAACGTCATCAGTTAATATAACTGTACTACACTGTGTGATTTAAAAATAAATTCTTATCCATTATGGAATTATACTCTACCACAGTGCCCAAGTTTTATACTTATATCAATGATACATATGGTCTTCCTACTAGGAAGCTTATCAATAAACTCACACGACTTTCTCAAACAGAAGCAAGATTCACGAACCATCGGATTTTCAACAGTCGATGTTTGAAAAATCATATAACTCCAAAATATTTACACATACGCACTCCAATTACTTCAAGAAAAATATCGTCAGCAGCTGAACATCTCAGTAGATTATGTTTAAGAGAAGGAACTTGATATGATTATGAGCAATAGTTTGTGCTCGAAACGTCATCAGTTAATATAACTGTACTACACTGTGTGATTTAAAAATAAATTCTTATCCATTATGGAATTATACTCTACCACAGTGCTCAAGTTTTATACTTACATCAATACTACTCAGACTTCAAATGTTGAGGCTTGAAGCCGTACATTTCATAACATCCTCTCTGTGATCCACAACTTGTTCCTTGTGTCTCTTCAGGCAGAACCCGAAGAAATTTCATGAGAGTCAATGCTCGTAAAGCAAGAAAACATAATAACTCGACCAAACCATATTTAGCAAGGGTTTTGAGTGAAGAGTTAGATGTTAGAAAGGAACAACTCATGTTCCTTCTGAGATTATAACATGCGTCAACCAGTGTTGCCTGCAGTCAGAGACGTTACCACTGAGCTATTCGGGCTCGCAGCTGACCTCCTGTAAGACTGTATTGGATACTTTCATTGGACACTAGTAACTAGTGTGATGTGTCTAGTCCTTTCTTTGGTGCAGACTGAATTCCATCAGTTAGGTTTGCAATGTGACCACCATTCTAGGTAGCTTGCCATCACGGTCACATTGATTTGATGATATTAGATGGTTGGAGGCAGTCACATCGTATTAGTTACTAGTGTCTAATCAAAATATTATTATTCCATTTATTATCAGTTATTTTATTTATTTATAATTAATTATGTTCCAATAACTTTTTATAATTTTTGTAAATTTTATATATCTACATATTTATAAAGGGAGCTAAATTGTTGCAACATGTATAAAAGCGCTGAAAATTCTATTCTGTATAATAATTATTATTGTTGTTTGGAATAAAGTGATTACTATAAATATTAAAGAGTTGAAAAGAAAGAGTTAGCCAGATGAAAGACTTTGAGTCTACAAGATTCAAATCAGTGGCGTACAGTGCTTAAGTCTTAAATAAACAAGGTAGTTTTCACATTCACTTAGGACAGGGCAGACCGATAGACGAATATCCGTTGACGAATGATAAATGTATTAGGGTAAACGGTGAAAAAAATCTTTCAGGTATTAAGAAAACTTTATGATTATTATTGTTCCCTTGGGTTCCGAGTGGAACATAGGGTTTCAACAACACATCTCCACTTTGTCTTATCTTCTGCCGTCCTCTTCAGCTGGGTCCACGATTGACCAAACTCTCTCATCTCTTCCTCACACGATCTCCTATATGTTACCCTCGTACGGACGACTCACTCGTCACTTCCCACTTAACACTATAATTCTGATCATGTGGTAATATGATCTGATTGCTCTAGTCTTCCAAGGAAGTGGTAGTGAAACTTCACTCTGTAATGTGTGTACTTTACAGAATTTTAAATTTCATCCCATGTTTTACCAGTAGCTAGTCAAAATGCCTATGCTTTGAACAGTTCAACTCTTTGAAATAAGTCACTATGAAACGAAGGGATCTGGTTAAAGAGTACTATCGTCCGCTGTCATTTGTACTGATGGTATATTAGTCGAATGCCCGTTAAACACACGCGTGGTCTGGGTTCGATTCCCGGCAGACGCATTCTTAAACTCCCCACCCAGTTTATAAACCGATGGGAAGCCCAAAAAAAGAGGGAATGTTGGGCGTGAGGCTAGTTACCACCCACCACATCACACTTGGAAAGCAAGAAATGGAGAAAAAGTCGTTTGCTGCGAGTAGTTCTCATATCAGTACTCATATCATTCAGTCGATAGGGTATACTATATTCTACACATCACTTCCACTTATCATGACTTCAGTCTTTCTTATTACTAATTTGTTTTTGACATTCTGACCCATTTAGGACTTTTTATCGGCTCGATTTGTTCGACTGCGATTTCAACAATTACAAACACTTTCTGGTGATTGGATGGCTATGCCAAATCAATTGGACAGTTCAGTATACAACAGGGTATGTTGTAAATTTTTCTATTATATGTTGTTTTTTTCATTCCTTTACGTTTCCAGTGGAACATAGGGCTTCTTCTAGCTACAGGCTTGAAGTTGCAGTAGTACTGGTGTTTATTACTTTTACGGGATGGGGTTGTTAGCCTCATGCCCAACCTCCTCTCTTTGCCAGTCTTATTACTGGCTTAGTGAGGTAAAGGAGTGCGTCCAGTGGCCGGGGATCGAACCTCGGACCACTTGCATGGTCGGCTAGCATTTTACCATCTTGCCACCGACACACTTCTATTATATGTGTATACATGTAGCTATATACTAGTCGTCATGCGTCAGAGTCCATGAAACAAAAAATTCATCTTATATAAAGTTTACAGCCCGAAACGAGAGAGATAGCCACCCGGTGCTTAGATCGTTTCGATATGGCTGGCTAGCAAACAATACTGGTTGATGTGAGTGGTGTTCAGTTACTCATATAAACGAATAAGTAGTATATAGCCTAGTAACTAGTGGTGTAGGAGTATATAAATGGGTGAAGATACATTTGACTAATAGGTCTCGACAAGTTCTCTGACTTATGACGAAAATTTTCTTTTTATTCAATTTGTGGAATATTCTGAATGAAAGTAAGTGTCGTCCATGACATAAGCGTATTCTGACGTGAATCTACCTCGTGTGAAAGCTACAAACCTTAAAGTTCCAAGGGATAAGAGGTCTCATGGTTATTAGTTAAGTGTAACTACCTGTAAGATGTGAAAAATGCTTAGAATTAATTAGCCTGATTGATAGGTTCAATACTGGAATGCAATCAGGGGACTCTGCTAAAGACCGAGTACCTTATTCTGACTGCCAATTACTTCTGACCGCCAGAGCTCATACAAATGAAGTTCAGATATGATGGAGAAGATTTGTAGCTCAGGTGGATGATTTTGATGTAGTTGTGTTCTCTGAGCTAGCTGGATGGCTTAGTTGCGAAGCTTTCATTGCCCCAATACTAGGCAACATCTTCAACGCATACTTCAGTTTGCGATGAAAGCTTCGCGAATAAACTATCCAGCTCAAGGAGCACAAATACATTAAAAACAAATGAAGTTGGAAGACATACTGTTTCGACTAGGTGAGAACAGTTCATTTTATTAGACGAAATACGCTACATGTGTTTACATCATAAATTCTCGGAAAATTAAGCCATTTGAATGATTAATTTGATTGGTTGCATAAGTCAGGGATTCAAGGTTGTCTGATTGTGCTTTTTAGGCAGTCTAAGCCTATTTAAGCTGGTTTTATCATCTTTCTCGCAGTCAATTAAGACTGACACAAACTGAAATAACTGAGTGTGGACAGATTAAAAATTAAATTTGAGAGGCAGCTTCTGATTTCAAACTTTTGGTCTATCCTGTTTAAGGTAAAACTTAGTAGAGGGCATATGTTACGCTTCCTAAAAAGGTAGAATTACATTGGAAACATGATTCACAACCTGAAAAGATGACTTGTTATCATTCAAGGACTAATTTGTACATATCACTTATGACAGTTAAAGTATTAACGAAAAGAAATTCAGGTTCCAGACTGTCTTTTCATTTACACAGCATCATATATTCGTTAACTAAAGACATTATTATCAAAAAGCAAAAAGTTGAGTTGTGAAACTGTTTGAATTAACAAACTTCGTACTATTGACTGTACATTCCACTGACTAAAGCATGCGCCCCATTCACTTAACAATTTTTTATTCGTAGACCAAGCGAGAGGTTGGGTGATATACGATAAATAGCTTTAAAAGCTTTGTTAGAGTCGATTTGATGTCCAGTATCGACGAGATGAGCTAGTATTGACCTGCGTATAGCTACTTTATTCGGACCTTTGCCAAACCAAGATGTGAGGTGTTCAGAAATTCGATGATGAACTTGCCTGATCGTATGCCCTATGTAGCTAGCTCCACACAGGCAGTTAGACTAGTAAATACACATAGAAGAGGCGAAACAGAGCAGTCTGTCTTTATTTCTTGAAACACTGAACAAGAAACTCGGTAATATTCGTGATCTACTAAGTAGAAACGGATATCCAACTAAATTCCTAAAAAAACGCATTAACTCAGAAAGTAAACAGTCGAAATTGCCGACTGTCTCCAAAAAGTCAGTCTTCCTAAGGTTACAGTTCACAGGCGATGTCAATAGTGAGATCTTATCACAACGTCTGAGAAGGGCCTTGAAAATGATTTTTTGTGCAGCTAAGCTATGCTGTGTATTCACTAACCGACCAATACTTAGTTCAGGAGATAAAGACAGATTGACCTGTTTCGCCTCTTCCATGTGTATTTACCAGTTTAACTATCCGTGCGGAGCTAGTTACATAGGACGTACGATCTGGCAAGTTCATCGTCGAATTTCTGAACACCTCACATCTTGGTTTGGCAAAGGTCTGAATATCGCTCCAATACTCAACTCAATACTAGCTCATCTCGTCGATACTGGACATCAAATTGACTCTAACAAAGCTTTTAAAATTTTTTATTCCATTTTGACTATCAATAGTCAAGCGACTGAACAGAATCTCTCTCTGAAGTTTTCAAGGGATCAGTCTAACTTTGCTGATGTTTGATATACCAACTTATTTAACCCACACACACACACAAAATATATTACTCAATCTCTAGACAATATGCCTAAATTCAAGTTGTGAATTAATCATTAGTGTGGAACATACTTTCTAATTATTGAATACTCTAAACACATAGGCATATGCATAGTAAATAGACAGTGTATTTTAAAATTTGTACGCAATCCTTTTCTATGAATTTAAACAAAGAATTGTATCTTCAATGTTCAATGTGTTCAATACTCAGCGTTACACTAGTCTCTGTGGAAAAAAAATAGGACAAACAAAACAAACTATCAAGGGACGTTAAGTGAAATAACACATTATTAATTAGAAGAGTGTCTCTCTGTTAATATTAGTCTTCACATATGCATATATATGTGTATGTGAGTGTGTTACATCACCGCTGGTATTGATTTGTTTTAACATCGTCAACACTATCATCCTTCTTATTTTTGTCAGTATGTGAGTGTGCCGTAATTAAAACAAAATTGGCTAATAGCCAGCCAACCAGCCAGCTAACTAGCCAGACCATCTATTCATACCATAAATATCCATTTTTGTAAATTTTTATTCATGTATACGTTTGCATATGCATGTATAAACATATAGGTGATATTAATTAATTTTAGAGTTTATCACAGGAGGTTTCATCTTCACTCTCACCATCATGATTTGAAGTTGAACAATTTTCATAAAGTTTCAAATCATCTCTAAATAGACGTATTCATGTGTAGTTGTGTATGCACACATACACACCAAAAATAATTTATTCAAGTGTCATATTTCAATGGGTTCAATACTGAAATATTTGTTTAAATGCAGTAAATGTATTGCGTATGCAACCGACGCGAGCGCGCGCGCACGAATGCAATCATGCACGCACACACGCACACGTATTTGTGGTTTTTAAATGCGCAGTTAAATGAATGAAAATGTTTCAGACATACTGAAAAATTATTTTAAATCTTTAATAAATATAAACACATAAACTTCTTATTCTTCCCATCTGCATGAAATAAATCAAATTAAAATAAACAAATAGGTTAGTTATTCATTAGGCGGTATATTTATTAAATGGTATTAATTAAGACGTTAGAAACTAGACCGGATGTTGTATTAAAATTTTGACAATATGGCTAGTTAGGTCAGATATTTATACAATGCTTGTATATTCATTCATAAGGTGACAATAACAGAATGGCGTGTTATTCAGCTAGAGGTAGTGTTTATAAGTTTACCCAGGACCTCATCAGTACAAAATTTATAATATTATGTATATATATATACTTAGGGTTGGCTAAAAGGCTACAGAATTATCAAGTTGGCAAATGATTTGAAACAGTTTGATTATGATAAAAGTTCTGTGTGAGGTCAGTGAAAACAAAAATGGCTCCGTCTTATTTACTTTCTAAAGTTCTTATGTCTACATAGTCTATCATTCTTGACTGATACGGATTAAAATATTCCTAGTTTGGGTCTCTTCAGCAGTACGCATCCAATGACCCAATCAGTCCCAGTGACTTAATAGTCTACGAGCTCGCTAGCCTTATAACCAGAAGGTCTTGGGTTCGAACCCCGTGGGTGCGTATCCCATCATTGTCACAATACATAATATCATTACTGTTATTATACCCTTAGGTTCCGAGTGGAGCATAGTACTTCAACAGAACACCGGCATTTCAGTCTGCTCTCTTCAGTCTACTGTAAGTGGATCAACGATTGTCGATAAGCTCCCATATCCTCCTCAAATGACCTCCCTCATTTTACCCAAGGATGCCAAACTTTTCCTTTCTCACTCGGGTTGTACTCGAAGACCTACAGCGGGATGTCATTCCAAGGTCTTTTGAGTACATTTCTAATCTATCTCCATTTTTTTTCGGCACATTTGTTCGGCTATGCGTTGTTGGTTGGTTTGTTTCCAGAGATCCTTGTTGCTAATTATTTCTAGCCAGTCATAGTCATAAAGAGATAAATTATCAGTTGAGTATACCATATAAGAAAGATAAAATGTTCAGAAGACATTAAAAGAAAGATTGAGTTAAGAATATTCTTTACAATCACCAACTCATCAGGTTCTGCAGTTATATACATATGTATATATAAAGTGATTCAGCGAAGAGACTCTTCTCAACAACGAATTTATTATCAAGCTGTACAATCGTATGTATACTTGTTTTTTAAGAAATTATATCCGACGAGGAGATTAAATCGTCGGTGTGAATACATAAAATAATGATACTAGTTTGAAATGCAATTAAAATATTTGTGATCGCAATCATAGTCAAATGTCAAGTGTCGAAGCTTGTGGTAAAGCATGTTTCTTTTCGGTTTTTTGGTAGCTTGGTACATCAAATTTAAGCGAACAGTGATATTGTGCTTTCAATTAGATCTCATCAGGCTTAACTCTAATACACCTACATTACTTTACAAATAAAAATTCAAATATAAACCAATCACGGTGTTTTGTCTATAGGATAATAAGATGGTGAATATAAATTGTGCAATTATTGATATAGTAGTAATAAAATTACTAACAATAATGGTTTTGTCAATAAAAAGGATGAAAAAAGTGAGGCGATCTGTGATAACAGAAATAACGAAAAGCAGCTTGATTAAACAAATAAATGTTAAAGTAAACGCAGTAGTCGATAAAAGCAAAGAAAAACAAATGAACCGATTAAGTTTTGCTAGATTATAAGGGCAGTAAATAAACTATCTTTTTTATCAGGATGTGATAAGATTAAGGGATGAAAATATAGGTAAGGGGTGGTGGACATGTCATCAGTTGGTTAGGTCTTAATAAGTCAAGCGACGGATAATGACTGTACGAACTTCTTTTCAATGCATAGTTTAGGCTTAATAGTTATTCGAATGCCGATCACCTCAGCTATGTGCAGTAGACGAATACGAAGTCTATTGGAAAGATTCGGTGGAATGTGATGAATTACCTTGAAAGCTCTCATCTTCTCAACTACATGACCACTATCTACTAAATGTGACAAAATTGAGCTATGGATTGTTTCTGTCTGTCCTTTGCCAAACCACAATGGGAGATGTTCACTAACGCGCTACCTAAGCTGTCTAGTAGTACGTCCAACACAACTGTCACCGCATATGTAGTTGAACTGATAAATGCCCAAAGATGTTACAAAAATTTCTAGCTTATCCTTGTTTGAGTCCCAATCATTTTTCAGCTAGAGAATGACAAATATAGGTTTGCTGCATAAAACGTTCTTCGTATACTCCTGGGAAGTCTCTGGAATACAATCTCACTTGATAAGTCACCATTAAATTGTGCCTTAATAGATAGAGGATTTTTACGTGCATTAATCGTCTCAGGTTTTCTCTCTGATGTCTTCATATGTCAAAGAATCGTGAATATATTCAAATTCGTTTTGTAGGTGGTCATCCATAGATATCTTTCTTCATCTGCTCGTAAGATACCTAACGACATTTCTTTTATATTTAATGGGCAAGTAACTAAGGAAGTGTGTGTACTGACCCGTGAATGTGCTTTTCCTATACATGCTTCTCCCAAGTGACCTATCTTCTTGCCTACTTAGCAACACATCCAGAAAATGCAGTTTGTTATCCTTCTTGTTTTCACAAGTAAAAGTAATCGAAGGATGGATGTTATTCACTCTCATCGACAATTAGTCTGTTTTTCCATTCCCAACTTACTAAGATAAATGTATCATAAACATAACTGCAATACATATTCAAATCCTTGATGATGTCTTTTGATCTGATGAGATGTAACTGAAAACAATATTGTTCAATTAAATGTGCTGTTATAAATTCTATTATGGGAATATTTGATATTTTCCACAACTATTAGCTTGGATGCATAGTATAGGAGGTTATCAGAGTGACCGAATTTCATCTTTAAAATCCTATTATCATTATTACAGAGAATTTTAGGAAACTTTGGCTTTTACAATTGTACTACTCATAAGTAAGCTGACTAAATTAACTAAAAGACTGGTTGGTAAACAGAGGATATATTCGTCTTCAGGTTCTACTATTAATTAAAGAATGATTATTAATAACAACATTAATGTTTTACATAACACTGAATCAATAATATGGATAGATTGCAGTTCAAAGGCATCTTTAAATGGTAATACGCATCCCTATAACACTAAACTAACTCAATATCAGATAAATTGAGAAAACAATACGGAATTGATGAATTTACAGATTTGACAGCAGCCCAGAGTAGTAACAGTTGCGAGACCTATTTCCTTTATGCGTACAACTCTGATCGTCTTTAAAAAAATTGCAACACTGTTTAGGGTAGTCGGTACCTAGAGGTTTTTGGCTATTTATTTGGTACCTGACACATCATGGGAAAAGATTGTTCAACGGTAGATTTATGGCCTATTTGAACCAGGTGGTCTAATATTGGATGGCTAGTGATTTTGACCACATCTTTATTTCGCCATATCTGTTTATATTCCCTATAACGATGTTACTGATTCGATGCTATTTTAAAACAATAATTCCTTGATGAAATGGGCATATAACCGTAGAACCTGATGATGCTCTTTTCTCCAGTGATCAGTTATTAAAAATTTTTAATGGGCGTCTTTAATCAATTAAATAAACTAAATTTTAATGAGTAATAAATCGAAATCTATGCTACTTATCTTTATTTGCATATATATATGTATATTTTATTTATTAGTATTATTATTCAATTCGAACAATAAAAGTTGGCGGGAAATGTGTATGCAATAGCCATGCCAGCCGGTGTGAACAGAAGGTTATCGATGTAAGTTATCCAAAGATTATGTTCGCATTGACGTACTTAACAGTTCTGTGTAACGTCTTATGTATTTTATTGCTTAGATTTATATATATATATTCAAGTGTTGGTCTGCAGGAATTTGATTTGATTGGTTACACGATTTCATAATGAGCTGACGTCGAATAGAGTGAATCATTAGAAAACCTGAGTGTGAGGACAGATACTCGCCACAGAGGATATTGGCCAGTCGTCGTGCTATATCTTGAATCGCTAGAAGTTGGAATCCATGGACTGGCCGTTGGTTCAGGTCCCAGTGGCTTAATGGTCTACGAGCTCGTCCTGTGACCAGAAGGTTGTAGGTTCGAACCACGATTGGTGCTTACTGGCGAAGAGTCCCAAAATAGGCTAGCGAAACAGCTGTCCAGTACTCCCTGGGTGGTTTTCCAATAATTCTCTAACCTATGTCAGCTAATGATAAAGTCCTCTAACGAATACAGATATATAATTCGTTATCAGGGGGAGCTGAAAATGTAGCCGTCAATACTAGAAGAATTGATCTCTGTATCCAAAAGAAATATTCCAGTAGCTTTGTTTACCTTGACCTAGAATCAGGTCAACAAATCCTGTCTACTACCTTGATAATTAACACTTTCAACCCCTATCCTATTCTTTTCCCTTCTCACCTTATTTCATTAACAAACTTTTAATCAGAACTTTGTGTGATGTCGAGCTCTCTCCTATTGAGTCTAATACACTGGGTTGCGTGATATATTTCACATTTATTATTATAACAATCCTTTTCTTTCCATTTTGTTAAATTCTTCATTACTTGAGAATCACTTACAAGACTATTATTGTTTTATGATTATTGTCATTATTTGTCACTTCTTGGACTTTTATCTAGTCCATCTTCTTTGTTTCTTTAATTCGCTGTAGTATTGTCTGTTTATTGTCTCTCAAACCGCTTATGCTATCGTTGATGAGACTCTTCACTGACCTACTTGTTTTGTCCTTTTAATTCATGCAGAATATCCATCCAGACATGGAAATAAGAACAAACAGTTCGTCGAAGAGTCTACTTTTTCGACGGCGAATTCATTCATTTAGCTATACAATCCTAATTATGTATAATTATTTTTGTATATATGTATGTGTGTACATTAGGTTTCTCAGACAAGAATAAAAATTAGCTGGGGTTATTGTTTACGTAATCAAAATGTTTCAAAAAAGGTGGTGAATTACCAAATTGTAACTAGAGCTTGGGTTGTGGGTGGAGTAGATTAGCAACTCTTTCCTAAAATCCCATAATGCGAAAGAAACCCAGAACAAACCGGATGTTAATGAAACAGCATGGAGACAAGTGTCCAAAATAATTTTATGTAATAGGTAGAAAGAGTAAAAAATAAAGGTCAGTTAAGAGAAAAAAGATGTTACTAAAATGTCACACAAAAATTCAAAAATGGTAATAGTAACAAAGTAGTCGAACTTGGAATTACACCCAAGGTAGGAGGAGGAGATATAGAAATTTTTTCTGTGTACATAAATCACGGTTTTCTATCCAAATCGCTAAGTTCTCCGCAATGCAAAGCACACTGTTTCCGGAAGGCTTCTTCTACCTTTGTAGATAGATAACTTTGAATGAATCCGCCTTGCATACTAAATGACCAGTATTGAATAATATGTTCAATTACAGTTCCATTGTCACCTTTCTGTAGCCAATCAGGATAATGTTCTTTGACTCTTATAGACAAAACACTCATTGGATGACGTATATATCTCGCCCCACATGAGCAAGTGAATTGGTAGATACATGTTGAAGTGATCAGATGCGATAGTTTGTCTTTAGAGTTGCTGAAGTTCATTGGGTGGCAAGGGAAAACCGATTATAATGTAGGAGCAAAAATGTTCTTTTCAGGAGTTAAATATTCACTTTTTACAGTGTCGCCAAGATGGTAGCCTCTGAAAACCATATTCATGTATAGCATCCTCTTCAGTAAAGAGACGGCGTGTGGTTTGATGGTTTTTGGCTTTATGTGTTTATCTATTTAGCGTGGCGGGGATAGACATTTTCAAGTAGTGTATTCCTCAGAAGAGTGATGTTTTCATCTATTGGTCTCTTCATTCAGGGCTGGAGATTTTTCGGATCCTAGTCACAACACATATTCCTTATTAATCTTCACCACTCCACCCCGAACTCGGGTTTCAATTTAGTTATTCATCACATTTATTTTGAAATATTTTGATAGCGTAAACAATAACCCCAACTAACTTTTATTCTTGTCTTAAAAACCTTATGTACACACACATACATACATACAAAAATAATCATATCTAATTGGGATTGTATAGCTAAGTGGATGAATTCGCCAAAAATAGTCTTTCAGCTGAACTTTTCGTTCTTGTCATTTTCATCAGTGATGCTGAGTTGCCTTGTAATCAAACTGTTGCTTGTACAATTCCTACTATACACATCAGCATTTTACGTCCCTTATCAGTTTGATGAAGAGATTTTGCCCCACTTCTATGTCATAATATCAAGTATATTGTTTTCAATTAGACCTGAAAATCAGCTTTATAGATACAATCGACACAGACCTGGGAAAGTTTCGTACAAGACTTTTAAGTAATAGATATTCTACACAGTTTATTGAAAGAAACCTCTCCTAACCAAATCATAGTACCAAAGAAGTCACTATTCATGAGTTTGGCACTCTAAGGTGAAACGTTTGCTAAAATGATTAAAAGTCGTCCATCCAAGTGCTTTAAACATGCCACTAACTAACACCTAGTATTCTTCAGCCGAAGTAGGCTTTGACAGTGCGTAAAGGACAAACGATAGCTTAAGTCCATCTCTATGCTTATATACTTTTTCACATGCTCATGTAGAGTTGATTACATTAGACGTTGTACATTGATGAACACTACTCACTTTGGTTGATGGATGATGAGTTTAGGATGATTAAGTCTTTCATTTGTGAACACCTTCTTGTATCAGGTTATTCAGTCCAAAGGTGATTTATCCTTTAAAGTTATTTACAGGGCTGAATTTAGTCACTCAAAAAGTCCACGGTTTTCTCCACTTAGGTATATAGCCGAAGTTCTAGCTATACATGGACAAAAACCTATACTATATATATTCAACTTTAAATGCAATCAAATTCGCTTCGTCTTCACCTTTTTCTGCCTTTTCTGACAGTCTTAACCTACTTTTAAAATCTTAATACTCATATAGTCACTTAATAATCTCATAGCATTAAGAACACAATATTCAGTGAAGAGACTCTTTTATCAAGCTGTATAATCGTATATATGTGTGTGGTTTTTAAGAAATTATACCCGGTGAGGGAACTGAATCATAGTTTTGAGTGAATACATAGAATAATAATACTAGTAAAAATGAAATACAATTAAAGTATTTGTGATTACAATCATAGTTAAATGTCAAGTGGCAAAGCAGGGTGTTCGAAGCTCTATTCTAGAACACACTTGATCGACTCTTCTCACACTGCCAAGCCTAACCATGATTTTAAGATTTTCTGTCGAATCCATGCTAACTTCTAAAGACAGTGGAGGCCTTAGCTATTCTTAAATTTAGGCCAGATGTTTATGTACAAAAGAACTATGAACAATCCCTACTTCTGCCTTAGCCATAGCTGCTGGATTGATTTTCCTGGGTAGGCTTGCTGGCGCCACGCGCAAACCTTCCCTCTTTTTCTGGTTTCAGGGTTGGCTAGAAAACTAGCGAACCAGTAAACTCGAAGACTTAAAGGTGAAAACCAACAAACTAGCAGAAGGAGGAGTAGGCAGCGAAGACAGGACTACCGGTGAACATATAAAAGACGGAGGTGATGAAGATAACCAACAGCAACAACAACCAGCACAAATCATTATCAGCGGAAGACATTTAAAAGAGGTGACTTCCCTCGCTTATCATCGTTTCAACTGGAGGCAGACCGTACAGATGAGGATGTCAAAGCCAGTCAAGATCGGAAAGGCAAGACAGACCTTCATCACTGTGAAATCAGTTTGGAAATCTTCTAACTCAGTTTCAACAAGAAGATTCGGATTTTCAGCACCAATGTTAAGTCAGTCAGCTCTTCTACACGGGTTAGAAAAATGGTGAACGCATCACGGAAAGCATTTCCAACAGGTTGCTGCACACATTTATCAACAGCTCCCTTCTTTGGCTGAATACTGAAGATGGATCGAACAGACACTGAGTAGACCGTTGGGTAACCTCCTGCGCTAGGCACTCGAGTGGAACTCAAATGTGAAACGGTGAGTTGTTCATCTGAGGGTGACACGGAGGAAATCGTGTTAGAAGGTGAAGAAAGCATTATGGCCAATCGTGGGGCCGGCTGAAGAGGACTAGAGAGAATAGGACGAAATAGGTATGTGCCACTAAAGCCCTACTTTTTACTCGACACCCAAGGGAATCGTTATAATAATATTATAATAACCTGTGCTGTTTTGATTCACTTGCTTCCAAACTTATTGAACTAGTCAACTTAGCAATGGTCACTAATCAAGAAATGTTTGCTCAAACACACTAATCTTATTTCTAAATTCGTAGGATTCTATTTTAAAATACGAATATATGTTTTTATGACAAAGACTGATAATTAAAACAATTAGTCCCTTTGATAAATTTGAATAAGGCATTAAGAAGACAAATTTCGCGAGATGATATCATTTCGTAGTTTCTTTACAACCGCTTTACAACTAACATGGATAACAATAATAAAATTATGCAGTTGATAGCTCAAAGACTCCGGTCAGCCATCAAACACACATTCTACGCCGCATCTCTTTTCCTCACTTGCCGAACATTTTCAATCCCTGTACCTACGATTAAAGGACGAAATTTTGTGGACTCTACTTCAAACTGTATCTACAAGTTCACCTGCAGCTGCGGTGACACCTACATAGGTAGAACCAACAGAACGTTCCAATGTCGTCGGAAAGAACATGTTCCAAAATGGCTACTAAATCACATAGAAAATCCCAATGCCAGTAATCTGAATAGAAATCCAGCATCATCCATTGCAAAACACTTATTAATGTCAGGTCAGAAAATCAATATTAATGACTGTTTCACAATTATTTCACATAACTCTAATTCAAGGTTATTGAAGGTGATGGAAGTACTTTTGGGGATTAATCACATACAGCCTAAACTGTGTGTACAAAAATCAATAGACTTCAATCTTCGCCTACCCTGGACTACTTGACCTATCTAAATATGATTGGTCATTAGTATGTACTTTTGTTTTTATTTAACTGAGTAATTGTCATGAACTTTATTTTATTATTATTATTGTTAACCATGTTAGTTGTAAAGTGGTTGTCAAGAAACTACGAAATGATGCCATCATCTCGCGAAATTTGTCTTCTTAATGCCTTATTCAAAGACTGATAAGTCTGTCCAGCTGAAACTTATTTCTACTATGTGTATATATATATGTATATTTCAATCTAGGGTGTACCTCGAGCTGTATGTGATTGTCAGCATAATACATGTGGAAATAATTGTGAAAAGTGTTGCCCATTATTTAATCAACAACCATGGCGTCCAGGAAGAATATGTGAAGGTAATTTTGTCTTACTTTTGTTTTGGATTACTGATATTTCAGCATTCCTTCAGCATTGCTTTTCTTTACACCATTACTGTACTGAATCAAAGGTAATTCAGCTAAGAAAACTTTCATTTGTTGACGAAGTCATCTTCTTCAAAGGCTGTGCAATCGTATTGTTTTGTAATATTCGACGACACAATAGAAGTAAGGATGAAAATCGTCATCAAAATGAGAAGCTAGCTAGTCGAATGTCCATTTGAACGGAAAAAAACTTCGTAAAATGTACAAAAGGAATTATATCAGAGTGTTGACAGTGAAGTAATTTAGATAAAGCAATAAGGAGACGTAATTTGTCTGAATTGTGTAATGTATTTGCGCAACACATTTCGAACAATCTGATCACACACGGACTTGTTGTAGGAATGTGTATATATGAAATTAATGAAGAGTTAAGAGGTGAGAAAATAGACTCAGGTCAAGTTAAAAGTACATATTCAAGGTCGAAATAACGATGAAGACCACTAAACCAAATAGCAGAGGTAATAGTACATCTGCTATGGTATCAAAACAAAATTTACCAAGGAAGGTTTAATGTGATGACGAATTGTTTTTGAAAGCATAAACGTGGCTTAAACTTTCTAATTGCTAGGGCTTCCACAAACTTTAGGATACGCCCTTCCCCAAACACGTTTTATAGATAGGTTTAAAAAATGTGTTAACATCAATTTTATGTCCTGTCTCTATAATATGTTTCGCAATAGAAGAGCTAGGTCTCCTGTTCTCATCGTTAGTAGGTTCTGAAGATTCCATTTGTTTCTGGAGCCATTTAGGAATATGCTCTGAAGCCAGGTCTCACTTGCAGAGATTGATGAGTCCTCCCTCCTATGAATGTGTGTTCACATGTACATTCAAATTGGTAAATACAGTGGGATGTGACGTCATTTTTCTCATGTTCGAAGGGCTTAGATAGATATATTGGCTTTACATTCTCTATTATTATGATATTGGCTGCAAAAAATGTTTTTGACAGCAGCGTTCAGTCTTTGTCTAGTTATCAAGCTGCTTTGATGCTCCATATAGGGTAGCTTGATGTACACGTCTTTCTTAGGGGCGAGCTGGAGAGTGGGTCTTGGTGATGTGACTACCTTATATCTCCTGATGAACTTGTCTGGATAATTGTTATCAACCAGAGTTTGTGTCAACTTTCTTTCTTCTTCATCAAGTGTGTCTTCAGTGCATATTCTTTGGATTCTACTGAAGAGGCACCTTACTAAGGCTCTTTTGTACCGAACAGGGCAGAAACTGTGGTAATTAAGATACTGTCCTGTCCAGGTAGGTTTTCTATAAATAGATCTTTTTATTGACCTATCAAGCTGTCGACTAAGCAATATGTCTAGGAAAGATAAACAATTATCTTCCTCTTCTACGGATGTAAGTGATATGCTATTCTGAACTTCATTCATTCTATTTAAAATTGAGGTGGCAGAACAAGATTTATCACTGATGATTACAATATTATCTACATACCTTCTATAAAGTGGCACATTTTCGATTAAATCCTCCGGTAACTTCTCAACGTACGACATATAAATATGTGCTAAAAGGGGCCCTAACGGACTTCCCACAGCAACACCATCAACTTGGAGGAAACAATCACCTTCAAAAATACAAGACCATGGTAGAATAACAGAATGAACAAATGTTTTCTGAACACAGAGTCTGGGGTTGTAATGACGAATTGCTGGCGCTTCCATCATGCAAAAGTGCCTGAAAATAACATTCCTCATAGCGATCTTGCCTTGTAAATAATTTTACAAGGCAAGTGAGATCGCCTTAGTTAGCCAGGTGCTGCAGACTCGAACAGGGTAATTTTCTTATATTGTCCTCTAGATAACCATGCTGGATAATATTTAGAGATGCATTAAGAAAATGTGCGTTTTTTGCTGCCGACGTAACTAGCTCGACAGAAGTAAGTGAATCTATAAACACACACACACTGAACTGGGCCAAATCTACATACAGGGAAATGTAAGACTGATAAGCGAATAAACTACATTGATTTAATCATGCAAAACGACAAGTGTGAATGTTTTTCAGATCATGTTCAAACAAATAAATAAACAGTTAGTTATCAGAGAAAGGAAGTGAATATGTCAAGAATTGCAAACTGAATAATACTGATGATAATAATAGCAATGGTAATAATAGTGATATTAAAACGAGTTAAGATAATGATACTGACAAAGGATACTTTTAAATGAATCAAGAATAATAATAAGCGCTTGAATAGTATATAAAATAATAATAATTGACTGGAGGATTTCATCATGAGCTGACATTAGTAAGAGAACCATTGGAAAACCAACCAGGGAGTAATGGACAGCTGTTTCGTCCTACGAGCTCGCCTTGTAACCAGAAGGTCCTGGGTTCGAGCCCTGGTGGCGCGTACTGTGAAGAGTCCCAAACTAGGACGAAACAGCTGGCTGTCCAGTACTCCCTGTTTGGTTTTCCAATGGTTCTCTAACTGATGTCAGCTCATGATGAAATCCTCCAATCAATCAAACAAAATCCTTACAAAAACCAATACTTGAAAATAATAATAATGACAGTTAATCTTTTTATTCCTTCACTTTCCCCACTGGAACGTAAGGCTTCAAGCTGGAGGCTTGAAGTTTCCGTTGCAGTGTTTAGTTTTACAGGATGGGGTTGCTAGCCTCATGCCCAACCTTTCCTCTTTACCAGCTTTATTTCTGGTTTAGCGTCGGCCGGGGATCGAACCCCGCACCATGTGCACGGTCGGCGAGCATCCTAACCGCTATACCACCTACGCAATTAAAGACAGTTAATAATAAAAATATATTACCATAGTGGATTCAGAATGACCACCATTTCCTTTTGTATACAGAGACTTGATTTAATATTATTTTTGATTATAACTTGATTCCACACCGTTTTTTTGGTACAAGTATGGAATTTTCAGCATGTGATATCGGTAGCCCAAATTTTGCAGGCCGACCATTGATATCAGGTGTGCGTCGGCGAGAGTCCTAACGGCTGTGCCACCGACGCACAAATTGCACAAATCTTCACAATTGCAAGCATCTTCCCGTTTTTTTGTTTGTTGTCATCAGTAAATGACTTGGTAACGTCAGTATCGTGTCCGTAGACCCCAAGATGCTTTGTTATTAAACTTTTTGGCAGCGCTGACTTCAGATGTTTTCAACCACTTTGGTAAATGCTCCATCATGAGAGTAGACGATCGCCTTTTCGTACAACCGAAGTATTTACTACATCAGTTTCAATACTGATCACGAACTGACTTCAATCAGAAAACCGTTGAAAGCCAGTGAGTACTGTGTGGCTGTTTCACCCATTTTTGGGGGTCTTCAGTAGTAGTACGCGCCCATAAACCCACCAAGAATTGAATCCAGGACATTCACACTACAAGGTGAGCTTGTATACCGCTCAGCTACTGAGACGGGATCTGATTATCCATAAACTCTAAATTCCAAAAATTCGGGAACTGAAGTCATTTTGTGATCAGTTTCAAAAACGGTCTGCAACAGTCCTGCAACTCAAAACTTTAAGCTTATATTAATTTAAAGTACACATCTATGTTCGCCTAATATTACTCAAAACAAAGGCGTATTATTAATCCGCTTTGAAATGCTTAACGACTTAAGTTATATGTCAAGTGTATTCATCACCATGAGAGAAAGTTGTAATCAATTTCACTATGTCCTATTTTTTTCTCATTGCAGAGTGTAATTGCAATCAGAAGGCAGATGAATGCGTTTACAATCAAACTGTTGCCAACCTACGCTTAAGTATGCGTAAAGATGGAGTTCTTGAAGGTGGAGGTGTCTGTATTAATTGCCGTGTAAGTTTGCACAAAACTCAGGAAAACATTTACACAATTATTATACTTGGTTTTCTAACATCAACAATTCGTGTTATTATCTAATTTAGCCATACATAGGAAGACTGATATTATGACTAATGGGTTTATGGTCAGTGATTAGGTTTGAATTTGTATCAGGTTACGATTTAAACCCTAGAGCTATAGTGATGAAAACATAAAAACGCAATTATCAACTTGGATAGAACTCATAAAATTATGCCTTACAACATACTTCCAGTTCAATACTCGAATATATGAACAAATAAAAGGAACACCAATGGGATCGCCCATATCAGGATTAATAGCTGAAGCCGTTATGCAAAGATTAGAATTAATAGCTCTACCTATAATTAAACCGAAAATCTGGATACGTTACGTTGATGATACATTTGTAATAATTAAGAGAAATGATTTAGAATATACTCATAAATTAATAAACAACATATTTGAAGACATCAAATTCACAAGAGAAGAAGAATTAGATAACAAATCCCATTTTTAGATGTCTTAATCAGGAGAACCAACACAGGAGATTTAGAGACACAAGTATATAGAAAATCAACGCACACAGATCAAATACTCAACTAAACTAGCAATAATCCAGTTACTCACAAACGAAACTGTGTGCAGACATTGTTTAAAAGAGTTCAAACACATTGTAGCACTCCAGAGTTGAAAAGAATGGAAGAAAAGTACCTACAAACGGTCTTCAAAAAGAATGGTTATCCACAAAATTTCATCAAAAAGTGTTTAAAGTCGAATCAAAACACCAACAAGAAACCATCATCAAAGACCACAAGAAAATTCATTCTACCATACATGAGAAATATCTCTGAAATAACAGCTAGAATACTGAAACCGTTTGATATAGATATAGCACACAAGCCAGTCAAATCACTTAATTCGATATTATGCAAACCAAAAGATCCAACAGAAAAAGGGGATAAAATTAATACCATTTACAAAATAAATTGTATGAACTGCAACAAGCATTACATCGGCCAAAGTGGGCGTCCCCTTCGAATCAGAATCCAAGAACACAAATCAGCCGTGAAAAGACACGATATGTATTCTTTAGTATCAATGCATATAGACAATTATGGTCATCAATTTGATTGGGATAATGTCAAAATCTTAGACAGAGGAAACACGAAAAGTGTCAGGGAATTCCTAGAAGCCTGGTACTCAAACGAAAATGCAATTAACAAGCACGTTAATATAGACGAAATATACCAACTAATAAAAAGTAAATCAGGTGACCAGAAAGTTTAAAATCCAAGTCAATAGAAAATGGTCAATACATGTGTAAAGATAGTTACCAGGAGACGCAATTATATCACTCATGAAGAAATTTAAATCATTTCACTTTATGCTAAATATTGCGCTGAAGATGTTGTCCAGAAGGACGACGAAAGCTTCGCAACTAAACCAACCAGCTCAGAGAACACTATTAATTGCAAACCCTAGAGCTGTTAACTTGGATAGTACTGTAACCTATGCTTTCACATCAGCTTCTGTTTTCATTCTGGATACTTCACAACTTTTGTTCGAAAGTATCTCATCACCAAAAACCTGCTCAAAGGTTTTCCCGGTAAATTTTTATTGCTGTAAGAATGTAGCATAGACGGTAAGTAAAGTGAATTCACGTAATCTCGGATTCTTGTTAGTGGAACAAAGATAGCAAAAAATGTATTCGCCTATGGGTTTTTGTCTTTCCTTTCAACACTATCGTTACTGAAACTTCAAAAGCTCAGAGTTCTGTTTTCCACAGAAAATCGTGTTGTTTGAGACGATGACAACTCGTGGTGTCTGACAGAGACACCCCACTCCCCAATGTCATCATTGGGGAGTACAACCTGAGTACAACTCAAGTTGATTTCTGTTATCCGAATGTTAACGTGCCACCAGATAGTAGACAGTTTAGTAGTATGTATAGAAAAATACAGTCTTCTGAACACACAGTGAATCTCTGAGTAAGTTTGGTAAACGCTCCTCTATTGTCAAATGTAAGATGATGTGATAGTTCTAGTCGTCTTAAGCCTTGAATGAGTAGACACTTCGCTTGTTTAGGAAGTTAGAAATGTTATGATTGAGTGATTCATGACGAACGGCAGTCAAACCTGTAGCTTAACTTAATGGACTTCGAAAGGGCTTTCGACAACGTTGACCTAGAAGCAGTCTATAAATTACTTCAACGCTGGGTCGACCAGATAACTCGAGAAGATCTGGAATTCGTCAGTGGATGATTTATGTTATCCAGTGTCACACAAACTCGAAGACTTTCAGGCGGAAAACAATAAGATAGCTCAAGAAGCATGCACCGAAGATAGGACTGCAGGTGAACATTGAGAAGACAGAAGTGATGAAGATAATCAACGAACAGCAACAACAACAAAAAACAGCACCAGCGGAAGAGGTTTAACAGAGGTTACTTCCTTCACTTATCTAGGAAGCATCGTTTCAACCATAAACACACGGTTCGGATGACGATGTCAACACCAGCCAGAATCGGAAAGTCAAGATACGCCTTCATCGACCTGAAACCAGTTTGGAAATCTTCTGCTCTCACTCAGCTAGCATAAGCACCAAGATTCGAAGTTTCAACATAAATATGGAGTCAGTCAGTTAGTGATTCTTTACGTGTCATAAACTTGGCCAGAGTCAGTGCAGACTTTTATCAAAAGCTGCCACCTTCGCTGGCTGGCTCCATGCTGAACATCAAATGACCTGCCAGGAAGAATTGGCAATATGCAAGTCTGCAGTAGAACGAACCAACAGGCGAGAGCCAATCTGTCAATAAACATGTAGGAGAAGATGGGGATAGGTCGGTTGAGCATACGTTGATGAAGCTGTCGAATGACATTGCGCGCAATGCAGGCCATCGCTTGAGTGAAATTCCAATGGAAGCGACGATTTGAAAGTCACATTGAGGGTGGCATGGAGGAAATCGTGGTGGAGAGGAGAAGGAACTGAGGTATTATGGGCAGTCATGGAGCCGGACAACTGAAGAGGACAGCAGAGAATAGAAGAAAGTGGAGATGTGTTGTTGAAGCCCTATATTCCACTCGGAACCTAAGCGGATAATAATAACAAGAATAATAATAATTAGGGCCTCATGTCTTTAGAACCTGACCGAAATGCACGACAAGTGTGACTGTTTATCGGAACCATCTTATAAGCATCAAAGACAACAGAACTGATTTAATTTTTCAAAAAATTATCTGTCTTCTGACAAACCATAAACTGTAACAATCTCCCGAAATGACTGTCAGTTTGTGCTTTGCAAAAGCAGGGATTCGAGGACTACAGGCGTTTATATTTTAGACTTCAGATAGTAAAGAAAATACACATTTTCAAGTATTCGTTTTGGGATTGAAGAGTTCGAAACTAGGACGAAACAGCTGTCCAGTATTCCAAGCTGGTTTTCCAGTAGTTCTCTAACTGATTAAATCCTTCAACCAATCAAAATATACATTTACTGAATCCAAATGTTTTATCTTTCGGCACAAAAATGGACAATTTCCATTTGCAGCCTCTGTAGACGTTCCTTGGAAGTGAGCACAAACTGAACATCCGCTTAACCATATTAAAGCAAAACTGCTTATTTTTATGAAAATTAATATCAACTGTTAAACAGCAGGTTAGTGTTGTACCAGGAACCCTACCGAAACGTCAAAGTATCCCAATCACTTCATGATGAACAAACGTCAGTCAGAGGACCATTGAAAATCAAGGAGTACTGAACAGTTATTTTGTTCTTGGTTGGGACTCTTCATCAGCGTGAACTTATCTTCCTCTCATACCCTCCCCCCAGTCTGGAACATTGTCCCATCCCTGGCAGTGTGGTCATTAGTGCGTACTGTTGAGGAGTCTCAAAATAGAACAAAACCTTTGGTTTTTGTAGTGGTTCTCTGAGTTCCTGCAAACTAATACTTGAAAATATTATTATTATTAGTCTAAGATCTACGACAGCTTGTTTGCAAGATTCATCAGCTGTTTTCTTCTATCCTATGAATACGACAAAATTACATATTTTCAGTGTGGCTGATAGAGATATTTCTTTTAAATATTTTATATTACCCAACAACTGTGCAGAAGATATTGAAAAACTGATTGAGTGCATCCTGTAGAGATCGTTGAGTAACACCACATGCTAAGCAGGCCCGAATCGGTGGCAGAGAGAGTTGGTCGTAGGTCTGAGGATAATGTGAGAAAGCAATGAGAGCTAGAATAATCACGGAGACAGTTAAGAAAAGATTGCACAGAACAAAGTGAAATGGCAATGTGTAATTGAGGCTGTATGATCCACTCGGAACTCAAGGAGGTAGTAATAATAATAACAACAGTAATGTGACAGTACTTTTACCTGGCAACTGACGGGTTTCATCTTCAAATAAAGCGAAAACTACACCCCGTTTAGCACTCTAATAGGTTAGTTATAAGGTGTGCAGAACTGAGACCAAAACTGACTATGAACGAATGATGCTGGTAACATTCCTGATGACTTGACCTTCTGTTTTGTTGTCAAACAGTGGCAGTGATTGATATACTTCACAATAATACGACAGGGTGTTGCCATTTGCTCTCCTCTCACCTGTTTCTGTCTAGTATCTTGGGTAAGGCTATCGAAGGGGAAGGTCAATAAACAAATAATCTTATGCCCCAATTTTCTTCTTTCACTTATCTTCACTTATTCAGGAAGATACAACAGGTGTAAATTGTGAGAAGTGCAGACAAGGCTTTTATCGTCCATTGAATGTACGACCAGATTCATCATATCCATGCAAACCATGTGAATGTAATACATTTGGATCAACTGGTGACTGTATCTCCAATGATGCTGAAGTACCCGAAAGAGTAAGTTCATAAATAGTTAATTTTTCTACATATATAGAAATCACAAGCGCGTCTTTATTATCCAGTTTCACATTAGGGTAAGCTACCCTAATTTTTTCTAAGAGTAGAATCCTGTCTTCCTTTCAAAATGCTATAATGTGGCTGCGCTTTCATGGGCCCTGCTGAGTAACTCCTGCTCATTGGCCTCGCATGATGGCGAGTGTTCCTCACAAAAGTGAATGGATGAATGGCAGTGTCTGGTGCTTATAACCGAACTGGTGGATATGCTGCTGTATCCAGGTAGAGAGAACTGGAGTACCGTGATTCCAAACTCATGATGCACCTGATCTGCAAAAATCGAACAGCTTGTATGAACCTGTTTAGGTCAGCGTAAACCATTGGAACGTAGCTTCTGACGCCACTACAGTGTCTTATGGATCAGACTTCAGATCAAAAGCTCGGGAGGTGGGGGGGTTGGCCGCTTCAATCTGGGCCTTATGGGCATCATCCCAACCCTCTCAAATTTTTGTGTGACGCATCTCTTAGCGCCCATAATGTATCATGCTTTTGGCTCTAATAATACTTATACTGTTTGAGGAACGATAAATCTCTGTGTCACCATCTTCTTAAGCTACTACCCAGTAATGTAAGAGGAATAAATAGGAACACCGATGACTAGATTTCATTATAGCGGCCAAAAATGTAAACTTCCAGTTTCCTTTGTGAGGTTTACGACACGACTTGTTGGCGTTATAGTCCCGTGTCCTTCCCAGCCTCTTTGTTTATCTGACTGTCTCACTCTCTGTCAGATGGCTGTAAAGGATAAATAACAACCAAGATCCTATTACCCAGCAAATGTTCAGAATGAAATGGATATAGTGTACGGAGGAAACCTCCTGATGAAATCATGCTCCAGGTCTCCGAGTAGCAGCCGAATGCTCAACGACAGATTGGGCGTCTGAGGATGACATGTAGGAGGAGGTTACATGATGAGATAGCCAAGGTAAAAGGGATATCAGAGGAAAGAGTGCATTGAAGATGTGCTGTTGTTCCACTGGGAACTTCAGGGAATAATCATAATTAATTATAATAATAATAAAAAGACCAAATGACAGTTGACGAAAAATCAAATTAACTTAGATTCAAGTTAAAGCATAGCGATCCAATATTCTTGAAAGTATACTATTGGTTGTATAACGAGACGTACCATTATTACTGCGTCACTACGAACACTATTCATCAAGTGAGGTGCAAATTTCATCCTTATCTGTCTGTCTGTCTGGATTCAACATAGAACTTGGCACCGAGGTGCAGCAGTTCGAGTTGCCACGTCCCAAATAGCACACAAAGGTAGACAAGAAAATGAGCGATGAAGAGAATCAATAGAGTTTTGACAAGTATAAGAGTGAAACAGAATGAGTAATGGTAGAAAGGAGTATGAAGGTTAAAGGGACTGAATACATCTGCGCCACTGACAACGATTTTGAGCCATGTCACGTATTGTCTCCAGCCATTGATTCTTAGAGTCCCGAGGGCCCCAACCCGGAAGTCTGCATCTCCCTCCCTACCTGACTCAGTTTAACTGTCAAGGATTTCATGGACTGATGCCATGTTTTTGTTTGGCCACCACTTACTCTTTTCCAACCTGCACCTATATCAGCTAGTAATGCCCGTCGGGGGAGGCGATGGTTAGGCATGCGCAGCACGTGACCTAGCCATCTCAATCTACGTAACTTTATAGCCTCTTCAATTGATTTTCCCTCTTCGCCCAACACTCTACGCCTGACGTCAACATTACTTACCTTATTATACCACCTAACGCGAGAAAGAGATCGTAAACATCTGTGGTCAAAAACAGACAATCTCTTCATGTCTTCCGCTCTCAATGGCCACGTCTCACCGCCATAGAGAAGGACGGAGCGAACTGCTGAGCAGTACACACGTCCCTTGAAGTACTGGTTAGATAGTGCGTTAATGTCTCGTTAGGGTTACTGATATGTAGTCACATGATGTCGGCCTTGATCGATATACACATAGCAGAATATATTAGACAGTCAAAAACAAAGGCAGACAACAGTTACTTTTTCTAGATAATAGTCGTTGACCCTCTTACTGGAACTCCCCATACTAATTCGATAGATGGCTATTGAGGAAGACTGAAAAACAGCTTAACAGCGATAAATGACTCACAAAAGTAAATTATCTTTACCCACCTCGATGAATACATGCATAGAACCGTGTCTAACTTAAAAACTGATACTCCTTATTATAACTGGAAGATATTTTTAAGTCTCGTCAGGGAAAAATATCCTGTTTGATATGTTTTCTCATTAATCTCCGTATTTCTGTTGTCAATATATGTTATCTTTATGTAAAAACGGCTGATTTTTATGACTGGTCCCCTGAAGGTTAGTCGCGCTTTCCTATTCCGTAGACTGTTACAGTTTAACTTCGGCCAAAAACCTTAATGGCGAAGAGAAAGGGAATTAATCATATAACAATGAGAAGAAATAAAACTGACTCTAAAAGAAATAAAAAGACTCTAAAAGCTAATCAAGTTTGTCTCTAATATTCAACTGAATTATGTTTTGAATAAATCTCTAATCGGTCTTAATTCATTTACACTTATTAATTGTGTCGGTGTGTGTCGGTGGCATAGCGGCTAGGACGCTCGCCAACCATGCACATGGTCCGGGGTTCGATCCCCGGCCGACGCAACCCTTTACCTCGCTAAGCCAGAAATAATGTTGGTGAAGAGGAAAAGTTGGGCATGAGGCTAGCAACCCCATCCTGTAAAATAAACACTGCTACAGAAACTTCAAGCCCCTAGCTTGAAGCCCTATGTTCCACTGGGGAACGTGAAGGGAAAAAATTGTGTCGGTGATAGAATGCTCACCAACGACGCGGCTGTAAGTCCGGGTTAGATTCTCAGTCGACGTCCTTATAAACCTCGCCTAGCCGTTTATAAGCCTAGAAAAAGAGAGAGAAAGTTGGATGTTAGTCCAGTAACCCTATACTGTGCAGAAACAACACCGTTGCTACTGCCTTCAAAAATTGAAGACCCATGTTTCACTGCAAACGCAGAAGGATGGGAAAAAGCCCCTGTACTAGAGAAGAAAGTATGCTCCAATTTATAATACAAGTACAGTGTAAGCAGCTTTGTAATAATATTGCTAACCAGAGACTAATATATATTTGAATCTCTGAAATTGCTTGTTTAAAATCTGACTTAACCTATCTATATGATTGCATTTTACCTTCAGTATCCTGGAGATTGTATCTGTAAAGAAGGTTATGCTGGTCGACGTTGTGATGAATGTGCTGAAGGCTATCAACGTTCTAAAATTGATCCACAGTTATGCATACCGTGTACATGCGATATCCGAGGAAGTCATCGTGGTCCTGGATATCAATGTGAACCTCCGTGTAATTGTAAGGTAAGCTGAAATTTTTGTGGAGTATTCAGAAATGATTCTATTCCGAAATGCCTTTATTTCGTATATCTTCACTGTAAACTCTGAATGCCTCAAAATTCATCCCTCCGTCTCGCAAATCATATGGTAAATTTAGTCATACATGTACTATAACATCGGCAAAGTTAAACTTTAAGCACCACCAACTACCAATCAGCAAATGACCTCGAATGCACCAATCACGTGAAGGAGGCATTTTTGTGTATGGAATACATATATTTATGAAAAAAAATTGCATAAAAGTGTTACAGAGGATACATTCCTCTCACATGTGATAAAAATAGCTTGCAGTTTTAGGTTTGAGTATCAACAGAGTATAATTCCATTGTGGGTAAAATTTATTTTGATAAAGTTTCATAGTTTTATACAGTAATATTTACTGAGTAATAAATTGTGCTCGACACGTGGTCATCAGTAAATATTACTGTATAACAAACACTGTGAGACTTTATCAGAAGAAATGTTACCCATAATGGAATTATACTTTACCACAGTGCACAAGTTCTATTCATATATTAACAGAGTAATTTCACCACATTCTATGCATGTAATTATTTAGGTCTTCTAAACCTAACCTATTTGGATTATGCGTCAGACAGTGGGAAACGAGAAGACAGGGATATCCTGGACCGACGTGAAGAACCTAGAAGACCTAGATTTCGCGGATGATTTATGTTTGATGTCACACAAAATCGAAGACTTATAAGCGAAAACCGACAAACTGGTCGAAGAAGCAGCAAAGACAGGACTCCAGGTGAACATAGACAAGACGGAGGTTATGAAAATAACCAACCAACAACAACAACAGCAGCAGCAACATCCAGCGCCAATCACCATCAACGGGAGGGATTTGAAAGAGGTTACTTCATTCACTTATCTAGGGAGCATTGTCTCAACTACAGGAGGAACGGACGAGGATGTCAAATCGAGAGTCGGGAAGGCGAGAAACACATTCATCAACCTGAAACCAATCTGGAAATCTTCGTCACTCAGCATCAACAACAAAATTCGGATTTTCAATACAAACGTCAAGTCAGTTCTTCTATACGGATCAGAAACTTGGTGGGTCACAAAGAATATTTCCAACAGGTTGCAGACCTTTATCAACAGCTGTCTTCGTTCTATACTGAAGATCAGATGGCCGGAAAGAATCACCAACAAGAAACTATGGGAACAAACAAAACAAGAACCAATCGGCCAACAAATATGCAGGAGAAAGTGGAGATGGATTGGACACTCGCTGAGGAGGCCACTGGGTGACATCGCGCGTCAGGCCAGTGCTCGAGTGGAACCCGAAAGGGAAGCGGCGAGTGGGACGTCCAAGGGTGACATGGAGGAGATCGTGTGAAGAGGAGTTGAAACAGTATGGATTAACATGGATGCAGGTGAAAAGTACAGCAGAAGACAGAAGCAAGTGGAGACGTGTAGTTGAAGCCCTATGTTCCACTAGGAACCCAAGGGAACAATAATAATATAATAATATATAAACCTAACAATGACCCTAATCTTTCCTGAACCTAATCCTAACGTGAAAATATCCCTAAACTAACTGTAATCTAACTTGAACCAAACCTATTGTTGCCTTTATTAGGTTAACCTAACCCTAATTTGTCTTTGGCTTAAAGAGTAACTTAATCTTTCTCAAACCTAAGCTGAAACTTGCTAGATATCTCACTTAATAGCATAACACTTCGATGAGCATATTTTATTGATGATGACAACATTATTTGTCAGGTTTCACTAACCTGCTCAGTGAGCGTTTCAAGGTCATCGGTGCGGTCACACTCCATCGATAGTATGGTGCTTAAAGTTTAATTGGCCATTAATGGTTCGCATCCTCTAGAAAAGTTTTTCTGTATCATTTGAATGCAAAGAAATTGAAAAACTAATTGACATGTATGTGTGGAATATAAATGACGGCTTTATTGAAAGGAATTTTGCTTGAATATAAAATGGTTGGCAACGGTCAGCAGAAAGCCTATGACCTAGGTATCGTGCTTGTAGCCATTCACTAATCAGCAAGGCGTATCTGCAACCTTGGAGGGACTCATGTCCCTGCTTCTGAGATTCGAACCCACGTCACTCAGTGTTGCCTGCAGTCAAAGACGTTACCACTGAGCTAGCTAATATCATCAAATCAGTTTGCACTGTGATGGCGAGCTACCTAGAATGGTGGTCACATTACAAACCTGACTGATAGAATTCAGTCTGCAACAAAGAAAGGACTAGTCACATCACACTAGTTATTAGTGTCCAATCAAAACACTTCAGAATGTTACCCAACCCTGTTTTTATCTTTATTATAAACACTTCGTATTAATAATAGTGTATATACTTCCTTTTCGTCTTCTTCTTTACACTTATCCTACTAAAAATACAGATCAATGTTGATCCCGATTCATATTGTAATAAATGTCAACAAGGATTCTTCAATTTAGATGTGAATAATCCTGAAGGTTGTCAAGCATGTTATTGCTCGGGTTTGACGGATCAGTGTACTGGTGTTAGTCCGGTTACTGCAATGGTATGTTTGTAAATTATTATTGCTAGAAAATTTTTTCTGACTTTCTGACTCTTTCCTTTGTAAAAAATATATAAACGATTGTTTGAATGAAATCACTTATAGTTTAGAAAATTGACACAAATTTGTATTTCCGCCAATGTTGTGTGTGTGTGTTAATATAAACAAATTTTCGGTTAAATGTTCAATAGTTACTGATGCTATAACTCTAAATTTGACAATTATTACTAAAAATTTAATAACTTTTAGGTATAAAGTTTAAATTTTTCTTAAAACAGACAAAATTTCTTACAGAGAAGATAAGATTGGTTAGTTTGTTATAACCTTTCATTGAATGTAGTGAATAGCTAAAGAGTTATGAAAAGCAGGTCAAGCAAACAGCTACGGACGTTTATCAGCACTTGTCCTATTCACTCGATTCTGAGGATTAGATGACTAACCAGAAAGGATAAGCAAGAAAAGAACCAGACAATAAATATCCAAGAGTAAATGAAGATAAATTAAGATTACTTTGAGGAAACCTTCTAGTGACATTACTATATTACATGCTGTTGAGTGAAACTCAGATGGGTTAGGCATCCAAGGGTGAAATGAAGAAGATCATTTCAAGATGAAGTGAAATCTTGTGAACATTTGTGAAACTAGTTAAAACTGATGCAGGAATTGACATGTACAGCTAAAGTTCTGTGTCCAATGCAAGAAATGAATAGTGATTATATACGATGGCATATATTTTACATTAGTCACATAAACACTAAGTTTAACATGAGTTGCAACAAGAGTGTTCATTCTGTTTAGTTGCATCTCCTTCTTTTAGGGTATATTCATGACTAAGGGGTTTTGTTCAGTGTAGCAGTTCGTGAATAATTTCCAATTGTAATCTTATCATACGAGTTGATCACGGACTGATATCAGTTGGAGAACCATTGAAAACCAGGGAGTACTGGACAGCTAGCTGTTTCATCCTAGTTTGGGAATCGTCGGCAGTACGCACCTACCGCCAGGGTTAGAACTCAGTACCTTCCAGTTACAAGGCAAGCTCGTATACCATTCAACCCATGAATTCTAACTTCCACCAATTCGTGATATTTAGCGCAACCACCAACTAATGTCATCGGTGGGACATCCATCCTCACACGTGACATCTGGATGGACCTCACTAGTCACGACTTTCACTATAACTCCAGGAAACTCCGTCCTGAAGCATGAGATTCATTTTCAAATCTAATCCTTGCAAACCAACTATTGAAAATCTTATCATAGTTGTGATGAATACAATCTGCCGTTTTGTAGTAGTTCATTCGGGAAAAAATACTCCTGTAAAAGTTCATTAAGGCATTTATAAGACAATTGGCATCATTTCGTAGTTTCTTTACAATCACTTTACAACTGACATGGTTCACAATAATAATAAAATAAAACGCATGACAATCACTCTGTTATATAAAACCAAAAGTACATACTAATGACCAATCATGTTTAAATAGGTCAAGTAGTCGTCCAAGGTAGGGGAAGGTTGAAGTCCATTGTTTTTTACACATAATTTAGGATGTATTTGATTAATCTCCAAAAGTACTTCGATCACCTTCAGTCACCAACCTTGAATTAGAGTTATGAGAAATAATTGTGAAACCAACACTAATATTGACTTTCTAACCTTTGCAATGGACCACGATGATGATGGATTTCTATTCAGATTAATTGCATTGAGGTTTTCTACATGACTTAATAACCATTTTGGAAGATGTTCTTTTCGCTGACATTGAAACATTCATTTTAGAACTATTCTGTCAAATCTTGAAGACAGTTCATTTGAATTATTTTGCAATCGAATAAAATTAACAAAGATACTGTGTATTTGGCATGATCATCGTGTTTTCACTCTCCGTTGTCTGCAACGGAATGCATATCCTGAATCCGTTGCTGTCGAGTCACCTGACAACTCCAGTAGGTCGAATAAAGAGGCTCAATCTTCAGAAAGAAGACAAAGCAATAAGTCCGACAGGGTGCTTCTACTAAACGCTAATCCTAAACACCATAATTTTGAAAATACGTCTAATCATAAAATTCTAGATACTAACAGTTTGAACGGACATGAAGGCGTGATGTTAGCTGATGCATAGGAAATCCTTATTAATAAATAAAAAAATGGATATGTATCACTAATTATTAATATTTGGTCAAAATTCTCGACTGTCCATATCTTTCTTATGGAGACGTTAAGAAATGTTTCACAACTGTTTACCCACACACACATACACACTCTGTTTAAAGTGTTTAACAAAGGTAGACCAATATTTGTAAGTCCGAGGTCAAATTTTGATCACAGCTCATAAAATTTTGTTTATTATACTTGTTGATACTTGTTGAATGACTCATGATTGGACAAAGTTTAAAAAAACGTGATGTTCCTTTTATATATAAACCTCTGTTATGTTAATTTCGATTAATTTCCCTGAAGAAGTTCGGACGAGATTGCCGAACGAAACGTTGGAATTAATCATTTCAATCTCGCTGAAATTATACAAATATAATTTTTTACAAATGTCTACTCCTCACTCGGCGACCAAATATTTTAGAACTATTCTGTCAAATCTTGACGACAGTTCATTTGAATTGAAACATTCTATTGGTTTTACCTATATAAGTGTCACCTCAACAACTGTAGGTGAACTTGTCGATACAGTTTAAAGCAGAGTCTACAGAATTTTTCCTGATAGCTGACGAGTCCCAAATAGGACGAAATGCGTGTTACCCTTTATTCCACTGCTAGTCACCATCCACAAATTAGATTTATTAGTTTAATCAAATTCACATAAAGCAATAAGAACATGTAATTTGTTTCAATCGTGTAGCGTATATTTGCTTGCAACACATTTCGAACAATCTGATCACACACGAACTTGTCATAGGAATATATATATGAAATTAATAAAGAGGTAAGAGGTGAGAAAATAGACTTAGGTCAAGTTAAAAGGCCTCCATACTGAAGGTCAAAATAACAGTGAAGATCACTAAACCAAATAACAGAGGTAATAGTGCATCTACCCTGACTAGTATCAAAATAAAGTTTGCCAAGGACTGTAGGTTTAGTGTGATGACGAATTGTTTTTAAACATACAGGTGATTGAAACTTTCTAATTGCCAGCTAGAGTTTCCACAAACTTTAGGATACGCCCTCCCCCAAACACGTTTTACAGATAGGTTTAAAACATCTGTTAACTTCAATTTTATGTCCTGTCTCAATAATATGTTTCCCAATAGAGGAGCTAGGTCTCCTGTTCTCACTATTAATGGGTTCTAAAGATTCTATTTGTTTCTGGAGCCATTTAGGTATGTACTCTGAAGCCCTTACTTGCAGAGATCGATGAGTCCTCCCTATGTATGTGTGTCCACACGTACATTCAAATTGTTAAATACAATGTTATGTGACATCATTTTTTGCATGTTCAAAGAGCCTAGGTGGATGGATATATTGGCTTCACATTCTCAATTATTATTATATTAGCTGCATAAAAAGTGTTTTTAATCACAATAGCGTTCAATCTTTGTCTAGTTATCAAGCTGCTATGATCCCCCACACATCCAATAGCTTGATATACACGTTTTTCTTAGCGGCAAGTTGAAGAATCGATCAAATTAACAATTTTCAGGTTAATTTACGATTCTCACAGTTTCCATCGGGAACCAAAATTATCCGGATTAAAATAGATGATCTCCTTGATAACAAGAATTCCAGTCAAAGAAGCAAGCATAAATATATAACGGTATACACTACTTACTGATCGACACGATTGGTGTCGTATACTACTCATATCAACCAATATTGCTTGTTAGCCAAATGAAAGTGATCTGAACACCAGATGGACGTTTCATGCATTTTGTCAACGAACCTGATCAGCAGTATGCCAGTTCCTTCCTAAGTAGCTAGTCAGAATTTGAGTGATTTGAACTGAGCTAAGCTCTCTGAGCTGAGTCAGACTAAGTAAACCGTTGGCGTATTCGGTCACAAACGAACGAAACGGCTATGTATGGTGTTTAGATCACTTCTGTTTGACTGGCAAGCTCTACTGGTTGGTATGAATAGTGTTCTACTACTCATATATAAACCAGTAAGTAATATCTAGCGTAAAACATTTGTGATTTATTAGCTATTGTAATATTTAGTGAAACGCTCTCTTACAATCTTTTTATTACCAGCAAACTTTAAGAAAATATTAAAGTTTTTCAAAGGAATCCCTAGTAATTGACGTATTTTTATAAAATTCATCCTCTCACAGTCCAGATTTCCGTCTTATTTTCGATTGCTACTCACTGAACAAATACATAAAACCTGAGCGTGAGTAAGGAAGTTTAACCAATAAAAAAATAAGAAAAACAGACCAAAACCATTTACTATTGATTTAGTTATTTAGACCAAAAAAGTTGAAGGGGATTTAATTGGTGAATGGTGACTAGCAGTGGAATCGTCGGCTATCAGGATGTACCTGCATTCCTCAGTGAGTGGATGATGTTCCCACCGAGGCTGGAACCCAGTGCCCAGTACCTGCGGAATGCAGGTACATCCTGGTAGCTGACGAGTCCCAAATAGGACGAAGTGTGCATCCTAGATTCCATTACTAGTCACCATCAACCAATTGATTTCAATTTGCATGACCGGACATCGTCGAAGTATCTGCACAAGAAGCCGACATGTCAACCTGAGACCGAGCACTTTGGTCCAATCAATCGATGGGAAAATCTAAAATTGAATTCAATAGTTGAAGAGGATGTTCAAATATCCCAGAAACACTATTCTCACCAAGTTGTCTCCAGCGTTATCATGACGGTACTGTTGAATCACTCACTGCAGTTCCACATAGTTCAGTATAGCCAAATTATTGTGAGGTATTTAGATTGCTTCAGTCTGACGTGAATGGTATCTAACTACTTATATCAGCCAAACATTAGTATGTGATACCCTATCAATTTCTCCCTTTGTTGCCTGTTTGTGATAGCAGATCGAATTAACGATGTATGCCTTTAGCTCCAAAAAAATGAGCATCAGATCATAACTATGTGCATAGGATGGCTAGAAGTAGTTCTTAGAAGCCCCAGATGTAGCTTTCGTGATATGTGGGTGACTTTTATCAGCCTAGTATATCTATAAACTTGAATAAACTGTAGTTTCCCTAGGAGACTTTGGTTCACATCAATCAATACTATAGTTGGAAGCGTAGCTATGGATCTATTTCAGCTATTTTTGTTCACCCTAACCTTCTGGGACTCTAATGAAAACAAAGAGTAACTCTTGAAGAATTATCTGTGTCATATTTTCTGATCGATGTGTACGCGTTTTCCGTAATTAACATTGATCAAAAGCGTATGACTGTTTTTAATATTTTATTTTTATTTTTCTGTTAATACAGGTCTTGGAAAGTAAAGGATTACTTGGTCCAGTAAGTTATTAGAATATTACCAAAAGTCTTTGTGATTTTGTTTTTGTAATTAAAACCTTTTCTGAGTAATCACCTGACAACAAATTGATTTGTTTAAAGCAATTAATGTTCCCTTTATGAATTCTGATAAAACAATAAGAAGATGTAATTTATCTGAAAGGTGTAATATTTACTTGTGCAAGAGATTGCGAACATTTTGATGACACACAATCAAACTTGTCATACATATTTATGTGGAAGCGATTTATTCTAATATTATTATTCCCTTGAGTTCCGAGTGGAACATGGGGTTTCAACAACACATCTCCACTTTCTTCTATTCTCTACTGTCCTCTTCAGCTTGAACCACGGTTGCCCACAATCTCTCATCTCCCCCTCCTCCACACGATCTCCTCCATGTCTTCCTCGATGTGATGACCCACTCGTCGCTTCCCATTAGGATTCCAATCGAGTGATGGCCTGCATTGCGCGCGATGTTTCATTGACGGTCTCCTCAATGTATACCCAACCGATCCATCTCCATTTTCTCCTACATATTTGTTGAACAATCGGCTCTCGCTTGTTGGTTTGTTCCACTGCAGAGTTTCTTGTGGCTAATTCTTTCTGGCCAGCCATTTGATCTTCAGTATAGAGCTAGAGAAGGCAACTGTTGAAGAAAGTCTGCAACCTGTTAAAAATGCTTTTTGTGATACGCTGGCCAAGTTTCTGACCCGTATAGAAAACGTGACTGATTTCGCATTTGTGTTGAAAATCCTAATCGTGTTCCTTATGTTGAGTGCAAAAGATTTCCAAACAGATTTCAGGTTGATGAAAGCGTATGTACCTTGCCTTTCTGATTCCGACTTTGACATCTTCATCCGTCCCACTGGCCTGCAGTTGAAACAATGCCTCCTAGATAAGTGAAGGCAGGAAGTGACCTCATTCAAATCTCTTCCGTTGATGGTGATTGGTGCTGGTTGTTGTTGTTGTTGCTATTGACGCTCCAGTTGACAATTCGGATAATCCACATCCATTCCATCTGCTTTCGCAGATACCCAGTACTTCTAAGTCATATCTTCGCATTTCGTTGGCTACTTGGGCAGCCTTCCCAGTCTCGAACATTGTACGAATATCCCATGTCCCTATTCTTATTCTTGGTTTCATTGAGAGAAGACTGACTGGCTTCCCGAAGGCTTTCACCAGCTCGTTGTGTCATTTCGCCTCTCCGATTCCAGAGAAGAATAAGATCGTTCTTTGAACTTTAAAAAAATATATTTCTTGTGCGTTGAAGTTTCTCTAGAGGTTTGATAGGTTTAGTGACGTAGGGTTGTTGACCCTACGCCTAACCCTCCCTTTTTACTTGGGCTTGGGACAGGATAGAAAACTAGCAGGCTAGTTAACTAGGCGAGGTCATGTGGAAGGGAACAGAATATAAATGCCCATAAATTGTTTTCAAGTTCATCCACTGACTGATATGAGCTAGAGGACCGTTGAAAAACAGCTGGTAGTACTGAACAGCTCTTTCGTCCTCCTGGTTTAAGACTCGTTGGCAGTAGGCACCCACCCACCCACTATGGAGGTTCGAACCCAGGACCTTTCGATTACAAGATGAGTCCGTAGACCATTCAGCCACTGGGATCCAACTCAGTGACCAGCCCATGAATTCCAGCTTATGCGAATCCGTATGGATAAAGATAAAAATGTCTATGGGTTATGATCACAGATAAGAGAAGGGGTAATGGGGTAAGAAAATTAAGGCGCCGACGCCGAAGTGGGGGTTGAAAATATTATCAAGTAATATGAATATAGGTTCTAAAATTGGATTACCAAAGCAGACTCAATGTAATAACAAATAATTTTTTGAATAGCAAGTTAAAACTCCTCACTGATTCATATAAAAAAGAAAAAATGTTCAGTGAAGAGTAACTCGTCTCAAGCATATCATTCTCAGGCTGTACGATCACATATACGCAGTTATTTCTCTGAGCAGTAGAAGGAATATTTCCTAAGATGTGTCATTCGAATTGTAAATTTCAATTGGGTAGAAAGTGAAATAAGACTAAGTAAGTAAACTTAGGGGCTTAATATAATTGGTGAGACTGAGTAGAACTCAACTAAAACTGAGCGGTAGTCAAGTTAACAGCAGAGGTAACCAGAAGTAGAAATTTATTAGAGAGTAAGAGAACACATAAAACGTTGTTTAAGCTCCAACATATTTGAATATATATATATGATGCAAACCTGCTTTTTAAAAATGGACTTAAAGGCACTACTGAAGTCAGCTCGCTTTATGACTCGTCTCTGTGATGTCCTTTAGGATAGATGACGTTTGACGTTCATATATTTCAGGATCAGTTGAATAAAGTCACTTTATTTTTTCTTGTGGATCCGTTACGAATATGCGCTATGAGGAGTTACAGGACAACAATATCCGAACAATAGTATCATAGTCCATTGTATTTACCGATTTATGTGTATATGTGGTCACATAAACATTAGGAGCACTTTTGGACTTCTACAGGTCACAGTTACAGAACACACTCTTAGGTGTCTGCAAGAACAAATTAAATTGTCTGACACATTTATGTATGTTCTGTCTTAAAGTGATTATTATTTAAGAATTGTTATTCCTTCAGGTCCTGAGTGGAATATAGGGCTTCGACAACACATCTCCACTTTCTTCTATTCTCTGCTGTCCTCTTCATCCTGGTCCACGATTGCCCATAACCTCTCATCTCCTCCCCCTCCGCACACGATTTCCTCCATGTCACGCTCAATGTGATGACCCACTCGTCGCTTCCTACTGGGATTGAACCGCTTGCGATGTCACTCGACGGCATCTTCATCGTATGCCCGATCCATCTCCATTTTCTTCTACATATTCGTTGAGCATTAGGCTCTCGTCTGTGGGTGTGTTCCACTGCTGAGTTTCTTGCTACCATTTGACCTTCAGTATGGAGCCAGCCAGCGAAGTGGGCAGCTGTTGATAGTAGTCTGCAACAGACTGTTGAAAAGGCTTTCCATGACGCGCTAGCCAAGTTTATGACCCGTATGGAAGAAATGACGAAGGTTATGAAAAGCATCCATTTCTAATAGCCAGTGATGTGATTGGCTGGTTCAAGGTCATTTGGATATGGTGTCTTTTCTTCACTGTGTTGCTATACATAGATGTGCATTTAAAAAAACCTTCTAATTTAAGCATCTCAATAAATCTGAATTTTGTATCATTCATGTTTTTCTTGTAATTTCTTAGGTTGATACATTATTAGACTGGAAACTGATTGTACCAAGTTTGCCTGCAGTAGACACTGCATATACTATACCAATGACAGAAACATCACTACAATACGACAGGGTTTTATTCGCCCAGACACGTGCTGTTGAAACTTGGTTCTCTTCAGTCAGTAAAACACCAGTAACTCGCGGTTATTATTGGTCTGCACCAGAGGCTTATTTAGGCAATCAAATCACCGCGTATCGTGATACACTGAATATTATATTACGCTTTAATTCACCAACTATGATGACATATCGTACACCGATGATAACAGGAGATTCAGCCAGTGGGAGACAATTCACTACATCGATGGCTATGAGTGATCATTTAAATTATATGTGGTTACATGAACCAGACATTGTGATCGAGGTAATTAATGTATGGTGTATATTGTTATTGTTATGTGTAATCTTTTCACATTTTGTATGTAATTTAGGCTTATAGTTGAAATTTGTGAATTCTGAAGTGTTGGTTTATGGGGATTTGATTGGTTACAGGTTCGATTATAAGCTCACATCAGTTAAAGAGAACCTCAGAAAACTAGCTGAGAGTTCTGGACAGTGGTTTAGTTATAGTTTGGGAATCTTTAGCTGTGTGCATTCATGGGAACTCAAACTCATTACCTTCCGGTCACAAGATGACCTCATAGACCATTCAGCCAATGGGACCCTATCCAATGACCCATGAATTCCCTTTTTTTTACCAATTCCCTGTATATATCAGCTCAGCCTCCAGTCAGTGTCACAGGCGAGTGACTGTTCTATTACCTGACTTGATGAGCTACGCTAGTTACAATTTTTTGCTAGAACTCCAGATAACCTCCTGTATAAAGCCATTCTCTAGCGCAAATCAGATTGAATTTGAAGCGCTGGTGTGGAGGGATTTGACTGGTTAAAGGTTTGGTCACGAGCTGACATCATTTCCAGATTGCTTGAGAAATACACAGCAGTATGAAGGGAAATTTCACTTTGGATTCCTTTAGGACAAATATTGTTTGTGATCTGCCTGATACCATAGGTAGCTTTTGTACATATCTATATATATATATATATATATATATATATATATATCCACCAATCAACATCAGTAAGAGATTCATTGAAGATAGGGAAGCACTGGGCAGTTATTTCCTCCTCGACTGGCAGTTGCAGTAGACCGCACCCATAACTCCACCTGAGATCCGACCTGGGACCTTTAGATTACCAGGCAAAATTTGTTACCAATAGATTTCATTGCTGAATCTAAAGTAAACGTTGAGGGTATGTTGGAGTTACAACTTCAAGTAATGAACTGGTATTCAGACCACGGTGTTATTGGATTGAATAAATCTACCCAAAGGACAGGTGGTTTCTGTCTGTGGGACGTTGGTGAAGAGTGAGATAATATCTGTGGTAACCATTTCTCTAACTGTCAGAGTCATATTCTTAACTGAGTCGGAAAAATCAATTATATCCTGCAGATTTTATCGCGACAGCTTTTTTGCGATTGGCTGGTATGGAAAATTTATCATATCTAGTATTAGCCAGAGTGGAATGACCTGTTTATGTTAAGTAAGCCTTACATGAGCAGCGTTGCAGAACCAGATGAGTGGAGTCGTTCATATAGTTTAACTTTCAGCTTTCATTTTCTCTGTCTGTCGTAGCTCAGTCTCTTCAGCAGGATCTTTTTGAGACAGATGTTTTGTAAACTCTTTGTCATTTTTTGTCACTGATTCTATCTAATGACAAGAAAAACAGATAAGTAGACATCATGAAAAAGGAGATTTTTGTCCCAGAAACCTTTTTGTTTTTCCCTTTAACTTAATGTTTATGTTCTACAGTTGTTGGAATGCAATACTCAGTTAAGGCGAATCAAAATAGAAACTGAACTTATATCAAGAATTGAAAAAGTAGTAAATCTTCCTATTGATTTTGTTGAAATAACACTAGCTCGTATAATCCTGCATTGGTTCTTATTTCCTTTAAAATACATATTAACTGTAACCGTGGATCTGCTAACTGATACTGATCTGACGAGTGGTTATTGAAGAAGGAATGCAAATCTAGATCAGGATAGTACTCGAACCGCTGACTTCTCGGCTAGTTATCTCGAATCACCACGTCATACATGTACTTTTGCTTGTTAAACTTCCACAGTATGTATGTTTATCACCTATGGTTGTATTAATTCTTTCTGTTTTTCTTTTATCCTTTCATTAATCAAGGGGAATGGTTATCGATTAGTCCATATGCTTCCATCATCTTATCGAGAAAGTCATATGATTTTAAATATTCCAATTAGTGAGTCATCATTCCGTGTCATTGTTGAACCGCCAACATCAATACCACTTGACAGATTTCCTATCAGTTGGTTACAAGGTGATCAGTTGAGACCAGATGAGTCGGCTTCAGAAAGAGTTGGTCGACCAGCAACAGTAGCTGACCTAATGACTGTACTGTCTGATATTGATAGATTAATGATCAAGGCTAAATATATTACAGATCAAACGACAACCGAGTAAGTATGTTTTGTTTATCTTTGTTTACAAAAAGGAGACCTATTTTTGAAAGAAACGCTGTAGCATGTGTTTTAATTATTTTGCTTTCTGATTGGAACGTTGGGCTTGAGACATGAGCTTTGAACTTTCAGTACCCATGGGGCTGAGGTTTTCATGGAGTGAGAGGTTTCTATCCTTATAAGTCCTGAATTTCCTACCAGCTAAGTGAGGGGCAAGAGAGTATGTGTCTACGGGAAATTAACCTCAAACCCCATGTGGCTTTGGGGAACATTCTACTATTTATCAACCTGGGAAAACTGGTTTCATCCCAACGGACTTGTACTTAAGATAGTGTTATTAGAATAAGACGGAGATTATCTGAAAACTAATGTGGGATGTATTTGCGCTATACATTTCGAACAACAATCTGATCCCGCAAACATTTACTTCTCAAGTCGATGTGTATATATGAAAAAATTAAAGGCAATTAAATTAAACAAAGTGACAAAAAAGGATTTAAGAATGATTAACACAACGTTTGGTAATCCAATCAAATAAGGATTACTAAGGTAGGTTAAGAGTAATAATAAACTGTTTTTGAATACACAGCGGGGGGCTTAAGTTTATGAATAGCTATAGCCTCAGCGTATTTCAATAAGCACCCTTGACCATTTTTATAGATGACCTTAAAGGTTGGATTAACATCGATCTTATGGTTCATCTCGATTAGCTGTTTAACTATGAAGTTGGTAGTCTGACAGCTGAGTCTAATGGTTTTCCACAATTCATTTATCTTTCTAACCATATGCTCTCCCATCCTGGGCTGCATAGTAGGTTCTACGGATGATTGAATTCAACCTTTGTCTCAAAATTCTATAGTTTATTTTCCCGTTATATGGTAATTTGATGAAGACATTTTTCTTAGAGGTGGTATAGATTGTAGGCTTAAAGACTAATTGACTTCTACGCCTGTTCAAAAACTTTAGAGGATATCCGTTTTCAACAAGAGTATGCATCAATATTTCATTTGCTTTGTCTATAACATTAGCCATCAAACTAGTAGAACAGGGGCAGCCACACTAGCCGAGCATAAAAACCTACCAAAATCTAGATTAGTTGACCCTAATAAGATAAGAAATCTAGAGAATAGTTCAGCTGTAGCACTCACTACATGAAATTACACACAACCATAGAATAGGATGGGATAAGATGACGGTTTTAAAATCTAATGTCACAGGGTGAAGGGAGAGACTGATAAATGACTGAAGCTTTATTTATCGAATCAACTGCAAATGCGTGTAATAGGAATGATTGAACACCTGTCCCAGATATCTGGAAAATTCTACTACTCCTACAACCAATCGGAGAGAACAAAGAAAACTGTAAAACTCAAGTTTCGAAGTCGGGTGATTATAATTCTTATGATTATGAACCACAATAATTGTGTTCGAAGCTGTGTCATCCATTAGATAATACTGTTTCACTGTGTGATAATCTAATAAACAAACTAATATGGAATTGAAATAAGAACAAATTAGTTCAGCGAAGAGTCTCTTTTCGGTGAATTCACTCACTTAGCTGTACAGTCGCAAATATATATACAATTATTTTGTGTGTGTGTGTACATTAGGTTTGTCAAAATCAAAATAACAGTTAGTGTGGGTTGTTGATTATATCATCAAAATAATGAAGAAGTTAAAATGTGTGATTAATAATCAAAGTTGTAACTAAGCGGGGTGAAGATTGGTAAGATGTGAGTAGAATTACTTACTACCACAGTGCCCAAGTTTTACACATATATTTATACCAAACCAACCTTCACCAACAAAAGCAGGATTTGAATGCAAACTACAAGACACTGAACAAAAGAGTAAAGAAGAGTGCCAGAGAAGACAAAAGAAAGTGTTATGAAACCATGGCAAGTAAAGCAGAACAAGCTGCAGGCAAAGGAGACCTCGCAACACTCTACCAAACAACTAGGTTCCTATCGGGGCAAAGTTCAACACAAGCGCACAAGCGCAAAATCAACGACTTACTATGCTAATTAGCAAAGTTGCTGGCTCTTTTATCCTCACATATTTGTAATTCTAAGATGACAGTATTTCAATCAATTTTTAGCTATTAAGCTACGGTTTGTGCATATATATATAACCACTGACTAGCTAACGATTCCCTTGGTTATTATATTTATCGTAAAAATATTACAGGTTGATGTCAGTTACACTTGGTCGTGCAATACGTGATGAATCTGGCGGGATACCAAACATTGAAGAGTGTATTTGTCCAGCTGGACATTCAGGTACTTCTTGTGAATCATGTGCTGTTGGCTTTTATCGTGAATATGAAAGAAAACCAACTGTGCATAGTAACCAGACGACGTCGTCATCATCGTCTGCGCTTATGTCGATTTGGCGTTCAACAATGATGGGTCAGTTGCCTGTTTGTGTACCATGTCAATGTCATGGACATTCAGATGCTTGTGATGAAAAGACTGGAGCATGTATTGTAAGTTTTTATATGCATATAATTCAACATTATAAACCTATTTTATTTAGTTAATTGTATCTCTCAGTTGTCCCGGCTATTTTGATTTGACTAATAGGAGAGTATAACCAGTGCCTGCTCACACATATATGTGTATTGAGTACAGTTCACAGGGAAACGTATAACAAAAATCTGCATCATGTAACCACTAGGTGGAACACAGGGCTTCAACAGCACATATCTATTTCATCATATTCCTTGAAGTTATCTTTATCTGGCTCTACGATTGTCCATCTCCTCCTCACATGATCTTCCCTCCCTATGTTATCTTTGAAGTGACTCCCAACCCATCGTTTCCACGTCACCCTTCACACGAGGACCTGCCTGATGTGTAATATTGTAACGACAGAAGACAAGGCCAGCCCATGCTAAGGCTCCTGTGATTGGTTGTTGAGTTCCTCAAGGTTAGGCTTTGTTTTTGTTTTATCTTGTAACCCCGATTCGGGACGTGAACATTGACGTAAATTGGTGTCTACAATTTTGGCTAGCAGACAGCTCTCACCGCAGTATCACTCAGTGGCCTCTCTATTCAACATGTGTGTTTGAGAAATCTCCATTTTCTTCTTCAAAATATTTGCTAGGCCCTGGGTTCTTGGTTGATTAGCTGTTTTTCCAGGTTTCTCTGCCGATTGTCATTTCTGACAGGCAATCTGACCTTTAGTATGGAATGCCGACTGTCTTTAGTAGCCTGTAGGAGTTGCTTTTGACGATACGCCAAGTATTTCAACACTGAATTCTTCGACATTAGTGTTGGGAATCGTAATCTGGTTCTTTATTACTTAGTAGAGTAGATTTCAAGGCTGACTTCAGATATTGATGAAAGCAGGTCTTGCCTTTCTGATTCTGGATTTAACATCTTCGTCAGTGCCAACTGTGGTCGTCATGCACTTACAATGTGTTATATATATATAAATATATATATATAATGAAGATTTATTTGGGTTTGCTAAGAGAGATTCTGGGATACTTCAGTTGGCAATCGAACATGGGGTTGCAGCCACATCGATAGCGAGTAACCTACGAGTTAGCCAATAACACACTATTTAGTTGTGTATTGAGGATTGAACTGTAAATGATATTCTTCTCCTCTCCTCTGATTAAATAGGCTGCATGGTGTTGCTCCAGGATATGTTTGCTGACTTGACTCTGTGTACGGCCGAGTGTCCTCTGTTCCACTGGAACATGTAAACTGTTAAGTATACAATGACGTGACCAAAATCGGAGCAATATCTTTAAAGAAAGACTGACGGGTGTGATTCGCAGGATGTCTGCTTCAAATTTTTTCTTCAGATAATTAGGAGGGCTATTTTTAAGACTTTCTGTTTGAATATCACCTTTGATCCTGACTTTTTATTACATGTGGATTGTTGTATAATGGGAAATACCTGAAAACCAGTTAACACTGGACACCTATTCCATCCTACCTTCAAACCCTCCATGAATGTAGAATGAAGGTAAGAACGTTGAGGTCATGTGTTATATAGACTACTACTAGACAAGAATCCAGTGCAGTAGTAGCCTGATCTTCTAGGTCTCATCAGTGGGTCCCTTTTTTCATATTCAAATAATTTGATCCTTCCGTTAACAGTATGTAATTAGAGCTTCAAGAAATTTGTTTAACATACCATTTCAAATAATCTGAAAATTTCTAGTGAAACCGTTTTACTTATCAATAGGTCTTTGGTTGATTCACTGCGTGCCGGATTTCCTTGTTGCTTGCCATTTTTGGCCGGCCATCTTATCTTCAAATTGTGCCTTTACCTAATTCGTCTGATGGAAAATGTGTTAAATTTAAATCTATTGCTATTACCTCTCCTTTTCTTAAGACTATGGAAACTTTACTCTTACTTAATCTTGAACCCTCACTTAAAGCCTTTAACGATCCTAAACAATTCTCCCACGAACATACTAGAAGTACTTTAGATGCAGCTGTAGTCTAGCATCATAACATTTTCTCCAGTTTAGACAAAGGGGCTAAATTTGTTCTCTACACCTTCCTAGGTTATATATCTGCTTTCGAATTAGTACCTAGGCATATTTTGTTGAATAAGCTTGCTGAAACTCAAACTGAGTGTTGGGTTGTCAAATGGCTGCATTCTTATTTTTCAGGAAGAAAGCAGTACACTGTATGTCACGGAAGGTCGTCTACTTCATTGATTCCTGAGGCTCGTGCCCCTCAAGGCACTGTTCTTTCTCCTTTTCTATTTTCTTCTTGCATGACTTACCTCACTCTGATGACGAAATGAACTTTGTTAAGTAAACGGACTATCTAACTATTTCAATGTCTGTTGACTCCCAGCTAGACTCTACTAAGATAAATAACTTTCTATCAGGAATCAGCAAAATTGTCTTCTTCAAATGGTCTTAAACTAAATCCTTTCAAATGTCAGACTGTTAATTTCAGTTTCTGATGTAAACGAAAGTGAAAAGAAGCTGTTGGTTCCTATGACCCTTGCAAAATTGATGATAGTGATATAGAAACCACGTCTGACGTTAAGTATATTGGATTAATTCTTTCTTCTGACCTATCCTGGTCTTCCCATGTATTAGTGATTTCTAAAAGAATATATCGTCTGACGTTTTACATTAAGTTGTTAAGGCACTCAGGCATAACTCAACCAATCCCTCCTCTTACAGTTTGTCAACTCGTGTATCTTGCCTATTCTTCTTTACTGTTCACCCTTATTCTTTCCTGGATTGCTTAAAAAAGACTATGCCATACTTCGTACAACTCTGAAGACTTTCAGTAGGATGAGTTGTGGTATCTCATTGGGCCGTATCGTTGACATCGTCATTAATATGCACTTGATTTCATACAAAAAATTAGATAAAGAATTTTGTCAGACTGTGAGCATTCACTATACCCGCAGCTGCAACCTTGTGTCTCCTCAGGTAAAACAAGAAGTCATTTCAAAAGACTTTATCCGTATAAAACCTCCACGTTAACATATTTGGAGCGTATTTTTTGTGATGAAAATAGTGTCAGGGACGAACTAACTAATCTTCTTTGCACTATTAAATAAACCATTTCCTCCACCCTTATAACATCAAGCTTTATTGTTATTGTGCTTCTTATATTTATAATCCTCTCAATTTTTTTGTTTATTTTCTCAAAAATGTAAACATCATTTAAACTGTGTAATAACTGTTGCTTTTTGTCTTTCCCCTCACCATGCTATATCAACAGAACATTAGATTCAATAATCTATAACATGCTAGAATTTCCAAACTGAATCGACAGTACCGTTTGAAACAAACTCACTGTTATTATTATTATTACACTGATTATTCTCATTTTGTACTTCGAATATTTTTGACTTTATACCGTAAATGTGGACAAATTCCTCTGGTGAATTTTATTGATATTTTGAGTAAATCAGATGCTAGATATGTGACAAATGCTGAGAATTCCATTCTGTATTATGAGTACTGTTTTTGGAATAAAGTAGATTACTATTATTATCTTCAATATTGAGCTGGCGTTGATAAACGTCTGCAGGAGCTTGTAGATAAGGTTTGAGACGATGCACCGATTTATGCACTACTATGAAAATATTTACAGACTATTTAAACTATGACCCTCTTGTCACTATTATAAGTAATACATGAAAATGTACAAGTATGCCTCCATCATTTTTTGTTTTTCATCTTGTCATATTGATTAACACTTTTAGAACTGTGAACACAATACAGCCGGTGATAAATGTGATATCTGTGCACCAGGATATTATGGTGACCCAACATCTGGTAGTCCAACAGCTTGTAAATTATGTCAATGTCCGTATATTGAATATCAGTTAACTACAGCGTGTTTAGCCTATGAAGATAGGCTACATACTGAAGAAAAGCCTTATGTATGCTTAGATTGTACAGAAAAGTAAGTTTGTTTTTTAACGATAACATTTGAAGTGTACTTAACACCTTAATAGTTTCATTTTTCAGTGTTACAGGGACTGGCATCAGTTATAAAAGCTTTAAAAACTAGACCGGTACTGGGTAGCTTTTCCAATCAGGACCTCAATGAGAGGGGTCCAACACAGAACATTCATGTCTCGTTCAGCTACTGAGGCTAATGAATTCTAACTTCTACCAATTTGTGATTTAGCGCGACTGGCACTAACCAATGTCATCGATGGGACATCCATCCTCACACTTGACTGGATGAACCTCAATGGTCACGACTTCTCACTAGAACTCCAGGAGACTCCATCTTGTAGCAAGTCACTAGCGAGCATCAGATTAATTTTCTATAGTTGGATTGTAAGGATTAGTTTTCTTTTAACGAGTTGATCACGGATTGATATCAATTAGGGAACCATTGAAATCCAGGGAGTACTGGGCAGCTGTATCATCCTATTTTAGGAATCATCGGCAGTACGCACCCACCAACGACATTGGTTGGTGCCTGTCGCGCTAAATCACGAACTGATAGAAGTTAGAATTCATGGGCTGGCCATTGAGTCGGGTCGCAGTGGCTGAATGGTATATGAGCTTGCCTTGTAACCGGAAGGTCCTGAGTTCGAACCTGTGTGGTGGGTGCGTACTGCCGATAAATCTCAAAACCGAGGATTAAAAAGTGTGAATAGACAAAAGGGTGACATACTAATGTATTTATATTCACTAGAATATAATTTTCATTCGGGGGTAGTCAGGGTGTGAGTTATATTCAATGATGTGGGAGGAAAGTGATTACCACAGAATACAAAGAAACAATACACTGAATATAAGTTCAAAGGCTGACAGTGTAGGGATAAAATAAAGAGGTTACATTGTGAACTGTAATAAAATACTAGAGATATCATACGCTTAATGTAAATTACAAAAGGCTGACACATAATAAGGATACTGATGGAGTAAAGTGAACTAGGAAGGCATAATATATAACATGAAAATATGAATGATTATGTCTCTACTGACCTTATAGTAGGCCAGAGGATCATCATGGCGAGGATGAAAGTGCCTCTTTTCCAAAGATAGGTCACATTTTTTCTTATTAATCTCTACAGCTGCCACTATAGCTAGGAGACGTAATGGTGTACCTCAAAGCAGATTGTTTTGGTACTCCACATAACCATAAATGACTGATCTATTTTTGATGTGGTGTTCACTATCTACTAGATGAGACAAAATGGCACTATTTATTGATTTATTTACACGTTCTCAAGCCAAGCAGGAACATGCTCACTAGAGCATAAAGATCAATTCCTCTGAGTTCCGACTTATATAACTAGCTGCAGATGAGCAGTTGAACTTGTATACACACTGATCTGGCCATCTTTGGTGCTATGTATCAGTAATGGTCTGGCTGAGAAACTGATGTGTAGTTCTGCAGCATTATGTCACCCTTTTGTCTATTCAAACTTTATCTGATGTTCTGAATGACTGCACATCTTTTGTATACGTTCATCTGACAATATTAAATATTTATTAAGTCCTATTTTAGCATTCTTGAGCATACTCACCAATAACCTAAGACATAACAGTTATGATGAGGAAAAAGACATCACTGCGATAGTATTCCTATGATCATTTCTAACCTACATAATCTATGGTCTCTAATCTTTGATGTCGACTTCGTTTTGTGCATACATCAGGCTATTTTACACTTTCCTACATTATTCTAACGAGAAGTCAGTTACTTTATGCATTTATGGTATTTCTGTAACGACAGAAGACAAGGGCCAGGTAACAGATCGTCTATTAAGGAAATCAAGAGATATTTATAGATTATTATGTACATTATTATTCCTTATTATTAGCACAGAAACAGCGTCTTCTGATTGGTTGTTTTCTTGCTGAAGGTTATTCTCTCATCTCATTGTGGCCGTTTCTTTGAAGGTCAGACCATATTTCTGCAAATCGTATACGCCCACGCAGTCTGCCGTGATTGGTTGTTGAGTTAGTCTTTGTTCTTGTTTTCTTTCTCATGACCAAGATTTGGGACGTAAACATTCACGTAAATTGCTGTCTACCAATTTCGACTTGCAGACAGCTCTCATCACATATCTATACTGGGTCAACTGCAGTTTCCTCCGGGCTGACTTTTTTCCCTTCATGTCTACATTACAAAGAGATAAAGAGAGAGACAATCTGCTCTACTCTGTTGCAGAATATACTCTAAGCTTAATGGAACCATTTCCATTGTAATTGGAGGGAGTTAAAGAAATCTAAGCCCATTTCTTTGAATCAAACTCAATATTTGCATTTCAAGGAGAAAATTCATCACAACAGGTTATCTCTTTCACAACGTAAATGGCAATGAAGGAATCAGGCACAAATACATGATAACATCTTACTAATGCTTAGAGGCTACCGAAGTCAATCAGTAGTACTCGCTAGCCATATCGAAGTGATTCAGACACCGGACAGTCATTTCGCTCATTTATGAGACTGAGCATCTCTGCCGTGTTCCTGGTTTGACTCGGTTCAGATAACCGAATTTAAAATCACCTAAAATCGATATTTTTGCAAGCTCATGGGAAGTCAAAACTGTTCAGATTACCAACCATGCTAGCTGCTTCGATATCTTCCGCTGTGTCTTAGGCCTGTTTTACTGATGGTTCACCTACATATACAAACAAGAATTCCCTTATATAATTGCAATCTATTCATCTTTACATTCAAAAGCATCTCACTTCTTGTACATTTCACCTAACATAGTGTAATTTGAAAAGGTCAACAAAATACCAAATCTTCCAGATGATCTAATCAGAAATCTGATTATGCCAAGCATAGTTGTTACAATTTTGACTGTACATCTAATTTCATATAAACTGCTACATTAGGAATAGGAAGTGAATTTCTTTAACCATTAAAATTTTATTTATTGATGTTTGAAATCTCCTACTGTTCGAGTAATCTAGTGGATAAAGCCTTGACGTTTGAAACAATAGCGCTACTGGATTCCTAGTCTTACTGCAGATAGAGTCAGTCAATGCGGAACAAGCAAATCCAGATATATGGAGTCCTAAATCGGATGAAACGCCCATTCCGCATTTTACGGTTATACATCAGTAGACAAGTAACTTCTTGAATACTTCGGGATAGACGTTCTTTTCAAAATTCATATTTTATTAGCCTGGCTAAAATATAAAGCGCTAAGTACGATTTTATGTTTGTTTGCTAAGAAAGCCAACAGAAACGCCAGTTCAATGATGCTATCTTCAACTATATTATATTATTATTATTCCCTTGTCTTCCTAGTGGAAAATAGGGCTTCAACAACACATATCCACTCTCTTCTATTCTCTACTGTCCTCTTCATCTGGGTTCAGGATTGATCAAACTCTCTCATCTCTTCCTCACACGATCTCCTCCATGTCACCCTCTCACCGACGACCCACTCGTCGCTTCTCATTTGGATTCCACTCGAAGCATTGCCTGGCGTACGATGTCTTTCAGCGGCTTCCTCAGTGTATGCCCGATCCATCTCTATTTTCTCCTACATATTTGTTGAGCGATCGGTTCTTGGTTGGTTTGTTGCCATAGTTTCTTGTCGCTTATTCTTTCTGGCCAGCGAAGGCAGCTGTTGATGAAAGTCTGCAACCTGTTGGACTTGTGACACACTGGCCAAGTTTTTAACGCGTATAGAAGAACCACTACTATAAAATTAGCATGCCTTTCATATTCAGAGTAGAGGTGATGTCACTAGGCTCTAAGAGTTCACGTCCATGAAATAAAAGCATGTATAGAATAAACCAGCCTGCTAAGCCTTCTAGGATCTTTTCACTTCAACTTATTTATATGCCAGCTGGCGAATAATCTTCCTTATTGTAATTGTGACTTGTTTTTGAATATTTGAGTGCCCGAGGTCGATATTGTGAAGCCTGCGCTGAAATGCATTTCGGTGACCCGATGAATGGTATACCTTGTCGTCCGTGTAATTGTGGTCCAACAGCTATCGGGTGTAATGCAACAAATGGTGCATGTATATGTGGATTTAATACAGCTGGACCACGTTGTGATGCATGTGCTGAAGGAACACACGGTGATCCGACGAGAGGACAACCATGCCGACGTAAGCTTTTAAATGTATCTATTCATTATACTAATCTAAGTGGTCATATATTTGAGGTAAGATTCCCACTATGTAGTCAGACTCTACACTCAAAACGTAGGCATGGATAAAAAATGTCACGGAGATAATGTTATAAGCTTGACATATTTGTATACGATAATGCTGCATGCCAAGTAATCCACAACGGGAAATTCACGCAATCCTTCTAGGTGAAAACGGAAGTAAGACAAGGCCGTCTATCATCTCCAGTGATTAATTTCCTGGTTGCGGTAGACTGGATAATACGACAGACAGCGGGAAACGAGTAGACAGACATAAAATGGACCCACACAAAAAACTTGAAGGATCTGGATTTCACCGGTGATATATGTCTGACTTCCCACAAACTGAAAGATATGCAAGTGAAAAGCAATAAGTTGGCAAAAGAGGCATCAGCATAAATGGGAGAAATCTGAAAGAAGCAACCTACTTTCAACTATAATTGGAATTGATGAGGATATCATAGCGTGAGGATTGGGAAAGCAAGGCAAGCTTTTATTACTCTCAAGTCTGTATGGAGATCAACAGCACTCAGCATGAAAAATAATATCCGAATTTTCAACTCCAATGTGAAGTCAGTGCTACTATACGGATCAGAGACTTGGCGCGTCATGAATAGCACCTCAAACAAACTACAGACCTTCATCAACAGCTGTCTTCGCTCAATATTTCGCTCAAGATCAGATGGCCGGCCAGAAAAGATGAGCAACAGGGATCTCTGGAAGGGAACCAACCAGGAACCAATTGTACAAGAAATATGCAGGAGGAAAAGGAGGTGAATTGGCCATACTCTGAGAAAACCATCAAGTGAGTGAGATCACACGCCAGGCCATTGCTGGAGTGGAACCCTAATGAGAAGCGGCGAGTTGACCGTCAGCGCAATGGTGACATGGAGGAGGAGTTGATGCAAAGAGGAAATGAAAGCATGTGGGCAGACGAGAATCCAGATGAAAACGTTAGCGGAGAACCGAAAGCAGTGTAGACGTGTGGCTGAAGCCCTATGTTCCTCTAGGAACTAAAGGAGACAATAATAATAATGTGTGATATGTTTTAAATACTATTTTGTAAATCTTATTACGTAATTTCTTTTGCCTATTGAATCGAGCAGGAGATTAACTAAACATAAATTCGAGTAAAGCCTTTAAGAAAAGATCTTATTCACATGGAAAGACACAGTTTTTGTTCAGCGAAGAAATATCTCTTTTCAACGACTTCATTTTCAAACTGTACAGTCATATTTATAGGACAGAAAAATGGTGTTAAGTGACACTAGAAACTGCTCAGTCAATATTGCACATATGATAAGAATAAAGGTAATTAAAATGATGTACTAAAGGGGTAGAGTTGAAGTGGATTAATTACAAAACTTTTAAAGATTATTAATTAAATAAGTGAACTGGTATGAAAACTTCAAAAATTGTACGTCAGGTGTTGTCTGAAAAATTAAGAGTACGATGATGATAACAATAAAGACAGTGAAGGTGAAGTGAATTGTGGAGTGAATTCAAGTGGTAAAATCGAGTAAAACAAAAGAACATTACTATGACCAAGATACAGAAAACGGTTTAACAAAACATTTTTGAACACATAGTTTAGGTTGCTCTCCACATATAGCTAGAGCTTCGGTTATACATAAGTGGAGAAAACGTAAGCTTTTTGAGTGATTGGATTTGGTTCTGTAGATGACTTAAAAGGGTAAATCACGTGGGACTGAATGACCTGACTCCAGAAGGTGTTCACAAAATTGAACACTTCGTCGCTGTATGTTCACCTTTCATTAACCAAACCGGGTAGTGTTCAGCTACGGATTTACGGAGAGCACGCTTTCAACGTCTACTGTAATCAGTTCCACAAATGAGTATGTGCATATAGAGGTAGACATAAGCGGCAGTTTATCTTTGACGCACTGCCGAATCATATTTCGGCTGGAGAATACTAAACTGCTGCTTATGTCTACCTCTGTCTGCGTATACTCATTCACATACTCATGTGGAGCTGAGTACATTGGAGGTTGTAAGCGTTTTCTCCGTAAACGCATAGCTGAATACTAAGTCAGTTGCATATAAATTGTGCTTAATGCACTCGGATAGACAACTTTTAATAATTTCAACAACAATAATATCACCTTCGAATGCCAGAGTCATACATATTGTCTTCTTTGGCACTGTGAATTGATTAGGAGCAATTTCTTTCAAAAAACCTTGAATAATATCTGTTATTTGGGGGGTTGGTTGTACGAAGGACCGGAATTCTGGTACTTACGGTACTAATAGCACAACCTAAAGTTTGATTACTAGGCATCTCAGTATCAGACACATTTTATTCTCCTAATAAATAAATCACTTGATAAGTAGGTAGTATTAGGCAGACATTATTCTTACATACTAAATTAAGAAGTGCTCTTCTAGACATTACCACAGTTTAACCATCATAATCTTCTCCTTGTCATTTCAGCTTGTAATTGTCATCCAAGAGGTAGTGTTTCACCATCTTGTCGACTTGAAGATGGTCAGTGTACATGTTTACCAACCTATGAAGGTGTAAGATGTGATCGTTGTATCACTGGTCGTGGAAATGTTGACGCTGGTTGTCCACCGTGTCAATGTGATCCTATTGGAACGAGACCAGAATATTTAACCCTATGTGATCCAGTATCTGGACAGTGTTCATGTAAACCTGGTGTCGGTGGTACTCTGGATTGTTCTACTTGTCAAGTTGGCTATTATAATCTTGGTCCAAATGGATGTACAGGTATGTATCTAATTTTATAAATATGTTGTGGTTTAAACACTGTTATGCTCATTTACAGAGTTATTGAAAAATGTGAAAGAATTTAGAGGAAGAATAGTTGGTGCGAACAATTATATTTTCAATAAACTCGTCTTTAGTCTCAACAGTCATGCATTGTTATAATAACTTGTATAAAGGTGAATTAATATGATATATACAGGAATCTTAGTAAACAAGAGCTTCACCCAGTGCCATTCAGTTGACATGCGAGGAAGAAGAAAATAACAGTATACCTTTCCTAGACGTCCTCCTCACCAAGAAGAAGGCAGACGGATATCTACAAAGGAATCTATTTAGAAAGAAGACTTGGACGGGTCAGTATACCTATTTTCATAGCTTCAAACCAATTCAATACAAAAGAAACTTGGTTAAGTATCTTAGTTATAGAATAAAACGCATATGTTCAGAGGAATACATTAAGAAAGCAATGTGTAAACTGAAACTTACACTTCAAGAAAACGGATATCCAGAGAACTTCCTAAAAAAGGATTTACTGATACGCAGAGACAGGGTAACGATGGATACTGTAGATAAGAAGCCTTTGTTTCTGATGTTAAGATACAAAGGGGAAATTGCATTATGTTTTCCTTGGCGTGCAATAGGGCCGACAAATCCTCCAAAAAAATTAGCGCTTTAAATTGCTATCTCCGTTTTTTTCTTTTCTTCTATTCCTGTTTTTTCATTGACAAACGTTCACTTCTGACCTTTTACAATTTCATGACCTTTCTTATGATTTCTATTGCCTTAGGTTTAAGTAATGCTTTTTATCATATTCACTTCAGTTCACTAAATTTATTATTATTATTATTGTTATTATTTGATAATTATTCACCAGTAATACTTTTAAGCTTACACCACATCGTCGTTATTATTTTCCAATCATTATTATTGTCGTTATTCGTCACCCTTGAACTTATGTCTTGTCCGCCCCGTTCGTTGGTTTATTTTTCTGTAGTATTCATACTGTCTCACGCCAGTGATTACACTCACCCTCGGAAAGTATACTTTTGTTGACTATATGTTTACATCATTAAATTATTTCATCTCATCTCATGTAATCTCATGTTCTCATTGACCATGCATATTCAAAAACTAACTGACCATTGTTCCATCCCATCTTACTTATACGTGTTCCACAATACACTTTCTGATATGATTCTAATTTGCCTTTACTAGCTGGCTATTGTTTGCTTAATTTAGTGGATTCACAATTGTAGAGCCTGAAGAAGAAGAATTTATTGAGAACAATTGTTCGCTCTAACTACTTTTGTTCTAAAATATTTTATCAGGAATTGTATTAGGGTAGAGATGCAAGATGAAGTGTCTGAGTTTTGATTCACGTTTATAGGCATATTAAACATGTATGTGGTCGATAAGAACATGTGATGGAAGGAAATTCAACAGCTGTTTGATTTAATTTTGTGAACTTATCATCAGGAGTGTGAGTGATAATCACTGGTGTGGGGTGAAAATATAAATACTATGGGGAAATACTTTGAAAAAAATGGAATAGGTTAGATCTACATTCAAGAAGTGACAAATAACGATAACAGTGACAGAAGAGTAATAGTGGCATGATGTAAAGGCACGGGTACTGTTGCTGAGGTGTATCGGTGGTTCAGTTGTAGGATCCTCACCAACCAAACATGCGGTCCGAAGTTCGGTCTCCAGTCGCTTGTAACACCGATGAAGAGGGGAGGTTGGAGTGGGGCTAGCAATCCCATTCTGTAAAAACACCACTGCTACTGAAAATTCAGAGGCGAAGCTTGAAGCCCTGTGTTCCACTCGGGAAGCAAAAGGAATTAAATAAACTAGAGAATAATTTGGCGTTCCTGGAAAAAAGGAAAACTAGATGGCAAATATTAAAATAAACATTTTCAGAAAGCCGACAAATTAGGACACATACCTATACTGTTATTCAGCACACCCCTTTACCATCAAAGTAACTGTGGCCAAGAATCTGATTAACAGAGCTAAACTTCTAGTTACTGAGGTGGAAGAGATTAGCAAGGAATTAAAATTGGTTCAATCCACTCTTGAATCAAATAATTATACTAAAGCCTTCATAAAAAGATATTTAAAATGTGAGGATAAGGATGGATAGAAACCTGTTGCTAAGAACTGGGTTAGTACAGCAGAGATTCTTTACCACAAAGAAACATCGGATGAGGGAAAACGAATCCTTAACCATCATAACATAAGAGTGTATTTTCGTGCAACTAACACCTTACGTTCATCACTGGTGAAGGTTAAGGATAAAATAGAAGAAAACCAACAGAGTTGTGTGTACCAGATCAATTGTGGGGACTGTTACGCCGTATATGTTGGAGAAAATTCCAGACCTTTGCAGACTTAAAGAAACTAGAAAACAGATCAGCGATTGCACTGCATTCGACAGAAACGGGATACAAAATCAACTTTGATAGGACTAAGGATCTACAGAAGGGTTTCGGTTCGTATATAGAAAGACTGACTGCAGAATCCTACATATATGGGTGAATCCCAACAGTCTGAACAGAGGTGAACGTGTGGTGTTAGCTGGTACATGGCAGATCCTGATAGATAAATAAACTAAAAATGGATATGTATCACTAATTAATAATACTTGGTCTAAATTCCCGATTGTCTATATCTTCTTATGGAGAGGTTAACAAAGGTTTTACGACTATTTACCCATACACACACACATACACACATATATATATTTTCATATTCAGTTATCTACAACCATGAACTTTTAGTCGAACGTAATCTGATGAAAAGTACACTCGGTTTAAAGTGTTTAACAAAAGTAGACTGATATTTGTAAGTCTGAGGTCAAACATTTTGATCACAGCTCATACAATTTTGTTTATTATACATGTTATTAGATGGTTGGAGGCAATCGGCAGGAAACCTTGGACCTAGGTTTCGTGCTAGTTGGCACTCATCAGCAAGGCGTACCTGCAACCTTGAAGGAACTGATGTCCCTTCTGAGATTCGAACCCGCGTCACCCAGTGCTGCAGTCAGAGACGTTACCACTGAGCTATTCAGGCTCGCGACTGACCTCCTGTAGGACTGTATTGGATATTTTTGATTGCACACTAGTCAGTAACTAGGACTGGTCAGTAACTAGACTAGACGCATTACACTAGTTACTGACTAGTGTGCAATTAAAAATATTATACATGTTGACAGCTGTTTCATGACTCACATGATTGGACAAAGTTTTTAAAAAAGTTTTATAAATAAATCTCTGTTATGTTAATTTCGATTAATTTCCCTGAAGAAGTTCAAACCAGACTGGTGAACACAGAAAACGTTGGAATTAATCATTTCAATTTCGCTGAGATTTTACAAACATAATTTTTTACAAATGTCTAAATGGACAGTTATACATCCTTCATTCTCATGAAAGAGCTGAGCATTACTCATAATGATTGCAGTAAAATAAGGGAGTGATTCGTGATTGGATGTTAATAAGATAACTGATTAAAAATGCCCATTAAAATTTTCAAAAGAAGTGACGCGGAACAAAGAGTAATCTTTTCGATAAATTCATCATCAGGCTCTACAATTATATATACATTATAATGAATGAAGAATTAGGAAAGGTAATAGTACAAATTCATGAGTTTATAGTTTCTACTGAGGGCCAGGGCAGTAGTAGGGGCTGGACTTGTTTCTTTTGGACATAGAGCACTGGTTGTTGCAGGCGAATCGCAATAGCCTCTGCTGTTTGGAGCATGCGGTGCTTAGACGATTTTGGTAGTTTGTTAGGCACCCGGTATATTATATAGAAGGATTCTTCTACGCTGGCTTTGTGACCGGTTTGCACCAGATGGTCTAATATCGAGCTGTTAATAGTTTTAACTACACCTTTACTTAGCCATAGTGGGACATGTTCTCGAGCACGAAAAATCAGGTTCCTAGAGCAACGGCCAATATAACTCGCTTCACAAGCGCAGTTGAACTGACAGATACAATTTGAAGTGGATAGTCTAGGTACTTCATCTTTCACCATCGGTCGTGTAGAGAATAATACGTGTAGTTCGCCAGCATTAAAAGTTCTTTGAACTGATTTTCTTAATTTCTTCGTAATTAGCTCGCTTGGTATATCACCCATGAATTGTAGTCGTATATAAAGTGGCTTCTTGTTTACAGATAGTGTATTTCAGAAATATTTTTCCTTCTAAAGATACATCTGCTGGTTAATAATGATCTGTATTTTGTAAATTTAATTTCAGAATGTAAATGCACCGCAAGAGCTATTGATCGATCCTGTGATGCAATCACTGGTCAATGTAAATGTGGTGAAAATGTTGTCGGGGATACCTGTGACAGATGTTTAGTACGTTTTGTTTATTGTATGTTTCTTATACTGTTTCAACTAATTCTGTTTCAATTCCATGGAGAGTAGGACTTCAGTTTTTGAAGTTTCAGGAGTCATGTTGTTTTGATTGGACACTAGTTAATAACTAGTGGGTGTGTCTAGTCCTTTGTTCGCTGCAGACTGATTTCTGTCAGTCAAGTTTGGAATGCGGCCACAATGGAAAGATGACTGGACACCACAGTGCACTGTGAATTATGGTTATTTGATAAATGAAGGCAGTTGGTAGGAAGCCCTGCTTGACCTAGGTTTTGTGCTAGTTGGCATTATTCAGCAAAGTGCACCTACGGTCTTGAAAAAACTCATTTCCCTTCTGATATTCGAATTCGCTGCAGTCACAGACGTTACTATTTAATAATAACAAATCTGCGTGTACCGTGATGACGAGCCTCCTAGAATGATAGCCACATTGTAAACTTGACTGATAGAATCCAGTCTGTTACTAACTAGTACCCTGTCACAGTACAAAGTACAGTCCTACAGAGAGTCAATCGCTAGCCTGGATATCTCTGTGATAATGTCTCTGACTGCAGAACTCACTGGATGACACTTGTGTGAATCTCAGTGGGGCCATGAGTTCCTTCCTTGTCGACTGATGAGTGCCAACTAGCACGAAGCCTAACTCGAAGGCTTCTTCCATGGCCTTCATCCATCAAACTGATATTTATGAAGCGACAGTGTATTCCTTCATTCAAACCTAATTACTTTTATGTTACTTTCTTTATTTAGCCTGGATTTTATTGGAATGTCACAGGACCAAATTGTCTACCGTGTGATTGTGGAATTGGGACAGAATTAACACGAACACTAACCCAGTTAGTTGAATGTGATATGAATACTGGTCAGTGTAAATGTGCACCACATGTTGTCGGAAGAGATTGTACTGAATGTGAACCAGGATATTTTGGTGTTTCAGAAACTGGATGTAAACGTAAGTCTGCTCTGAAATGATGACTATCTATAGATATTTGGCTAGATGTGTTCTACCAATTCATGTTATTTGACATAGTGGTTTAAATATTACTGAACATGAATATGCCAGTTATGTATCAGCCGATATAATCCTTATTTTAATTTCTGTTTATCTCACTTATTGGTCCTATTACCAGTACTGCCAATACTTGGAATATAAATTTCCGAACTCTACGGCTATCTACAAGCTTTCATTTCTTTTTAACATGATCTTGCTCATTTCATCTTTTGACGCCCAGCTCATATTTTCCCATTTGAGTTTCACCCGGCACAATTTTGCAAAGAGCCAGCAGTCTGTTGGTAGTTTTCGCTGAGGATAAAGTGGCGCGGTTGATCTTGACGGTACTGAATGCATCGCATGTACTTCTGTTGTATTTTGGCTGCCAGAATGGACCAGATTCGTATCTATATTCACTGACGTCTTTCAAAGTCATTCATGGATCTTGTTCCAGACGATTTAATAGGCGTGTGCATATGTCGGCGAATTTCGGGGACTGCAAACCACAAATGAAAATCAACACTTTGAGCTACCCTTCTCTCAGCGATTTCAATTTAAAACGTCTACACGTGCGATTGACTATATCCTCATTTTCGTTCAGAATTAGTTTCATGCAATGATATCGAATAATGAATAAGAATCTGTGGTCAACAAACTGACTACGAAGGGTCTGGACAGTTTCATCGAATGATCGATCACTGGGCTTCTGTGCGAGAAATACATTGCCATATTTATCTAGTTCACCTGCTCCCATTTTATGAAGTAGGAACTGTACTTTCCAGGCATCATCTTTGTCTGCAAAGTCTACTCGAAATAGGTCTTCGTATCTGCGAAATCAGGTATTAGACATCTCGTTCGCATCTGAGTCATAAACACATTCTGAGATACTGCTTTCAGTGTTATCGTCGACTGTAGATGAATCGTCAGGTCATGATATGTGCAGACCATCAAGCATTTCCATCAGTTTTAGCCACTGTTCCACTGGTTTCTCTAAAAGCAGTGGTTCCATCTTGAGCAAACCCGGAACTACGACCTAGCAGACTAAGAGGAATACTAATTTAATGAGCTGGCCAATCTGTTCTAACCGCACGTCAACACAACACAACAATATCAATAACACCGCTGGCACGCAAAGACAAGAGAAAAGACTGGAAGTCGACAAGACAGCTTTCACTGTCTCAAACTACAGTCAAAATGCTAGACAGAAACTCTGTATATATACAGTCAGAATGACCTTGAAAATGCCTTAATTCAGGGATGCATTAAAAGTATTAACAGCCAATAGGAATCCAGCAATCCAAACAGGGGGAAAAACAAAGGGTTGATGCCAGTGCGGGATAATTCCTTAAAATAGTTATTTTAATGTTTTAGGTAACATTAGGCAAAACTAGGTGTATATAACATTATCTGAACTGGTGGACCCTGCTCAAACTCCTGCCAACTTCCTTCATAGAAACAGTCGCTAGTGAACATCGGATTAAAACATCAAGTGTTGGCTTGCAGGAATTTGATTGGTTATAGCTTCGATCACAAGTTGACACCAGTTAAAGAACTGCTGAAAGCTAGTGACTGCTGGACAGCTGTTTCTTCCTCGTTTGGGACTCTTTAGCACTATCCACCGACTATAATTCGAATTCAAGGCATTCCGGTTACAAGGTGAGCTCGTAGAACATCATGCTACGAGTTGGCGAAATTCGCAATTCATGGGCTATCGGAATCTCAAACTATGACGAAATAGCTTCCTAGTACTCGTAGCTGTTCTGTTTTCCAATAGTTCTCAAACTGATGTCAGCTGGCGACCGAAATTGTAGCCAATCAAATCCCGGCAAAGCAATATTTGAAGGTTTACAGATCTCATTTCTTAATACATTTCACTGTTTTGTCTTTCTCCTTTTTACAATGCTCACTGAATGATGAATAAATAGCTTGTCTACCGTGTCCTAATGGTCAAGTATGCCACCAAGTGACTGGAAAGTGTATATGTCCACCAAATACTGAAGGTGATCGATGCGATCAATGTTCAGCTGGATCATGGGATTATAATCCAGTAACAGGGTGTAAAGTGAGTTATTTTTTTTTCTTTTCTTTCCTTTCATTTCATTTCAATACATCTGACTTAAAGGAGAGGTATACACAAAAAAATTCAGTCAAGAACATATTCAGATGGAAGACTTTACACTGCATCATGACATCTTTTCGAGCGTTGGGATGTGTCTCCTAAGCGCTAAATAATCTACGGTTTCGACTTGGGCAAATGATTCACATGGTGTGAATATCAGATCAGTATAAGTGCCTATGATGGTACATTTTAGTTTTACACAAGGTTATTGTAGATATAATTAAGTGGAACTTTACAAGTTTGGATAGTGTTAATAGAAGACGGAAATTATCTGAAAAATGTAATGTATTTCTGCAATACATCTCCAGCAGTCTGATCACATATTTACTTGTCAATTCAATTCATATTAAAAAGTAAAGGCCGATTAAAATACGCAATGCGATAAAAAGAACTTAGGAATAAGAATAATAATAATAAGAATTAACACCAGATTTGGATGTATAATAAGGACTGATAAGGACTAACAAGATAGATTAAGAGTAATCACAAATTGCTTAAGCTTAAGAATAGCTATCATCTCAGGGTATTTCAATTAGTTCCCCAACGCATTCTCATAGATATTTAGATTTTAATTCATCTCATCCTTTAACTGTTAAGGCAGGCTTAGTTAAGTGTCGAACAAACACAGCAATAGCACTGAGTACCACAAAATAGATCTAAATGATGAAGTGAAACAGATAGAAGAAGAAGCGTTGGTATCAAATAACTATCCTATAGCATTCATTAGGAAGATCAGAAAAGGTCAAAAGCAAATAAAAATATCGGTGAAACCAATAAGCATTACATAAATAAGAGAGAACGTAAGGCATCTACAGATTTATCATATAAGGAGGGGACATTCAAGACCTTACGTAGGATTCTTAATAAAACAGGATTCAGGGTGGCATTCAAACCTACAAACTCACTCTGAGACAAGCTCTTTAGGTTAAAGAACCCTGTAGGTTGATCCAATTAGATAAAATAATATAATTTAAGAAATACCCTGCAATGACTGTGAGTAAAGTCAACTAAATAGGCCAACTACTAGTAGATCGAGAGTAGTCAGATTGTCACAACCTAAGAATTTAGATAAGGTTAAAATGATTGACTCCACGAAGATAAGTAATTTGGCATAAACCTTAGGTCAAAGGTCTTTGAAACCTTTTCAAAGGTCACTAAATTTCAGTGTGATGTAACACAGACCGACACCTCTCAACAGTCCAGCAAAAGAATGCAGAAGACTGGGTGGAAAACAAGAATTTATAAGAAAGCCTCCTTTCTTGAACTTTTTTTCTTTGGAAGTCGATAAGACACGAGGAAACTTATAAAGTTCAGAAGATAAATGATTGGCGATTTATTCTGTCCAGTCACGCCAACGACAGTATGAAATTTAGTGTTAACTGATGAAGCGATCCACACAAGCGTTTATCACGCTTGCAGTCTGATATTTAAATGAGTGTGGTTTTATGACCAACATTCAACAACTTTTGATAGGAGACTGTTCATATGTGAACAATTTAACAGAGAAATTACTGGAACATGCATTGTCATATCTCCAGTTGGATTTAGAGCCAGTACAGCTCTGGCTTCAATTAGAAAGGAATGCCTGCCTTTCATTACCAGATGTCGTTTAAAGTACGTATACAAAATAGGTTTTTTTAAATGATTGTTTTGTTCTCGAAGAGGTCTACATGATAGAAATACCTCTGATCCTACACCCTGATGATTGTCACAAGTAGATTGAAACCACACAAGTAATACATTAATGCTTACCAAACAGAAAGAAGTGATCTTAAAACCGGATGGCCATTGCTCTCGTTTTAGGCAGAGATTGTCAGAGTTGTAACCGATGCAAATAATTTGAGGGAGCTGAACATAACTGACTGCTTGGGCAGACTGGTAATACCAAAGAATCCCTTATGAGTGTAAGCCAATTTTTATCCTTTTATTTATGCCTTCTAAAACAGTCCTGGTTTCAACCTCTCTTCTCCACCATCCTTTTCCCTACAGGATTGCGACTGTTCTATAGCTGGTTCACTTGTTGGCACTGAAGATCAATGTGATTTAACTACTGGTCAATGTAAATGTAAGCATGGATATACTGGTCGGGCGTGTGATCAATGCACTTTAGGATTCTATGGTTATCCTGATTGTCGACAATGTGATTGTGATATGCGTGGAACAGTATGGGGTAATTTAACACTAGAAGAAGATACTGTAGTCACTTGTAATCCAATCGATGGACAATGTCATTGTAAAGAGAATGTTCAAGTAATGTTTCACATTTCTTCTTTTGGCTTTTCATACTACTCATGAGTAGATAATTTGTTATTGTAGAAAATATTAACCATCTATCTGTCACACAGGTTTAGGTGTATTGTAAGTTTATGTACAAGATGGGAAACTGACATGGAAGACTTGCATCTGTTGCTTTTGGTGCTCAGACACTTGTGAAGAACATAAGTGGTAAACAGTACAGGGAGCTTAGAGTATGCATGTTGAGGAAGAAGTCTCCCCAAGACTGAAGCTGAAAGTTTATAAAATAAAACAGCTAAGTTATAATTAAACGATAGAAAGGGTGACACCATAAGATTACAGAAAGATGAACGATGAAAGGGTCGATTCACTTTGCTAATTACATAGTAACTGATATGTTTCACGTCTAATAGTGTCTCCATCACATAGAATACGGGCTAAATAGGGTATTGTAGAATTTTTGTACTTAGTCGTGCGAGCATATAACGTCTTATATTAACTTCTCGTCCTACCTGATGAGATGCAAGGGGATAGTTGTGAATAAAGGGGGTGCAGGGGGTCTGACAGTGTGGCCTCTGCCCATTTTGCATAGTATTTTATGTCTCTCGACTATAATATTGGCGAACACACGCATACCACAAGCCCTACTCATAGCATTTAATACCCTTCGTAATACGATATAGTCTTTTTTGAGAAGCCCAAGAAAGATTAATGGAGAGTAATATAGTAAAATAGGTAAAATACAGGAGTTTACAAACTGCAGAAGTAAAGGTTGGTTGATATCTGATTGTCTTAACTTTTTAGTGTAGAAGGTAAAACGAAACATTTTCTTAGAGATTAATAAGATGTGGAATGACCATGAACGGTTAGAGGAAAGAACTGATCCAAGGTATTTAATGCTTGACTTGGTTTCAATTTCAATGCCATCTATGATACAGGCATCATGGGAACTAACTAGTTCATGTATGTCACGTCGATGCTTGAAAGTAAAGCTAACTTCCTGACATTTGGAAGGATTTAACATAAAATCATTTAACTAAGACCACTTACTGATGTTCAACAGAAAGCTATTACGTTTGGAGCAGTCAGAGTCGGAAGTGATAGGCAGTGATACAGTCAGATTATCCGCATATTTGACAAAGTTAGTTTCGTTTAAATGAGGCAGGTCGTGTAGGAAGAAAGAAAAAAGAAAAGGAGAGAGGATGGCACCTTGAGGAACATCGGCTTTTGTAAACGAGGCAGAAGAAGATTGACCATTATATGCACTATACTACATTCTATCAGAAAAATAATAATGCAACCAACTCTTAGCCCAGGATGCTGTTTGCGTTAAGGAAAGCTTATTTAATAAAAGGCCCCTAGGTACAGAGTCAAAAGCAGATATTTGGTACCTTTGTCTAAACAAGAAACAACATTATGATATAAGACAACCGCAGCATCCAAGGTACTTCTACCATGTTTATATTCAAATTGTTTAGGATCATTAAAGGGTTTCAGTGAAGTGAAAGTAATTTTTCCATCAATTTTAAAAAAGGAGAAGTAATTGCAATAGGCCTAAATTTAATATCACTACCAGAAGATGGTATTGGTATGGGGATAATTTTAATGTTTTTCCATGCAAAAGGTAGAACATTACTGGAAAAGGAAGCATTAAAATGTTAGTAAGAGGGTGACATAAAATATCAGTACAGTTTTTGAGGACAAGGACAGGTACACCATCAGGACCAAGGCTTTGGGAAGGTTTAAGAGACCGGAGACATTAAACGCACATCAAGGGTATTAAAACCACTAAAATTGTTGTCTGTATGATTTGTAACATTAGGAAGGATATCGACAGAAGAGCGTATGAAAGACTTATTTAGAGTGTCAACACTAAGAGAGAACTGAATCAATTCAAACTACTCGACTTCTGGTTAGCTACACTTGGGCAAATTAGTCAAATATATATCAAATCGATTTCATTATATTGCATAAATTCGACTTACATATTCCGTAGAATTCACTTAAATTTAAATTCCAAATTGGCTTAGCTTATTTCTGTCATTGTGACATTTTCTTCTTTTCTTTCAGGGTGATAGATGTGATCAATGTAAACCAGGAACTTTTGGTTTGAGTATTGATTATCCACTTGGATGTTATTCATGTTTCTGTTTTCCGACTGGTACACCACCAAGATGTAGCCTTCTAACAGGATATCGTTCTGTACCAGGGAAACTGAAAGGTGTTGAAGTAAGTTGGACACATCCATCTATTGGTAGTATTAATTAAGAAGTTCGCTGATAAAGTTGCATAGTAGATGATATAGTTGCGTTATGCATAATACTGAAAGCTACGGAAGGCAGCCGGTGATTATGAACTGCCTGAATTAGAGATTCTGGTCAAACACGATCTGTTTTTACTGTTGCTGAACATAATTAAAGTTGTATTCGTCTCCGCAAGACCCTAATCTCATAAGCTGTGGATATCTGTGACATTGGACGAAACGTATGATTATGAGGACTACTATTTCTTCTCGTACCTTAACTTCATCGACTTCGAGAAGGTCTTCCACATCGTTGACAGGGAAGTAATTTGGAAACTACTTTAACACTACGGCGTGCAGTTCCCAAATCTTTATCAACCTCATTCATATCTGCTGGCTATTCAATGCCAAGTGTCGCATGATCATCAACGGAAAACTCAGTGAGGCATTCGAGGTGCATACAGGAGTAAGACAGGGTTTTCTGCCTATTATCACCGATGATAGTCTTAATTGTGGTGAACTGGATTATGCGTCAGACTGTGCACGGGGAGTGAGAAGGAATACGTTGGACCACTAATAAGAGAACTCCAGAAGACTAGAGTTTCGCAGATGATTTATGTTTTATGTTATACAAACTCGAAGATTTGTAGTCAGCGAAGACAGGAATACAGGTGGATATACAGAAGACAGAGGTGATGAAGATAACCAACGGCAACAACAACCAGCACCAGTCACCATCACTGGGAGAGATTTGACAGAGGTTACTTCCTGCCTTCACTTATCTAAAGAGCATCGTTTCAACCACAGGCACATGTCACGGATGAAGATTTCAAAGCCAGCCAGAATCGGAAAGGCAAGATACACCTTCATCAACCTGAAACCAGTTTTGAAATCTTCTGCACTCCACAGCATAAACAACAAGCTTCGGATTTTCAGCAAAAATGTGAAGTCAATAAGTCATTCCTTCTATACGGGTCAGAAACTTGGCCAGCATGTCACAAAAAGGATTTCCAACAGGCTACTGCAGACTCTCATCAACAGCTGCCCTCATTGGCTCCATAGTGAAGATCTAATGGCCAGAAAGAATCAGCTTCAAGAAACTCTGAAGCCGAACAAACCAATGGGCGAGGGTTGATTGCTCAACAAATATGTAGAAGAAAATGGAGATGGGTCGGTTGGGAATATGTTGAGGAGGCTGTCGGATGAAATCGCGCGCACTGCAGGCCATCACCCGAGTTGAATCCCAATGATTAGTGACGAGTGGGTCGTCGGTGCGAGGTCGACGTGGAGGAGATCGTGTGAGGAGTAGGAGATGAGAGATTATGGGCAATCGTGGGGTAAGCTAGCTGAAGAGGGCATCAGAGAATAGAACAAACTGAAGATGTGTTGTTGAAGCCCTATATTCCACTCGGAACTTGAGGGAGTAATAGTAGTAATAATATTAATTTCTTCTCAAAATGAGGAGGCAATATATGCGAAATACTGATTATTACCAGAAGAAAGGGCATTATTATGACCACATTTCTATCCGCCTAAGAGTATTATTTCCTCTTTGAACACAACACCATCACCTACACTATCTAGACAGCTGTTTCTCATTTTTCCATCACATAAACTATATTTCATGCTTAATGATATCTAAAGAAGTAATTAGTAGGTATACTAGAGCCTCTCCATCATATCAGGGCATCAGTCGTTGATCAGGCACTGATAATGAGCTAACTACTTGGCCAATACTGCTGTTTAGCACTTTATAACTGATCGCCACTATTTGTGGAGGTTCTGGGATATTTCAGTTTCTCAATATGCACATTAATCTTTATGCGACATATTGGTATGGTATGGTATATTGGCATCATTATTATTCCTCTGCTATGGTTCGAGTGGAACATAGAGCCTTGGAGGAACCTCTTCATTACACTAAATTCCCTGTAATTGCTTTCAACCAGCTCAACGCCCGCCTATAAGCTTTCATAGCCTCGTCACACGATCTCTTTTCTCTCATCCTTGGATATCTAACTCGTCGCTTCACATTCAAGTTCTAGTCCATAGCCTGGAGTGTTATACTGTCTGGAGGTGTCTTTCTATTCAGAGGATATCCAATCCATCCCCGTTTTTATTTCTGTATATTTGTTCGTTAATACGTTCTCGGCCAGCTCACTACTTGAAATTCAGCCTTTCTAGCAAGTGTTGAGATATCTTAGAGAAAATCGTCTATGGATTAAAGCATTGAAATAATAATAATAGCAATATTTCTTCACATTCATTTAGTAAATTCACTTTATACTCTTCTTTTTTCTTTCAAAAAAGATCATTTCTACTGATGATCCACGATATCCAGGCGGTCCATTGATTGATCTGAAACTTGGACTTACTGATATAGATATCAGTGATTTAAGCATCGGTTTAAGTCAATTCAACTGGCGTTTCTCTGTTCACCGACCAACACATTTAGAAATACCAGAATTGAAAGGTTCACTGGTAAGTGATATGTTTATTTTTTTTATTTGTTAACGTTTATTAGAATTCATGCGGTCACTTGATTGCATGACATTGACTGAACAGTCAATGGATTCGACTCATATCCTGAAACTTCTGTAACTGATCCCCGTTGGGTGGGGTCATGGATGTATTCTCCTGCTGAGGAGGTCCAAAGTAGGACAAACAGCTATCCACTGCTTCCTGCTTTTTAATGGTCCTACAACTGATATCATCCCGTGAGTAAACTTGAAACAAACCAAATTCCTACTGACTGACTGCTTGGTTTTAACATAGAACTTTGCACTGATGTGCAGCATTTCGAGTTGCCACTCTTCACGTAACACTCAAAGCAGGAGAAGAGAGTAAAGAGAGATTCAAAAGACAGAGAGAGATAATAAACAGAAATATGAGGGAAAAAGAATAGTAGTAAAATATGGAAGAACTATAGAATTTTATTGGATAAGTCACAAGGAATGGATGTATTTGCGCCAGCCATTATTGAGAACGACTTTGAGCTATATCACCAATTGTCTCCAGCCTTCATTGGTTTTTACCATCCCGAGGACCCCAACTAGGAAATCTACACGTTCCTGTGTGACTTAAACTAACTGTTGTGGATTTCATTGACTGATGAAGCCATGTTTTGATTTGACCACCATTGGTTCTTTTCCAACCTGACCCCATATCAGTTAACATTGTCCATTGTAGAGGAAGGCGAAGGTTAGGGATGCATGTGTCATACATGTCCTAACCATCTTAGTCGATGTAACTTCAAAACCTCGTCGATCGATTTTCTCTCCTACCTAGCACTCGACCGATACCTAACCTCAGTATTACTCACTTTATTATACCACCACCTAATATGGGAGATAGAACGCAGACATCTATGATCAAAGACAGCTAGTCAGGCTTTTCATATCTTCCACTTTCAATGGCCAGGTCTCACAGCCATAAAGTAGGACGGAGCGGACTGCTGAGAAGTACACACGTCCTTTGGTCAACAGTCAGCCAGATATCACGTCTGCAAAGCCAGAGACAGCATAAACTGGCATATGCAAAACGAGCCTTCTGTATCCGTGCTGAGATTTCGTCAGCGATCAACCCATTGGCATTGGCTGATGCAACTCCCCAAATAACAAGTGAAGTGGTCAACACGCTCTACCACTTCACTCCCTATTTCTAGGCTAGGAGTTAATGTAGTCCAGTCCAGCAGCATCTTCTTACATTTGGCGGGAGCGAATCGCCTGCCAAACATTCGAAAATTGCAGCTCAAGGTGTTCAGAAGACTGCATTTTGTCAGCATCTTCGCTTAGAAGGACTATATCATCCGCATATTCTAAGTCGACGAGATTATTCCCTAGTAACAAGTCAACCCCTGAGTCTTGAAAATTAATTTAATACTTGCTGGCCACAGGACGATGCAACCTGGGGTTCACTTGAGAAGTAATTACCAATAGGGTCAACAAGGTCGAGTGTAACGACCAATACTAGGCAATGGCTTTTGTTGCCGGCGACGCCAAAAGTTGCGAATCGACAGATGTGCCAGCAAGTGGATTCTATTCCAACTATTGAATTCTCAGCCAGCTCTCTTCGTAACCTGAAAATTCCAGGTTCGTTCTGTGATGAGGTATTGGGTGCATGTTTCTGAAGAGTCTTGAACCAGGACGAAACAGCTTTCCAACACTCCATGGTTTTCAATGGTTCTCTAACTGAAGTCAGATTATGATCAAAACTGAAATATTTCAGACTATATAAGGAGTCATGCTATTGGCTATGCTATGGGGAAACAGTGGTCAGTCAACAGAACACTTTCCATTAGGAATCAGCATGTTCTACACAACCTGAAACGTTGTTAGAAAGAATTAAAAAGCCCCCTGGTCTGGTTGAATTCCAACTCAACCAGTATAGTTTTGTTAAAGATAGATTTTTTATAGGATAAAGTCTCTATATATGAAATACCCTCAGAAGTACTATATTCGATCAGCCTCAAGGAAATTAAATGATCAGTAATTGTTGTTAATAATCTTACAAGACTATGTTTAGTTTGTGTTAGATTCCGGAATCCTGCAACCACTGCCTCATATTACTCATGGATAAGCATTTTTCCTGCTTACACTTATCCGTCCAGGTCACATATCTTGGAGAAGTTCATCTTGAAGTTAGGTAGTGTATCTGAGTAACTTCTGAATCTTTCTTTGACTGGATGATTCATCATGTGACTGACTGACTTCAGATCTTGAAATTATCAACAGAATTATACTGTTTAGATTGTCATTAGGCCGTAGATATTCGAAATTTAAGATAGCCGACATTAATTTGAGTTTGATAAAATCGTGTAAAGACGACTGTGTCAGTTAATGCGTTTACGTTCCTCTCTATTCCAAGTGGAACACAGAGCTCCAAGACTTAAGCTCTGATGTTTTACTAGCGTTGTTTTTCTACTGGGTGAGGTTTGTTGTTTCAAACCCTTTTCTCGGGCTTATTATCGAACAGGTAGGGTTTTACGAGTCTTCGTCAGCTGGGAATTGAACCACAACCACATGGGTGGCTGGTGAGCATTCTCCCCTCGGAACTACCAAAGCACTATCATCTACCATTTGTATGTCGTTAATTCTCATTTTAAAGATTCCTCAATTTTTATAATAATTTTTATTTTTTCATATTGTTTGTAGATGCGTAACTACGGCAGTGTACTTATCGCTGTGTCTACAGAATGTTTACCAACTGGTGATTGTAAACTCGGAATTGAAGAAAAATCAAGTGCATTGAGTAGACCAGATGTAATTGGAGGTTTAGTTATGCGTAGAAGTGAACTCATCGATGCTCGTATGACAGCGTTGAATGGTCTACTAGAATTAGAGTATCAACCAGCTGTAAGTTGGCCATAAAAATGTTAAACTTGTCTGACAAACTTGTGTTTTATTAACCTAATGATAACAAAATTGTACTCTTCTAAATGCTTCTCACATTTAATTCCACTGGAAGCCAGGGAATGAATTGGGGTATGATGCAAGCAAAACGACCAACTAATCGACTCGTTGTGGTCTGAACACAGGGAACTGATGTTCGCGTCATACTGTATAGCTGTCAGACACTTGCTTGCGAAAGACAATTTGTCGATAGATCTATGCTCTCATTCAACAACATAAAATTACCTCGACAGTACTTTTAGGCAGCTTTACAGATAAGAACAAACCAAGTACCCTGAGAACAAAATTAGTCAATCAAAATTCAACACCATAAGAAGTATCTTAGAATCAAGTAGAATATTCCTAACAAGGTGGAATCAAAAACTCTGTCAACACAAGAATCAGGCATCAATACTTCCATCGGACAGTTCATGTTTAGAAGGATTTTAACTCACTAAAACAAAATCACATCGTACCAATATCACCACAAAACCACAAAGAGAAGCATTAAAATTTGAGATTAAATAAGAATAGAGGCAAACAATAAGGAACAAGTTAACATATGATATGCAAATGTGCTAGGAGGAGATGAGAGAATATGGGCAATCATGGACTCAGCTGAAGAGGATAGCAGAGAATAGAACAAAGTGGGGCGGTGTTCTTGAAGCCCTACATTCCACTCGGAACCCAAGGGAATAATAATAATTCTAAATATTCGCAACTTAGTACAGGTATCCTCTTTGGGTCTGATGGTTAAATTGTGAGCTGTACATTGTCTTTATGTGTAGTAAATTCAGTGGAAACTCTAATATAAAATGAGCTTTTAGGAATCTCCTTGTCATCTCTTCCAACGACCTCAAATGCAAGTGATTCTTTCATCAGGTTTTCTTACCCTCTTGCTCACTTGTATTCCTGCTTATTATTTTATTGAGCTGATAGTTAACCCTCTATCTGTGTGACTTCTGTCTGATTGCTTGTTGAATCTGAATGCCAGACTTCCACAAATTCCCTGGCGTTCTTAGTGTTTCTTTTGTTTAAGATTTGTACATTTTCAGGTCCTCCGTAACTATCTGTATGCATTAGCATGCATTCATAAATTTATGTGAACGTCATCGACCTATCTTGGCGATTAACTGTCTTATCCCCTAACCAAATGGCCTCCCACTGGTCGCTAATTCTAGCTGGAACTCTAAGGAATTCATCTTTTAGCCAATCACTTGTGGATATTAAGATTTTTTTATAGTTAGGGACTTTGTGGTGAACTAGTTGATCGATCGGTGAGAAGTTCTCATTATGGATCGATATCAAACAATCGACCAATGACATTCAGTTTGCATTTCTCAGCCTGTTCGAATCACAGTGTTTTCATTTCTAGGTATTCACATATTCCTAAATTGATGATATTCTTAAATATTTAGGATATCATTGACTAGGTCACTCATAAAAAGGTCTGTTCAGTTCACAAGCTGACATCATTTAAAAAACCACAGGGAAAATAGGGAATACTGGACAGATGTTTCCCCCTAGTCCGAGCCTCTTCATCCATCAGCACCTACGACTGTTCGAATCCAGGACCTTCCAGTTACACGATGAACGCCTTAATCATTTGGCCACTTGGACCTGAACCAATGACTCACGATGTATGTAGCTCAGCCGCCAGTCATTGTCACAAGTGAGTAACTGTTCTTTTACCTGACCTGATGGACCCCATGGTTTACGAATTCTCTGTAGAGCTCTCCAGGTAACTTCCTGTATAGAGTCAGTCGCTAGTGAGGAGTACCTGATTAACTGATATAAGGTCTGTTATCGCTACATTTTCCACTCTAGTCAAGAAACTATAAGTACAACATTTGAAGCGTATAGAAATATTTTTTAACTGTTTGTTCAGTCGAGATCTATAAAGTATCAGATCACATCTTAAAAGTGCCTCTATATATAGGACTACAATTCAAAGGTGAAATTATAACCAACAAGTTGAGAAAGTCGATCAAAAGAATGTTTAATGCTGGGAAGTTGGGGCTTATATATTTTTCCATACAACCGGTTGCGATTCTTCAAATGAAAGACGAAGTACCTAGGCCAAGCACCTCTAATTGTATTTATCAGCCCAACTGTTATATTTGTTGCCGTTGCTATAGGAACCTAATATTTCTTACTTGAAAACACCTAGCAATCTCCTTAAATGAAAGTGTTGTCAAAACCACCAATAGTTCTATAATGGATCACCTCATGCAAAATGGGCCATAAAGGTAGCTAGCATTGCAGAATCCTTCTCTATCATCTACCAGGTATCGAATAAACTACCAAAGACATCTAGATAACGAATACTACAAACAGAAAAGGCCACTGATTTTCGCTTAAACCAACTAAGACTCTGTGTGTAAAAGAAGAGAGAGAACATTCCCTGCTGCATCTCTGAGAATAGCCTTTACTAATCGATCATTACTGCTCAATAACCTGAAGGACAAGATATCGCTGTTGACCAACTCTATGTGTGTATATCAATTCACCTGCTCGTGTGGAGCTACGTATATCGGTCGTTCGAAACAAGTTTTGTTCAAGTGGGTGCAAGAACAATATCCCGCATGGTTACGAAAAGGTGGAAGTCGAGCAATAAGAAGCGCGATCATTGAACATCTGGTCGATAATGATCACCCTATCTCTATAGCCTCCGCCTTCAAAGTCATCTACAAGGCAAAGAGTAATTTACCCAAATCCCTACGTACCCGACTCATCTGTATTGCCGAAGCCTTCTTTGGCTATCGAAACAGAAAAGCCAGATCTCTGTGTACAGCAAAAGTTCGTTCAACCCCTCCCTGACTTTCATGGTTTTAATCCCTCTATGCTAAAGTATGGTAATCCCCGATCCTATTTTAGCTCTACCAACTTTTCATTTTTGTCTATTCAATTTGTATACTCTTCCTTATTACGTCAATTGTTACTATTACTACTCTCACTTCTAATTGTCCCCGGTATTATTTCACTTGTTCCACTTGTCATTCTAAATCAATTCTGTATTGCAGCGTTAAATTCTATTTTGTCCAATTTCACACAATATTACGTAACGTTTTTATTTTATTCGATTTGTCTACTAATCCTATAATTGCACACCCTTTTTCAAGTTCTATCCATCCAATGAATTATTCTATATATGACATTAATTTGCTTTGCCACTTGACATTTAACTACGATTATGATCACAAACATTTTAGTTTTAATTGAATTTCATATTACTGTTATTATTATTATTATTATTTTATGCATACATTCCTATGTTTCAATTCCCTCACCGGATATAACCTCTTAAAAACCATATAAATACGATTGTACGGCATGATGATAAATTCGATGTTGAAAAGAGTCTCTTCGCTGAATCATTTGTTTTGATTTTCTATATTGCTTCTCTGTCCTGCTGTGTAGCTTATAAATTCATTAATTCTGTATTATTTCCCTTAACTTATCTGCTATTCAAACAGTTTAGTGTTATATTAGTGCATATTGTCCCTTACTGTTGTTTTTGAAATATGAAGTGTGTGTCATCACGTTTATATATTATTTTAAACATGACTCAGTACCAACTGAAAATGAATAGCGACAACTTTTTGAGGATGTAATAATGACACAGAGTTATAGAAAAAGCCTCCTCACATTGATATCCACCCTTTGTCTACTTATCTTTTGATTCTTAGAGTTGCATAATCCCTTGAATTCTACATAAAAACGTCGTGATGAAATTAGAGATGCAACAGTTATCGTAATTATTCTTCTTCATCAAACCATGTAATCTCATGAGTTAGTCAGTTATTTTCTTCGTGATAAGTGATTCGGGGGATAGGTTGGTAAAGAATTAATTTAAAAATTGTAAATGTAAACGAAAGATTTTAGACAGGGTTTCCGAATACTTTCAGATATTGAAGGGCTATCACAGTATGTCGTTTCCCAAGAGAAAATGTTAAGTCCCAGAATGATCTGAATAGTAACCTGTCTGAATGCTTGCCAACCAAACGATCAATCCAGGATCGAATTCAGGCCGAAATACTCCTAAACACCTCAGCAAGTTTACTAGGAGCCAGTAGTAATTGCAAGGAAGATAGACAGTTGAGCGTGAGGCTAGCAATCCTGCCATGTAGAAACATATATATATATATAACCTTCAACTTTCATCAGTGAAGACGTTGTTTATCTCGATGGCACCTTTGAAGCGACCATACTAGTGTTTGAGACAACAGGTGCTTCCTTCAAATTTCACTGGGGATACCCTTCATCACTCACTTGGGATGCAAATATATCCAGCTGACGAGGTCCCATAAAGGAGGAAACACACTTGTTGGATTCCACTGTTAGCCAGCACCGATCCAATGACACTTAAGTACTGAGAATAACTGACTCTTTGATCGGAGATTATCAGCAGTCAAACCTAATAATTCAAATTTTTTATAGTCTAGAAGGTTGGATTATTGATTCTTGATGCGATAGTTATTTATCATTATTCGTTTTAATCCTTTGAGTTACGTATGCAACGTAACGTAAGGCTTCAAGGCTGAGCTTTGAATTTTCAGTAAGTGTGGCCTCTATTTTTACAATGTGGGGTTGCTATTCTGGTATGTAACCGTATTAGATGCTTGGAGGCAATCGGCGGGAAGCCTTGGACGTTCACGGTCCAGACGTAGATCAACTTCAAGAAGATATCGAAGTCGCTCCAGAGATAGACGACGCTCTCCCTCTCGCCATAGTCGAGACAGAAGACGGTCGCGGACACGGTCTCGTTCTAGGTCCCATGGGCATCGACGCCACACACTTTCGCGTAGCAGAGATCGTCGCAGAGGTGACCGTGTAAGGTCAAGGTCCCGTAACCACAGGAAGTACCGCCATTCCCGTTCGCGCTCTGGTCGTCGATATTCACGGAGTCGATCAAGAGGTCGTCGGGGTGAGCACTGGGGCTTGCCACTGGATTGGGTCACCGTGGCTGATTAATGTTCTACGAGCTCGCTAGCCTTGTAACCAGAAGGTCCTGGGTTCAAGCTCTGGTGGTGGGTAAGTACAGCTGAAGAGTCATTCCTAAATTAGGACAACGGAAACAGCTGTCCAGTGCTTCCGGGTGGTTTTCCAATGGTTCTCCAACTGATTGCAGCTCCTCCAACCAATCAAACAAAATATCCCTACAAAACCAATACTTAAAATATAAACAGACTTTTCTGAAAATATAAATTCAAAGTCCATTCTAATTGATACTGTTGATAGTAATACTAACACTGCCAATAACTCTTATCCTAATATAAACAATTCCAAACAACTGAGAAATCAGAAAATTTCCAAAATAAACAAATAAATAAAAAATAATAAATAAATAAACAAATAAAATTATTTATTTATTTATTCATTGAAAGTAAAACTTACATTTCGCTACAACAGACACCTCATCAATTTTCTTATCCGCTGTCAAACTGATCTGTTTTTTATCGTCCATTGGAGTTATCTCAAATATCACTTTGTCACCTACAGCTGAACGTCAGATCAAGTGGAGTGTGACGGAGAAGAAAAGGAGAGAAGCAGAGGGGAAGGAGAGAGATAGAGACAGTGAGATTAGGAGATTTGCGTGCATAATAAAATAAGGTGATCAACGCTCATTATTATTATCATTATTATTATTACACAGATAAATCACAAAGAAGTACCTGATTAACTGATATAAGGTCTGTTATCGCTACATTTTCCACTCTAGTCAAGAAACTATAAGTACAACATTTGAAGCGTATAGAAATATTTTTTAACTGTTCAGTTGAGATCATCTATAAAGATATCAGATCACATCTTAAAAGTGCCTCTATATATTGGACTACAATTCAAAAGTGAAATTATAACCAACAAGTTGAGAAAGTCGATCAAAAGAATGTTTAATGCTGGGAAGTTGGGGCTTATATATTTTTCCATACAACCGGTTGCGATTCTTCAAATGAAAGACGAAGTACCTAGGCCAGACACCTCTAATTGTATTTATCAACCCAACTGTTGTATTTGCGGTTGCTATAGGAACCTAATATTTCTTACTTGGAAACACCTAGCAATGTCTTTAACTGAAAGTGTTGTTTAAAACACCAATAGCTCTATAATGGATCACCTCATGCAAAATGGGCCATAAAGGTAGCTAGCATTGAAGAAGAATCTTTCTGTATCATCTATCAGGTATCGAATAAACTACCAAAGACATCTAGATATCGAATACACTACAAACAGAAGAGGCCACTGCTTTTCGCTTAAACCAACTGGAGCTCTGTGTGTGTAAAAGAAGTGGGTTCAGTGACTATTGCTAAAGAGAACATTCCCTGCTGCATCTCTGAGAATAGCCTTTACTAGTCGACCATTACTGTTCAATAACCTGAAGGACAAGATATCGCTGTTGACCAACTCTATGTGTGTATATCAATTCACCTGCTCGTGTGGAGCTACGTATATCGGTCGTTCGAAACGAGTTTTGTCCAAGAGGGTGCAAGAACACTACCCTGCATGGTTACGAAAAGGTGGAAGTGGAGCAATAAGGAACGCGATCATTGAACATCTGGTTGATAATGATCACCCTATCTCTATAGCCTCCACCTTCAAAGTCATCTACAAGGCAAAGAGTAATCTACCCAAATCCCTACGTACCCGACTCATCTGTATTGCCGAAGCCTTCTTTGGCTATCGAAACAGAAAAGCCAGATCTCTGTGTACAGAAAAAGTTTGTCCAACCCCTCCAACTTTCATGGTCTTAATCCCTCTATGCTAAAGTATGGTAATCCCCGATCCTATTTTAGCTCTACCAATTTTTCATTTTTTCATTTTTGTCTATTCAATTTGTATACTCTTCCTTATTACGTCAATTGTTACTATTACTACTATCACTTTTAACTGTCCCCGGTATTATTTCACTTGTTCCACTTGTCATTCTAAATCAATTCCTTTTTACAACATTAAATTCTATGCAATTAAATTTCACACAATATTACGTAATGTTTTTATTTTATTCGATTTGTCTATTAATCTTATAATCGCACACCATTTTTCAAGTTCTATCCGTCCTATGAATTATTCCAAATATGACATTAATTTGCTTTGCCACTTGACCTTTAACTACGATTATAATCACAAACATTTTAGTTTTAATTGCACTTCATATTATTATTATTTCATGCATTCACACCTATGTTTCAATTCCCTCACCGGATATACCTTCTTAAAAAGCAATATATATATATACGATTGTACAGCTTGATGATAAATTCGTTGAAAAGAGTCTCTTTGCTGAATCATTTGTTTTGATTTTCTATATTGCTACTCTGTCCTGCTGTGTAGCTTATAAATTCATTAATTCTGTATTATTTCCCTTAACTTATCTGCTATTCAAACAGTTTAGTGTTATATTAGTGCATATTGTCCCTTACTGTTGTTTTTGAAATATGAAATGCATGTCATCACGTTTATATATTATATTAAACATGACTCAGTACCAACTGAAAATGAATAGCGACAACTTTTCGAAGAGTTATAGAAAAAGCCTCCTCACATTGATATCCACCCCTTTTCTACTTATCTTTTGATTTTTAGAGTTGCATAATCCCTTGAATTCTACATAAAAAACGTCGTGATGAAATTAGAGATGCAACAGTTATCGTAATTATTCTTCTTCATCAAACCATGTAATCTCATGAGTTAGTCAGTTATTTTCTTCGTGATAAGTGATTCGGGGGATAGAAATTGATTCGGTTGGTAAAGAATAAATTTAAAAATTGTAAATGTAAACGAAAGATTTTAGACAGGGTTTCAGATATTGAAGGGCTATCACAGTATGTCGTTTCCCAAGAGAAAATGTTAAGCCCCAGAATGATCTGAATAGTAACCTGTCTGAATGCTTGCCAACCAAACGATCAATCCAGGATCGAATTCAGGCCGAAATACTCCTAAACACCTCAGCAAGTTTACTAGGAGCCAGCAGTAATTGGGAGGAAGACAGACAGTTGAGCATGAGGCTAGCAATCCTGCCATGTAGAAACGTCAGTGAAGACTTTGTTTATCTCGATGGCACCTTTGAAGCGACCATACTAGTGTTTAAGACAACAGGTGCTCCCTTCAAATTTCACTGGGGATACCCTACGTCACTCTCTTGGGATGCAAATATATCCAGCTGACGAGGTTCCATAAAGGAGGAAACACCCTTGTTAGATTCCACTGTTAGCCAGCACCAATCCAATGACACTTATGTACTGAGAATAACTGACTCTTTGATCGGAGATTATCAGCAGTCAAACCTAATAATTCAAATTTTTTATAGTCTATAATGTTGGATTCTTGATTCTTGATGCGATAGTTATTTATCATTATTCGTTTTAATCCTTTGAGTTACGTATGCAACGTAACGTAAGGCTTCAAGGCTGAGCTTTGAATTTTCAGTAAGTGTGGCCTCTATTTTTACAATGTGGGGTTGCTATTCTGGTATGTAACCGTATTAGATGCTTGGAGGCAATCGGCGGGAAGCCTTGGACCTAGGTTTCATGCTAGTTGGCACTCATCAGCAAGGCGTATCTGCAACCTTGAAGGAACTGATGTCCCTTCTGAGATTCAAACCCGCGTCACCCAGTGCTGCAGTCAGAGACGTTACCACTGAGCTATTCAGGCTTGCGACTGACCTCCTGTAGGACTGTATTGGATATTTGTGATTTGCACACTAGTCAGTAACTAGTGTAATGTGTCTAGTCCTATCTCCGCTGCAGACTGAATTCTATCAGTCATGTTTGCAATGTGGCCGAATTTGCCTTTACTGGCTGGCTGGCTGGCTATTGTATGTTTAAATTATTGGATTTATAATTGTAAAGTCTGAAGAAGAAGAATTAATTGAAACCACAATTATTCGCTCTAACTATTTTGTTCTGATTAAATATGATTGATCATTAGTATGTACTTTTAGTTTTATATAACTGAATAATTGTCAAAAAGGGCATGAGTTCCTTCAAGGTTTCAGATACGCCCTGATGATGAGTGCCAACTAGTACGAAACCTAGGTCCCTGCAGGGCTTCCTGCCGATTGCCTCCAACCATCTAATACCAACAATTCACGGTGCACCGTAATGCCGATCTATCTAGCAAGCTTCACCGATAGAATTCAATCTGCAGCGAAGATAGGACTAGACACATTACACTAGTTACTGACTAGTGTGCAATCAAAAATGGTATGTAACCTCTTAACCGAACTTACTAGAGGGTGCGTTGGCCAGGAATTGAACCCCGTGCCATGTGGTCCTGATGCAGTGCTTATCTATTAAATGAATAAATGTGTAAATCTTCTTCTTCTTCTTCTTCTTTTCATAATTTACAGGAAGGTTCGCATACATCAATTATAGATGGTTTTCGTCAAATATGGCTTCGTGAACAAGATTGGGTATTAACTCGTGTAGCAGGTGTGGATACACGTGTTCGACCAACACGTAGTGAATTAATGTTAGCCCTACTTAATGTTACATCATTCAGTGTACGTTTATTTATGCCTGTAGCAAGACCAAAACTTGTAAGGTAAGTTTAGTTTGAAAATTATCTCACAAAAATTAAGGGCACAATTTATACTATTTAGGGAAAACAGCGTAGAGTCTCTTGTTGCCGGTGAATTCATTTACTTAGCTGTACAGTCGCAAATATGTATATATATAGATGATTTATTTTGTATTTATGTGTACATTAAGTTTGTCAAACTAAAATACATTTGATTTAATTGAATTTTGGATTTTCCCGTCGATTGATTGGACCGAAGTGCTCGGTCTCAGGTTGACATGTCGGCTTCTTGAGCAGATGCTTCGACGATGTCTGGGCATTTAATTAGTATTTAATTGGTGGATAGTGACTAGCAGTGGAATCCAGGATGCGCATTTCGTCCTATTTCTTCCTGCCAATAGAGTCCCAAATAGCACTTCGGTCCAATCAATCGACGGGAAAATCCAAAATTCAATTAAATCAATATGACCCGTTGCACAAGAGGTGGCTCTCGTGGCCCAAGTGGTCTAGTGGATAACGCTTTGGCGTTTGAAACCATGGTCGCTGGGTTCGAGCCTCGGTGGGAACATCATCACTCACTGAGAAATGCAGGTACATCCAGATGACGAGTCCCAAATAGGACGAAATGCGCATCCTGGATTCCACTGCTCGTCACCATCCACCAATTAAATAAAATACATTTGGTTATGGTTACTTAAAGTAAACAGGTGAAAATTAGTAAGTTTTGGGTGGGTTACGTTATACAAAAATGGTCAGGAGAATTGGAAGCAGATGAAACTAGTGTAGTAACAAAGGTGATGAGTTGTCCCAAACAGTTGTTAAAAAAGAGTTACATAATAATATGAATAGTTTGATGATTGAGTTGTACTCAGGATACACACATAGGAACAAAGCAGAGAATGGGAAATTACGTAAGAGTTCTAAATGAATACAAGAATTATAAGCAATTAAAGAAACAGGCAAACAAACAAAATTAAGTCATCAAAAATCAACAAAGTTGTTACCATGATAGCAGAAGTGGTTAAGTAATTCTCTTTTGCATGCACAGCTCTGGGTATTTTATGTGAATGGCCAGAGCTTCAGCGATACAAAGAAGACGAAACCATTTTGGCTTTGGTAGGTTATTCTTGACTCTGTAGATTACTTTGAAGCAGGAGGCATTTGTTGAGATGGAATGGCCAGTGTTAACCAGGTGTTCAGTTATCACACTCCTTATAGCACCACTATTGCCTTTTCGCAACAATGCTGGATAGTGTTCTTGAATCCTTTTGGACAGGGTGCGCGTCGAACGACCGATGTACCTGGCTCCACAGCAGCAGGTGAACTGATATATGCACATAAAAGTGGTCAAATGCGGGATCGTATCCTTAAGGCTTCTGTAGATCAGTGAACGATTGGAGAACACTATTCTTAGCGTTGCTGCAAAGAGTGTTCTTCTCAGAGATTATGTGATCCTTCTCTTCAGAATATACTACTTAATTCAAATGTAGGCTGAAATAAAATGAACACTTTTCATTGTGAATGTAGCAAGTTGGTATATACTACTAGCTGATATGAATAGTTGGAAAGCACTCAAACGAATCAATAGTGAATACTAATCAGATCGAAGTGATCCAAACACCAACAGATCGTTATGACCGTTTGGAGCAGTTCTCAACAATAGAATATCCTATAACATTCTGCCAATAGAGCCGAACGAATTCTAGCCACTTGCTACCAGGCTGACTATTTGGGTGAATCGATAATACACGAAATTAGGTTTCATCATCTGAAAATCTTCTCGTTTTCTAAGGACATCATGGTGTTTATCTCCACAACGAAATATATAATCGATGGAAATGACGAATTTAACTTTTTACAGTTGTCTGTGAAACCAGCCACTTGACATGATGATTGTGTGTATTGGTTAGATTCAAATTTGACACAGTATTGTCCTCAATACTTCTGGATTGAAACACTAATTCCTCGTACAATATGTTCTTATGTTCCATTTGTGACTATATGTAGAATATTTACGGAACCCTTCGAAGTGAGGACAGGAGTAAGACAAGGCTGGCTGCCTACTATCGCCAATAATTTTCCTGATTGCAGTAGATTGGATAATGCGACAAACAGCGGCGGGCAATGAGGAAACAGGCATAAAATGGACCCACACAAATAACTTGTAGGATCTTGACTTCGCCGATGATATATGTCTGATTTCCCACAAACCGGAAGACATGCAAGCGAAAAGCAACAAGTCAGCAGAAGAAGCATCAAAGAGAGGACTTCAGGTGAACATAGAAAAACAGAGGTAATGAAAATTCCTGGCCAACAACAACAACAACTGACAACAATCAGCATAAATGGGAGGAACCTGAAAGCAACAACCTCTTCCACCTACCTACCTGGGAAGCATCGTTTCAACCACAGGCGAACGGAACTGACGAGGATATCAAAGCAAGAATCGGAAAAGCAAGACAAGCTTTCACTACTCTCAAGTCTGTGTGGAGGTCAACAGCACTCACCATCAAAAATAAAATCCGGATTTTCAACTCCAATGTGAAGTCAGTCAGTGCTGCTATACGGAACAGAGACTTGCACTGCACGTCATAAAGAGCATCTCAAACAAACTACAGACCTTCATTAACAGTTGTCTTCTCTCAATACTCAAGATAAGATGGCCGGCCAGAAAAGATCAGCGATAGAGATCTTTGGGAGCGAACCAACGAGGAACCGATTGTGAAACAAATATGCAGGAAGAAATGGAGATGGATTGGCCATACTCTTAGGAAACCATCAAGTGACATCACTAGACAAGCCATTGCTCGAGTGGAACCCGAAAGGGAAGCGGCGGCGAGTTGGTCGTCAGTGCAAGGGTGACTTGGAGGAGATCATGTGAAGAGGAGATGAAAACGTGTGAGCAGACTTGGAGCCAGGTGAAGACTCCAGCAGAGAACAGAACGCAATGGAGACGCACGGCTGAAGCCCTATGTTCCTCTAGGAATTAAAGGATACAATAATAATAATAATCAGTTGATTAAACTGAACGGCGCAAGAAGTCAATAATTATTACCTCAGGTGGCTTCTGTGTTTGTTAACAGACTTCTCATAGAGATTTGAACGCAAAGAATAAACCCATTCGGGCTCAAGTCACAAGTGATTCCCAATAAGACTTAATCCTTTACTCACTACTGTATCACACTGAAAGTGATACAGTGTTAATAACTGGATAAGGTTTCCAGAACAATTTATTACTTATGATCATATCTGTATTATTGCTATTTCTACTCCTTTGGGTTCCGAGTGGAACATACGGCTTTAACAACACATCTCCAATTTGTTCGATTCTGTACTGTTCTCTACAGCAGGCCCAGGATTGACCATAATCTCTCATCTCCACATGCCCCACAAGATCTCCTCCATGTCACTCTCAAACCAACGACCCACTCGTCGCTTTCCATTAGGATTCCACTCCAGTGATGGCCTGCATTGCGCGCGATATCATCCGACAGCTTCCTCATCTTATGCCCGACCCACCCATCTCCATTTTCTCCTACAATTAACTTTTAGGTGGTTTGTTCCACTGCAAAGTTCATTGTTACTAATTCTTTGTGGCCAGTTAGCTGGCCATTTGATCTTCATTATGGAGCAAGTGAAGTGGTTAGCTGATGATGAAAGTCTGTAACTTGTTGGAAATCCTTTTCGTGACACGTTGGCCAAGTTTCTGACCTGTATAGAAGAATAACTGACTGACTGACTTCACATTTGTGTTGAAAATCCGAATGCTTAGTTTGGGACTCATCAGAAGTACTCATCCGACGGGGTTAGAATTGATGACCTTCAGGTTACAAGTCGAGTTCATAGACCACTCAGACACTAGCACCCAACTCAGTAGCCCAAAAATTCTAACTTCTACCAACTCGTGATTTTAGCGCGACCACGAGCCAATGTCATTGGCGAATATTTGTCCTCACTGGCGACCAGGTGAACCCCCCTTATAGGTCATGACTTCTCGAAAGAACCCATTCCGGACAACCTCATCCTGTGACCAGTCACTAGTGAGCACCAGGTCAACTTAAAGAGTTTGATTTTAGAGATGTGATTTGTCTCAAATCTGAACACTGATTGATATCAGTTAGAGAACCATTGGAAACCTCCACGGAGTGCGAACGAACTCTTGAAGAATATTTAATATTGAATTACATTCTGCCACAGTGCTCATATATATTTTCTTCATTCCTTTGCGTTATGTTGTAATATAGGCTTTCGAGCGTTAATATTTTGAAGCTTCACTGTAGCGGTGGTGGTTTCCACAGCTTTCGTAGCCTAACGCCCATCCTCCGCTCTTTTAACCAGGCTCACTACCACCTAGGTGATGTTTAAGGACGTGTTGGCCGATAATTGACTCCCTGAACCCGTGTGTGTGGCTGCCTAGAATCCTACCACTGAATCAGAGATGCGCAATAATAACTTAAGATTATACTAACTAAATATGCCTCTTCAAGTGGCCGACGTTCCACTATCATAATAGATATTATATTGAAATATTTGTTTAAATGGTGACTAAAGATATTCTGTTTTCACTTTCTGGTTAATTTCTACAGTGTAAAGTACAAAATTTATCAAGCACGCACAGAAATTACAACTTTATCTGGTACTGAAATTAAAACAATTGAAAAGTGTGAATGTCCACCGACAGCCACTGGAGATCACTGTGAGGTAAGTGGGTGCGTGCGCGCCTGTGTATGCGTGTTTTATTCAAAAATGCTTCTTATTCTATATTGTCAAATTAATTCTGCCTACGTCTTTGACTAATTGATTGCGTTTGGACGAAATGTTCGGTGTCTACTGATATGCCGGAAGCTTTAACGACGTCTACGATTAACGTGAAGTTATCTGAGTTGATGGTGTCGCTTTAATGAAGTGTTAGCACTTTTGTTGATTGCTGTCTGGCATGACGGCAATGCGCCAGAAGACACAACACTCTGACCAGCCGTTCATTTGAAAATACTCCCCACACTGGGCTAGACACAAAAGTCAGATCTAACTGTGACAACAACAACGTTTATTGTTCATAACACAGGATTAGATTTGTTTTTATGAGTTTGACCATGGATTGATATCATTTAGAGAACCATCCAGCCTGAAGCCAGTTTGGAAATCTTCTGCCCTCACTCAGCCAGCATGAACAACAAGATTCGGATTTTCAACACCAATGTTAAGTCAGTCAGTCAGTCAGTTCTTCTATACGGGTCGTAAACTTGACCAGAGCGTCACAGAAAGACTTTCCAACAGCCTGTCGCAGACTTTTATCAACAGCTGCCTCCTTCATTGGTTGGCTCCATACTGAAGATCAAATTGCTGGCTGGCTGGCTGGCCAGAAACAATTAGCCACAAGAAACTCTGCAGTGGAACAAACCAACAGACGAGAGCCTATTGTTCAACAAATATGTGGGAGAAAATGGAGATGGATCGGTTGGGCATAATAATAATAATGGCTTTATTCCAAACAGTATTTGTGGTACAGGTATGGAATTTTCAGCGTGCATTACAATATTGCATCTAATTACCTCATAAATTTTATAAGAATTTAAAAATAAAAAGCAACAACAACAAAAAGAAAAAAAAAGAAATAAAAGAAATAAAAAGAACAGCATTGCATTCACATATTTAAACAATGCACCACAGGATATGAAATATAAAATTAGTGTGTGATATAATATATGAGCAACAATATAATAGTAACAAAGAAAGGAGAATAAAAGCTAATGGGAACTATTTGTTAGAGTGCCGCAGTAAGGTGATCGTGTCATACCTAACGGATTTCTCATCACATAACAGCTGTGCCAGATAAGGTATTGTGGAGTTTTTATACTTGGTAATCCTGGCATATAGCTTCCTATAGTTGCTTCTAGTTCTACCAGATGAAATGCAAGGAGAGAGCTGCGTATAGAGAGGGTGTTCGGGGTCTGACAATATAGAATTCGCTAGTTTCTTACATGACATTATATGTCTATCCACAATAGTGTTAACCAGTTGGTTTGACGAAATCCCACTTGCCCTACTAACAGCTTTTAGTGCCCTACGCAGCAAAGCAAAGTCTTTCTTAAGTAGTCCAGGAAAGATTAATGAGGAGCAGTAAAGAGGGATGGGTAGAATACAGGAATTGACAAACTGAGAAAGCAAAGACTGCTTTATACCAGACTGCCTTAACTTCCTAACGTCGAACGTTAAGCGAAACATCTTTCTAGTCACTAGCAAGATGTGAGAGGACCAGGAAAGATCGGAGGAAATACTCAGTCCAAGGTACTTGACATTAGATGTAGTTTCAACCTCTATGCCTTCAATGATAGTGGGACCATGTGAGCTAGCTAGTTGTTGTAGGTCCCTTTTTCGTCTGAAAGTGAAATTTACTACCTGACATTTAGATGGATTCAGCTTAAGACCGTTTGAAGAGGACCACTGACTAATTTCCGAGAGAAGGTTATTTAATATGGAACAGCCTGACTGAGAGTTGACAGGTATGGAGACAGAGAGGTCATCAGCATACTTGACAAAAGTGGCTACATCAGAATGGGGCAAGTCATGTAAGAAAAAAGAAAACAGAAAAGGAGAAAGAACAGCACCTTGAGGAACACCAGGTAAAGTAAGTGAGGTAGTGGAGGAATTTGAGTAGGCTGTCGGATGACAACACGCGCAGTGCAGGCCATTGCTCGAGTGAAATCCCCATGGAATGAGAAGCGACGATTAGGTCGTCGGTGCTAGGATGACATCCAGGGGATCGTGTGAGGGAGAAGGAGATGAGAGATTATGGGCCAGCCAGCTGAAGAGGACATCAGAGAATAGAATAAAGTGAAGATGTGTTTTTGAAGCCTTATATTCCGCTCGGAACCTAGGGAAATTATAATATAATAATACTAATAACCTGATAGATAGTTTTTCAAGAGAAACACTGACTGAAAATAAGTGCAAGTAATCAACATACAGGTTGACTATTCGTGCATACTAGGACGATTACAACTGGTTATTATTATTATTTAAAGTAAAATCATCTCTACTCGAAAATGCTTATAACATCAGAGTTGCTTTTTCAATAGTGCTGTAGCAATGGAATCCAGAATGCATATTTCTTCCTATTTGGAACCCGTCAGTTGAATGTGCCTGCTTCCCCAGTAAATAATGGTGTCTCCCCAATGGGACTCTTACCCAACAACCATCTTTTTGAATACCAAAACGTCATCCACTTTACTATTGAGCCGCATGATTATGAATTCCACAGACAGCTATCACCAAATAAGTAGCTTCAAGTCAGTAATCATGGTTACACCAAGATATTCATTCAAGAAACTGGTATGTCGAAATAAGGACTATCAATTCGATCAAGACGAATCAACTGGAAATCAAAAGTACGAATAAATAGTCTGATAGCTTGTTCAATAACTCGGGAGATCAACATTTTATTCCATGCTAGTCCCTCTCATGAGGACACAAATGCAGCCTAGTGAAATTGAATGTTTTCAAGGATACTTATTGTAAATGAGGTACATTTCTTATCCGCTTTCATCGAGAAGAAACAACCATTACTCCACTATTACGATATGAAAACAAAAGATGAACAACCGCTCCGAGTACTCTTTGATCTAAATAGAAAAGTCTGGTATCATATATATTTGCTGGTGATAAAGACTCCAGAAATAGTGCTTTTACTGCTTCCTAGGGTCAGATTACAAAATTAAAACCCTAAAAGTCTAGAATACAAAAGTATTGATTTTTATTATTTTATCCCTTTGTGTTCCGAGTGTAACATACAGTTTCAAAGTTGTTCTTTGAAGTCTCAGCAGTAGTGGTGTGATGAGGTTACTAGCCTCGCGATCGACCTTCTCGCTTTACGAGGATTACTAGTGGCTAAGCAAGGTCTATGAATGCGACGGGGATCGAACTCTAGATCATGTGCGTCGTTGGCAAGTATTCTAACGATGAACCATCGACGCATAGAAAATAGTACAGTCTTAGCTTTCGAGTTTTCTGAAATGTTATAACTGAGCCTCTTGGTTCAACCTAACCCTTGTAAGTTGAATCTCAGTAATTCAGAGAAGCACACCTTATTTACAAACTGTTGAATTCCACTGAAATGATATTCTTTTCAACCCTCTTCTAGATTGCATCGCCTGGATTCTACTTTCCACCGATTGAACCTAAACCAGGACGTGATATTCAACCACCAGAGGCTATCACTGACCCTTCACTACCTCCTGGACATATTATATGGGAAGGTGGATCGAAAAAATGTCATTGTTATGGTATGTCATCGAATTGTGATCCTGTAACAGGAGTATGTATGGATTGTACTGGGAATACAGAAGGTCCAGATTGTGGTAAATGCTCTATCGGTTATATGGGGGATCCAAGAATTGAACAGCCATGTGTTAAATGTCAATGTCCAACTGAACAAACTGAGTAAGTTTAAACTATATGAAAGGAATTAATAATCAGTTCTTTTGTGGAAATAATAGATCCTTTCAAGGTAACTCTTGGTCTAATCATCATGTGCTGTTTATTAATGATGGTACATAATAGTTGCTGTCGTATGACAAAGAGATCTGTCTTTCACCGATCATAGAATCAACTCTAAATTACTTAAGTGTTTGATGAACATAGTTGCTTATGAATAAAAGCCGTAGGGCTGTTGTTATGATGCTGGATCCTTTGTCACGCGGTCACTGCTTAGTTACTGACCAGTACCCACTTAACTGGTAAAGCAGAACACGAAGAGAATCAACTGTAAAACCGGGTTCATTTATTATGACAAAATTGACTGTATTTATACAGAAAATAAGGTAGACTGGAAATCAACCAATCCGGTTGAGAGTTTGAATTGTGCAAGCGTCCAATCAGAAGCAGGAACAATTGCATGTCAACGACTTGTTAATAACGCGATAATAACTTAACTGATGACCTGATAATTGCATTTTTTGCCTCTTCCTAACAGCTGTGAAACAGATATTCTCTCTTCCAGTATTATCAAATCGGGAGGATTTCCCACTCGGCTATATTCAAAGTGATCTGAGGTTAGTGGTTGAATAGGACTCATTTTATTCTTGTAGAGATAGTCATGATTCTAGGCATCGTGAAGAGACTATTCTGCTTAACATACCTAAACCACTTTTGATTCGTTTCGGTTCGATAAAGTGACATTTACAGCTGTGATCAAAGCTATTTTTCAAATCCTTTTAGTTGCATCATTATTTCGTAGGAGATCTGTACCGCTTTGCACATTTTATGCTGAAGATTCAACTAATCTGAAAATCCTACGATACAATTGTCCTTGGCGTAGACTAGACTAGATTATTATCATTATTATTCCCTCGGGTCCTGGGTGAGACATGAGGGTTCAACAGTACACTTCCACCTTGCCTTGTTCTCTGAATCCCTCTTCAGCTGACCACACGATAGACTATAATCTCTCATCTCCATCTCACATGACTTTCTCTGTGTCGCTGCCAGACCCACGCCCAACACGCTGTTTCCCATTCGGTGTCCAATTGAGCGATGGCCTGGTGTGAGATTTCAACTGAAGGTCTCCTCAGAGTGTGTCCGATCCATCTCCATTTTCTTCGGCATATTTTCTGGGCAGTGGGTTCCTGATTGATTCGTTCCCAGAGTTTGTCGTTGTTAATTCTTTCTAGCCAGCCATTTGTTCTTCATTATGGAGCCGGTGAAGGCGGCAGATTTTGATAAAAGTCTGCGGCAGGCTGTTAGAAAGGCTTTTCTTGATTCTCCAAGTTTCTGGGTCATATAGGAGGACTAGCTTAACATTGATGTCGAAAATCCGAATTTTGTTCTTTATGATTAGTGCTGCATCAGACTAGATTAGAGGAGTTTATTGTTTATTTTCGCTTTTAAATAAGAGAATAACGTTAACAAAGGTGAATGAATTAAGAGCCAGGATCCTTTTCACCACCTAGGGAAGTAATTCTGACCAACTGTAATATGAATCAACATAAAATAAACAGAGAGTAACAGAATAATATAACTGATTAAAAATGCCCATTAAAATTTTCAAAAGAATGGATACTGAACAAAGAATACTCTTTTCGATAACTTTATCATCAGGTTCAACAGTTATGTGCATCTATAACAGTGGATGAATTAGTGTTGTGAACAATATTATTTCTGTCTAAGTAACATCGAATCAATAATATCATTGGAATACAGTTCAATAGCATCAACATAACATTAAACTGAATGTCAGACAGGGAAATTAGGAAAGATAATAATACATATTCATGAAATTATAGTCTCTACTGAAGGCTGGACAGGGCAGTAGTAGTGGCTGGACTTGCTACTTTTGCACACAAAGCACCAGTTGTGCCAGGTGAATCGCGATAGCCTTTGCTGTCTGAAGCATGCGATACCTAGATGTTTTTGGCAATTTACTTGATACCAGATAGATGATAGAGAAGGATTCTTCAATGCTAGTTGGCTTTGTAGCCAGTTTGGACCAGGTGGTCGAGAACATCTCCCAGTATGGCTGAGTAAAGCTGTAGTAAAAACCATCAACAGTTCGATATTAGACCACCTGGTCCAAACTGGCCACAAAGCCAGCTAGCATTGAAGAATCCTTCTCTATCATCTATCGGGTACCGAATAAATTACCAAAAACAACCAGGTAGTGCTTACTTCAAACAGCAGAGGCTATCGCGATTTGCCTGAAACAACCGATGCTCTGTGTGCAGAAGAAGCAACTCTTGTCATCCCTCCTGACCTGGCCTTTAGTGGAGACTTTAAATTCATGAATATGTATTATTATCTTTCCTAATTTCCCTGTCTGATCTTCAGTGTATTGTTATGTGATGTTGATGCTACTCAACTGTAATCCATTGATATTATTGATTCGACGTTATTTAAACAGTATTAATGTTGTTAATAACACTAATTCATTCATTCGTTATTATAGATGCATATAACTGTAGAACCTGATGATGAAGTTATCAAAAAGAGTATTCTTTGTTCAGTAACCATTCTTTTGAGAATAATATAAGTTATTTAGATCTCTGGAATTACAAGGTGACTAGAAGACAACAGCTCTCACCTGACACAAACAGGTAAAAACCTTAACATCTTTATTATTAATCAAAGAATGACAAAGTCAGAAATTAAAAAAGGCACACAAGTTGGGATGACGTAATGAATGGGAGAAAATGACTAATCAATAGGATAGTGTAGAGTGGACAAGACCTAGTGGAAAGACGATAAAGTGTTTAATACATAAAATCTGTGTGAAGACGCAGTGTTATTGATAAACAGTAATAGAGTGATAATAAAATACGGATGATGGGAATAAAAATGACAATAGTAGTAATAGGAGTAATAATAGTGAACTTCCATAATGAAAGGAAGCAAAATTATAGTGAGAACGTTACTCTGGCCACGATAGAGCGAAGAAATGTACATGGTGCTTTTGAATGAAGAGGTCCCGTTTCAGATTCCGAATGTCCAGTGATTCAGATAGCTCATTCGAAGTCCTTTCGTACGATATTTAGGCACTCTGTGTACCTTGAGTTTCAGGTGGGACATAGGACTCCACTGGCACGTCTCCATTTAGTCAGGTTCTCTTCAGTCCTCTTAAGCTGGTCCAACAATTGCCCTTAGTCTCTTTTCTCCTCCTCACACCAAATTGTCGTTTCCTACTAGGGTTCCACCCAAGCGATGGTCCTATTGAGGCGCAGTGTCATCCGACGGTCTCCTCAACGTGTGCTCAATCCACCTCCACTTTCTTCTGCATATTTCTTGACCAACAGGTTCTTGATTGATTCGTGACCAAAGTTTCTTGCTGCTAATTCATTCTGGCCACCCGTCTGATCTTCAGTATGCAGCCAACGAAGGCAGCTGTTGATAAAAATCTGCAGTAGCCTTTTAAAAATTCTCTTCGTGACGCGCCAGGTTCCCTATCCATAGAGAAGAAGTGACACTGGTGTTGAAAATCCGGTTCTTGTTCTTAATCTTGAGTGTAGAAAATTTCCAAACTGATTTCAGAGTGATGAGTGCGTGTCTTGTCTTTCCAATTCTGGTTTCGTGTCATCTGTCTGTAATTGAAACGATGCCTCTTGGCCAGATAAGTGGAGGAAGAGACCTCTTTCTACTTTCTCCTGCTGATAGTGATTGGTGCTGGTTGTTGTTAGTTGGTTATCTTCAACACTTCCGTCCTCTCCATGTTCAACTGAAGTCCTGTCTTCGCGAGTAAGTCTTCGAGTTTTGTGACACTACACATAAATCGTTCACGAAATCCAGATCTTCTAGACTCTTCTTTTCGGTCCAGGGTATGATTACCTTATGGAGTATCAAGCAGATCAGATTTTGTGATCTGGATGACCTTAGTTTCTAAATGAAATTTGGATGAATTCTTACCTCTAACTGTGTAATTTGTAAACTGTGACTTTGATTAGCTTATATGTTTAAATATTTCTGTACTTTCAATTACTTTAAAGCTATGCAATCACTTGTACGCCGTCAACAGATCCTACATATTTACCACATAAGTGTATTTGCAAGCCAGGTTATGCTGGTTTACGCTGTGAACAATGCGCTCAAGGTTATTATGGTGATCCGACAAGTATGATTGCCTGTCAACCGTGTGATTGTGATATGGATGGTTCAAGATCAGAGACATGTAACCAGGATACTGGTCAATGTGATTGTTGGCCTGGTATAAAAGGACGTCGATGTGATCAATGCGAAGAAGATCATGTTGTTGATCGTGGAACTTGTCGTGGTATGTAGAACAATTTTTTTGTAGGTTTCATTTTATTGACTAGAGTTTGGTGTTGTTGCAAAAATTAATCTAACAGTCACACTGATCAGTCTAAATACGGTGCCTAGCCTGATATTGCGTAACAAGTATCCAAGATCTATGGGTTAAGTTAAGACCTAATCCTTCTTAGCGCAATCATGAAACTTATCAGTGTGAACTATCCCCGTTACAGTCTGCTTTCACTTCGGTATTTCACTTCTTAGGTGTTGCGCAGGATGGATGTGAGAATGGCGCGTTGAAAATACTGATTTACTGAAGGCCAACATTTACAGGGCAGCACACTAACTTCAACAGTAGGGTGCCTTCAGGCAGGGAGATAAATCTTATCCGTTCTATATGCTCCAGAATTTGGAAAATCTGCTCCATAGATATGGTCGACATGGAACTCGAAAACCTATGCACAACTCTCTTAAGTAATGGATATCTCAGAAGCTTTACTGAAAGAAACATGGAGAAAGAAGGCGTCCCTAGCCGAATCACGGTGCCTAAGAAGACACTGTTCATGAGATTGGCATTCAAAGGTGACAATCTTGCTGAAGTGACTAAAAGTCGTTTATCTAAATGTGCTAAACGCTATTTTTATGCAGATGACTTTCACTGTGTAGTCACCGGCCGAAATATGATTCGACAATGCGTCAAGGATAAAATACCGCTTATCTCCACATCTATTTGCATATACCTATTCACATGCTCTAATGGAGCTGATCACATTGAACGTTGTAATCGTGTTCTCCGTAAACGCTTAACTGAACACTACCCAGTTTGGTTAATGAAAGTTCGGCAAAGGATGACAAAGTCTTAAACCTGTGAACACATTCTGGAGTCAGATCATTCATACCTACGTGATCTATCCTTCAAAGTTATTTACAGGACCGAATCCAACCACTTCAATAGCTTACGTTTTCTCCACTTATTTATAACCAAAGCTGTGGATATATATGGACAAAAACTTAAATTATGTATTCAAAAACGTTTCGTTAAACCCCTTTCTTTACATTGGTCATAGTTATGTTCTTTTATTTTATTTTTATTTTACCACTTGAATTCATTCCACTTCATTTCATCTTCATCGTTTTTATTGTGATCATCATTGTACTGTTAATTATTTAGACAACACTTGATCTACAATTTTAAAATCTTTGCACCCGTTCACTTATGTTCAATAACCTTTAAAAGTTTTGTAATTCATCCACTTCAACTCTATTTTAATTATGTTTATTCTTATCCTGTGTGCAAATTGAATGCGCAGTTTCTAGTGACATTAAACGCCATTTTTCTGTCGTATAAATACGACTGTATAGTTGGCTTGAAAATGAAGTCGTTGGGTTGAGAAATATTTCTCCGCTAAAAGAAAACTGCGACGTTCTCTAAGACTGAGCTTCCTATACTGAATAATCTTCATCGAATTCGTGTTGTCAAGTTATTTCTCATTGACTTAAGCCCTCTGCCTCCAAACATATTGGGTTTAGACTTTCAGTCCTGGTCCATTTATTTCAACCAGGATTACTGATCATACAGTAAAGCTCCTGTAAAAATTCTATACATTTTATAAATACAGTCCAGAATAATTATGTTATTATTATTATTATTGCTATTAAAATCTCTAGGCTACGTACGCTATAATCACCATTTTTCTATTATAGACTGTCGTGGACCATGTACCGGTGAACTGCTTATCAAAGCTGATAGTGTAAAAGCTCACATTGATGGATTGAACATTACAAGTTTAGCACATCGTGGTCTAGAACGACTTAGACAACAAGTTGAAACAACTAAACAACGTTTTACTAAACAACGTGAAGATCTTGAATCAGAAATCCTTTCACGTACAAGGCAGTTGATGCGACAAACTGATGAAATACATAAAAGTTATGAAAGAATAAAAATCAATTATGAAACTGTGAATAAATCAAATTGTGATATCAGTCAACAGACTAAAGAGCTGTACAATCAAGCTGAATCAATGGAGAGTACAATAAGAAATTGGTTAGATCGTTTAAGACGACAAGAATTCGGTCAAGCAAGTACTAGTACAGAATTACAGAATTGGCAAGAACATGCACGTCAGATTAAAAATGATTTAGCTAATATTGATCTTAGTTCAACTGAAAATTGGTTAAACGAAATTCAAACAGAAACTGAGAATAGAATTCAACAAATTGATGAATTAAATCGTTTATTAAAACAAGATAAAGCTAAAACAGATATTGAACAATTGATTGTTTATCAAGAACAACAAAAGCTACTGACTGATTATCAAACTGACCAATCATATCGTATAGGAAATGGGACAAAGTTAGCTGCTAATGAATTAGAATTGGCTCTGGTAAGTTGTGATTACAGCTCTGCTTAACAGTTGCCTGTGTATATCATGCACATATCATACATTTTCTTTGACTTTAAGTTAAGATCCATCCTGAGCTGACATAAGTTAGAGAAACAATGGAAACTGGGAGGCGGTGCACAGGTGTTTCGTCCTCTTTCAGGATTCTTCATCTGCGTGCACGCATGACTCCACTGGGGAGCAAACCCATGACCTATTAGACTCACGTTATCAGTCAGCCAGTGTCCAGCGTTCCATGAAGAACTGACTGGCTTGACATCAGTGTTAAATCTCTGAATCCCGTTCTTCACGCTTCTTAGTTCAGCAGACTATCCAACTGATTTCAGATTTAATGAAGGTTTGTCGTGCCTTTCTAATCCTGGCCAGTTTTGACATCCTCATCTGTGTTGCCGCTTGTTGTTGAAACTATGCTGCCCAAATAGGTGAAAGAAGTTACTTCCTCTGAATGTATCCCATTGATGGGGATTGCCGCTTGTTGGTGTCTCTGCTACCAGCCTGTTGATCTTTGGGTTTGTGAGACATTTGACATAGGTTGTACGCGAAGTTCAAATCTTCTAGAGTCTTCTTGTTGGTCCAATATACACCCACTGTCTGCCGCATGATCCAGTTGACTACAGTGAGGAATATCACTGGTGGTAGTAAGCAGCTATATCTTACTCTTGTCTTCCTTTTAAAAGATTCGCCGAGAGATCAATCAATTATTCAGACACAACAAGATGGTTTTGAGCGAACAGGTGATTTGCATAACTATTGTATTTGTTGTCAATAGAAGACATTGCGAAGTGGTCACACTGTGTCGTGAATTGGTAGAAATTGGAATTCATGGGCTGGCCATTGGATCAGGTCTCAGTGGCTCAATGGTTTACGCGATCGCTCGCCTTGCAACCAGAATGTCCTGGGTTCGAACTCTGGTGGTGGGTGCATACTGTGAAGAGTCCCAAACTAGGCTGACGAAACAGTTATGCAGTACTCCCAGGTTCCCTAAAATGGTTCTCTAACCAAGTCAGCTCACGGGAAAAACTCCAGCCAATAGAATATAATTTTCATTGGGGCGTGGGGGAGTAGTGAGTTATATTCAATGGTTTAGGAGAAACATGATTACCGGAAAATACAAATAAACAAATACCAACAAAATGGGAACACTGTATGTAAATTCAAGAGCTCACAGATGAGTTTCCAGACCGTAGAGGTTACGAACTTCCTGGAATAATTTCAGCGCCGAGTTAGATTGATTCATTATAAATTATTTAAATTAATCCCAGCGTCTTTAAGAAAATCGAAACAGGATTTTTCTGAACGTTTCACTGTGTAAGCCACCACAGCTTCTGCAGCAGCAGAATTATTCGCATTTTTATTAGTCATCAAAATATGTAGTCAAAACGTCTTACATAAATTGAGGTCAGTTTATTTGAAGATCACTTGTCGATAGACATTTGTACCAATAAAAATATGTAAACAGTCATCATATATTTGTAATGACTAATGTCAGATCGTTATTGTGTATATTTGTCTGTATGAGTGTGTCTGAGTGAATGTTATTTGTCATATGGCAAACACGTCGATTCACATGTGATAAACACGATGATACATTTTTTTAAGGGTCATGGAGGTTCATAGAGGTTTTTGTTGTTTTTTCATCTATCTTGCTTCATTAGAGTTTGTCATATGGGTGATAAGTCTATCTCTTCTTTCCTATTTATTGCATTTGACGTGGTTAATATGTGCAAGGCTTTAGGGGTCAACCTTTCTTTATGTGAATAAAATCCTCTTCCTAGAATTTCGACATTGTCGAAATCAATCTAATGTCCGCTGCCTATCGCATTCATTGCTATAGCCGATCTTTTCTCTAGACTTTTTAATTCTACTTCATTTCTAGGTGAACGTTTCGTGCATATTCTATGTTCATTTACTCTGTCCTTCACCTGTCCACTACTCTCCCCTATATAGCATGCATCACATTCTGAACACTTTATCTTGTAGACACAATTACTTTGTGACATTCTGGGAACTATATCCTTGACATGCACCAACAGTTTCTCCAGAGAATTAGAAGGTTTGACATAGACTTTAATATTATATGAGGCAAACAGTCTTTGAAGTTTTTCAGCTGTGTCCTTCCGATATGGAATGGCTATCGTCGATAGGCAAGATTTTTCAATTTTTGGTTTTCCCTTATGCTCCTTTCTATTGATAATATTATCAAGTAGCTTTTCCGGATAACCATTTCCAACCAAAATCTATTTTATATTGGATATCTCGTTCTCCATATCATTATCATCATTATCTGTTATAATGTTTCTAGCTCTGTTAACGAGATTTAAAGCCACTGAAACTTTCATTCCTATTGGATGATCTGATTGGAAATTCAAATACTTGTTGGAATGTGTCAGCTTTCTGTATATGATAAACTTTAGTTTCTCGTCAGTTTGTCCTTTTACAAGACAATCAAGAAAGTTTAGAGTTCTCTCAGTCGATTCCACTTCATTAGTAAACTCTAAATACTCTGAGATTAAGTTAATATTTGTTAGAAAGTTTTCTTTGCCAGCTTATCAGGTTTAATGATAAAATAAAGAGGTTAAATTTTCAACTGAAATAAAATACTAAAGACATAATAAGCTTGGTGTAAATCACAAAGGTTGACGCATAATAAGGACACTGGTGGAGTGAGGTAAACTAGGTGAAACCCTAAGCAGGATTCTTATTATTGTTCCCTTGGGTTCCTAGTGGAACATAGGGCTTCAACTGCACGCCTCCACTTGCTTCTGTCTTCTGCTGTATTTTTCAATTGCATCCATGTTAATCCATACTGTTTCAGTTGCTCATCGCACGATCTCCTCCATGTCACCCTTGGATGTCGCACTCGCCGCTTCCCTTTCGGGTTCCACTCGAGCACTGGCCTGACGCGCGATGTCACCCAACGGCCTCCTCAGCGAGTGTCCAATCCATCTCCACTTTCTCCTGCATATTTGTTGGGCGATTGGTTCTTGTTTTGTTTGTTTGTTCCCATAGCTTCTTGAAGCAGGATTCTTAATAAAGTAGAAATTAGGGTGGCATTTAAACCTACAAACTGACTCAAGGACAAGCCCTGTAAGTTAAAGGACCCTACTAATCCAAACAGACAGAATCATATTTCTCTCACACCCCTGAATATAACTCACATGTCTTTAATGGCTGGCTATTTGTATTATAATATTCATGGATTTATTACTGTAGAGCCTGATGAATAAGTTATCAAAAACACGTGTTCCCTCAAAACCATCTTGTTCTGATTACACCACAATATGGATTTTCAATTGTCCACAGTATGGCTTGACGGACTATTACTGATTTTCCGGTAGATTTCGTAACGAAAATTGCAATTAACAACACACATGTCAGTAAAGCGATCTCTTTCCAGGTTCCACCTTGCAGATCGATAAAGTTTTGACTGCTTGAAGATGTAGTCTCAGCTGATATTGTGTTACTAGAAGTATATAATAATGAGCTGTTGACCGTTCCGTGTTCTCTCTTTTTGACAAACATTGACGTATCTACACGATGTCATACTGATATGGCCTATGTACTTAGCTCCACAGGAGCAAGTGAATTATTAAATATACATTGAAGCTGCTAACAGCGGGATGTTGATTCTGATGCTTTGTTGAACAGAAGCATTTGTGGATAAGGTGAGGTGTAGAGATGCAGCAAAGAACGCCCACAGATTCGCTCCCGACAGACAACGTCGGAGAAGTCATATTACACTTATTTTGTTTATTCCCAAGACTTATACCAAAAATAAATATGCATGAAAATAGATTGATATGATGATAATGAGCACATCCAGTTAGTGTTTAAGTAACCCACAGTAACCTTATAAGGACTACTTTTCGGTAAGATTAAGTCCCAACCACTCATACCAATAGGTGGTATGTATTGTGTTGCATGTCTTAGTGGTTGGTGCGTTCCATCCCTGATTTGGACTGCTGACCGCTCTCAAACTGGAACTGTACAACTACTATGCTCGACTTATTTCATTCCTTGAGCTCCACGTGGCAGATAGGGCTTCAAGTTTTGAAGTTCCGGCTAACTACAGCGTTGTTTTTTTCAGATGAGGCCGTAAGCCCTACACCTAACCTTCTCTTCTTTCCGGATTTCTACTACTGTCTAAGCAAGGACCAGGGATGCATAAGACCATAGTCAATGCCAGACCTCATTCCGAGAATGGTTAGTAAGCAGGTACCTATTTGTTTTCAATGATTCTTGAACAGATGTTGAAGTATATATATACATATATATCACTAACCCTCTCTTTCCTTTTACCTCCCTCTTTCATTAAGAAAAAAGCCAATGCTTTAGCTGATACCGTCAAGACAACAACAAGTTTGAGTACTCTTCAGTCATTCGAAAGAGAATCAAAAAATTTATATCAACAACTAGACGAACTTGAAGAAATACGTATTGATGAAGAACAAGCCGAATTATTTGACAAAGCTAAAAGTATCACTAGACAGCTAAATCAAATCCAATTGCCTAGTTCTGAACAAATCTATATCCCACCAGAGTTGATACGTGATTCTATTGAACCGCTTGAATATGAAGCCCAGAGAATCCTATCAATTCTTACACCTTCAGAACGATTAAATCGTACTTATTTAGCTTATAATGCTTATCAAATAATTGTTGATAATATGAAATCAGCAGAGAATGCTACCAATGCAGCTGAAGAAGCCTTAATTCAAAGTACAACAACAGTTGAAGGTGTACAGATATCATGGCAAGATCAACTTAAAGATGTCATTAAGAAACGTGATGATATAACTGATATATTGAATAATCATTCAGTTATCTATGGATCACATAATGACACATTGAATCTGATTGATAGTGAATTACAACAAACTGAGAATAATCTGGATACATTAAAACAAGTTGCTTCAAATAATTTGGATATGACAAAGAGTATTGCTAATAAGGGTGAGGAAATTGAATTGCACTTCATTGTAAATATGCTAAGACTTTCTTCGATATACTGCCACCGATCGTTAGGCCTTTCTGCTTAATTCTGAATATTTAAGACCAATAATACAGGCAAGGAGCATACCTCCATTCCATGACATCACTTAAAACCGACTCCTCAATTGCACATAAACTTTCTATTTCTCTCCACATAATTTTTTGTTGATTGTCCAGTCAACTCTACTTTCTTCTCCATACTTGTTGGATAACTGATTGTTGGCTGTTTCTCTGCCTGCCATGGTTTCTTCTGTCATATGCTTCCTGGACAAGCAGTAGGATGCTTTCTCTTTTATTCCTTTAGATTCCAAGAGGAAAATAGGGCTTCACGCTGGAGCTTTGAAGTTTCAGTGGAAGTCGTGTTTCTCACTTCTGGCTGCCGTTGCTAGCTTCACAACCAACATTCCCTCTTTACCGAGATTACTGCTTGTTAAGCGATGTTTGAGAGTGAGTCAACCATGGTTTGAACCCCGGACCACAGGCGTGGTCCACTGACGTGAGCTTATGAAGTTGAATCGGCTGCGATGGCTGGAACAAGTATTACTTATGCTGAACCATTACCTACCTCCACGAATAGTGTTAGCTGGTATACGATTAGGTTGGAAAAGAATTAAAGGTGACCAGACGAAAACAGGACATCAATCTAAGAAGATTTCAACTAATGGTCTGATGTACATAAGAGGGTTTTGACTGTCTGGTTTGAGTCCTCAATAAGCTAGGAACCAATAGTTGAAGGATGTTGGGTACTTCCAGATTATGAAAATCCTCATTATTCTTCCTGAATTGTTGTTCCTCGGTTTACTGAAGGTCAACTGAATTTAGGTTTCAGACTGTACCGCTCATGACCTGTATCAACGAGATGCTAGGCAAGATCACTACTGCAAGTGTTTTTTCCTTTAAAACTTAAGCTTTGTGGTACACGTTCAGAAAACCAAAGGTGTGCCATTCTTTCTCTTCTCCCAATGCAACTGCTGTGTATATCAATCAGCTCAGTCAGTTTTTCAAGCTATGCACAGTTGATGAAAAGCTGACAAAATAAACGATGGTAACACGACAAAGTTAAACTATCAATATCGGTGGAACGCAAACGCACGAATGACCTTGAACCAACCAATCAGGAAACTAGTGATTTCTACACAAAGATGACGTTTATTTACAAGAGAAGTACATGAAAACACATTAAACAGCGTATTTCGCTCTGACATGACTTATAGATATATCCCAGCTATAATGAACTAGTTTCTATGCAGGTAATCATCAATATGAACGAAAAGGAGTTCCTTTTGTAACCCACTTATTGCCCTGACCCTGTTTGTCAACCTACTCCAGAAGCCCACGACTGAACTGGTATAGGTTCCAGTAAGGAGATCTACGAAATCATCTCATTGGTTCACTCGATGACGTATAAAACTCAAATCTGATAGACGGTTGTATCCCACCTATTCGTCAGTACGAATAGTAGTTCCAGGAATGACTAGCCTCTATATAATTGGTGCAGGGGTGACGGTATTGTGATTTGGAACCACCTACACAAATCCCTCCTGAAGTTCCGTGTTGTAAATTCCAAATACCCAAACTTTGTTTGCCTTAGAGTGACCACAGTTATATATCTTATTTATGAGAACTGTTTCATCGTTTCGAACAATAGCAGCAGCTCCTTCTAAAAGCTACTACTCCGGCGACGCTATATCTCCGTAGTGGTGGAACAATTGGACAGTAAATACCAAGGAATTCTCCATCTCTACAGTCGTTCAACCCATTCTACTCTTTAATATCGAATAATGGCAGATAAAGAGTATATTTACCAGCGGCAGTTTCGGTTTAGAAAGGAAAGTTCTTAGAAAACAATCAACTGAGTGTATAACTAGCAAATACGAACGCTCATTCGTTTCCTACAACATGTCCACCTAAATATATGTTCATCACCTGCTTCTGAACACCGCTAAATGTACAAGGAAGCACCACAAAGACATTTACGGCTACGTGCTAACAACCCATTGCTTAAACAGTACTTAAAAATATCGTGGATAACACTCATGTGGGCGGTATAATATTGGTCGATCCATTATTCAACGACTAGTATAGGTTAAAGGCCATTGGTGGTACACACTCCCTGATCGTGTTACTTTAACTTGACCGATCACACTTGTTACTGCACAAACTGTTGCCTTTACTTTTTACAAATAAGAATAATGTTTTACGACGGGTCAACAGTATTTCAGTTTTTCTGTTTGGCTTCAGCTGTAAATGAGTTGTGCTCAGTCATTCTCTGAGTGGTATTTGTTTTAAACTAACCGCTTTACTCTCTGATTTTTATTTTATGCTAGTTGATTCAATTAGACAGTTTTTACAAGATACGAAACCATTAGTAGAAAATGCTACAAGTAAGGTAGAAATGCAAAGAGAACGTTATGACAGACTACATGAACGTTTACAAGAAATGGAGAATAGATATTCTCAAATACAAGGAACAGCTAAAACTCTAGGTGAGTGAATTAAGATTGATGATTAATACTTTTTTTGTAATTTGTTCCACACTACTTTTATTATTTTAAGTAGCATAAAAATTTGGTATGATTCTATGGGTACATAGGAAGAGACAAATTATCACACCTAATTTTCAACGGACTTTTCGCCTTTTTATTCAGATGCTGATGATGCAGTGACGTAGGCGTACTGAATTAGAATACTAAGGTGGGATAAAATGGCTGTGATTAGTTTATTGTTGTCAGTCTGTGACGTAATTTTTGAAGGCCAAACACGTGAATACACACGACATTATTACTATGATTAGAACACAAATTTGGTACATTATGGCTACCAAGAGATGTGCCACACATAATTTCACAGTTTGTACGATGACAGGGTTACTGCATAGGCTCCCAGAATAAAGCGGATGGTTGTTTTAGGAGACTACCCTTCGAGCCTTAACCCACACGGTAGTAGATTATCCTAAGAAGCTAAGTTCCCATGGTTGACAGTGACCAAAACGGGTTCATTCGCTACTGGATCATTCCGGTTTCTGGAGTCCATGTACACCATATGTTTCGAATCAAGGTTTCCTTGCCCCCTTAATTCGACCGGCATGTCCATCAGTCCTATTTAAGCGTAGACATTTCCATTCGCCCTTTGACTTTGTGAGGAATATCCTTGCCGTGTGAATGCAGTGAAGAGGACCAATCTGGCGAAAGTGTACTCACATTAAGGCATTTCGAGAGGAAGGAACACGTGTCTCCACTCTCGACCATACCAGATCGTTTATGGGAGAACTAGTCACTGAATAAGTTGACACAGTGGACAGAAGAATTCGAAATAATCACAAAGGAAGAGTGCTATCACACCCTTGATGTACAAATGAAAGCATGATAATGCACTTTACAATATAGTTAAATTTTATGAGCAACACAACACTGATTTACACACTTTCAGTACTGAAGCATAGAAGAAAAATTCAAAATCAATGCTTGATTGAAGGATTTCAAAAAAAAACTGATGTGAAAGTATACGTTGATTGAAAAGCGCGTAGGTGAACTCAAATACGGTGAATTACATCACTTAGAGTTCGATGAACTAAGAGAGCGACACCTGATAACCTAATGAAGTAATGTTCATTGGCACAATTCCTAGGAATTTTTCCACAATATTTACTGCGATTGACTTCATTGAAACACAGTCAGCAGTGTATGCGCATAGTGTGTACCTTTCACGAAGTAATTCGCCAAAATGCGATGGTGCATATAATCTTACATCTGAAGTGCATAATAAAAAATATAGTGAAATAATGAATGAAAAGTTTGCGAGTCATCTAAAAGCCAAGACAAACGTCTATAACGGCTAACAAGATGACTAAACGCCAAAGACAACTAACTGAATAGCTGTTCTATATTCCCTCTGATATTCTTCACAGTAGTGTCTTGAAATGTCATGCTACTCTGGAGGTTGATGCACAGGTGAAAATTCCCATAAAAATCTCCAAAACTCCTGTCGTTTGAGTTCTTTTCTTTGAGAAATATACTGAACTGTTAGTGTGAGTTTATAATGAGGTCAAATCGGATCCCAATAAAATCCTCTCCTTGACGGCATGACCCAGATAATACCAGATTTTAGTTAGTTTTTTACTGTTGTTTCAACACGCAACGATATAGATCATCACTGTTCACTTGAATACAGTCCCCATCATCTAAGACACAGAATGTTGTCGAAAACTGCAGAGACTTATCCATTCAAGGAAAAGGCTGCTACTGCTAGAAATTACAGCTAACACTATATTCTCACTTCATATGAGATCGATAAATTACAAGATCCAGAAGTGAAAACTATGCCCTGACTGGATTGTATGCATCAAGTTAAAAATCCAATGGCGTGACCCATATTAATTATTTTTTTTAAAGTTTTATTATTATTCCTTTGGGTTTCAAGGGGAACACAGAGATTCAACAGCACATCTGCATTAGATCCTCTTTCCTGCAGTCCCGCTTAGCTGGCTTCACGATTTACCATAAACTCTCATTTCCTCATCATACAATTTCATTCAAAGCATCCTCGGCCCCAGGCTAAACTTGCCGTTTCCCATTCGGGTTCCATTCGACGGCCTGGTGTGCGATGTCAGCCATTGGTCTTCTCAGAGTGTGTCGAATCCACCTCCATTCCTTTTGGCATATATGTGTTGATTCTCGGTTGGTTCATTGCCTGTCAGAGATCCTGGTTGCGCTAATTTTTCCTGGACAACTAACTAATGCTCAGTATGGAGTGTAGGGATCAGCTGTCGATGCAATCTGAGTGTCTTGACGGAAATGCTTTGAAGAACTGTTCTTTAATCTAGGTTGAGGTCAAATGTCTAGTGTACATATTACATGGGAAATAATTACTCATAGTGTAGCGTATGCTACTGACAAGAGTTATCAGTAGCATATAAAGAGAAGCTCATTGGCACAAAAATATCAAATAGCAGAGAGATAGATAGGACGTCAAAGAGAGCAAAATGGACCAGTATTACGGCAAAACATGGGAGACACAAACAGAAGACAAAGAAACACAATAAGAAGGCGGCAGAAGTAGTACACAACACGGAAGATCTGAGCAGATGGTGATTTGAACATAAGGTGTACATAATTTCCCTACATAGAGATATCAGATCTCAAATTTATATTCCGCTACCTAGTCTCTTGTCTTCTATCGTTTCAATAATATTTCTTTTCCTCTCCTAAAAGTTGAAATAAATTCCAATGAATCTCTAAAGTTCTACTCCACAAGTGTAATTTTTATCACATATGAATTATGCTGCCTATCCTTCTATCTGTCCACAGTTGATCGAGCAAACATAAGTCAAACCCATTTAGCCAAATCACTCGACGAAGCTGAAAATGTTGCTAGACAACTGGATGCAAAAATGTTAAATTTACGCCGACTGGCTGATGAAGCACGTTCAATGCTTGATGTCACCTATGGATCACTATCTCATGATCCAGTTCCCCTACAATTAGGTCAAGATTGTGTCTATACACTAGTACCGTATAGTTTAACAAAATCCCGTGTATTCGATATTGAATTCTGGTTCAATCTGCATAATCTACCATCCCTGCCAAGTATGAGTAGTGTACTGATGGTTGGACGTAGAGCTTTTGAAGCGCATACACAAATGTTCGCTTTCACTATTGAAGCACCGGATGCAAAACTACGCTTCTCATGGAATACACCAAATGGTCAACTGGAATTAGGTCCCATAGTAACGAATACATGGTATCATACACGTGTGACATCAGTCGGTGGTGAAACACGTATGATACTTATGGAAAGACCATTCCAAGATCAAGGTGATATCAGTCCAGAGGTGAAACAAACCGCCACCACAAACGGTACACTTGATCAAGAAGCAAATCTCATCATGGATAGACAAATGGAATTACGTATCGGTGGAGTGATACAGTCTAGCAGTCGACTGAGTAATCCTGAAGCATGGGGTGATAATGGTGCAGAGGTATTTTGGTCGCGTATTATGTCAATGGAATCAGTGAAATTTTGTATATTCAATTTAAGGCTGTCAAGTCTACCGATAAGTATTGTCAATTTTGCTGATGCTAATCCTGAATGCTCTAAACCAAAAGAATATCAGTGTCAACTGTAAGTTGAACAATTTTCACTTTTTTTTAATAGTATGCTAGAGAAGCTCTTTCATCTTACAGACTACATAGACTATTCCGTTTTAATATTGCAAAAATATTCATTCACACATCTATAAAACACAAAATAATCGAGCAAAGAATATTCTTTTCGATAAATTCCTCTTCCAGGCTCTACAATTATATATATGTTTATATACACAGAATATTTTAAATTGGTAGTTAATAACAATATAAGCGTTCCTTGAAATAATATCGATTTGTAAAGTATGATCAATGCTATTGCAGTTCATTAAAGATGCTTAAATTATAATAATAATAATAAAGATATAATAGCGAATAGAATATCAACTAAAATTAAGGAAATTTCACAAAAATTCTGGATTATTCAAACCTGGATGGCCAAGGTAATGATAATGACTGAACAAACTTCTTTTGAGTGCATAAATTAGGCTTATTAATATGAATCCCCACAGCCTCAGCAATATTTAGAAGTCGAACTCTTAAAGCGAAATTGAGATTCGTAGGTATGCGGTAAATGACTCTGAAAGCATGATTAACGTCAGTCTTGTGTTCTGTCTCCACAAGATGAGCCAGAATAGCGCTGCGAATGGATTTTGTTTGACCTTTGCTTCACCAGGCAGGGTGATGTTCGGGAATTCGACGCGAAACACGCCTAATTGTACGGCCTATGTAACTGGCTCCACAGGAGCAGTTAAATTGGTAAATACACATGGAAGAGGCGAAATTAGGCAGTTTGTCTTTTATTCCCGAACGCAGAAGAGGAGTGGTTTTAAAGATACAGCGTAATTGAGCAGCAGGGAATGCTCTTTTTACCGCATTTCTGAGGCGATGTGCTAGTATCTCACTTGTATTGTCTCCTAGGAACTGCATCTGTAAGAAAAAGGCTTTTTTGGAACTGTTGGTAACTTGGACTGTTTTGGTTTTAGATTCATATTCTTATCAATAAACTTTTCAGGATAACCATTCTCACTTAGCAACCGTTTAATGTTGTTAAGCTCCTCGTCAAGACATTCATCCTAGCAAATCTCTCTTGCTCTATGGACCAAGCACTTTATTAGATTGCGTTTGTATTTCAAGGGCACAAAGCTGGGAAAATGTGTGTACTGGCCCGTTGATGTAGGTTTTCTATAAACACTCCTTCTTATTCTGCCGTCCTCTTTTCCGGTCATAAGGACGTCTAGAAATGAAATACTAGAGTCTTTTTCTTTCTCAATAGTAAAATTTATTGCAGCATGTACCTCATTAAATTTGTCCAGGATGTTCTTTGCCTCTTTTTCGTTCTTCATAATCAAAAAAGTATCATCCATGTATCGACAATAAATTCGAGTTCATTAATAACATCTTTCAAAGGTCCATTTTGTAGTTTCGCCAGGAAAATGTCGGCTAGAATGGGTCCTAGTGGCGACCCCATTGCCACACTGTCGATTTGTCTATACAGTTCCTTATTAAGTGAAAAGTGGACATTCATTGTACATTTCAAGAGAAGCTCCTTCATGAAAGATATAGGAATGCCAACCTCGGTGTTTCGTCTTTTAAGTTCTTCACATATAAAGTCCACTGTTTCCATGAGAGGTACATTGGTGAATAAAGAAGATACGTCAAATGATATCATGAATTTATTATCAACATTTAAATCTCTTATCCTTTCAACGAATTCAAATGTATCCTTTACACTATGTTTCACCAACTCAGTATGAAGGGGCTGTAAGAGTTCAACTAACCATTTGGCTACCGGATGGTATGGTGAATTTAGCATATCTAATACTGGTCGTAGCGGTACACCATTTTTGTGCACTTTAGGCGAGCCATATAGTCTTGGTGTGAACGTTCCGGTGGGTTTAAGTGACGTGTACTGACTCTGTGAGATGAAGCACTGTTGTTTCAGTCTTTTCAGTGCTTCCGCCAACTGCATCTCTATCTTGCTGTTATTAACTACTAATTTAAAATATTCTGTGTATATAAACATTTGTATAATTTTAGAGCCTAGAAGAGGAATTTATCGAAAAGAATATTCTTTGCTCGATTATTTTGTGTTTTATTCCGTTTTAACCACTTGGAACAGATTTCTCACTAAGCAGATTATAAACTGCACATAGTACATGAGAGCTGGTGAAACTGCCCAGTTTTCTTAGGGTTTGAGACTAGGATCCACCACCTAGAGTCGGCTGTTTTAGCTTATGAGTCACATAAAACTGGAAAGTGTTGGATCAGCTACACGATATTTCATAACAGTAATGTCCAGGATAATATTGGAATGTCTGTTTGGTGGAGTTGAATCTATATTACTTTGAAAACCAAATTATTATTATTATTCCGTCGCGTGCCGAATGGGCTTCGACAACAGATATCTTCAGCTGGGTCCGCTATTGTCCATAATCTCCCATCTCCTCCTCCTCCCCACACGATCTCCACCATATCACCCTCGCACCGACGACCCACTCATCGCTTCCCATTTGGATTCCACTAGAGCGATGGCCTGCATTACGTACGATGTCATTCGATGGTCTCCTCAATGTATGCTCGATCTGTCTCCATTTTCTCCTATATATTTGTTGAGTGGTCGGCTCTCGACTGTTGGTTTGTTCCACTTCTGAGTTTCTTGTTGCTTATTCTTTCTGGCCAGAAAAGTGGGCAGCTGTTGATGAAAGTCTGTAACCTGTTGGAAATCCTTTTCGTGACACGCTGGCCAAGTTTCTGACCCATATGGAAGAAGTGACCGACTACCTTTGAGTGAAGATTTCCCAACTGGTTTTAGAGTAGTGAATGTGTACCCTGCCTTTCCGATTCTGCCTGGTTTTGATGTGCGTCGGTGGCACAGTGGTTAGGACTCTCGCCGACCATGTACATGGTCCGAGGTTCGATCCCCTGCCGACGCACACCCGATATCTATGGTCGGCCTGAATTTGGGCTACCGATATCCATACTGAAAATTCCATACTTGTACTGAAAATACGGTGTGGAATCAAGCTGTAAATCAAAATAAAAAATAAAAAAATATCCCCATTGGTTCCATCTACCTTTAATCAAAACGATGCTTCCTAGATGAGTGAGGAAAGCAACCACTTTCAAACTTCTCCCGCTGATCGTGACTAGTGCTTGTTGTTGCTGTTAGTTGGCTATCTTCATCACCTCCATCTTCTCTGTGTCCACTTGAAATCCTGTCTTTTAATAGCTGCTTCTCCTGCCATTTTCGCCTGCAAGTCTACGAGTTTGTGTAAAATTAGACATATATCATCTGCAAAATCCAGATCATCTAGAGTCCTCTGATCGGTCGAACCTATTCCTGTCTTCTAGACCCCCTCCCCACAATCTGATGCATAACCCATTCCACCACAATTAGGAATATCATGAGTGTCTTTTCTTACTCCTATCTTCACTTCGAACGCCTTGCTGAATTTTCCCTTGTGGATCACATGACACGTACCATTATCAGATAGCTGTTGAATGAGATCAAGTATAATTTTAGAAAAATGAAATCACACCTCCTACAACTAAACTCATTAGAATTAATCTGATGCTCTCCAGTGACTACTGACTACAAGACGGAGTTGCCTGGAGTTCTAGTGAGTGAGAAGTCGTAACCAGTGGGGTCCACCGGGTCGGGAGGGAGAATAAATACTCTCTGTTGACATTGGCTGGTGGTCGAGATCAATGAAGAGTTGAAGATCATAGTGTGATAAGAGACTCGACAAACTTTTTCTGTGTAGAATCGACAGCACCTCAGAAATACACAAATGCCAAAACCTAACACACCCTTTGTACCATTCAGCCCCAACTAGTAGATAATCTTAAAAGACGACTCCTGGAAGAGCTGTGTGACCTGAGTTCACCAAGTGCTCGAGAAGTGAGCTAGTAATTGTCTTGTTTTGTCCTCTTCATAACCATGCTGGATAATGTTCAGAGATACATTTGGAAAGTGTGCGCCAAGTTGTGTGGCCAATATAACTAGCTCCACAGGAGCTGGTGGATTTATAAACACTCACTGAAGTGGCCCATACTGGCACCTTATCCTTCACACATCCATTGATCATTTGTCGTCTGTCTAAACTGATCCGTAGCGCAGCCAAGAAGAAGGCTTTTCTCAGTAATCCAGACAAGAGGTTCTGCAGAATCTCAGCTGCGATATCACCTTTAAATAACAGTTCCTTCGGTTTTCGGATTAACCCTTGTGTTTTCCTCGATAAATTGTAAAGGATATCCACTCTCCATGAGGACTTGTTTGATTCTCTCCAGTTCCCCATTGATTGTATCACTAGTGTAATTCAAGAATATCCTTCTTATTCTTGAAGACAAGTGGTGGATCAGATTTCTCTTCCCTCTCAAAGGGATCCAACTATAAAAATTCGTATATTGACTATTCCATGTCGGTTTGCAGTAGATTGACCTCTGAAGAGAGAACCGTCAGATCTCCTTTTTTAGCAAAACATCCAAAAATGGCATTCCAAATTCATCTTTGATTCCCCTGTGAACTGGATAGAATGATGGTAGTTGTTGAACTCCTTCCTTATCATTTTAATGTTATCATTCTTAACACATACACAGTTTACAGTTTACAATTTATTTAGGATAGTAGGCTATATGCCTGTGTGAATTCTTTCGATTTGTTACACACAGGAGGTCCAATCTCGCCTTGAATGAATCAACGGATGGCGCTGATACGACGTGTTTCGGTAGGGAGTTCCAATGGTTCACAATTCGATGCGAAAAACGGATCTCCAGACGCAGACGATTCGACCGTGGTTTTTGAACCTTGATGTGATGTCCTCGCAATTGGTTGGTGCTAGAAGGAAGGAATAAATTAGATAAATTAGCTCCAAAATCATTTCTTAGGATACGGTATGCTGTTATTAGGTCACCCCTAAGTCGTCTGTATGACAGTGGAAATAAACTCAGTCGACTTAACCTCTCCTCATATGAGAGGATTCAGAAACCCTTTATTAGCTTAGTTCCTACTCTTTGCACCCTTTCTAATAAGTCTATTTCGTATTTGAAACACGGGCTCGCTGCCTGGATCCCATATTCCAAATGAGGTCTGATATAAGTAGGATATAAAAACAAAATATATCAGCGTAAAAGTTCGCAAAAGCCTTGCATATGGCCCATAATATCCGAAACCCCTTAGTGGCTGCAGCTCTACAGTTTGTTGCTGTTTTCAAGTCATGCTGCACAACCACTCCCAAGTCCTTGTACTCAGTGACCACTGGGGGAGTGATGCCATTCATTGAGTAATTGTGCACGTGACTATGAGATACATGCATAACTACACTCTTGCTTAAGTTAATCTCCAAGGCCCAATGCTTACACCAGTCACTTAACAAGTTTAAATCTCCCTGCAAAGCAAGTTGATCACTCTCATCGTGTAAAGCCCTCCATATCTTGATGTCATCAGCAAACAGTAATCAGGATGATTTAACTACCGATGGAATCTCATTAACATAAATCAGGAAAAGAAGTGGGCCTAGAATTGCACCCTGAGTAACGCCACTCTTAACCGATCCCATGTTGATAAAACCCCGTTAGCTCGTACTCTTTGTCTTCTGTCCTTTAGAAAGTCTTGAATCCAGTTGGCAACCACTTTATTGATTCCCAGACTGCCTAATTTTACTGAATGAGAAACCCTGTCAAACGCCTTGCTAAGGTCGATGAATATGGCGTCCACCGGTATATTAGCATCAGCTGAGCTTGCCCAACTTTCTCTGGCCAAAAGAAGGTTGGTCAAGCGAGAATGACCTGCTCTAAAACCATGCTGTTCCACATGATGCAAGTATAATCCACATATCTTTGATACACATGCAAACTATCGATAGTGATTTGTAACATGTCAGTTATAATTTTACTTCCTAAGCCACTTCTGAGTAATTATATCAATTATATCACCACTCCCTCGCAAATACTCACTAATCGACTACTTTACATTTGTGGTAAAAATCAATACCATTGTGTACAGTCTCTGAAGATGATTTCGTCAATCAATTAAAGATCGAAAACTCGAGTGTACTAGACTAGTGTTTTATTCTACCTTGGCATTTTTTCAGAAAAGTACACGCATCAGTGAAATTTACTCCCAGGGATCTGTCTATCTATCTATCTATTCAACGACTTTCCTCTTACATTGCGAATCCATCTGTCAGTCAGCAACTGAACTGGCCTCCAGTAATAATAATAATAATTTGCTTTATTCCAAAACAGTACTTGTGATACAGAATGGAATTCTCAGCATTTTTACTACAGTATTGCATCCAGTTAGTACATTACCAATATGTAGAATTCTACATAGATTAAGGAAATCACAGTTCATTATTACAACAATACATTGGCATGTCGGTAGGAAAGGTAAAGCTGAACAGTGTTTGAAGGTGTTAGAAAAGTGGGAGCTGTCATATTTACTGGCGTAAGCGAGAGAAAGAAACAAAGCAGCACATAACGGAAAAGAGAGAGAGAAAAGGAAAAGAAAGAAAGAAAATGTTGTACCTATAAATGATGTGAGTTGGAAAGACGAGATCCAGTTGTACTACTGACTATTTAATGAATTATAGGTGTCACGCTTATGCTTTCTTTATCACACAGAACACGAGCCAAGTAGGGTATGGTTCAGTTTTTGTACTTGCTGGTGCGAGCATATAGTTTTCTATATAGGCTTCTGGTTTTATCTGATGAGATACAAGGGGGGAGTTGTGAGTGAAGAGGGTGGTGTGAGTTAGATAAAATGGACTTGGCCCATTTTTCACATCAGTCCATGTGCCTGTCAACCAGAATATTAACAAGCTGGTTAAGTGGCACGTTGCTTACCCTGCTGACAACCTTTAATATCCTGAGTAATATGTTATAGTCTTTCTTCAGTAGCCCGGGAAAAACTAAGGGGAACAATAGAGAATAATAGGCAGAATGCGAGAATTAACGAATTGTAGGAGTAAGGGTTGGGTTATACCAGAATGTTTTAACTTCTTGATGAAGAAGGTAAGACGGAATATTTTCTTAGAAATTGCTAGGATATGAGACGACCAGGAGAGATCAGCGGATAGAATGACGCTGTTAATTCTAACTTTTGTCTGTTCTAATTAATTTTCCCTTTTATGATTTTGCTGGTTAATTTTATGCGTATTTTATTTTCAATTCTCTTGTCTTTCTCTCTCTCTCTCTGTCGCCATATATTCACTGGTTCAAATGGATGGTACTGTGAAATAGACCGTAAGTTCTCTTTTCATTAATCGCTGTTTTTATGATTCTTTTTTCTTTTTTATTTCTTTACGCTCCCAGTGGAACATAGGGCTCCAAGTTGGAGATGCTTGAAGTTTCGGTAGCAGTGGTATTTATTTTAACGCGATGGGATTGCTAGCTTTATGCCCAGCCTTCCCTCATTACCAGTCTTATTACTGGCTTAGTGAGGTAAAGGGGTGCGTCCAGTGACGGGGGATTGAACCCCGAACCACATGAGGCGTGGTTGGCAAGCATGCTACTTCTGTGCCACTGACACTTTCTTTATTCTGGTTCTGTTTTATTACTATTACTATTTCTTTCATTATGATGTGTACAGATAAAACAGTCACTACTACTTCTCATCAGAATGCTCATTCCGCGCTGACACTTCAGCTCATTCCCAGTAATGGCGCTTCAGCGATGCCTGAAAGTCAAAGTGATGTCATTCTTCTTCTTTTTGGTGTGGTTGTGTTCTTTGAGCTGGATGGTTAATTTGCGAAGCTTTCATCGCCCTACTAGACAACATCTCCAGCACATAACACATCGGCCAAAGTAGACTTCCCCTTCGTATCCACGAACATCAGCTGGCCGTCAAAAGAAATGGCATCCGCTCCTTCATATTGCTCCACACAGAAAACCACGGACATCACTTCCACTAAGACAACATTCGAAAATCAGACACAGGAAACAACAAGAATGCTAGAGAAGTTTTAGATGGCTGCCTGGTATTCCAGTCAATCGTCAATCAATAGACATATTGACATAGACAAAATTTACCAATCAATAAGAAGGAAATCTCACACACACACAAGGGTCAAACTTCAAGTCAAGGAAACAATCAACACCAGTTCCAATACAAGTAGCCTAGAGGGTGTGAAACCACACAAGAACAACCAAAGAGTCACGTTCAAGGTCACCCACCAGGAGAGGTGACTAATAAACTCGTGAAGAAATCTAGAAGCTCACTTCAATTCAAATTGAAGTATGCGCTGAAGGAAGATGTTGCCTAGTAGGGCGATGAAAGCTTCGCAAATAAGCCATCCAGCTAGCTCAGAGAACACAGCCACATCAAAATCATCCACCTGAGCTACAAATCTTCTCCATCATATCTATTCTTCTTCTTTTATGGTGACTAGTAGTGGAATCTAAGTGGTGTATTTCTTCTTTATATTTGTGACTTTTCAAGTGGATGTATCTTCAATCTTCTTGGCATAAATAATAACTCATATCCATCCTAACCGCTGTGCGTCGGTGGCACAGTTACTGACTTCATGGATTGGCATCATGTTTTGAAATTGGTTATTCTGAAAGGATCTGTATGCCCACTTTCAATATGTATCAGTATGTATCTGCGACCTTAGAGGAACTCATTTCTCCTCTAAGTACCAGAGTTAAAAACTTCATCAATCAACAGTTCACGTAATCATAAACCTTCCACTGCATAGTGAATCTGTCTGATCCAGTCGATCAACAAGTTATGATGAACACATTTCAATTCAGATAGTTGTACCGTCTAATCTTCTTTAAGTATTGAACGCTAGATATCTTTGAAGGAGGCACAGTTACACAGTAAATGCAATCCTTATTAACGTTGCAATAATAACAATAAGGGTAATTAACATGCTTACGTTTTAATTATTCTTAGTGGTAAAAATCGTCGTTATGTACGAGATGGTTATATATGGGAGAAACAAGGTGAACTGGACCAGTTAACCAATCAACCACGTCCACCACAATCACTTGATCCATCGCTGTCGCTAACACGAATGTTCTTCTATGATTTCAATGGAGTCGGTGGTTATGCTCGATTGAAATCCTTTGGACATTTAGATTTCTGTAAGGATCAATTAGACTTCCAATTAACACCATTGGCTGAATATCAACGCTCAAATATGACAGTGATGACATTTTATAATTATGATAAGGTCAGTTCAATTTTATGTTGTTTCTAAAGTGTTACTTTTATGCTTGAAAGCGACTTCATTTCTAAGATATTTTCAAATATTTTGGTTTGAATGACGATTGGATTGATTTTAGGTTTGATTGGGAATTGATATCGATTCGAGAACTCTTAGGAAGTAAAAAGTAGAACCAGGCATATGAGCAAACACTATTGTTTTCAGCTAGATTTTCTTCAGGCCTTACTCTAATTTACATAGATTTATAATATCGAAAATATTTAACCAATGACGCTGAGTTTGTGGATCAAATAATTTTCAAAAGAATAGACATGGAACAAAGAATACTCTTTTCGATAAATTCATCATCAGGTTCTACAATTATATGTATATATATATATACATTAAAATGAATGAATGAATTAGTCTTATGAACGACACTAATGTTTAAATAACATCAAATCAATAATATTGATAGATTACAGCTGAACAGCATCAACATAAAATAAACTGAATGTCAGAAGAATTAGGAAAGGTAATTGTACAAATTCATGAGTTTATAGTCTCTACTGAGGGCCAGGGCAGTAGTAGGGGCTGGACTCGTTTCTTTTGGACACAGAGCGCTGGTTGTTTGAGGCGAATCGCAATAGCCTCTGCTGTTTGGAGCAAGCGGTGCTTCGACGATTTTGGGTACTTTGTTAGGCACCCGGTATATTATGGAGAAGGATTCGTCTACGCTGGCTTTGTGAGCGGTTTGCACCAGATGGTCTAATATCGAGCTGTTAATAGTTTTAACTACACCTTTACTTAGCCATAGTGGGATATGTTCTCGAGTGAGCACGAAAAATCAAGTTCCTAGAGCAACGGCAAACATAACTCGCTCCACAAGCGCAGTTGAATTGATAAATACAATTTGAAGTGGCTAGTCTAGGTACTTCATCTTTCAGTCGAGGTAGCACCATTGGTCCTGTAGAGAATAATACGTGTATTTCGCCAGCATTAAAAGTTCTTTGGACTGATTTTCTTAATTTCTTTTTAATTAACTCGCTTGGTATATCGCCCATGAATTGTAGTCGCATATAAAGTGGCTTCTTGTTTACAGATAGTGGGTAGTCCTTTCCGGCTTTCTTTGTCATATGTTTCTTGATAAATTTGTCAGGATAACCATTTTCGATTAAAGTATCATATACCATGCTTAACTCATCTTTAATTACTTCTTCAGAGCATATAGCTCTAACTCTGTGGCTAAGGGTCTTCACTAAATTCCTTTTGTAATTGATGGGAAGGAAGCTGTGAAATTGTGTATATTGTCCCGTCCAAGTACTTTTTCTATGTAAATTTCTTTTTATGCTACCTTTTGGTTTTCTTGTAAGTAGGACATCCAGGAAGGCAATTCTGTCTTGGGATTCCTCTTTGCATGTGAATTTCATAGCCGAATGTACTTCATTGAATTCAGTAATTATTGTACTCCTATGGGAACCATTATCACAAAGAATAAAGGTATCACCCATAAATCGGCAATAAAATGAGAGCTTACTGATAAGGTTGTTCAGAGGTCCATTTTCTAGCTTACTTAGAAAGAAATCAGCCAGAATGGGACCCAATGGGGAGCCCATTGCCACCCCATCCACTTGCCTGTAAAGCGTGCCGTCAAATATGATCAAATAATTATAATAATACTAACCGGTAAATGTTTTGAACGTCAGTAATAACGATGATCATAATGAATAATAAGGTTTCTGCAAGTGACAATAAGAATGACAAAGGTAGTAATATGTGTGTATATGTAGACAATTCAATAAACGAATTAGGTCAAATCTTAAAATGGATACCCCAGAAGGTTTATTGACAGAAACATCAACATCCACAGACAAATCACGCTGAGGAAGAAGACACTGTTTATGAGATTGGCACTCAAAGGTGACACTCTTGCTGAAGTGACTAAAAGTCATTTATCTAGATGTGCTAAACGCTCTTTTTATGCAGCTGACTTTCACTGTGTATTCACCAGCTGAAATATGATTCGATAATGCGTCAAGGATAAAATACCGCTTATTTCCATTCACATGCTCTAATGGAGCTGATTACATTGGACGTTGTAATCGTGTTCTCCGTAAACGCTTAGCTGAACACTATCCAGTTTGGTTAATGAAAGTTGAGCAAAGGACAACAAATTCTTCAACCAGTGAACACCTTCTGGAGTCAGATCATTCAGCCCCACTCTGTTTATCCCGTAAAGTTATCTATAGAACCAAATCCAATCACTCCCAAAGCTCACATTTTCTCCACTTATGTATAACCAAAGCTGTGGCTATATACATGGACAAAAACCTAAATTATATATTCAGAACCGTTTTTAAGCCGTTTTGTTTACCTTGGTTATAGTAATGTTCACTAGGGAGTACGTATATCTATCTGAAAAGACATACACACTGGATCTTACAGTCAGGCCCCTCCAAGCAAGTGATTTTGAATTATGAGTGCTCACTGAGTCATCCGTTCAACTGATCCATACTACCAAAAATGAGACTGAACAATGCAGTGCTGATATATCAATGGGATATCACAGACAAACTATGACCGCTGCTAATAGGATGGCGCTAGTGGCACAGTAACCTGGTAGATAGTGCTTCGGTGTTTGAAGAGGTAGACCCTGAGTTCCAGTACAAGTTGGAATTCGGCTAGTCAATGGGAACAAGTATATCCGGTTGACGAGGAGCAAATGCAACGATATCTGCTAGTCATCAGATCACATCTATTAACAAATATGTACCCCATAATAAATTTAATCACCATTTTTCAATTTATTTTTAATAATTTTCACAGGATTATGGAATAACAATTGAACTGGTCAATGGTCGTCCAGAAGCCAGTTATTGGCAAGGCCGTGAATTGTATCGCCTAGAGGAGAGTATGCAAAGAGAAAGTGTTGAGATAACTAGAAGACGCAGATTTAAATTATTCAATTATAAAGCACGTTGGCGACGTCAATCACTTCACGGTTTAGATGAAGATAGACGAAGGTTAAACTTGAATCTTATAGATCCAATCACAAAAATACTAAGATTGGATAATTTTATGAAACCTGATTGTAATGATGATATGGTGTTATTCCTTGGCGCTGTACCACCGGGTCATTATCAAATGCGTAAAAGAATGCAAGAGTAAGTGTTATTAAGCCAATGACTGATTAATTAATTAATTAATTAACTAATTAAAATAAATTAAAGATCATTGTTTTCATCACAAACCGTACTGGACGGCTGTTTCCCCATCCCAGTTTGAGACTCTCCAACAATATGTGCCCATAATCCCACTAGAGTTCTAAACAAGGATCTATCACTTACGACGCGACAGCAGCACTATTCAGCCATGTGGATCTCAGTCGCCCAGCAGTTTTAACTTCTGTCATTTTGCGGTGAAACAGAGACGAAATAGCTCTCTACTTCCCCCTAGTTGCTTTTAAGCGGTTTACAAACTGATACTAATTCTTGATGAATTCTTAACTTAAATCCAAACCAATACATCGGGGCAAGTATTACAAAACACCATGATGATGTAAGTACACCCAATTCAGGTGAATATGTAACGACAGAAGATAAAGGCCAGGCCACAGATCATTTATTAAGGAAATCAACACATATTTATAGATTTTCATGTACATGATTATAGATTATTTAAAGCAAACAAACACAGTCTTCTGGTTGGTTGTTTCTCACAGAAAGTTAATCATTCATCTCTTTGTGGCTGTTTCTTGAATGTCAGTCAGATCATCTGTATGCTAACTGCATCCGCCTACGCAATGTCTGCTGTGGTTGGTTGTTGAATCAGTTCATATTTTCTCGCGACCAATATTGAGGACGTAAACATTGACGTAAATTACCATCTAGCAGCCCACTCTCACCACAAGTATAGCTGACGAATTAGTCAATGAAATATGGATATTTGAAGGTATTCTGAAATGCCTTTTATGGTGTGGTGCTGCCAGACTGGCACCCAACTTTCCGTCTTTATTACGCTTACTACCCCACCTGAAAGAGACTTAAGAGTGCGTCCGTAGGCTGGGAATTTTGTCACTAAACTATCGATGCTTTTGCTAACTCTCAATAAAGTTAATTATACTTAGTGTGACGACAAATACTCACCGACTATGTATTAGAGATGATAAAAGTGATGATGAATTACCAATAGACGAAATTTGGGACTTACATAAGTCTTTGTTTTCCAAACTAGTCGGTGAATGACATCATAACTCCCTGAAATCGATCCTTCGTGAGCTTCCAAATTTGAACTGCTACAGAGTTTTAAACTAAGACCTGCTTATCAGGTGTTAATTCATGTGAAAATCTTCCAATAAGATCAATAATTTATTAATCCAAATGGTTGTACACTGAGAAGTTGGCAAGAAACTAAGGAAATTGACTGGTTCATATGATTGGTTGACAACTACTCATCGTTGGTAATCAGTAGTATAAAGTTTTATGTAAATTAATCTGCTTTTTTGATTGCTATTCATGGTATCAAGCGGAAAACAAACTGTGGTCTGAATAATTTCAGCTATATTTTTTTCTATTCCTTCACGTTCCCAGTGGAACATAGGGCTTCGAGCTAGAGTCTTGAAGTTTCTGTAGCAGTGTTTAGTTTTACAGCATGGGGTTGCTAGCCTCATGCCCAACCTTACCTCTTCACCAGCTTTATTTCTGGCTTAGCGAGGTAAAGGAGTGCGCCGGCCGAGGATCGAACCCCGAACCATGTGCATGGTCGGCGAGCGTCCTAACCGCTATGACACCGACGCACTCAACTATATTAATGTTCATATTATCGCTTACTGGTACATTTGAAATGTAACCAGACTATCGATACTGTTGAGTGATTCAATGTGATGTAAAACGAGATTAATGTTGTTAATAAGAGTATTTCTTTAATTACTACTATAATATAAATTTAGATAAAGCAATAGGAAAACGTTTGGTAAAAAAAAGCCTTAGTAAGGTGCCTCTTCAGCAGAATCCAACGAATATGCACTGAAGGCACAATTGATGAGGAAGAAAGAAAGTTGAAACAAACTCTGGCTGATAATAATTATCCAGACAAGTTCATCAGGAGATATAAAGTGGTCAGGACACCAAGACCCACTCTCCAACTCACCCGTAAGAAAGACGTGTACATGGGGGATCAAAGCAGCTTGATAAGTAATCAGAGGTTGAACGCTGCTTTCAAAAATACTTTTTATTCAGGTTATGTCATAATAATTGAGAATATGAAGCCAATATATCCATCTAAGCCCATTGAACATGCGAAAAATGATGTCACATGCCACTGGATTTACCAATTTGAATGTATGTGTGAACACACACATAGGGAGGACTCATCGATCTCTTCAAGTATGGGTTGGATCCACAGCATAAACCTAAATGGCTCCAGAAGCAAATAGAATCCCCAGAATCCATTAATGGTGAGAACAGACGACGACCTAGCTCCTCTATTGCGAAGAATATTACAGAGACAGGACATAAAATTGACGTTTACACATCTTTTAAACCCATCTGTAGAACGTGTTTTTGGGAGGGCGTATCCTAAAGTTTATTGAAGCCCAAGCTGGCAATTAGAATGTTTAAACCACTTTTATGCGATCAAAGCAACAATTCGTCATCACATTAAACCTTCCTTGGTAAATTTTGTTTTGATACCATAGCAGATGTACTATTACCTGTCTTATTTTGGTTTAGTGGTCTTCATTGTTATTTTGACCTTCAATATGGTGGCCTTTTAACTTGACCTAAGTCTATTTTCTCACCTCTCAACTCTTTTTCAATTTGATATGTATTCCTATAACAGGGCTTTGGTTGATCAGATTGTTCGAAATGTGTTACGCAAATACGTATTACACACACGATTCAGGCAAAATACGTGTTCTTATTATTATTTATTAGATTATTATTATTGTTTCCTTTAATTCCTAGAGGAACATAGGGCTTCAGCCATGCGTCTTCATTGCGTTCGGTTCTCTGCCAGAGTCTTCATCTGGCTCCAAGTCTGCCCACACGCTTTCATCTCCACTTCACATGACCTCTTCCAAGTCAACCTCGGACGACCAACTCGCCGCTTCCATTTCGGGTTCCACTCGAGCAATGGCTTGTCTAGTGATGTCACTTGATGATTTCCTCAGAGTATGACCAATCCATCTCCGTTTCTTCCTGCCTATTTGTTTCACAATCGGTTACTGGTTGGTTCGCTCCCAGAGATCCCTGTTGCTGATCTTTTCTGGCCGGCCATCTGATCTTGAGTATTGAGCGAAGACAACTGTTTATGAAGGTCTGTAGTTTGTTTGAGATGCTCTTTATGACGCGCAGTGCAAGTCTCTGATCCGTATAGTAGCACTGACTGACTTCACATTGGAGTTGAAAATCCGGATCTTATCTTCGTTTTGATGCTGAGTGCAGTTGACCTCCACACAGACTTGAGAGTAGTGAAAGCTTGTATTGCTTTTCCGATCGATTCTTGCTTTGATATCCTCGTCAGTTCCGCCGATGCTTCCCAGGTAGGTAGAAGAGGTTTCTTTCAGGTCCCTTCCATTTATCTTGATTGTTTTCTGTTGTTGTTATTGTTGCTGTTGGTGGTGTTGCCCAGGATTCTTCATTATCTCTGTCTTCTCTATGTTCACCTGAAGTCCTATCTTTGATGCTTCTTCTGCCAACTTGTTGTTTTTCGCTTGCATATCTTTCAATTTGTGGGAAATCAGATATATATCATCGGCGAAGTCAAGATCCTCAAAGTTTTTTATGTGTGAGTCCACTTTATGCCTGTTTCCTCATTGCCCGCCACTGTTTGTCGCATTATCCAATCTACTGAAATCAGGAAAATCATTGGCGATAGTAGGCAGCCAGCTTGTCTTACTCCTGTCCTCACTTCGAAGGATTCCGTAAGTTTCCCGTTGTGGATTACTTGGTATGCAGCATTGTCGTATATCTGTTGGATGAGATGTATAATTGTCGGTGACACCCTGTAGTAGAGAAGTAGTTGCCAAAGCACCTCTCGATCTACGCTATCGAAGGCCTTTTCAAAGTCGCGTGTTCTTATTGCTTTGTCTAAATTCATAAAGGGAATACTAATTGTTTTAAATATCATATAAATGTAGAACCTGATGACGAATTTATGGAAAAGAATATTCTTAGTTGATTACATTTCACATACGTCACAATATTTAATTAGTTATCAGAAAGAATACTTGATAAATTTCAATTACTTTTATATTCATGTTGTTTTATTTCCCTCTCCGCGTAATCTCCTAGACTTGGCTTTTCATTGACACCATTTGCTGGCCGAATTGGTTTTACAAATGGTAAACCAAGTCAATCAGGTGAACTTTATCTTGCTGAATATGCAATTAGTACTGTCAATCAATTTGGTGATACACAATTCACGGATTCACGACAACTTGGAGAGATTCGAGTCATAGTAAGTGTTTCAGTGTGTGTGTAAATTTTATACAAAGATGGAAAATTCCCATTGTAACATATAAAAAAAATCAAAACAAGTGATTCAGCGAAGAGACTCTTTTCAACAACGAATTTATTATCAAGCTGTACAACTATATATGTATAGTTTTTAAGTGATTATATCCGGTGAGAGAATTAAATCACAGGTGTGAATGCATAAAATAATAATAATAGTAGTATGAAATGCAATTAAAATTAAAATATTTGTAATTATAATCATAGTTCAATGTCAAGTGGCAAAACAATTAATGCCATATATAGAATAATTCATAGGATGTATAGAACTTGGAAGAGGTGTGCAATGATAAGATCAGTAGGCAAATAGAATAAAAATAAAGACGTTTCTTTACATTGTGTGAAAGTTGATAACAAGAATTCAACGTTGCAATACAGAATTGATTTAGAATGACAAGTGGAACAAGTGAAATAATACTGGGGACAGTTCAAAGTGAGCATAGTAATAGTAACAATTGACGTAATAAAGGAAGAGTACACAAACTGAATAGACAAAACGAGAAAATTGGTAGAGACAAAATATGATTAGGCATTACCATACTTTAGCATAGAGTGATTAAGACCATGAAATTTGGTGGGGTTGAACGAACTTTTTCTGTATAGAGAGATCTGGTACACCCAGGTACATCCAGATGACGAGTCCCCAATAGGATGAAATGCACTTTATCCTGGTTTCCACTGTTAGTCACCATCTACCAATTAACTTCTGATTACTTGCTCAGGCATCGTCGAAGCATCTGCACAAGAAGCCGACACGTCAACCTGAGGCCGAGAACTTCGGTCCAATCAATCGACGGGAAAATCTAAAATTGAATTCAGTAATGTAGAAAATATCTTGAACGTCAGTAATAACGATGATTATGACGATAACAAAATAATGACAATAAAGTTTATGCAGGTGACGGTAAGAATAACGAAGGTAGTAATATGTGTATATGTAGACATTTCAATAGATAAATTAGGTATAGTCTTAAAATTTATCTAGTACTAAAGGTGAAGTAGACAGATAATCACAGTTTAAATAAATATCATAAAAGTAGGAAGGAAGTGGAATATAAAAAAGGGTGGGAGGGTTTTTATTGGAATTCACCTAGGTGGAGCAAGGGAGAGACGAAGCTAGAACAAACTACTTTTGTATGCAAAGACACTAGGATACTTCTCTCAAATTCCCATAGCTTCGGCTGTGTGAAGGGCTGGCTCGCATTGGGTTCTAAATGTTCGATGAAATGCGATGACAACTGTGAAGGCGTTTCTTCTATCCACTTGGTCACCACTATCATAAATCAAATGAAAAAAAATAGAACTTCTTGTAGATTTTGCTTGGCTGTTTCCGAAGAATGAAGGAAGATGCTCATTGATATGTCTGTTCGGCTGTCTAGTTGTTCGGCGTATATAGCTTTCTCCACAAGAGCATCTAAATTTGTAAATTCACATAGAAGTGGAATACCTAGGCAGGTTGTCTTTTGCTTGAGCAATCATAATTGGTCGGCAACTGGAAAATGGCAGAAAAGGGGTGGTGGCAGGAGTATAAGTTCGTTTTATCGCTGTGAATAATCTTAGATGTAGGATTTCACTAGTGACGTCCCCACTGAATTACATTTTCATGAACAGTTGTTTCTTTTTGACCAGTGTCAGTTTCTATTTATTATACCTAGTGTTCATGATCCTGTCTCCTTACAAATCTACTAGGATAACCCATCTGGACAAGCGTATTTTGGGTGTATCCTAATTCATTTTTTATTCTTTATTATTGTTATTATTATTTATTATTAATATTATTATTCTTACTGTTATTTGATCCACAAATTCATCGTCCTAGGTTAAATCTTGTACAAATAAATCTGTGTTAATCAGAGTGAAACTCGAAAAGGATCTAATTAAAAACAGTATTGTTTACTCATATGTCTTGTTCTAATTTCGTCTTATATAAGCATCATTAGATTGGAGTGTGTATTTACACAATGAAAATCTAAGGGAGGATAGATACAATGATCAATTTAACACAAGAGCACTCTTCACTACTGGGAAATGCATTAAAATACGATAGGAATTCAACTCGAGTACTACAACATATCGTGTCACTAGATGATATAGCTAGTGGGATATTCCACATATATATTCATCAACCTACAGGCTTATGGATAATCAAAATACTCCCTGTCTTCAGCTAAACGTTGTTGATTCTCTCCGTCCAAGAGTCATGAGTTCTTACTGTCGAAGTGTTTCAAAATCCGATGTGAAATAACTGTCCAATGTTTCTTGTATATTAGTAGTCCTCCAGCACGTAGTGGTACCTGACGTAACTTCACATGTGAATAAGTTTCCCTGTTCAAGAGTACAAGAGAGAAAGACTAATTCTTCAGTTAATCACTTTGTAGAGAAAATAAAAGATACCTGAGTGAAGAAAATTTTCTTTATCAGCGAAATTGTTAAGATGTCACCACTTTTATATTTTCCAGTAATCCTGTGATTGAATTAGGGACGCCAAAGCTGGACACAGATGCCGTGATCACGAACACCACTTGACTACGCCGACAACACCATGTGATAGCTACCTGTCCTCCAACGCCCACCGCACCAACCCGCTCTACTTAAACGAGAACACAGTATCAGCCACAGTATATTTTACACAGAATAATGTATGATTCAAAAAGTCACCAAGGAGATTTCTGATTTTTGATTTTATATTTTGATTTACAGCTTGATTCCACACCGTATTTTTGGTACATGTATGGAATTTTCAGCATGGATATCGGTAGCCCAAATTCAGGCCGACCATAGATATCGGGTGTGCGCCGGCAGGGGATCGAACCCCGGACCATGTGCATGGTCGCCGAGAGTCCTAACCACTGTGCCACCGACGCACAGAGATATCGATTAGTCAATAATCATGATCAATACAGTAGTGGGTGTTATATAATGTGGGCCAATTCTGATTGGTTTATTTTTTAGGACTGACCTTGGTTTCCATGTCACCAATAAATCCTTTGTTTATCTGTCTAGATATCATAAGTCATATTGAAAAGTTGTAAAATCGTATTTATATTGACCAAAAACATACAGAAGTTTGTTATTGCGTAGTAGAGGGTGTGTGACATAGGTGGCGTGTAACAGTCAACGATACAGTGGAAGTAAGGGTTTAAAATTTGATAAGACGAAAACTGCTGTTAGATGAGAAACGAGGAGGTTGAGTATCCACTTGAAAAGTGTAAAGGTGAAAGAAAACTTTGGTAAATTTAGTTTGGAGTTGTAGGGACGAACCGCTAGTGCCCTCATCATACACAAACCCCTCATGCCAATCGGCCTTACCTTGTAGGTGGTTTCAAAAGATAACTACGGTGAAACTACATAGTATGTGGTCACCAGGTCCTAAAGAAATGAGCTAGTAATTGTCTGGCATTGTCTTCTTGATACCCATGCCGAATAATCAACAATGGTGAGTTTAGAAAATATGAGGCTAGTTTAACTAGCTCCACAGAGGTAACTGAACTTATAAACACACACTGAAGTGATTCAAAGCGGCAGCTCGTCCTTCATGCACCCATTGACCATTTGCTGACTATATATATATAGCGTTGGTGGAACAGCGGTTAGGACTCTCACCGATCTGGGTTCGATCCGCTGCCGACGCACACCCGATATCAATGGTCGGCATGAAAAATTTGGGCTACCGATATCACATGCTGAAAATTCCATACTTGTACCGAAAATACGGTGTGGAATCAAGCTATAATAAAAAAATTAAAAATTATATATATATATCTGTAGCTAAGGCGAAAAGAAAGCTTTTCTCAGCAGTTTGGACCAGTCGTTCTTTTCAGTCGCATCAGTGGTATTCCCTTTAAATTCAATATTCATGAAGGTCAATGACTTCAGCACTCTTTGAACTCTTTCAGGTTTTTCTCGATGAATCTTGTAACATATCCATGTTCAGTGAGGAGTTGCCTAACTTTCTTCCGTTCATCAATGATTGTATCACCGTCACATATCTTTCTAATTCTTGAAGATGAAGAATGGTACAGATTCCTCTTTCTTCTCAAAGGGATCAAGATATGCCAATTCATATATATTTGTAACAACAAAAGACAAGGGCCAGGCAACAGATCGTTTATTAAGGAAATCAACACATATTTATAGCTTTTCATGTACATAATTATAGATTATTTTAAGCAAACAAACACAGTCTTCTGATTGGTTGTTTCTCACTGACAGTTAATCTTTCTTCTCTTTGTGGCTGTTTCTTGAATGTCAGTCAGACCATCTATATGCTAACTGTATCCGCCTACGCAATGTCTGCTGAGGTTGGTTGTTGAATCAGTCTTTGTTCATATTTTCTCACGACCAATATTGAGGACGTAAACATTGACGTAAATTACCATCTACCAATTTGGCTAGCAGCCAGCTCTCACCACATATTAACCATTTCATGTTGGTTTCCTATAGACTGATCTCTGAAGAGATCCTCGCAGATCTCCTTTTCAACAAAACACCCAGATTCCTACGTAAGCTTTATAGAATGGTAATAAATACTTCTGCATAACCTTTGGAGATAGTTTCGACGATAAAGAGAATTTTCTTCACTGAATAATCCTTTATTTTCTTTATAACTCAATAGGTATTTTGTGAAGAACTAATTAATTCCAGGATGCTTGTCACTAGTTCTGAACAGTTGTGTTGTCTTGGTTAAAAAATAAACTACTGGCACTTTAATAGTAATAATAATTTGCTTTATTCCAAACAGTACTTGTGATACAGAATGGAATTCTCAGCATTTTTACTACAGTATTGCATCCAGTTAGTACATTATAAATAAATAGAATTCCACGTAGATTAAGGAAGTCTCAGTTCATTATGATAACAATATATTGGGATGTCGGTAGCAAAGCCAAAGCTGAACAGTGTTTGAAGGTGTTAGAAAAGTAGGTGCTATTATATTTACTGGCGTGAGCGAGAGAAAGAAACAAAGCAGAACAAAACGGAAAAAGGAGAGAGAGAGAATAGGAAAAGAAAGAAAGAAAATGTTGTACCTATAAATGATATGAGTTGGCAAGACGAGATCCAGTTGTACTACTGACTATTTAATGAATTATAGGTGTCACGCCTAATGCTTTCTTTATCGCACAGAACACGAGCTAAGTCGGGTATGGTTGAGTTTTTGTACTTGCTGGTGCGAGCATATAGTTTTCTATATAGGCTTCTGGTTTTACCTGATGAGATGCAAGAGGAGAGTTGTGAGTGAAGAGGGCGGTGTGAGTTAGATAAAATGGATCTGGCCCATTTTTCACATGAGTCCATGCGCCTGTCGACCAGAATATTAACAAGCTGGTTAAGTGGCACGTTGCTTACCCTGCTGACAACCTTTAACATCCTGCGTAATATGTTATAGTCTTTCTTCAGTAGCCCGAGAAAAACTAAGGGGGAACAATAGAGAATAATAGGCAGAATGCAAGAGTTATATATGCAGAGACTGTACATTTAAATCCAATCACAAATATAGTCTAATATGCGGTGATAATGTACTCAAAATGAGATAGGCCTTAGATTGTAGACATCATTAAAAATAACCAAACTAAAACGCAGCTGCTACACGACTCTGTCTAGTGTTCGTCGGTTCATCCAGGTGATATTCTTGATTGATATAGAATATCTTCAAAGACTGTGTAATATGGAAAAATATTTTAATGTTATAGGATGTTTGGGGAGTTATATATACCCTAAATCCAAATTTTACTACCTGTTCATAGGTACTACTTATATCTGACTATGAGTAGTTAAGACCATACTATAAAGTCCAAGTGATAAATTAAAATGAAAATGGCTTTCATTTACTTTTGCACAGTTTGTATTCAACTTCGTTCATCTTTCTCATGTTTAACTTATTCTTCGTTTACTTATAGGAGGATACAAGTCCAAAATATCAATATTGTCTACAATTAACACCGCACAGTATGTATATGGCACCAGAATTAAAAGAACCGCGTAGTTATTCACCATTTGAACCGGGTATAAGTATGACAATACGATTTAATCCTTTGGAAACACGTTCTGGTGATATGGATCTATTAATTATACAACCTGTAAGTACTGTACTTATCTTGTACACATTATTATTGCCATTATGATTACTATTATTCATATTTTGAGTTTTGAGTACAAAAAAGGTTCTCAGAAACACATCTCCACTGGACACTGTTCTCTGTCATCACTCTTAACTTGCTGCACAAGCTTTGTCTCCAAATTATATTATTTACGCCTTGTCATCCTTGAACACCCGACTCGTCAGTTCTCATTTGGGCTATACTCGAAACCACCCTGACTGGAATGTTATGTCATTTGAATGTCTCCCCAGGATGTGTCCGCTGTATCTCCGTTTCCTTCTGCACATTTGCTGAGCAACGGGTTCTTCAATGATTTGCACTCAGAGTTCCTTCTTTTTTGTCCTGTCTTTCCATGCCATTTTCGGTATCGAGGGAAAGTGAGGAGGCGGGGAGCATGTGTTGATGAAAGCCCGTAGTATCATTATCATTATTGTTCCCTTTGGTTCCGAGTGGAACATAGGGATTCAACAATACATCTCCACTTTGTTGTAATTTCTGTCGTCCACTTCAGCTGGTTGACCCCACGATTGCCTAGAATCTTCCATCTCCTCCTCACCACACGATCTCCTCCATGTCACCATCGCACCGACGACCCACTCGTCGCTTCCCATTGGGATTCCACTCGAGCAACAGCCTGCATTGCATGCGATGTCATTCGACAGTTTCCTTAATGTTTGCCCGATCCATCTCCATTATCTCCTACATATTTCTTCAGCGATCGACTCTTGGTTGGTTTGTTCCCATAGTTTCTTGTTAAACCTTCTTTCTGGCCGGCAAGCCGGCCATATGATCTTCAATATGGAGCCAGTTAAGTGGACGGCTGTTGATAAAAGTCTGCGGTGGCCTCTTAGAAATCCTTTTCGTGACACGCAGTGCAAGTTTCTGTCGACTTCCCACTAGAACCCAGGTAACTACCTACCTGATTAGGGCCAATCGCTAGTGAGCATCTCATTGGTATTCAAGTATTGGTTTGTAGGGATTTGACTGATTGGTTACAGGATTTCATCATGAGCTGACATCGATTAGAGAACCATTCGAAAACCCACCATAGATTACTGGACAGCTATTTCGTCCTAGTTTAGAAATCATGTGGTGGCCACTGGATCAGGTCCCAGTGGCTTGATGGCCTACGAGATCACCTTGTAACCAGAAGTTCCTGGGTTCGAATCCCGGTGGATGCGTACTGCTGAAGAGTCCCAAACTAGGACGGAGCAGCTGGTTGTCTAGTACTCTCAGGTTTCCCAATGGTTCTCTAACCGATGTTAGATCATGATGGAATTCTGTAACCAGTCAATCAAATCCCTACAAACCAATACTTGAATTCAAATAATTTAATTGAATAGAGGTTAAGCAAGTGCCTAGCCAAGAGTTTAGATAAAGACAAATTTAATGCAAATGATAAAATTGAATACTGTAAAGTAAGGTTAGACCGCTTCCACACTATGGCATGAGTCAGATCTTTATCAACAGCATTCAACAGCTATTTGACGACAGTACCTATCAGCTGATCCACAATGGATAACCCGGCGAAGCCTGGCTTTGAAGTGAATACAAGAGTGAGACAAGGCTATCCACTGCTATCACCGATTATATTCTTAATTATGGTAAACTGGATTACGCGAAAGACTGTGCACAGGGGGTGAGAAGACAGGAATAAACTGAACCGATAAGAAGACTCTAGAAGGTCTGGATTTCGCAGATGATACATTTCTAATGTCACACACACACACTCAAAGACTTGCAGGCGATAAGCAACAAACTGGCTGAAGAGGCTGGCAGTGAAGCATGGACTTCAAGTGAACACAGAGAAGACGGAGGTAATGAAGATACCCAACCGACAACAACAAACAGCACCGATCACTATCAGCAGAAGAAATTTAAAAGAGATCACTTACTTGCTTATCTAGGAAGCATGAGGAGGGATGAGGATGTCAAAACCAGGCAGGATCAGAAAGGCAAGAGAGACGTTCGCCACTCTGCAATCAGTTTGGAAATCGTCTGCACTCCACATCATGTACAAGAAAATTCGGGTTTTCAAAAACAATGTTCAGTCAGTTATTTCTGCTACATGGATCAGAAACTTGGCGAGCACGTCAAAAAAAGCATCTCGAACAGGATGCAGATTTTTATTAACGGTTGCCTTCGTTTTATATTGAAGATCGAATGGTCAGAAAGAATTTGCAACAAGAAACTCTAGGAAAAAATCAACCAAGAACTTACTGCACAACAAATATCTCGAATAAAATAGAGGTAGATCAGATGCACGGTGAAGAGATCGTCTAATGACATCGCATGTCAGGCCATTGCTAGAGTAGAACCCGAATGAGAAATGATGAGCGGAGCGTCCAAGTTTGACAAAAAGGAGATCGTGGAAGGAGGAATTGAGGGACAAAGGGTAGTCGTAGTGCCAGGTGAAGAGAACCGCAGCGAATACGACATAATAGAGATGCCCTGTTGAAAATCCAAAGGAACAATAAAAATTATAAAGCCGAGACTAACAACGGTTTCCTTCCGGATACAGAAATGCCACTTGACACTTGCTTCAATGATACTGGAACTGTCTTGAAACCTTATTATCTGAAGGGATCTTGATGTATCGATCTCATAATTGCTATCCAACAAGTGGTGAGTAGTTTCACTGCCAAGAACTTTTTCACCTTCTAGACAAAATTTTCACAGAATATGCTCAGATATATGGTTGGAAATCCTTCTTTCTATTCAACAGATATATGTGCTTGCGCACGTTCATCTAATTTGGTATATGATTGAGAAGATTTGTATCTCAAGTGGATGATTTTGATGCATTTGCTATCTTTCAGCTGGACAGTTAATTTGCGAAACTTTCATCGCCCAGCTAGGCAACATCCTCCTTCAGCGCATACTTCAATTTGAATTGAAGTAAGCTTTTAGATTTCTCCACGAGTTTATTAGTCACCTCTCCTGTTGAGTGATCTAGAACGTGACTCTTTGGTTGTTCTTGTGTGGTTTCACACCCTCTAGGCTACTTGTATTGGAACTGGTGTTTATTGTTTCCTTGACTTGAAGTTTGACCCTTGTGTGTGAGGTTTCTTTCTTATCAGGTGATAAATTTTGTTTATCTCGATGTGTCTATTGGTTGATGATTCACTGGAATGCCAGACAGCCTTCTAAAAATTCTTGGTGTTTCCTCTGTCTATTATTTGAACTCTGGTTGTCCCAGTCGAACTGATGTCTGTGGTTGTCTGTATGCAGCGAGTGATATGAGGGAGTGGATGTCATGTCTTTCGACGGCTAGCTTTTGTTCCTGGATACGAAGACGAAGAGGGCCTCCACTTTGGCCAATGTAGTGTTTTTCGCAGTTGTTACAATTTATTTTGTAGATGATGTTGGTTTTATCTTCTCATATCACCACAAACAGACAACCACAGACATCAATGCGACTGGGACAACCAGCGTTCAAATATTAGACAGAGGAAACACAAAGAATGCTAGAGAATTTTTAGAAGCTTGGTATTCCAGTCAATCTTCAATCAATAGACACATCGAGATAAACAAAATTTATCACCTGATAAGAAAGAAACCTCACACACAAGGGTCAAACTTCAAGTCAAGGAAACAATCAACACCAGTTCCAATACAAGTAGCCTAGAGGGTGTGAAACCACACAAGAACAACCAAAGAGTCACGTTCAAGGTCACCCGACAGGAGAGGTGACTAATAAACTCGTGAAGAAATCTAAAAGCTCACTTCAATTCAAATTGAAGTATGCGCTGAAGGAAGATGTTGCCTAGTAGGGCAACGAAAGCTTCGTAAATTAACCATCCAGCTAGCTCAGATAACGCACCAACATCAAAATTTGGTATCTACAGTTAGGGTAATTGTGGACAACTACTCAAAGATATACCACAATAGCAAATAACTGGAATTGCTGACTACACTGAAAAATAATCTCGCAGAATTCAGTCAGTACTTTTCATGTCTAAACAGATGACACCAAGTTATATCTCAGTGACCAATCATTATAAACCCACTAGCCACACACCCATTATTTTTAATTACATCATGTAATATTTTCGTTCCTACCTCTTTCACATTTAGGGTCATGCTGAATGGATACGTATATTCCTTACAGAAGATCATCGTTTAGGCATTGTATTACCTGGTGTTACAAAACGCCTTTATACTCGAACATCATTGACTTCACGTGCAGTAAATGATCCATATACAAATCTATTGAATTTAGAATTAGCAGAATATTTAAATTTAACCTCAGTTCTACCAGTATGGGATATTTTAAATAAACAAATATCATCTACACAGTCAGAAACAAAAGCTGCAACAATCCCCCGTGTATTACCCCATCAACCAAAGCTAACTCGCCAGTTTAAATCAAAACAAGCTGAAATAGAAGTTGTCATCACATTGTATTTTGGTTCACCGGATACTGAACAACTAACTGTACTATTTGATCAACGTATTGTCCAATCATGGAGTATACCAAGACAACCAGATGTGCGGACTATACGACAAATATACATTGGACCACAATTAAAACCGGATTATCCAATAACTATACATCATTTAATAATTGGTAGACAGTAAGTTGAAAAAAAATTGCCTTTTTTCTACATAACTATTCTGCTTCTTCATCTCGTCGCGTCTCGTCTGATGATTAGCTGTCATCAGGGGTAGTCGGTGCACCCTGCTTAGGGGTTCAGAACCAGGGCGAAACAATCGCTCGGTTATTAGTATTGTTATTATTACCCCGGGTTCTGAGTGGAACATAGGGCTTCAGGATGACATCTGCATTGAACTCTGTTCTCTGCAGGGTTTTTTAAGATGTCTGCAAGAATGGTTACTGAATAAAGAATATTTTTTTCAATAACTTCATCATCAAGTTCTACAGTTATATGCATCTATAATAGTGAATGAATTGGTGTTATGAACAACATTAATGTTGTTTAAATAACATCGAATCAATAATAATAATATCAATGGATTATATAGTTCAATAGCATCAACATAACAATAAACTGGAGGTCTGCAGCACTCAGCATGAAGAATAAGATCCGGATTTTCAACTCCAATATGAAGTCAGTCAGTGCTATTATTCGGATTAGAGACTTGGTGTGGCATGAAGAGCACTTCGAACAAACTACAAACCTTCATCATTAGTTGTCTTCGCTCAGTACTTCGCTCAAGATCAGATGGCCAGGAAAGATCAGCAGCAGGGATCTCTGGGAGTGGAACCGATTGTGCAACAAATGTGCAGGGAGAAAGGGAGGTGGATTGGCCATACTCTGAGAAAACAAACCATCAAGTGACATCACAAGACAGGCTCTCAAGTGGAACCCACATGGGGAAGTGGCGAGTTGGCCGTAATTGCGAGGGTGGGGTGAGATGGAGGATGTCATGTGAAGAGGAGATGAGAGCATGTGGGCAAGCATAGAGCCAGGTGAAAAAATTGGCAGAGAATCGAACGCAATGGAGACGTGCGGCTGAAGCCGTATGTTGCCTTAGAAACTAAAAGAAACAATAGTAATAACAATAAACTGAATATCAGAGAAATTAAGAAAGATAATAACACAAATTCATAAAATTATAGTTTCCACTGAAGGCCGACCAGGGCAGTAGTGGTGGCTGTCTGAACTTTCTTCTTTTGCACACAAAGCACTGGTTGTTTCAAGCGAATCGCAATAGCCTCTGCTGTTTGGAGTATATGGTACCTGATTCTTTTTGGCAATTTATTCGTTACCCGGTAGATGACAGAGAAGGATTCTTCAATGCTCGCTGGCTTTTTGGCCGCTTTGGACCAGGTGGTCTAATATCGAACTGTTGATGGTTTTCACTATACCTTTATTTAGCCACCCACATTGGTAGATGTTTCCGAGTGAGCGTGAATAATCAGGTTCCTAGAGCAACGGCCAATATAACTCGCTCCATTACGAGGTCAGCTGAATTGGTAGATACAATTTGAAGTGGCTAGTCTAGTCTAGGTACTTCATTTTTCAGTTGAGAAATGAGCATCGGTCCTGTACAAAACATGACTTGTAGTTTACCAGCATTAAAATTCTCTGAATAGATTTTCTTAACTTGTTAGTTATTATTTCACTAAGTATGTGTCACCCTTAAATTTACAGATGGAGAATCATCCTTTTCCGCTTTCTTTGTCATGTGTTTCTTGTTAAATTTGTCAGCATAGCTGTTTTCAATCAAGGTATCATATACAATCCTTAGTTCATCTTCAGTTACCTCTTCTAAGCCCACAAGCCCTCATCTCCATCCCACATAATCTCCTCCGTGTCACCCTTGGACTATCGCCCAACTCAACGTCTCTCTTTACAGTTCCACTTGACAACCTGGTGTATGGTGTCACACAACAGTCTTCTCAGAGTATGTTCAGTCTATCTTCATTTCCTTCGGCACATTTTTCAGGCAATAGGTTCTTGCCAGCTGGTGTTTCACCGGAGTTAACTGTTGTTTATCCCTTCTGACCGGTCATCCGATTTTCATTATCGAAAGAAGGGAGCAGTTGTCGATGACAGACTACAGTAGCTTGTTGGAAATGTTTCCAGTGGCATACGCACCAAGTCTTTGAGCCACATAGAAGCACTGACTGCCTTGGAATTTAGACTGTGTTCCTTGTGCTTAATGCCCCTCATTTCTTGAATATTACTCTAAATGACTTTTGTTCGTGAATTTGCCACTAAATGATACTTGAAAAGAATAATGAACAGTGTAACACTAGAAGTATATGAAGGTACAATGGTAGGAATATCCCACCCCAACCCCGCCAGCATCTAAGTGTGAATGAAGGAAATTCCACTTTTTTAATGAAAAGATATTGGTCGGTGATAAGAACAGTAGAAGACCAGAAGAGTTACTATGATTAGTATTCATCCCTTGCGTTCTGAGTGGGACATTGCATTCATTTTTCTGAAATCACTGTCACCCGATTCTACGATTGCTTACAACCTTTTAAGTCCTACTCTCCAGCTGACGTACAGACTGCCAACCTATCGCTTCTCATTCAAGTTCCACTCATGGCCCTGGCTTGTAGTACCACTCAACGGTCTCCTCAGCTTATATCCAGTTCATCTTCGTTTCCTTCAGCACGTTTGCTGGGTGGTCTACCAAAGTTATTTTGGTTGATGGTTACTAGCGGCGGAACCTGGGATGTGCATTCTGTCTTATTTACGACTCATCAGGTAGATCTACCACGAGGATTTAGTGGACAGTACTTTGACTTTTGAAATGATGCTTGAAGCGTTTTAGTCTCAATCAGAACACCATCACTCCCTGGTAGTAAGGGTACATCCAGCCGATGAATCCCAACAAGGGATAAAATACCCATCCTGAATTCCACGACGAGCCATCATCTTGACATCAGAGGTTAAAAATGAACTAATACTACTTGTTATACTACTTGCCAGTGAAAAGTAGTATATCCTTCGCAAACATTCATTTGATAATATTTATTATCTTCCATTGTTTCACTTCCATTCGTTTTTAGCCTTGTCGACTTTACTAGTGAATTAGTAAGCAGAGATAATCCCTATGGAATTCAAATTGGTACATGCGGTGGCCCATTGTATCCAAGATTTACAGAACGTCGTGGTTTAACTGGACTAATCACAAGTAAACTACAAGGTCTGGAGTTGGCTACACCACCTGGTGGACGACAGTTGACACTAGTCCCATTCAATGAGCTCATGAAAAAACAAATTATACCCAGTGTAAGTTATGCTGATCAACTGGCACTAGAAAGTTTACGCACCGGAGATGGTAAACTCAGGAAAAAGAATGTAAGTTTTATAGTTTTGGCAATAATAATAATAATAATAATAATAATGATCATCTGAGAAAAAACGGTCAAGTTAAACTTTAAGCACCAGCGATTACCAATGGAGTGGAACTCCGCACCAATCACCATGAAACGTCTAGTGAGCAAGTTAGTGAAACCTGACAAATAATTTTGGTAATCATGAATAAAATAAGCTTATTGAAAGGTTTTAATATTCACTGGGATGCCTGGTAAGTTTTAGGTTACGTCTTGGAAAGATGACGTTATTCTGATAAAGTCTCACAGTGTTTGTTATACAGTAATATTTACTGATGACCACGTTTCGAGCACAGTTTATTGTTGCTCATCATCATATCAAGGCAATACTCACACAACTTTATAACTTCGTTGAGATAATTCCATTACTTTTTTTCATCGCTTGATTTGATTGGTAGTAGTAATTTCAATATTTCCGGTAGGAGTGATGGGTCATTCCTATTATACGTGTTGGGTGTAGATTCACTCGATGAACAAGGATTCAGTAATCAACCTCTCTCTCTCTCTATCCACCTATCTATATTACTTTTTAGAATTTTAACTCTCTCCCACTCTGTTGTGTAGTTTTGTGTTAATTCATGCAGTGCAGTTGCTGAGTCTTACAATGGATGTTTAGACTTTAATTCATCTCATCAGTAATTTGTAAAGGCACGCCTAGTTAAGTGTCTAACAAAGCGAGCAATGGCACTAAGTAGTGCAACGAAAAACCTGAATGATGAAATAAAACAGATAGAAGGAGCGTTGGTGCCAAATAACCAACTATCCCATAAAATTCATTAGGAAGATCAAAAATGTCAAAAGCAAAATGAAAATAATGGTAAAATCTAATAATAATAATAAAAAGAACATAAGACACCTACAGTTATACCATATACCGCATGCCAAAAAATCTTAGCTTCGCCTTAAGAGTTCGTTTAGTAAATATTCCTGAGGCTGGCTGTTGGGATCCACATAAAGAAGCCTAATTTGTGCGTACAAAAGAAACTAGCTCAAACATTGTCCTCACCTTGGCCATCTAGGTTTGAATGATCCTCAATTTTTGTAGAAATTTCCCCAGTTTTCATTGATATTCTATTTTCTATTATATCTTTATCATTATATTATTATTATTATTATTATTATAATTTATGCATCTTTAATGAAGTGTAATTCTATTGTGATCTTGCTTTACAAGTCGATATCATTTAAAAAAACACCAATATTGGTATTGACTACTATTCTAGAATATTCTATGTATATAAACATATATATATATATATACATATAATTGTAGAGCTAGAAGAGGAAATTCTCGAAAGGGATATTCTTTGCTCAATTATTTTTTATTTTGTCTCATAAAAGTACAATTCAGTGCGCCACCTCACCAGTTTTATAAGCACAACAAGTTAAAATTTTTATTAAACACAACGATCGCAAAATTATACAGTTTCTCCATAAATAGATCACAGACTCGATACATCACCAAAATCATTCAGTATATAGTGACTATAGTCACATGAATACTCACGTGATGACTGAAAAATCAATTTTAGACATTAAACGAATAATCCAGTTGTCTGACAGGTTATTTGGCCTACAACTTCTTATATGTTCCTCTTAGCATTTGTCAGATAGTCAGATAGTCAGTCACCAAGTCATGTGCAGGATATCTTGTGCACACTCAAGTTTGCAAACTCTTCAGTTAGTTTATCTTACTTTTCACGTCACATGATACGCTGTAGCACTGGGTATTTATATATATATATATATATATATATATATATATATATCTGCAACCTTAATCATATTTTCATCACCTTCATAAGGATAAATGTTTATGTGTCTAAAGCTGTAAACAATAAGTAAGTCGACTGTTTCCATTCTGACCAAATAGTTTGTCACTATTATGTGCTTTACAGGATTTCATCATGAGCTGACATTAGTTAGAGAACCATTGGAAAACCTGGGAGTACTGGACAGCTGTTTCGTCCTAGTTTAGGACTCTTGATCAGTACGCACCCACCGGGATTCTAACCCAGGACCTTCTGGTTACATCTGGTTACACCACCTTCGAATCCCAGTGGGTGCGTACTATGAAGAGTCCCAAACTAGGACGAAACAGCTGTCCAGTACTCCCAGGTTTTCCAATGGTTCTCTAACTAATGTCAGCTCATGATGAAATCCTGCAACCAATCAAATCCCTACAAACCAACACTTGAATATTATGTGCTTTAATTTGTTCATCCGTCTATACTAAAAATCATTCGATTCTTTATAATAAAGACTCCTTTTTGTATTTCCCAATGAATGAATGAAAAACAAAACGATACTGTCGTTGTTTTTACTGACGTTTCGCTATTTAATGCTGCTGCTAATAGCTTTATCAAATTAGTATTATTTATTAAACCAGAATTTAAGAAATCCATTCAGCTTATATACATAACAACTTATTCATCATTCCTCAGTATGGAGTCATTTTTCACCTTGTCGAATTGGCAAATTGGTAAAGATAACAAAACCTGGTGTAAATGGCAAAGTTAAACTTTAAGCACCACTAACTACCAATCAGCGAATGGCCTTGAACGCACCAATGACGTGAAGGAGGCATTTTTGTGTATGGAATACACATATAATGATGAAAAAAAATTGCATAAAAACTGTATAAAAGTGTTACAGAGGATACATTCCTCTCACATGTGATAAAAGTAGCTTGCAGTTTTAGGTTTGAGTATCAACAGAGTATAATTCCATTGTGAGTAAAATTTATTTTGATAAAGTTTCATAGTGTTATACAGTAATATTTACTGAGCAATAAATTGTGCTCGAAACGTGGTCATCAGTAAATATTACTGTATAACAAACACTGTGAGACTTTATCAAAATAAATTTTACTCACAATGGAATTATACTCTACCATTACAGTGCACAAGTTCTATTCTTATATCAACAGAGTAATTTAACCGCATTCTATGCATGTAATTATTTAGGTCTTCTAAACCTAACAATAACCCTAATCTTTCCTGAACCTTATCGTAATGTGAAGATATCCCTAAGCTAACTGTAATCCTGATCATGACAACATTATTTGCCAGGTTACACTAACTTGCTCAGTGAACGTTTCAAGGTCACTAGTGAGGTCGCACTCCATTGGTAGTTACTGGTGCTTAAAGTTTAACTTGGCCCTGTTTTAGCCTATCATCATTCCTATTCAGACAATTTGGAAAGATAATTAAGTTGTTATGTATATAAGCTGAGTGGATTTTATAAATTCTGGTTTAATATTACTACTTTGATAAAGCTGTTAGCAACAGGACTAAATAGCGAAACGTCAGTGAAAAAACGACAGTATCGCTTTGTTTTTCCTTCATTGAGAAACACAAAAAAAGCCTTTATTATAATGAATATCATATACCCAATGCCCAAATTTTTTCAAACTGTTAAAAATGAACTTGGTTTGGACATATATATATATATATATATATATATGACAGACTAGTCTCTTAAAAGAGTAAAGAAAACTTACGGCTGATATGGATCTCCTTTGTTGTTGGTGCTGTTGTTCTCCTCTCCTCTGAGCTGGATGCCTTAATTGAGATGCAAAAACCCTGAACACGTTGTTTTCGATGAATAATGAAAGGTTGGCAAGTATATCGTTGAGCTGAGTGAATACAACCCACTTGACTTGGTATATATATATAAATATGGAGAAAATGTTGTTTCAATATATATTATAACTATCATTATTCCCTTAAGTTCGAGTGGAACATACGGCTTCATTAGAAAATCCCCATGTTATCCTGTTTTCAGCAGTCCTCCTTAGCTGGCCCCACGACTATCTGTGAGCTCTCATCATCTCCTCATGCGATATCCCTTCTCCTCACCCTCTCACCGACACCCACCTCATCGTTTCCCATTCAGGTTTTACTCAAGGTGTGCATGTTGTCAATCACCGGTCTCCTTCCTTAGCTTGTGTCCTATCCATCTCCAATTTCTTCGGCATATATTTGCTGGGTAATAAGTTCCTGGGCAGAGTTCCTTCTTGCTTATCCTTTCTGGAGATCTGATCTGTGTAGTATGCGTCATAGACAGATTCGATGGAAGTTTGTAGTCTGTTGAAGAAAATGCTTTCCTTGACCCTCGGACCAATTCTCTGAATAGTAAAGAAGCCCTAACTGACTTGACATTAGTGTGTCGAAAATATGAATCTTGTTCTTCATGTCGAGTGCAGAAAATTTCCACACTGATTTTAGAATAATTAAAGTCTCTCTCTTACTTTTCTGATCCTAGCTGTTACATCTTCATCCATGCCATCTGTAGTTCAGACGATACTTTCTACGTAGGTAGGTAGGTGGAAGGGACTACTTCCTTTAGATTCCCATCACTGATTGGTGCTTGTTGTTGCCTGAGTATCGTCATCACTTCTACCTTCTCTATGTTGTTCACTTGACGTCCTGTCTTCATTGATTCTTCTTTGAATTTGTTGCTTTTTGCCTGTAGTCTTTTGGGTTTGTGTGATATTAGACATAAATTGTCCACGTAGTTCAAATCTATATTATTATTATTCCCTTGGGTTTAGTTGTGGTGGACTGGATTATACTTTAGACTGTCGGGGGCGAGGAGTCAGGAATACTCCGGACGACCGATAAGAAGAATATTAGAAGATCTGCATTTCGCAGATGATATACGTCTAATGTCACACAAACTCGAAGACTTGCAGGCAGGTGAAAACCAACAAACTAGCTGAAGAAGCAGGCAGCGAAAACAGGACTCCAGGTGAACACAGAGAAGACAGAGGTGATGAAGATAAACAACCAGCACCATCAACGGGAGAGATTTAACAGAGGTTGCTTCCTTCACTTATCTGGGAAGCATCGTTTCAATTACAGGCCGGTGGAACGGAGGAAGTTGTCAAAGTCAGAATCGGAAAGGCAAGATACGCCTTCATCAACCTGAAACCCAATTGGAAATCTTCCGCTTCACTCGGCATAAGGAACAAGATTAGGATTTTCAACACCAATGTCAAGTCGATCCTTCTATACGGGTCAGAAACTTGACCAGCGTGTCATGAAAAGCATTTCTAACAGTCTGTTGCAGACTTTCATCAACAGCTGCCTTCGCTAGCTCCATACTGAAGATCAAATGACCGGCTAGAAAGAATTAGTACCAAGGAACTATGACTCGGAACAAACCAACAGGCGAGAGCCGATTGCTCAACAAATATGCAGGAGAAAATGGAGAGGGATGGGGCATGCATTAAAGAAACCGTCGAATGACATCACGCCCTATGTTCAACAACACATCTCCACTTTATTCTATTTGTTTCTGTCCTCTTCAACAAGGTCCACGGTGTCCCATAATCTCTCATCTCCTCCTCCCAACATGGTCTTCTCCATGTCACTCTAGCTTCCCATTGAGATTCTACTCGAGTGATGGCCTGGCGCGCTATGTCTACCCAATGTATCCCTGTTTTCTTTTCAGTCATCGTTGTAGAAAAGATCTTTTCAAAGTCAATGAGATTGAAGTAATGATTTGACTGTTATTCTCTGTCATATTCCATGATGATGCGTAGCACTGTGATTTGACAGTACTTGATTAGCTTTTCCTGAATTCAGCTTGTTGCGGGCGACTAGTCACAACCGAGAGCATCTTCTATTCTCACCAGGATGACGAGACTTAATATCTGCCTTTGCGTAGACAGCATTATGATTCTATGGGAAAATCGGAATAAAAAATGACGCTCCAATAGGCATGCATTCATCTTTGAATTAGTTAAGACATAATCAATAATTTGCTCACTATCAATCTCTTTTTTCATAGTTTTGTAAATTCTAATTCGAAACTAATTTTACACTATTCTCATACACAATGCTCTTTTGTATTTCATTATATATGGTATGTGCATATGTCTATCCGTTTATGAATCCATGGGGCTGTGTGTGTGTGTGCTGGTCCTTATACACATTATTTACCCTAACAGTGGTGTACAAAATTTTGCCTAATTATATTTTGCTGACGGCAATAATAAGATTATGCTTATGCTATATTATCCCAAGGGTGATATATACTTTTTGCTTTTAATTTTATATTACTTATATTTAATAAGTAGTATAGATGCTTTAATAGTTTTTAAATGACATGTAGTTGACACGCTAGTAATAATGAGAAAAAAACGATATTGAGAAATTTAAATAAAGCAAGAACAACAGTGGTTTGTGCAGAATAATATGGTACCATCATTTATTTCGTCGGCTTCTCATCAGCTGCTTACAGCCTAAATAAATTGTGAGGTTTACGTACAGAAAAGTTTTAACATACTCGCAAATTTTTACATGTTGTCAGTTGACAGAAAGTTCCAAAGTAAGTGAACAGTGCTCAGAAAATTGCGCTTATATAGTTTTTACTCAGGCAGTTCAAGTTTAAACAAAATAGATGTATGCATGCAATGGTAAATGGGTTACGTAATAAAGACGAGAGGTGAGTAAGATGATGAGTAACTGATAAATTTGGTAACGATGTACTGAGTTCAAATCACGTCATAGAAACAAGAGACAAACAATATTACAATTTTTAAAAAATGAGGGGTGAGGTTAAAGACAAAGATTACGTAATCAGACTAGAGAATAAAGACATCCAGTTACCATGGCAAGGAAAGACTGATAACTGCTTCTTTCTGAACACATAAATCTGGTTTGAAGCGTTTGATAGAAATTGCTTCGGCAAACTTGAGGAGAATGGAGCTCCTTTGTCTATTGATAATTTTGAAGGATTTCTCGATTTCCACCTCATGACCCGTGTCGAGGAGATGCCTGGCGGTGGCACTGTTTAAAGAAATTGTTCCCTTTTGACGTAAGCTTTTTGGTACATGTTCAGAAAACCGTAGGTATATTGAGAAACTCTTCTCACACATAAACATCCATGTCGACTCAATAAAATTCACTATGGAAATAGAGAATGAAATTGGGGAACTGCCTATGTTAGACTACAAAGTACAAAGAGTAACAGATGGTAGCATAAAAACGACGCTATACAGAAAAACTACACACTCTGGAAGATTCCTTGATTATCACTCAGCTCATCCACTCACGGTAAAACGAGGATTAATACAAGGTCTTGCAGATAGAATACGTAGACTTACAACAACACCAGAGGACCAGCGTAAAGAAATAAACGTCCTATTCAAAATATTACTCGATAACAACTACCCAAAAGAATTTATCAAAGATAATATTAAAAAGAGAAAAAAGAAGAGGTTAAAGCCAGAGAATGCCAATAAGGAGGAAGGCAAAAAACAATCACAATACCATACAAAAATGGTACATCAGAGGCTGAATTCGAAGAAATCTCAAAAATATTGGGATTCGCACCACGTTTAAACCGAGGAATCTAATTAAAAATAAAATAAATCAACTGAAAGATCCCATAAAAATGATGGATAAAAACAATGTGATTTTTCAAAATATTTTGTGCCGAGTGTCCAACTAAATATGTGGATCAAAGGTCCAGATGACTCAAAATAAGAGTGAATGAACATAAACACCTAATTAAAGGTTATCCCACAGGAACACAAACTTACAGCAATTTAGAAAAAATATTCATCTATAGCTGCACATGCAAGGGACAAAAACCACAATATTGATTGGAACAGTGTTTGTATTCTAAAAGCCAGTATGAACAAATGGAGAGAGAGACTCATAACAGAATCTATATTCATTAAGGTCACAATGGATACATGTAACAAGGGTGACTCAGTACAACTGTCAACAACCTGGAATATAATTCTGAATACACAAAAATGAATGAACAAAAAAATGAACTATATATATGAGTACAAATCATAAAAATGTGTGAATTAAAAAAGACAAAACAATTCCAATAGTTGGTGTGACGATGGGCAGCAATTTTGCTAGAAATATTACCAAAAAACAAAAGCTTATTACTATGTGTGTGTAAGCTATTGAAATATAATTATAATTTATTTGATCTATTCCACAATGCTCAAACTGTCTACTGACATTAAGACTGCTGGTGGTTAGCAAAGATTCTATATTTTAAGATGACTGTGACTAGCAGAGGAATCCAGTGGACGTGCTTACTGTCCTATTTGTAACTCATCAAGTGGATATACCTGCCTTCCCAGTGAATCGTAGTATGCCAGCTGAGACTCGAATCCCTTACCGATTAGTTTGGGGAGCCATTTGTTAACACAGACCACTAATTTCAATTGAATATTAATCATTCAACGGGAACTGGTAAACACTGATGCCCATAGCAGAAGATTTGGTTGAGTATTTGAAACTTTGAGTGCTAGGTCCGTGTCCTAGCGTGAACACTATCACTTACTGTGGACTGAAGGTACATCTGGTTGATGAATGACAAATAGGACGAAAAAGGGGATCGTGGATTCCACTGTTAGTCATCGTCAACCAAGATATAACATCATACTTAATTTTCAGATATCCGTGAAGTGTCCTTCTTTACCAGCAGCCGCTAAATCAGGAGAGACCGAGTACTTATGTCCAACATAATTAGTCAACTGCAGATTCAAGGGAACTGAAACAAAGCATATTCTTTCCGATAACTTCTTCCTGTTCTTCATGTTCTACATGTATACATTCAATAATAGTGAAAGAATAACTGTTATTGACCACATTATTATTATCTTTTTAAATAACTTCTCATAAACTTTAAGATCTACAGGCAAATACCAAGAAGTTAGCAGAAGAAGAAATGAAGACAGGACTTAAGGTAAACATGGAAAAAATAGAGGTGACAGAGATACTTGCTGCAATGAGTACGGGGAATAAGATTCGGATTTTTAACAGTGATGATGATACATATATATATAACCAGCAGTCACTGTCAACAGGAGAGAGAGCATTGGAGGAAGTCACCTCTCGGCAGCATCGTTTCAACTCCTGACGGTATGATGATGAGGATTTCATAGGCCATTTAGGATGAGGAAAGCAAAACAGACCTTCATAAATCTGAAATAATAATCAGGCCACTGCAGAATTTAATCAATATCCACCTTTGATCAATACTGAGGATCAGATGGCCGAGCGTAAATTGTAAGTCAAAGGCAACCTCTGTGGCAACGTACTGTTTAATATATCGACAGAAATGGAGATGGAATGGACATACACTGGGAAGACTGTTGAGTGACTTCATATGCAGAGTAGATCGTCGACTGGAAATTGAATGGGAAAATAATAATTTTGGCGAAAGTCCGAGAGTTACATAAGCAGTCAGCTAATCAAGACTACAGAGTAGAAAGTGAAACGGCAGTGTTCTCCTGAAGCCCTGTATTCTACTTAGGACCCAAGGGAATAATAATCATAATACATAAGAATATCCAAACAAGTTCGCCATTGTTTTCTACGTCAAACAGAAGACAGAACTGGCACTAGAGTCATTGATGTGACCTATAAATCTAACTTTTTGGGCTGCTTGTCAGAGTTTATTCCATTTCGATTCATTCACTTATTAATGTAAAGCCTAAGGATTGGTTAAACAGATACCTTAATTAACTCATCGAAGAGGACATTGCGAAATGGTCACGCTATATCATGAATTGGCAGAAGTTAGAATTCATGGGCTGGCCACTGGGCTCATTGGTGGGTCCCAGTGGTTTAATGGTCCACGAGATCGCTAGCCTTGTAACCAGAAGGTCCTGGTTCGAACCCCGGTGGGTGCGTAAGGGTGCTGAAGAGTCCGAAACTAGGAGGAAACAGCTCTGTCCAGTACTCCCTGCGGCTGGTTTTCCAATGGTTCTCTAACTGATGTCAGCTCATGATGAAATCCTCCAGCCGATCAAATAAAATCCCTACAAAAACCAATACTTGAAGATACCTAAAGTTCATGGTAAAAATAGAACCAACTGCCGTCTCAACCCCTCCACACATCCACCTCACCCCACCATTTTGACGAATGATTAGACCCAGTCTTGCTAATCAACTAACTCATCGCTGCACTGTTATCATAAAATTCTTTCGTTTGTTTGACATTTTGATTGCTTACTAAAAAAACAGAACTGATAGTCACACTATATCCAAGGTCACTGAAGTTTCAGCATCAACCAAAATTTTTTTAATGCACTTTCAACTGATTACTTTTGGGTGCAATAGCGTGGGTGTCTGTGTCTGTGTAAGTGTATGTGTGTTTGTGTATGATAAGTTACACTATGGTTTTGTATCTTTCATACTTATTTGTTATCATACACTATTAGCTTAACCAGCCAGTATAACTTCACCATCAAGAAATGTTAACCAAGATTTGACGAAGTTAAACTATAGCAGCCAACCCGACCAACTCTCTCCATCTGACGATAAACAATTAATCAGAATTATGGAGCAATCCAAGTTGCGAAATTGTTTGTTGCTTTTTTTGAAATGTTTACGTAATATGTCAGCTCATGATGAAATCCTCCAACCAATCAAACAAAATCCCTACAAAAACCAATACTTAAAAATCGGTCTGATGCTCACTAGTGACTGGCCGCATTCAGGTAGGTAGTTACCTGGGGTTCTAGTGGGAAGCCGTGACCAGTAGAGTGCAGCAGGTTAAAGGTGAGGCATTAACTCATCGAAGAAGACATTGTGAAGTGGTCGCACTATGTCATGAATTGGTAGAGGTTAGAATTCACGGGCTGGCCATTAGATCGGGTACGAGTGGCTTAATGATATACGAGCTAGCTCGCCTTGTAACCAGAAAGTCCTGGGTTCGAACCCCTGTGATGGGTGCGTACTGATAAAGAGTCTCAAACTAGGCTAACGAAAGGGCTGGCTGTCTAGTACTCCCAGGATTTCCAATGGTCCTCTAATTGATGTCAGCTCATGAAGAAACCCTCCAGCCATTTCAAAATTTGTTGATATTTCTAGTTCCGTTGTTTAATCTCATCCCAAAACCTATTTCCCTTGAAAGAAACCATCTTTTAGTAACTCTAATAAATCCATTATTCACACAATAGTAATTAAACCCTTGATCCAGAATGGAGGAGATACTTTGATTTGATTGTGCCACCCGGGTGTCGAAGATCATGTGCCGCCGCGGTTCGCTGCTATAGTTTAACTTCGCCATAAAATTTCATCTTTACACATCCACTGTCATTACACTGCTAAATAACAAGCAATGCTTCATCAGCTATGCACTAACTATATTCACAAGCCACCATTGTGACAGCCTCACACCTCTTTTCATTTACGCTATTCTGTCAATATATTGATTTTATTGTTCCATTTATCATTTTATTTTTTTATTTTTTTATGACATTTTTTCGAAGGATTGTACTGAGAATGCAGAAAATACAGCTTGGTTCGACCAGTATCCTGATTCGTATTGGGAGATTAGTAATCTTGGTACACTTATTCAAGATCAGTAAGTGATCTCATTCGTTTTTAAAAACAGATTTCTTTTTGAAACAATTCGTCCCTTTGATAATAATTTGAATAAGGTATTTAGAAGACAAATTTCGCAAGATGATATCTGCATTTCGTAGTTTCTCTACAATTGCTTTACAATTAACATGGTTCACAATAATAAAATAAAATAGAATGCATGACACTTTGATTGGACACTAGTAACTAGTGTGATGTGTCTAGTCCTTTCTTCGGTGCAGACTGAATTCTATCAGTCAGGTTTGCAATGTGGCTACCATTCTAGGCAGCTAGCCATCATGGTGCACATTGATTTGATGATATTAAACGAGTGGAGGCAATCGGCAGGAAGTCTTGCAGGGACCTAGGTTTCATGCTAGTTGGCACTCACCAGTCAGCAAGGCTTATCTACAACCTTGAAGGAACTCATGTCCCTTTTGACAATTATTCAGTTATATAAAACTAAAAGTACATACTAATGATCAATCATATTTAATCAGAACAAAATAGTTAGAGCGAACAATTGTGGCTTCAATTAATTCTTCTTCTTCAAGTTTTACAATTATAAATCCAATAATTTAAACATACAATAGCCAGCCAGCCAGTAAAGGCAAATTAGAATCATATCACAAAAAGTATTGTGGAACAAGTATAAGTAAGATGGGATGGAGCAATAGTCAGTTAGTTTTGAATATGCATGGTCAACGAGAACATGAGATAAAATGAGAGGAAATAATTTAATGATGTATATATTCATAGAGTTCTAGTGAGAAGCTGTGACCAGTGAGGTCCATCCAGTCAAGTATGAGGATGGATGTCCCACTGACGACATTGGTTGGTGGTCGCGCTAAATCACGAATTGGAAGAAGTAAAAATTCACGAGCCGTTGAATTGGGTCCCAGTGGCTGAATGGTATACCAGCCAGCTTGCCTTGTAACCGGAAAGTCCTTGATTCGAACCCCAGTGCGGTGGGCACATACTGCCGACGATTGACAGACTAGGATGAAACAGCTGTCCAGTACTCCAGTGCTGGTTTTCAATGGTTCTCTAGCTGATATCAATCCGTGATCAACTCGTAAAAACAAAACTAATCCTTACAAACCAATTATAGAAGATGCATATATAGTCAACAAAAGTATACGTTTCGAGGGTGAGTGTAATCAGTGGTGTGTGAAACAATACGAATACTGATTACAGTATCGAATACTTGTCAATTTTCCTACCCTACACTCTACAAATTTATTATGACTAATCACCCTTCTCATTTCCCAATATTTTGTAATTGATTTCAGCCAACTAGCACGTTTGTCACACTCAAATACTACTATTTATTTTGACAACCCCATAACTAATCTGTTATTCTACGTAAAAAATGTATCCACCGCATAAATGGCCATTACTGTAAAGACATAAATATTTTATTTTATAATTGTAAGAACCTGAAGTAGAGAAATTATTCTTCGTTCAGATTGACTTTTATATCATAATATGGGAATATTTCACACTATTAAATATGAATACTACAGAAAATTAAACCGACGAATGAGGTGGATTAGACATAAGTTCAAGGTTGAAAATAAAGTTTTCTTTCTTCTCTTCTATTCCTCTGTTTCATTGACAATCGTTCTTTCGCTTTTTTATATTTACATATTTATTGTCGTTATTTCAACCTTGAACTTATGTCTAGTCCGCCCATTCGTTGGTCTATTTTCATATTGTCTCACACACCCTGATTACAACTTGTTGCTCATTACTAAAAATGTCATCTTTTATTGTATGCTTAAATTAATATATATGAAGCTGAAGAAGAATTATTGAAACAATTGTTCGTTTAAATATTTTGTTCACAATAATAGTGATTGTAAAATAATAACGATCATGTGGTGTAAACTTGAACCACATGAACACTGTGAGGACAAGGAAACTTTGTGAAAACAAATCACACATAGGATAAAATATCAAACATGATCTTAACTCGTAAGATAGTTTGAACCCTCCTCTCCGCGACCGATACTCAACTACGGTTTTTCGGTTTGCACAAATCCTGAAAAAATTAACAGTAATAATGGGAACAAAACTGCAAAGACAAGGGACAAGGAAGGGAAATTGTAAGGGTAGATTTAAGTCAGCTACTGCCCCGTTTTGTATACAGACAGCAAGTTTCTTTAATCCGATTGCATAGGCTTCAGCAAAACCAAAAACTTTCTTATAAACTTGCTCATGAATAACTATAAAGCTCTTATTCAATTTCACCGCATGACCATAGTCCAGTAAAAAGTGTCGTGTGATTGAGCTCCTTGGGTTGTCATCATGATTACTAAAAAGGCCATTTGGGTCATGAGTCGAAAGGCATCTTTCGGTATACCTAATGTATTTACTTCCACAAACACATGTAAACACAAGATGGGATCTGTTTAATGATGTTTCACTTGATGACACTATCTCTAGTATTACATCTTATCTGAAATTCTGTTTTGAAATCTGTTGTCCAAAAGAAACACTATTCGTCAAATTTGACCGTTTCTCCTCCCCTCAACTTAAAAAGCTTCGTAGAGACAAGGAAAAACTATATAAAATGAAAGATAAAAGTGGTGTAAAAAGAACTAACTTCCTTATGAAGTCTGAAATGCAGAGGTTGTATGTAATATATAACCAGAAATTAATATCCTGCAAAAATGCTTCTAATATGTGGAAACTATTTAAGGAAATCACTGGTGGTAAGCAGATAAACAATATTCCGCATTCCTCTGGTGTATGTACTCTTAATAAATCTTTTATTTATTCTCCCTCAAATGCCATGCTTCCCATCATCACTAGTGTTAATAATAGCCCCTTTCCAGGTTTTAACACAAATGATGTTCAAAAGTGACTCAAGTCTCTGAACCCTTCCCAGAGCTTAGGTCCAGATTATGTACCTAGTATTATTTTTTAAAAATGTTCTGATATTCTGTGTCACCCTCTCACTGATTTATTTAACAAATATTTTTCCAGTAATATCGTGCCTGCCGTTTGGAAAGACATTAAAGTTGTACCAATACCTAAATCGTCTACCGGAGCATGTGTCAAATTTAGACCCATTGCTATTACCTCTCCTTTTATGAAAACTATGGAGAAACTACTTTTACTTAGTTTTGTATCCTCTCTTAAATCCTTTAATGACCCTGAACAATTTGCCTATAAGCACAGTAGAAGCACTTTGGATGCAGCTGCCATCTTATATCATAACATTGCTTCCAGTCTAAACAAAGGGGTTAAATTTGTTCGTTGTACTTTCCTAGACTGCTTTCGACTCGGTCCCTAGGGACATCTAATTAAATAAACTTGTCGCAAGTCAAACAGAATGTTGGGCTATACATTTTTGGTAAATATGATGAGATGATTTCATCAATAAAGAAACTTTTTTTCGCTGAATTGTCTATTATTTCCTTCAGAAATCAATCTCTCAACAATTCCATCAGCCGGCTTAAGTAGATTTACATCCAAGTTTTAATGTATGGCATAATTGTCTTCATGTTCCACTGTAAACTGTATACTAGGACGGCATGAATTAAATTCTTCTACCATTATCTTGGATCTATGTACCTATGATATACAGATGCCAGCTATTTCTATACAATCCATTAAGGTAGTATATTCTAAACTGGACAAAAGCCTACTTGAAAATTAATCTGATGCTCACTAGCGACTGGCCATATTCAGGCAGTGACCTGGGGTTCTAATGGGAAGCCTTGACCAGTAGGGTACAGCAGGTTGAAGATGAGGCAGCAACTCATCGAGAAAGACATTGCGAAATGGTCACGCTATGTCGTGAATTGACAGAAGTTAGAATTCATGAGCTGGCCATTGGATTGGTGGGTCCCAGTGGCTCAATGGCCTACGAGCTCGCCTTGTAACCTGAACGTCCTGGGCTGGAACCCTGGCGGTGGGTTCGTACTGATGAAGATTCCCAAGCTAGGACGAAACATCTGTCCAGTACTCCCAGATGGTTTCCCATTGGTTCTCTAACTGATGTCAGTTCATGATGAAATCCTCCATCCAAAAGCCTATCTGTAAACAGGAGCCCTAATGAGCTTCTCTTTCCTAAGCCATCCGTTTGAAAATATACTCCATTACTGAACGATAACTGAACCTCTTAAGTACAGATATACAATAATTTCCTTAGATATCCCCCGGTATAGGACATTCACGAAGGTTCCGTCTTGTCACACAATCTTCATGTGATTATTTGTATTTAACCTTAAAATTTTGAATAAATAACAATGTTCGTAAAGGAGTATTCAGCTGATGACTTCTACCGAATGAGTTTATTTAGTACTGCTCTTTTTTCATAGTTGTTGCTTGTTTTAAATTTACTGAGGGAAAGGGATATTTTCAAAAATTATATCCCATAATACACGTTTCTTCTTCCTTCCTTTCATTCTTTTCTGTCTGATTATCCAAAAAGGACAGCACCATTTGAATTCACCATCGGTTTCCGTGCTCAGTTGGCCAATACAGCAATAAATGGTGAAGGAATAGCTGAAGGTGAGGTTGAAGAAGATGTCTACAGTCTACTGGCTGTATTCAATTTTGGTCCAGATGAAGGCAATCTTTACATAGTCTTGTCCAAGAACCAAGTGTTCATTAATGCTGATAGAAAGAATTTCTTCTGGTCTAGTCCACTGATGACAATCTCTGATACAACATGGCATCGATTAAAGCTGATCTTCCAATCATCAGATTTAATTCAAGAACAAAATGGTCCTGGTGTGGAGAATGGGCTACAAGTAAGCCTTATTCCTAAAATTGGATATGTTGTTTTTATATACATTTTTTTCTAACCTATAATTTCGATGCTGTCTGGTGGATGGTGACTAGTGATCGAGGAATCGAGGATGCGCGATTCACCCTATCCCGGACTCGTTAGACTCGGACCCAACACCCGTTGTCTCAAATCCCATGACGTTATACGCTTGGTCACCTTTACGTATTGAAACAATAGGTGCTGCTTTCTAGTCTCAATGGGAATACCATCACTCAATGAGGATTTCGGTCACATCCAGTCGAGGTGTCCCGAATTTGGTGAAATGTACATCTTGAATCCGATTGCTAGTCATCACTAACGCAATAAGACCATTTTTATCCTCAGACAATGTGGAAGTGTTAATACTTGGAGCCGACATGCCGAAAGAGGTTGAATATTTCCATAGAATATAATGAATCAACGAGAAATGTGAAATTAACTTCAACAAGCCGGTTGGACGTGAGAATAAATACTCCCTGATGACATCGACTAGTGGTCGCGCTAAAATCATGAACTGGTAGAAGATAGAACTCATGGGCTGGCCATTGAATCGGGTCCCAATGGTATGCGAGTCTCTCTTATGGTGAGGATGTCCTGGGTTTGGAACTTCAGTGGGTGAGTCCTGAACCAAGAAGAGACAGTTTCCCATTACTCCCTGGTTTTCCAAAAGTTCTCCAACTGATATCAATCCATGAAAATTTAACATATAATTATATTACTACTCAAATTATACTCAGTAGTAAGCGCCAATAAGATAAAATATAAGCTTGTGAGAATTGATTCTATACGAATACAGAAACCAAAAAGTTAACAAAATAAGTACCATCTATAAAATGAATTGAATGAACTGTGAGGAACACTATATTGGTCAAAGTAGGCATACTCTTCGACTCAGAGTCGAAGAATACAAATTAGCTGTAAAAAGACACACATGAAATTCGTTCATATCAATCAATGCACGTGGACGACTATGGAAAATGTAGACATTTTTAAACACAGTGGAAACACCAAAAATACTGGAGAATTCCTAGAAGCCTGGTATTAAGTTCAATCAGTGATTGTCAGATACATTATTATAAATCAGACTTATCAACTCATAAAGAAGAAACCATATGACAAAATAGTAAAATTCCAAGTGAATAAAACAGTCAGTGTTGACTCAATTCAACAACTAATTATAACAGTAGTCGTTAGGAGACATTTACATCACTTAAGAAGAATTTAAATATAGAGGCTTGGGCTGAAGGTGTGTGAGCTTTAAGGAGGATAATCAAAGCTTCGCAAACAAAACTACCCAGCTTGGAGAACGCAACAACATCCAAAACATCCGTTTGACCTATAAATAACAATTATTTCAGGCTTGGAAATAAAGTTAAATGATAGTAATCATTGCCCTGAAGTGATTTTACCAAATGGTAAACAACAGTATAATTCAGGTTGAGTGCACTTCGATCTATTTAAGACTACTCACTGAGCGCATCTAAGACCTCTAGGAAGTGATGGTATCCTTACTGGGACTCGAAACCCAGTACCCACATTCTCAAACGCCAAGGGATTATCCACTAAACCATTTGAATAACGAGGGTTGCCACTTGTGCAACGGGTTTCAGTTATCGTTTGTTTTGAAGTCATTTTTGATTTCTTTGTGACTGTTTGTTACCATCCACCGAAATTACTTCAAGTTACCCTTCAGACATCCTCGAACCGTCCGTAGTAAGCGTGGAAATGTTAACAGACACCGGCTATTTCGGTCCAGTCAATCAAAGGAAAAATCAAAACTGATTTATTAACAAACAGTACTAATAATTATGATTCCCTTTGGTTCCGAGTGAAACAAAGAGCTTCAGCAGCATATCTCCCTCTTACTTTGTCCTCTGAAGTCTACTGTAGCTGTCTCCACCACTGCCGATAAGCTTTCATTCCCGTCTCACATCATTTCCTCCATGTCACCCTTGGACCTACGTCCAACTAGCCTTTTGCTGTTGGAGTTCCTTTCAAGGGCATGGCATGCAATGTCACTCAGTTGTCTCCTCAGTGTGTGTGCGAACCAACTCCATTTCCCTCAGCATCTTTATTGGGCAGTAGGTTCACTGGATTCGTTTCTAATCCTTTCTGTCCGTTCAATTAATAAACTATTCTTACAAAAGAGCAGCCAGCAAGTGGTCCTTCGTTATTATTATTATTCTAAGCTTTATTAGATGGAGGTATCTGATATCTCCCTCAAACAACTGTGTTAACTGCTCACAATTTCACCAAAGAAATCATAAGAAAGCCTATACTGAATTCTTCCATCTAGAATAACTAGTCACGTACTCCATACTTTCTTTCCTTTGCGTCTCAAGTGAAATAGAGGGCTACAAGCGCTTTTTCCAACGAGACCGGGTTGCTAGCCTCATAGCCAAACCTGCTGTGTTTACCGAGATCACTACCGGATAAAACACCTTTCAGTAGTAGTGTGTCGGGGTCAACGTGGCTGGCAATCATTATACCACTGAACAACAGTCGCACGTCTTCTTAATACCACTGTTGTGACTGAAGTCAAGGTTATAAGAGTTAGAAGAAGGTACCTAATAAAATGAATACTTATGAAGAGTCATAAATTAGAACGAAACACACACACAAGTAGATCTTCTTAGTTTTGAATGCTTCCCTGCATAATTCATAACGCCAAACTATTTACTATTCGTAAACCAGGGAAAATCATTGAAAACCGTCTAATTTTAAATGTTAGTTGACTTTATTTGTACATTCTGCTTTTGTCAGACTAAAGTTGATTAAAGCGGTTATTTGTCTGAATTGTGTAATATTTATTCGCGCAACATATTTTTCAAACAATTGGATCACACACGAGCTTTTTATAGGAATATATATATATATATATATATATGAAATCAATAAAGAGTGAAGAGGTGAGAAAATAGACTTAGGTCAAATTAAAAGAACACATTGAAGGTCAAAATAACAATGAACACCATTAAACCAAAGAAGGTAGGTAAAAGTACATCTATCCTAGTATCAAAACAAAGTTTACCAAGGAAGGTTTACTGTGATGACGAATTGTTGCTTTGATCGCATAAAAGTGGTTTAAACATTCTAATTGCCAGCTAGGGCTTCAATAAACTTTAGGATACGCCCTCCCAAAAACACGTTCTACAGATGGGTTTAAAAGATGTTGTAAGCGCAATATCGCTTGAAATTAAGTCACGCGTAGACAAAGGCTATCCCGGTCCAGAACAGACAAGAAACCGGTCACTGTTTCTGTGGTACTATTAATAAACAAATCAATAATTATATATATACAACAAACCTTAACGGTTTCAAGAGTACAAAGCACAACGCCTAACAGAAAGCAAGGTGCCGCTATCAGAGCGGAATAACGTTAAAGCCAAAATTGCGAACCAGACGGAATCAGACACGACCCTTCAGGTAAGCAGTCAGTAGAAGAATGAATCCAAGTAAGGCAGAGCATAGAACAGAGAGCGATTAAGAGATAGACAGAGCATAGGCACAAAGATAGAATTTAATTGGCTGCTTAACCAGGTAGGCTGATACAGATGAAGATCAATAAATATGATAAACTCGACAGAATAGTACAAAATAAGACATGGGTCAGCAAAAATAACAGTTCACAAAATACTCTGATTGGGTCATGAGTTCAACGGTCTGACTAAATGGATCGATGTAAAAAACACAGATAGTTCATTAAACAAGGGGGGAAAGACACGTTAGGCATGGATAATTGGGTTGCAACAACGCTAGGCTGATCCGGGACAGGTTGACTAGATTCAAGGATGGGAATTGAATTGATCTTACAGATGTGTAAACGTCAATTTTATGTCCTGTCTCTGTAATATTCTTCGCAATAGAGGAGCTAGGTCGTCGTCTGTTCTCACCATTAATGGATTCTGGGGATTCTATTTGCTTCTGGAGCCATTTAGAAATATGCTGTGGATCCAACCCATACTTGCAGAGATCGATGAGTCCTCCCTATGTATGTGTATCCATACATACATTCAAATTGGTAAATCCAATGGCATGTGACATCATTTTTCGCATGTTCAAAGAGCTTAGGTGGATGGATATATTGGCTTCACATTCTCAATTATTATGATATTAGCTGCATAAAAAGTCTTTTTAACAGCAGCGTTCAATCTTTGTCTAGTTGTCAAGCTGCTATGATCCCCCGTGCATTGGGTAGCTTGATGTACACGTCTTTCTCAGGGGCGAGTTGGAGTGGGTCATGGTGTTCCTAGAGAACTTGTCTGGATAATTATTATCAACCAGAATTTGTGCCAACTTTCTTTCTTCCTCATCAATTGTGTCTCCGGTGCGTATTCGTTGGATTCTACTGAAGAGGAACCTTACTAAGGCTCCTTTGTACCGAACAGAGCAGAAACTGTGATAATTAAGATACTTTCCTGTCCAGAAAGGCTTTCTATATGGTTCATATATATATGCCTATGACAAGTCTATGTGTGATCAGATTGTTCGAAATGTGTTGCACGCAATTATACACAACACGATTAAAACAAATTACTTCTTCTTATTGCTTTGTCAAAATTCTAACTGAAATTATTTTTGGCTTTTTTATAGCTTATATTCGATCATCGTCATTTCTGGCTCCCACCTGTCAGTTTATTCAATCTACCCTCGGTTGTATTCATTGGTGGATTGCCTAGACTGCCTAATTTATCATTGCATCCATTCAGCCAACCGGTAAGTAACATTTTTGAGAATATAATTTGTACTACTGAATATTATTAAGTAGTAAGAATATGTTTTCCGCCACTGAATATGATTCTATATTGCTTCACAGTGATACTGTTCAGAGCAATGATGGAGAGGTTGGAGGCATTAGACATCAGTATGGCGTAGTTTTAAACTCTTTCCATAGAATTTATCCGCATTCTCATTATGGATCGGATGACAGCGGACCACGTAACTGATTAGGTATCCAACAACTGCTTATGAATTTAAACTTCTGAATCAAATATGCATTTTGCAGTTTACAGAGATCTAGGTGGTTATTTCATGATAGTTTCTTTGAGGAGTCGAAGTTATTCACATGACAATATACGTAATCAACTTAAAACTATAGACAATCATCATGTAAGTAGGTGGCCTACTTAAAACTCTGACTACCAAAAACCTTCATCAATATATTGTATATAACTTCTTTTACTCATTTTGTTTAAATCTCTTAAAGTAAGATTGTATTGTTTACTATGGCGATTATTTAAAATGTTTACAAACTGCTTGTTCGCAAGTTTCTACTTAACATAGGGAAAAGCATTATCCTTCATGGCAGCTTATCCCAACACAAGAGATGACTGTGTGCCTCAGTAGTGTACTTGATTCACAAAATCTACTCCTGAGCAGAAGACAAGGCCGGCCAGGCAACAGATCGTTTATTGAGGAAATCAACAGATATTTATAGATTTTCATGTACATTATTATTAGCATTATTGTTAGCAGAGAAGCAACGTCTTCTGATTGGTTGTTTTCTTGCCGAAGGTTATTCTGTACTGCTTGTGACCGTTTCTTAGAAAGTTAAGCCATATATCTGCGATTCGTATTTGCACATGTTAAATCTGCTGTGATTGATTGGTGATTTCTCAAGGTTAGCTTTGTATTTTTTTCTCATATCCCCGATTCGGGACGTAAACATTGACGTAAATTGTTGTCTACCAATTTTGTCAAGCAGACAGCTCTCACCACATGAGTAGTTGGATATCACTCAAATGAACCAGGTGCGTAATGTAAAGACCGGAGGGTAGTTTTGTTCGTTTGGAGCCAAGCCCGTCAGCAATTTACCAGTTAGTTATCTAAAATCATGTAGCTGGTTGCTGACTTACCTTTGTGTCATAATAAGCTCTTTAGTATACTGAAAAATATGTAATAATTCACAGGTTTGATATAACTTTTACCTTATATAATTGTTCTGCAAAATGACTCTACTTTTGGTATAGTCGAATATCTTCGATGCAAATCCCAAATATGGTAACAATCAGCGGAATATTTATGTCAAAAAGTGTATACAGATCTGTCTGTTTTGGTTTTCAAAATAAATTACAGCCACTTTTCATCCTAAACTGAATGAATTGCTATCACTGGACACTAACTATCCATGCGTCTAGACCTTATTACATCAGTCAAGTTTGCAATATGTGGCCAGTATGAGTCCCTTTTAATGTTTGCAGATACATCCTGTTGAAGAGTGCCAACAAGCACGAAACCTAGGTCCAAGTCTGCCTTCTGATTTCCTCCAACTATCTAAGAAAAATTCAGAGTGTATATATAAACCGGTAAACGATGTATTTAATTCTATGGAGGATTCGGATAGTTTCAACTAAGTCGGCTTTCTAAGTTAAGTCAGTTTGGCTGCAAATAAGCAAAAATACAGGGCATTACGATGATTGGTTAGCGAATACTCCTAGTTGACTTCCAACTACTGATATCAGTCAATAAGTAGAATGTCTTATCATCATAGTAGACGATCGGTAGAGATAATGTGCAGCAGCCGCCAAAGGATCTTGAATAAATGATCATGTCACCAGGAGTCATTAATGCTTCAAGATGTCTGGGGTTAAGGGTTGTCTTTATCTCAGAACTATGATGCATTTGGTTTAAGAATTAGGCTGGAAATTAGGATTAAGGGTTAAGGTAATGTAGAATTACTCCCCACTAACTAGTCTAATCGTTTAAATATACAATTTACTAACAAACTCAGAACAAGAGGGATTACAGTGTTATCTGCTCGAATTGTTTGTTGACGGTCTTTTAATCGCTGCTGTCGTTTGTCATCATCAGATGATCAAATGAATAATCTTCAACTTCTCTTTATTTTTATTTTTGTTGTCTTGTTTTAAATTCAGCAAAATATTTACAGCTTATTTGGTTGTGTAGATGAACTGACAATGAATAATGTTAGTATGCAATTGAGAACAAGTAATCGTCCAGTATGTTATGATTGTTTCAGTTTGAATCCAACAATTGTACATGTACCAGAGAATATCGATGATTATTTGAAGTATAGTTTAATTCAACTACAGAGTAAGTCGCTGATTGATGCCTTCTTCTTAGTTTTTAAAAGCGTAACTTGCATTTAATATATACATATCCGGTTGATTGAGCTCTTATGTTGACAGATATATGACTTCATTGATATAAGAATAGAAGTTGTGCACTGTGATGATAGAGTATAATTCCATTATGGGTGAAATTTATTTTGATAAAGTCTCACAGTGTTTGTTATACAGTAATATTTATTGATGACCACGTTTCGAGCACAAGTTATTGCCACTCATAATCATATCAAGGTAATCGCCCACACAACTTTCTAGCTTCGTTCATATAATTCCATCATTATTTTTCATCGCTTGATTTGATTAGTAGTAGTATTTTCCATATCTCTGGTATGAGTGATGAATCATTCCTATTATACGTGTTGGGTGTAGACTCACTCGATGAACAAGGATTCAGTAATCAACCTCTCTCTTTCTATCCACCTATCTATATTACTTCTTGGAATTTTAACCCTCTCCCACCCTATTGTGTGATTGTGTGTTAATGCATGCGATTCAGTTGCTGAGTTTTTTTTCTAAATTACTCATCTTCGCGGGATCAATCATTCTAATCTTAGCTAAATTCTTACGTTCTGACAGGTAATCTGACTACCCACGATCTACTAGTTTGACCTATGTAGTTCACCTTATTAGTCTGTGAAACTTGTAGTGATAACAAAAATAAGAGAGAACATAAGGTATCTACTGTTATACCATATAAGGAGGGGACATTTGACAACCTACGTAGGATTCTCAACAAAGCGTGGATTAGAGTGACATTCAAACCTACAAGATGACTTAGAGACAAGCTATATAGGCTAAAGGCCCCTGTAGGTTGACGCAATTAGACAAAATAATATAATTTACACAATACTAAATAAAATGACAGTGAGTGAAATCAACTATATAAGTCAAACTAGTAGATCGGGGCTAGTCTCATTGTCAGAACATATGAATTTAGCTAAGGTAAGAATGGTTGACCCCGGGAAGATAAATCATTTAGAAAAAAGCTCAGCACTACATTGCAGTGCATGCATTAACACACAACCACACACAATAGGGTGGGAGAGGGTTAGAGTTAGAGTAGATGGATAGCGCGAGAGGTTGATTACTGAGTCCTTGTTCATCGAGTGAGTGTGCACCCAACACATGCAGTAGGAATGATTCATCACTCATACCGGAAATATGGAAAATACTACTACCAGTCAAGTCAAGCAATGAATTGAAATAATGGAATCATATGAACGAAGTTAGAAAGATGTGTGAGTATTGCCTTGATATGATGATGAGAAACAATAAACTGTGCTCGAATCATTGTCATCAATAAATATTACTGTATAACACTGTGAGACTTTATCAAAGTATATGACTTCATGCCTGAGCCTTGAAGTCTTAGTAACGGTTGTATTTGTTCACAAGGTGATATTACCAGTCTCACGTTTAACATCCTCTCTCTAAGAAACGTATTATCGGCTAAGCGAAGTTTAGAGTTGCATCTGTCGGACAGGAGTGGAACCCAGATCACTTGTGGCGTAGTTGACGAGCAATCTATCGTTGAGACAATGATGCACAAATGTCAACAACCACGGAATAAGTAGGTTGTCTGCATGTGAGAAGGCGACATTCACTGTTAATCTAATACTGGTATTCGATATGTCCACTGATTGGTGGGTATCAATTTGCTGACATCTTTTCCCCAGTTAGTTGATTATGGGCTTTATCCAAAATTCTGCCATTCTGTCGGAATGAGAATTCTCTATAGTTGGTTTGCAAGAATTACTTTTGTTTTTATGAGTTGATCACGGATCGAACCCCAGTGGGTGCATACTGCCGATGATTCACAAACTGGAATGAAACAGATAGAGCTGTCCAGTACTCCCTGGTTTCCAATGGTTCTCTAACTGATATCAATCCGTGATCAACTCGTAAAAAATGATAATTTTTCACCTAACCAAAACATTTTAGGAAAACAGACAATAAGTTCAGCAAATAAATATAAGTTCCTTTTCAGATGGCTTTTCTTTATCAACGGCTCTACACATATAGTTTAATGCTTTCATTGTTCCCCCCCCCCTACACAGCACCATTAGTTCAAACTTCAGTATGAAGTGAACTCCTTTTTTGAATTGTCCTTGAATGGAGAGATAATTGTATCTCCTGACAAACTTTGTTCATCACTTTATTGACCTGGAATCAGACTTCCATTTTATTACCTGATCTCTGATCTGTTTGAGTAGCAGGCTACTGGGAATTTCCTGGCATTTTTAGTATTTTCATTGTTTATAATTCCTACATTTTCTCAGTAGAAATGTGTCTTTTGACAGCTGGTTTATGACCTTGAGTTCGGAGTTGAAGCAGATGCCCATTTTGACCAGTGTACCGTTTTTGAAAACTGATGCAATCTGCTTTGTGGATGGTGTTGACTCTGTATTGTCTTCTTTTGCTTCTGAGTAGGTCTTTCAGTCTGTGTGGTATCCAGTAAAATGATTGTGTTGGTTTATGCGCTATAATCTATTCTGAATGGTTTCAGTTTTTCCAGGCGTTATGTTACAAACATAGATGGTAGTGTAACGACAGAAGACAAGGCCAGCCAGGCGACAGATCGTTTATTGGGGAAATCAACTGATATTTATAGATTTTTATGTACATTATTATTCGTCATTACTAGCAGTGAAATTGCGTCTTCTGATTGATCGCGTTCTCACTGGAAGTTATGCTGTCATCTCTTTGTGGCCGTTTCTTTGAAGGTCAGACCATATATATCTACGAATCGTATCCGCCCACGCTAAGTCCGCCGTGATTAGCTGTTCAGTTAGTCTTTGTTCTTGTTTTTATCTCATGACCAAGATTTCGGACGTAAACATTGGTGTAAATTGCTGTCTATCAATTTCGGCTAGCAGACAGCTCTTACCACAGTAGGAAGAATCTTTTTTTGGTTTCTTGCTGCTGGTAATAGTTTGATTTAAGTCCAGACATTCTTTTCTGTTGATAAAATTGTAAGAGTATCCATTCTTCTTCAAGATGGTCATCACATATTTCTCCTCTATTCTCCGTTAAGAATGGAGTTCTGCAGTAAGGTTTTTGGCTCAGTTAAACACAATCCTTTTACACAGTTTCTTTCGTGTGTGTGTGGGGGGGGTTAGGGCTATCGGTTCATTGTTATCGTAGTCAGTTATTTGGTCTGTGTGGGGTGGTTTTCTGTACATCTGTGTTTCTTGATCTTCTGTACTTGTTCTGTTGCAAATTACCAAGTGGTCACGTGAATGATTGTCAGGAGATACAATTACATCATTCATAAACAATTCAAATAAGTGCGTGCTGAAGATGTTGTCTAGAAGGGACAATGAAAGCTTCGAAATTAAATCACCGAGCTTCAAGGACACAATAACGTCTATGTATATATATATATATATAAATTCGTCCACCAATCAGTCTTTTGAAATTTTGAACGGGCGTCTTGAATCCATTAAGTGCAGATAACCTTTAAGAGAGAGTTACAGTCAGAGGTATGAGAGACAATGGGATTACTACAGAGAAATAAATAAACCAACAAATCGAATTCACTAATTTTAATTTCAACAGTAATGAAAAACAATATTAGAAAGGGAACGATTAACCAGTAATAAGGAACTTACGGAATATACATATTTAATCATAGGGAATAATAAAAAGATGGTTGCAGCGAAGAAAATTTTCTTTTCGACGAAATCATCAACTAGATAGCTGTACATTCGTGTATTTATAATAAATGGGTGGTAAAGTTCCAGAATAATTTCCGCTTAAGGGTCAAATTAATAAAATTACAATCAGGAATTAAAATGTCATAATAAACATGGGGGCGGATAAAACTCAAACAAAGTAGCATCATAATTACTGAGAAGATTGAACAAATTGTGCAATTAGGGGTTAGAAATGCAGAAATAACAAAATATACAGGATGTTTAGATAAAAAATCTAGTGGGATCATGACTAATGTGACGAATAACTGTTTATGTAATTAGGGATTAAATATGTAGAAATAATAAAATGACAAAATATACAGGAAGTTTGGATATGAAAGGTAATGGGATAGTCACTATTAAAATAATTACCTGTTTATGATGGCCATGAAAGGGGCAAGGGTTGAACGTATTCCTTCTAGATACATAGAGAAGATTTGAGTTTCTGGATGGCTAGCACCTCGGCTATGCCCAGATGTCTTGATTTTACTCCCTTTGATAGGTTTGATCGAATCTTGTATATGATTCTGAAGGATTTCTAGAATTCCGTTGAATAACCTGAGTTAACCAGATGTTCTGTCACTGACCTATATACACATTTTCGTTCTCTTTTTACTAACCAGGCTGGATAGTGTTCAGGAACGCGTTTCGCAAGTTGGTGCATGGTACGGCCGATGTACTCAGCTCCGCACGAGCAAGTAAACTGGTATATGCACGTTGAAGTGGCCCAATGCGACAGCTTGTCTTTCGCGTTCTGGCTGAACAGTTTCTTGTAGGAGAACGTCAGTCGTAGGCTTACGGCGAAGTATGTTTTCCTCAGAGATTCGGAGAGGCGGTTACGAAGGATTTCTGCTTCAATATCACCTTTGAACTCTAGATTAAATAGAAGCATCTTCTTCGGGACTGACTGGACTTGTTCAGAAGTCTTCTTTGATTTTAGATTCTTGTCTATGGATCTAGGCGGAAAGCCGTTTTCCATCAAGATACCTCGGGGATTACGCAGGTCTTCGTCAATCAGTTACTCGCTGCATATCTTCCGAATCCTCAAGGAAAGAGCGTATATATGGTTCCTCTTTCTGCTTACGGGTACGAAGCTTTGCAAATTGATGAATAGTCCATTCCATGTAAACTTTCTGTGTATGGACCTTTTCAGCTAGCTGTCGGTGTTTCTTATCAGATGGACGTCGAAGAAGTGGAACATTCCGTCGGATTCAGCTTCAAGAGTAAAGCTGATGTAATGGTGGGCATTGTTGATTATTTTAAAATGGTCAGGGTAAAGGCAAAAGTAAAACATCTCTTTTGTGAACACATTATCAACTTGAAATTTCTGATCTCTAATGCTTCAGCTATGTCTGGACGTCTTGATATCATTCTATTTGTAATGCTTGATTTCATCTTATATTGACTTTCGAAGAATTTCTGAAACAGAATTGAGTGTCATCAATTCATTAACTGTCTCATTATCGAAGTAAAGACAGACTTTTATTGTCCCTTTGCTAACCAACTGTAGTATGAGCACGTTTTGCATACATACGCGCGATGTGGCCGATTCACTCAGCTCTAAAGGAGCAAGTAAACTTAAATTATGTCATCGGGTGATACGTTGGGAGATAACCAGACAGATGGATAGAAAATGGATTGAACTAACAAAGATATCACTTGATAGTTGATGAATTGAAGTCATCATATATATATTTATTCCTTTGTCTTTTCTTTTATTTCATAGTACCATCAACATTCACACAACCTGGACTTGATAAGTTTACATTCGACTTTAGTTTCTTCTATGATCGTAATACAATAAAACAGGCTAGTTTATTTGTACTGACATTCGGTGGAGCAACTGATACACCTAGTGAAGACATTCATTTGTGGTTATTCCTTTCAAATAATGAAGTAAGTATACACCGTTTTATATTTTAATCAAAAGCTTCAATGTATACATATATATATATATATATATATATATATGCTATGATTATGTTCACTTTTGCCATGTAAAGTGATATAATATGGTGAGTGACATCAAGGTTAGGCGCTTCGAGTATTAATTAGGTAAGGAGGGAAAATCAGTCCATGAAATTGTGAAGCTACATCGATTGAGATGTCTAGGACATGTGTTATGCATGCATCCCTAGCCATCGCCTTCCTCGACATTGGACAATGTTAGCTGACATAGAATTAGGTTGGAAAGCAGATGCGCTGGCGAAGCTCTATGTGCCACTTGGAAGCCAAGTGGACCACAGTAATAATATATGCAATAATATCAGTTCATTAGTGCTTCCAAACGGTTCAGAGACACGATTCTTGCGTCACGAAAAGACTTTTATTGAAGGTGGCTTCGCCTGATGGCGAAGACTCAAACTGTGAAAAATATGATTTTCAACAACAAACCAACAGGCAATGAATGACCTAGTGCCTAACATATGGATCGGATATGTGCTAAGAAACTGCTGAAATAACAACATCACACACAACACCCTCAGGTCTCAGGCTAATAGGAACCGGCGAGTTATAGGCATCCAAGACTAACGTGGAGAAAATCATGTGAGAAGGAAATGAAAACTTTTGAGGAGTTGTCGAGCCAAATGAAAATGGCAACAGGAAACCAACAGACTACAATGAAAATATACCCCTGAAACGTAAGGAATGAATAATAGTAATCATAATAATAATCATTATTATTATTTTTATGCATAATTTCCACCTTAAACTCTTTGAATGTTTTTTATTATAATTCCAGGTTAAAATGGGCTACTACACTGAGACAGACGATGAACTCGAATTGAATCATGAAGTGAATTTAGCCAATATTGGACATAATCAAAATATTTGGCATTTCACTAAGCTTGATATCACTTTTATCAATCGACGTCCAGTATTCCAGTTAAAATCTCAAACATCAATTAGTGATCGATTAGCACCATTCAATAAAGCTGATCGTTTAAAATCAATTCATCTTGGACGAAATGCTGGTAAGATATAATTAATTAATTAATTGTAACTACTGTCTTAATTGACTGTATCATATTGTGGTGTAATAAACAGACGACTAATTATTCGTTTAATCAATACAATCAATCAAAGTAATCCACAACGGGGAACTTACGGAATCCTTCGAAGTGAGGACAGGAATAAGACAAGGCTGGCTGCCTACTATCGCCAATGATTAATTTCCTGATTGCAGTAGATTGGATAATGCGACAAACAGCGGCGGGCAATGAGGAAACAGGCATAAAATGGACTCACACACAAAAAACTTGGAGGATCTGGACTTCGCCGATGCGATATATGTCTGATTTCCCACAAACTGGAAGATATGCAAGTGAAAAGCAACAAGTTGGCAGAAGAAGCATCAAAGATAGGACTTCAGGTGAACATAAAGAAAACAGAGGTGATGAAGATTCCTGGCCAACACCACGAACAGCAACAACAACAACAAACAACAATAAGCATAAATGGGAGGAACCTGAAAGAAACAACCTCTTTTACCTACCTGGGAAGCATCGTTTCAATTACAGGCGGAACTGACGAGGATATCAAAGCAAGGATCGGGAAAGCAAGACAAGCTTTCACTACTCTCAAGTCTGTGTGTAGGTCAACAGCACTCAGCATCAAAAATAAGATCCGGATTTTCAAGTCCAATGTGAAGTCAGTCAGTGCTACTATACGGATCAGAGACTTGGCGCGTCATAAAGAGCATCTCAAACAAACTACAGACCTTCATTAACAGTTGTCTTCGCTCAGTACTCAAGATCAGATGGCCGGCCAGAAAAGATCAGCAACAGAGATCTCTGGGAGCGAACCAACCAGGAACCAATTGTGACACAAATGGGCAGGAAGAAATGGAGATGGATTGGCCATACTCTGAGGAAGCCATCAAGTGACATCACTAGACAAGCCATTGCTCGAGTGGAACCCGGCCGAAAGGGAAGCGGCGAGTTGGTCGTCAGTGCAAGGGTGACTTGATGGAGGTCATGTGAAGAGGAGATGAAAACGTGTGGGCAGACATGGAGCCAGGTGAAGACTCTAACAGAGAACCGAACGCAATGGAGACGCACGGCTGAAGCCCTATGTTCCTCTAGGAATTAAAGGAAACAATAATAATAATCAAACTAATCAGTAGTAGTGTGGTCAATTGATTACTATTCATTAGTGTGTGTGTTGTTGGTTGTTGTCTAAAATGTTGACTAGAATGAGTCTTCAGTCACAACACTGTAGCCAGTTGAGATCACTAGGAGGAAATATTCTCCAGTCAGTTAAATCTGACTTCTATGTGTGCCTACTCAGTGCCGATTGTCATCCACCATGTCAAGGTGAGGTGGATATATACGCATCGGTGGAACTGGTTGAAGTAATTAGAAATCCTAAAAGAATTTTGTTATTAAGGTGTACCATGAAGGTAAATTTCAAATTAGACGGCACACTTTACAGACAAGTGGACGACGGGGTGGCGATGAGCTCCCAATTAGGTCCCATTTTGGCTGATTTCATTCTAAGTAAAGTAGAAAATGGACCTTTGAACAACCTTATCAGAAAGTTCTCATTTTACTGTCGGTATATGGATGACACCTTCATTCTTTGTGATAATGATTCGGATAGGAACACAATATTAACTCAATTCAATGAATTACATTCGGCTATGAAATTCACGTGCGAAGAGGAATCCCAAAACAGAATTGCCTTCCTGGATGTCCTGCTTACAAGAAAACCAGATGGTGGCATAAAAAGAAATTTGCATAGAAAAAGTACATGGACAGGACAATATACACATTTCCACAGCTTCGTTCCTCTCAAGTACAAAAGAAATTTAGTAAAGACCCTCAGCCATAGAGTTAGAGTTATATGCTCAGAAGAAGTAATTGACGATAAATTAAGCATTGTATATGATACTTTGATCGAAAATAACTATCCCGACAAATTTATCAAGAAACGCATGACAAAGAAAGCAGAAAAGGATGATTCTCCATCTGTAAATAAGAAGCCTTTACATATACGACTGCAATTCAAGGGTGACACATACCTGGTGAAATAATTACTGACAAGTTAAGAAAGCCTATTCAAAGAACTTTTAATGCTGGTAAACTACAAGTCATGTTTTCTACACGACCGATGCTGATTCCTCGATTGAAAGATGAAGTACCTAGAATAGACTAGCCAATTCTAGTTGTATCTACCAATTCAACTGCGCTTGAGTTAGAGCGAGTTATACTGTCCGTTGCTCTAGGAACTTGATTTTTCGTGCTCGAGAACATCTCCCAGTATGGCTAAGTAAAGGTGTAGTGAAAACCATCAACAGTTTGATATTAGACCATCTGGTCCAAACCGGCCACAAAGCCAGCGAGCATTGAAGAATCCTTCTCTATCATCTACCGGGTAACAAATAAATTGCCAAAAACATCGAAGCACCGCATGCTTCAAACAGCAGAGGCTATCGCGATTCACGTGAAACAACCAGTGCTTTGTGTGCAAAAGAAGCAAGTCCAGGCAGCCAGTACTACTGCCCTGGCCTTCAGTAGAGACTATAAATTCATGAATTTGTAATATTATCTTTCCTAATTTATCTGTCTGGCATTCAGTTTATTGTTATTGTTGATGCCATCGAACTGTAATCTATTGATATTATTGATTCATTGTTATTTAAACAACAATAATGTTGTTCATAATACTAATTCATTCACTATAATGTATATATAACTGTCGAGCCTGATAATGAAGTTATTGAAAAGAGTATTCTTTGTTCAGTATCCATTCTTTTGGGAATTAGAACTCCCTGGTCATTGAACTTTCTGCCTGAGTGGTTAAATAGCCATCAAGGTTTGTGTGGTAAGCTGAAGGCTGTAGGTTCAATCCCTGGTTAAGTCGCTGAAGAGTCTCAAGCAAGGAGGAAACGAATCTCCAGCGTGCCGTGGTGTTTTGCATGATTGTTTAACTGATTTTGGTTGGGTCGGGAAGAAATCTAACTGATGAAATTAATCCAAATTCCTACAAAAACACCCCATTATCTAAATATAATAAATTGTCATTGACATACAAAAATATGTCATAGGTTTACTTACCATCAATCTAGGATAATTTGAAAGATCAATATAGGAAGCCAATCAACTTTAACCAATGGATATCAGACTGTAGTTCTGTTTGTAACGACAGAAGACAAGGGTCAGCCAGGCAACAGATCGTTTATTGAGAAAATCAACAGATATTTATAGATTTTCATGTACATTATTATTAGCGTTATTGTTAGCAGAGAGGTAACGTCTTCTGATTGGTTGTTTTCCTGCTCAAGGTTATTCTGTCATTTCTTTGTTGCCGTTTCTTAGACAATTCCCTTGGGTTTCAAGAGGAACATAGGGCTTCAACAGCACACCTCTACTTTGTTCTATTTTCTGATGTCCTCTTTAGCTGGGCCCACGATTGCGCATAGTCTCTCATCTCCTTCTCGTACGATCTCCTTTAGATCACCCTTGGATGATCCGCTCGTCGTTTCCCATTCCGGTTGTACTTGAGCTATCGCCTGGCATGCTATGCCGTTCGACGGTCAACCCAGTGAATCACTTGTGACTAACTAATTATTGGTAACTATCTAAAATAATACCTAAATATATCAGCTTCACTAGAATCGGAAAAGGAACACATACCTTTTTTACTTCGAATTCCATGTGCAAATCTGTGTTGACCGAGAAGGGATTTAGAAAAGGCTTCAACACTATGGCGTGCAGTGCCCAAGTCTTTATCAACCTCATTCAACAGCTGGCTATATGACAGTGCCACGTGTCGAATGATTCACAACGGAAAACTCACTGAGGCGTTCGGAGTGAATATAGGAGTAAGACAAGGCTGCCTGCCTACTATCACCAATGATATTCCTGATTGTTTGTGGTCACCTGGATTGTACGGAGGATGGCGCGTGGGTAGCTAGAATACAGTAATACATTGAACCAATAAGGAGACTCTAGAAGACCTGGATTTCGCGCACAGATAATTTATGTCTCATGTCATACAGACTGGAAGACCTGAGGAGAAAACCAAAAAACTGGCTGAAGAAGCAGGCAGCGAGGACAAGACTCCAGGTGAAAATAGAGAAGGCAGGAGTGATGAAGATAACCAACCAACAGCAACAACAATCAGCACGAATCACCATCAGTGGGAGAGATTTGAAAGCGAATGTTTCCTTCACTTATCTATGAAGTATTGTTTCACCTCCAGGCGGGATGGATGAGGATTTCAAAGCCCGTCAAGATCTGAAAGGCAAGAAAGGTCTTCATTACTCTGAAATAAGTTTGGAAATATTCTGCACTCTACAGTATAAACAACGATATTCGAATTTTCAACACAACCGTGAAGTCAGTCAGTCGATTTTTCTGTACGGGTCAGAAACTTACACTGAGTGTCACGAAAGGCATTTCCAACAAGTTACAGACTTTCATCAACAGCCGCCCACTTCTCTGGCTGGCTCCATACTGAAGGTTGAATTGGTGGCCTACAGGCCTACAGAAGGAACTAGCAACAAGAAACTCTGCGAGAGCCAATCGCTCAACAAATATTTAGGAGAAAATGGAGATGGATACTCCACACACTGAGGAGACTGTTGAATGACATTGCGCACGACGAGTCGGTCGTCTGTGAGAGGTTGACATGGAGATGAGAGGTTATGGGCAACAGAACTCGATATAATACTGGCATTTGCTGAACTCCTTCGTTATCATTACGACGTTAGCATTTGTGTCATATATGATGCAAGTAACATCCATGTATCTGAAGATAACTTCGTCGACAAAAAAAAAAGAAATCCTCTTCTCTGAATTGTCTTTTATTTCACCTTGGATTTTGTTTTCACTTTCTGATGTTCTCGTTATGTGGATCCCAACAGCCAGCCTCAGTAATATGTAGTAGATGAACTCTTAAGGCGAAGTTAAGATTTGTTGGTATGCGATAGATGACTTTGAAAACTGCCTCGTTAACATCATCAATCTTGTGTTCTGTATCCACAAGACGAGATAGAGCAAGAACAAAAGTGGTTTGTGCAGAATAATATGGTACCATCATTTATTTCGTAGGCTTCTCATCAGCTGCTTACAGCCTAAATAAATTATGAGGTTTGCGTACAGAAAAGTTTTAACATACTTGCAAATACACAGTTGGAGTTAACATGAGATACCCTTTATCTATGGACTTTTGACTGCACCAAAGAGCATGTTGTTCGATGGACGGGAACCAACTTAGCTGCAGGGTAGGCTCTGGCTAGTGATGTTCTCAGTCTTCTGTTTACCATTTCTGCAATGCTTTCACCTTTAAAATCTAGTTGAATGAAGACAGGCTTTTTTCAACTGTGATTTGTTTGGTATTTGAGTCTTCACATCTTCCATATTTGTTTATGAATCTTTGAGGGTAACCGTTATTTTTCAGCACCTTTTCGAGGAACATAAATTCTTCCTCTAGTTTCTCTGTTTGATCGATTGCATGCTTCAACTTTGTTTTCGATCAAACAACTTCCTATTGTCAATATGTCGATGACACATTTGTAGTATGCAACAACGAAAGTCATGCCTCCTACCTACTCAGCCTATTCAACAAAGCACATACAAATATTGCATTTACCATGGAACATGAAAATGACGGGAAGTTCCATTTCCTTGACATCGCCATGCAACGCCTAGAAGATGGTAATCTCCAGAGGTCAATTTACCGAAAGCCTACATGGAATGGACAATACTTACATTTTAATAGTTTTTGTCCAAATAGCTATAAACGAGCACTAGTCAAGACTCTGTACTATAGAGCAAGGAGAATATGCTCTACAGAGAAACTAGAGGAAGAATTTATGTTCCTCGAAAAGGTGCTGAAAAATAACGGTTACCCTCAAAGATTCATAAACAAATATGGAAGATGTGAAGACTCAAATACCAAACAAATCACAGTTGAAAAAAGCCTGTCTTCATTCAACTAGATTTTAAAGGTGAAAGCATTGCAGAAATGGTAAACAGAAGACTGAGAACATCACTAGCCAGAGCCTACCCTGCAGCTAAGTTGGTTCCCGTCCATCGAACAACATGCTCTTTGGTGCAGTCAAAAGTCCATAGATAAAGGGTATCTCATGTTAACTCCAACTGTGTATTTGCAAGTATGTTAAAACTTTTCTGTACGCAAACCTCATAATTTATTTAGGCTGTAAGCAGCTGATGAGAAGCCTACGAAATAAATGATGGTACCATATTATTCTGCACAAACCACTTTTGTTCTTGATTTATTCAAATTCATCAAGGGGAATAAATGCATGAAGACGAGATAGAATAGCGCTATATATGAATGGATTTTGTTTGTCCTTTACTTAACCATTCACGCAAGATGATGTTCAGAAATCAGACGAGAAACACGCCTAATTGTACGGCCTATGTAACTGGCCCACTCCACAGGAGCAGTTAAATTGGTAGACACACATAGAAGAGGCGAAATTAGGCAGTTTATCTTTTACTCCCGAAAGCAAAAATAGGAGTGGTTTTGAAGGCACGGCGTATGTAATTCAGCAGCATGGAATGCTCTTTTTACCGCAATTCTAAGTCGTTCTGTTAATATCTCATTGATTTTATCCCCGAGGGACTGAAATTGTAAGAATAAGGCCTTGATTTTTTATTCATATTCTTATTAATGAATTTCTCTGGATAACCGTTTTCACTCAGCAACTGTTTAGTAATATTAAGCTCATTCATTCTCCATTAAGACATTCAGCAGAGCATATTGCTCTTGCTTTATAATTTAATTAATTTACTTTCAAAATCTCTTATTCATTATTACAGTTTTAACACCCGATAAAATGCGTAAGGCGGCCTACAGTTATAATGGTGAAATGTTCCGTGGTTGTTTGCGCAACCTTCATTTGTCAACGCCAACAGAAATACGAAATATTAATCTCCCAGAAGATTTACCCGGCTTTTTATATGGTCTGTGTCATACATCCTTAGTATGGTAAAAAAAAATTGTTAAAAAAAAACATGAACAAAATCAAACAAACAGGCAGACAAGTTGTTATTGTTATTATTAGTATTATTATTATTATTTACCAATTGAACTATTGAATGACAATTGAAAATTGAACAATCTATGCTGCTATTAGTTAATATTTCTTAATTTTCTTTGGTTACTTGTTTGTTTGTTTGTTTGTTATCTTTTTTAACGCTAAATTAATATTTTGAAAATAATAAATTAGGCTTTATTATCAAATTAGATGTATTAACGGCTTGTTTTAGTTGGCATTTATTCATTTTGGGCTAACAAATGTACGTACGCATTAGCGACAATTAGAAGGAAAGCTATTCTCAGCGGAAACTGAAAGATATTTTTAGAGAGATAGAGACAGACAGACAGACAGACAGATAGAGAGCAAGACAGAACAAGCAAGAGGTCAGTTAAATCACCTGTAGAAATAAACTCTTAATAAAAACATTTCTTGAGTAACATCGAAGACCCCAGATGACATAGTCCAATGTCGTGGAATATACACACTAGATCATAGGAAACATTGAAAAGACGGTTACAGTGAAGAAAAGTCATCAACTAGAGAGCTGTACATTCGCGTATTCATGTTAAATGGATGAGGAAGTTGCAGAATTATTTTTTGCCGTCAAAGGTAAAATTAATAAAATTACGAAGTGTAATAAATAGAAGACAGGTAGTGTCACTATTCTAGAAATATTTCAGGTGTGATGATATTAGATGGTTGGTGGCAATCTGCAGGAAGCCTTGAATGACCTAGGTTTCGGGCTAGTTGGCACTCACCAGTCAGTCAGCAAGGCGTATCTGCAACCACCTTGAAGGAACTCATGTCCCTTCTAAGATTCAAACCCGCGTCACCCAGTGCTGCAGTCAGAGACGTTACCATTGAGCTACTCGGGCTTGCGATTGACCTCCTGTAGGACTGTAGTCAAAGGTCAAATTAAAAATTACAATGTGTAATAATCAGGAAGATCGGGTAGAAAAGACAAAATAGGATTATAATTACTGGAAAACTAGTCAGTTTGTATAATTATGGGTTGACGATGTAGTATTAACGAAATGGGTAAGAGGTTCGAACTGGTTAGGACTCTCGCCGACCATGCACTTGGTCCGGGGTTCGATCCCCTGCCGACGCACACCTGATATCTATGGTCGGCCTGCAAAATTTGGGCTACCGATATCACATGCTGAAAATTCCATACTTGTACCAAAAATACGGTGTGGAATCAAGCTATAATCAAAAATAAAATAAACGGGAAGGTTGGACGAGAAAGGTAATAAGATAATCGTTATTTGTGGGACTGACTTTTCATGATGGCCACGGTAGGGACAACGGTTGGACGTATTTCTTTCGGATACATAGCGTGGGTTTGGGTTTTTGTATCGCCATTGTCTCAGCTATTCCTAGATGTCTTGATTTCCCTCCCTTTGGTAGGTTAGATCGGATATTGTGTATGGCTTTGAAGGACTTTTCAAACGAAGTTTAATGTCCAGAATTCACCAAATGTTCTGTTATCGAACTTTATATCCCTTTGGTGTTCTCCTTTTGCTAACTATGCTGGATAGTGTTCCCGTGAGCGTTTGCAAGCGGACTCATGGTACAGACAATGAACTTGGCTCCACACGAGCAGGTGAACTTGCATATGCATATTGAAGTGGCCCAGTGCGACAGCTTGTCTTTCACGTACGGGGTGAGTAGAATGTTATTCGTTGGCTTGCAGCGAAGTATGTTTTACTGAGAGACTTCAAAAGCTGTCTACGAAGAATTTCTGCTTCGGTATCACCTTTAAATTCGAGGGGGGCGACTTGGACCTTTTCAGGTGTTTTCTTTGGTTTTAGGTTCTCATCTCTGATTCTGGGTGGGAATCCATTTTTGGAGATTTTGCAATTAGGATATTTATACATGCTATACAGATTAACAGTATAGGTCAAAGGTTAATATAATTGTAAAACTTGGACACTTTAGTAGAATGTAATTGCGTTACACATAAGATATCATTATTTGATATTTGGATTTGATATTTGAAACAAGTTAAAGGTTATTGTTAGTTAGTAACAAAGCAGATCAGTGTACATGAGTAATAACAATGTCTTAAAAATTTGGAATAGTCTAATTTTTACAAGTTTGACCACGGATTAATATCAGTGGCAAAGTTCAACAATAGCGTCCCAAGGGATGCGAACGCACGAGTGTCCTTGAGCCGACCAATCATAAAAATGAGGAATTTTTGCTTGAAAAATGAAGTATATTTACAAGAAAATGCATGGAAACACATTAAACAGGGTATCTTACATGACTCAAAAATACGTCCCAGTTATAATGGGGAGTATCAGTTGCTAAGTTAGACTAGTTTCTGTACATACATTCACTGAGGTGACTGAAGATGAGCTGTTTTTGTGAATCGTTTATCTCTCTTATCCTGTTGTGCAGTCTTTCCTAAAAGCCTTCGGTTCAATTACTATGGTTTCCATTAAGAGGATCGACAACTAATTACCATGGAAATGTGGATAATAAAATAAATGATATCAACTCTAAATCTATCCCTAATCCTGACCCTAACCCTAAATTTAACACAAACCCTAACCTCAATCCTAACCCTAATGCTAATTATGACCCTGATTCTAACCCTAACCCCAATACTTACCTTAACCTTGATCCTAACCCTAACGAGCTATTAACACATTGTCCAAACAGTACTCAAAAACGTGATCTGAGTGAAATCAGCTGCTTAGTTGGTGAATAGCTTTGATATTTCAGCTATGATAGTGACAGGTGGCGTTAACCAACGACTAGCATGTGTTCGAGGTCATTGGAGTGTTCGCACTCCTGGAACGCTATTGTTGAACTTCTCCACATCAGTTAGAGAACCATTGAAAACCAACACTGAAGTACTGGACGGCTGTTTCATCCTAGTTTGGGAGTCATCGGCAGTACGCACCCACCACTAAGGTTCGGACCCAGGACCTTCCGGTTACAAAGCAAGCTGGCTCGTATACCATTCAGCCACTGGGACTCATTCCAATGGCCCATGAATTCTAATTTCTACCTATTTTGATTTAGCACGACCACCAACCAATGAATGTCCTCGGTGGGACATCCATCCTCACACTTGACTGGATGGACCTCACTGGTGAAGACTTCTCGCTAGAATTCCAGCAACTACATCCAGTAGCAAGTCACTAGCGAGCATCAGATTAATTTTTCAATAGCTCGTTTGTAAGGATTAGATTTGTTTTTACCAGTTTGAACATGGGCTGATATGAGTTAGAGAACCATTGACGAAGTTTCCTGGGGTTCTAGTGAGAAGTCATGACCAGTGAGGTCCATCCAGTCAAGTGTGAGGATGGTTGGTGGTCACGCTAAATCATGAATTGGTAGAAGCTAGAATTCATGGGCTGGCCATTGAGTCGGGTCCCAGTGGCTGAATGGTATACGAGCTCGCTAGCCTTGTAACCGGAAGGTCCTGTGTCCGAAACTTGGTGGTAGGTGCGTACTGCCGAAGATTTCCAAACTAGGATGAAACAGCTCTGTCCAGTACTCCAGTGCTGGTTTTCAATGCTTCTCTAACCGATATCGATCCATGGTCGAACTCGCAAAAACAAATCTAATCCTTACAAACCAACTCTTGAAAAATAGTCTAATTTCATCAAGTGGATTGACAATTAATTAGTTGACTGATGACTAATCATTTAGAAGGAGATGATAAGATACAAAACCGTGAAAGAGCTTGAAAATGAGTAGCAAAACAACATATAAACTGGGCTACATAAAGCCTATTATTATTATTCCCTTGGGTTCCTTGTGGAATATAGGGCTTCAACTGCACGCCTCCACTTGCAGTTGTGTACGTGCTGTTGTTGGTATTTCTGGACGGGTTGTAGGTGATGGTCGGTTCAAGAGTCCTTTGAAGTGGTCCGCCCATTGTTTAATCTGTCTTTCTTCTTTGGTAATTGGGTTCCCTTGGCTGTCTTTTATAGGTTTCACTTGTGTTGATCTCTTCCCGGATAGAGACTTGGTTATCTGATATAATGTCCTCAGGTCCCTTTTGCCTGCTGCCTTCTCAGCTTCAGTGGCCAGGTTGTCGTAGAATTGTCTTTTGTCCTTCCTGCCACTCTTCTTCACTTCTTTGTCCAGTGCTGTGTAAGTTGAGTTCAGCGTCTCTTTCTCTTGTCCATCTTTGCATTGAATCATTTTCTCTTTCACCATTCTCCTCTCCTCTATTAGCTTCCAAGTGTCCGTTGAGAGCCATTCCTCGTCTTGTTTCTTCTTTCTTCCTAAAACCGTTGAGCACGTTTCGTTGAAAATCCCCTTCAGAGAGTTCCAATGGTCTTCCACGGATGATTCCTCAGTGGTGCCACGTAGTGTTTCCTGCTTTGCTCTGACAGTTGCAGTGAAAATGTCCTGTGTGATTGTGTCCTTCAATTTTTGCGTGTTGAACTTGCATTGTGGCCTATCCCCAGGTATCCTCGAGGCTTTCAGCTTCACCTTGAAAGTCCCTTGTACTAGATAGTGGTCTGAACCCACATCTGCTCCTCTCCTCGATCTTGTGTCCAGTAGGCTCCGTCTCCACTTCCTTGAGATTGAAATGAAGTCTATCTGGCTTTTGGTGTGTCCATCTGGTGAAATCCATGTCGCCTTGTGTATATCCCTGTGTTTGAACACACTGCCACCAATCACCAAATCATTGAAGGCGCAGAAGTCTGAGAAGAGTTCACCATTTTCGTTCATTTCACCGAGGGCCTCACGACCCATGGTGAGTTCTCTTCCTGTACTGTCTCCTCCCAGTTTCGCATTCATATCACCCATCAGGATTTTGATATTGCTCTTTGGGACGTTGTCCATTACTGTTTGTAGTTGACTGTAGAAATCCTCCTTCTTCTCTTGTTCTGAGACGTTTGTAGGCGCATAGCATTGAATGATTGTAACCTTTTTTCCTTTTGAGTTGAACCTGGCTGTCATTATCCTGGAGGAGATTGGTTTCCACTGCATGAGAGCTTTAGCCGCTGTTGGTGACATCATGATGGCTACTCCCTCGGTGTGCTCGTGATTGTCCTCTGGGTGACCGGAGTAGATTATTGTCTCTCCAGTTGGTAGTTGGCTCCTTCCGCATCCGTTCCATCTGCTCTCGCAGATTCCCAACACTTCTATTTTATATCTCCTCATTTCTGCGGCTACCTGAGCAGCCTTTCCAGTTTCGTACATTGTACGAATATTCCACGTCCCCATCCTTATTTTTGCTTTCATCGAAAGGAGGCACATCGGCTGACTGGCTTCCCGAAGGCTTTCACCAGCCTGCGTCATTTCACTTCCCCGATTCCAGCGAAAAATAAGGTCATTGTTTGTATTTGTAGAATTTTTAATATATTTGTGCGTTGAAGTTTTAGTAGCAATTTGGTTAAGTTTTGGGGGTGGAGTTGCTAGCACCACGCCCCGACCCTCCCTCTTTATCCGGGCTTGGGACCGGCTAGAATACTAGTGACCTAGTAATCTAGGCGAGGTTATAAAGCCTATTATACAGTAAGTTATTCAGAAAGACAAATAAGGAAGAAAAAAATAGTAGTACTAAGGCTATGGTACTGAAAGACACTGGATCCAACATTTTAGAATACAAAGTTCAGGTTCCTCCACCAGGACTGCTAAGGAATCAGCTTCATGAAGACGATGTAGGCGAAAATCTCTCGAACGAATTGGTAATGCTTTACAGAGGAATAATGAATGAAATCTCACTTGATACTCCATAACCGAAAGAAAAAATATGCATAGAGTTCAGCGCATGATTGATCTACATTCTTCATTGGAGGACAATAACAATAAAAGTCCACGGGCAGGCCTAGGCACATTCCCGATGTAGAAGATAATATAGTGACATATATATACTGCAAAAAAGACAATCAAAAAAAACAAAGATTTCAAATAAAATGAGAAACAAAATAGACCAAAAGAGATAAAAAAAGAAAACAGGACAAACAAAACAAAAAGAACAATCAAAAATTGCCAAAATAAAACAAATAAGATAAGAAAAAAGTCAAAGATAAAAACAAACATCAAAATAGGAAAAAAAAAAAAAACCTGTCACCCAAAAAGACCATCCCAACAATCACCATCAGTGTCGGAATCATCTCCATCAAATCTCCCGTCGACAACATCATCACCTTCATATCTGGCTGTATTCCAATCGGCTGAACACGTGACGGAAATGCCAGTGGGGTTGATGCGATTCATCCAAGACTGGAATTCGCGTGTTTACATGGTGAGAATTTTCGGAATCCTCGTGTGTTGTCGACAATATTGAGACAGAGTGTTTGTGTGTTATTTTTGAGTCTCTCTCTGTGTGTGTGTGTGTTCGTGCGTGCATGCGTGCATGTCGGATGTGTAGTAGTCAATTGACTGTTTCGTGTTTATCCAGTCAGTGACGACGTCCTGCTCTCCGTCTGCACGCCTCAGTCGAGCAGCAGTAGTGGATCAGTGATTCTTCGGCTGATCGACGACATCTGACGACTGAGATTCGAGTGCAGAGGAGACGGAGTCTTCTCGTGGGCATCCAGATGCAGGATGTCCACAAAAGCCACACCCACGGCGGGACTCGAACCCGCAATCTTCTACTTAGGAGGCAGACGCCTTATCCATTAGGCCACGCGGGCGGACATTCGCACACCCACACAATACACATTCCCACATGCACCCTTCACAAAATCAAACATCCAATCAACATACACACTCATTATATCTCAGATCCAATTGCCTACAAGCCAAACAACAAAACCACCCAACCAAGAACTCCTACCATTGATACTGCACACGCTCAAACACTCACTCACTCACTCACTCACTCATCTAATCTCATCTCACTCGCACACACACACACACACACAAGTCAACAATACACTCATCACTCTACATCAATCCACATAACACGCCAATACAAGACTACACACAAATGCACACTCTCAATGCCAATGTCGTCAGTCTGCTGCACATACACGCAAACAATCGCATTCAGACACACAGACACACAAACACGCTCACACACGCGGAAGACACCAACGCAATCCCGTACACTCAGACATACACTCGAAAACACAAACACACCAGTCACCAACAAATCTCAACATCTCACTCTCCCCCTTCCTCTCTCGCTATCCTCCTTCCTCCTCCTCCTCCTCCTCCTCCTCCCACTTCTCCTAATCTCCCTCATCCTCTCTACCAATCAATGTTCATCCATCTCGAATTAACACTGTCACTCACTTCCTGTCTACTCCTCTCTCCGAATACACATTAGCCCCCATCATCTATCGTACGATACAACACAATAAGTGTAGTCGCATTTATTATACGGGAGTATGAGGGAGGGTAGGAGAATTGGGTCTAGGAGTTTCGGGATGATAAGTATGGCGAGAGAGGATGTTTTAGTTTTAGAATTCAAGTGTTTCTATTGATTTACGTCTTTGTATTCTCGAGTGTATGTCTGAGTGTACGGGATTGCGTTGGTGTCTTCCGCGTGTGTGAGCGTGTTTGTGTGTCTGTGTGTCTGAATGCGATTGTTTGCGTGTATGTGCAGCAGACTGACGACATTGGCATTGAGAGTGTGCATTTGTGTGTAGTCTTGTATTGGCGTGTTATGTGGATTGATGTAGAGTGATGAGTGTATTGTTGACTTGTGTGTGTGTGTGTGTGTGTGCGAGCGAGATGAGATTACATGAGATGAGTGAGTGAGTGAGTGAGTGAGTGAGTGAGTGTTTGAGCGTGTACAGTATCAATGGTAGGAGTTCTTGGTTGAGTGGTTTTGTTGTTTGGCTTGTAGGCAATTGGATCTGAGATATAATGAGTGTGTATGTTGATTGGATGTTTGATTTTGTGAAGGGTGCATGTGGGAATGTGTATTGTGTGGGTGTGCGAATGTCCGCCCGCGTGGCCTAATGGATAAGGCGTCTGCCTCCTAAGTAGAAGATTGCGGGTTCGAGTCCCGCCGTGGGTGTGGCTTTTGTGGACATCCTGCATCTGGATGCCCACGAGAAGACTCCGTCTCCTCTGCACTCGAATCTCAGTCGTCAGATGTCGACGATCAGCCGAAGAATCACTGATCCACTACTGCTGCTCGACTGAGACGTGCAGACGGAGAGCAGGACGTCGTCACTGACTGGATAAACACGAAACAGTCAATTGACTACCACACATCCGACACGCATGCATGCATACACGCACGCACACGCACACACACACACAAACAGACTCACAAATAACACACAATCACACCGTCTCAATATTGTCGACAACACACGAGGATTCCGAAAATTCTCACCATGTAAACACGCGAATCTCAGTCTTGGATGAATCGCATCAACCGCACTGGCATTTCCGTCACGTGTTCAGCCGATTGGAATACAGCCAGATATGAAGGTGATGATGTTGTCGACGGGAGATTTGATGGAGATGATTCCGACACTGATGGTGATTGTTGTGATGGTGTTTGTGTCTGAATGGCATGATTACGATTGTGTATCTGGGTGTGTGTGACTGCTTGTGTTCGACGTTTGCGTGTGTGTATCTCTGCGTGGACGTGTGTGGTGAGTGTCTGATTTGGTGGTGATAGATTTGCATGTGAGTGTGGTGGCTAGTCTGTATCTGTGAGTATGTGTGTGCACGCGTGAGTGAGTGAGTGTGTGTGTGCGTGTGTGCGTGCGTGCATGTGCACACATATCGTGTTGTGTCGTGCGATAGATGATGGGGGAAGATGTGTATTCGGAGAGAGGAGTAGACAGGAAGTGAGTGACAGTGTTAATTCGAGATGGATGAACATTTATTGGTAGAGAGGATGAGGGAGAGTAGGAGAAGTGGGACGAGGAGGAGGAGGAGGAGGAGGAGGAGGAAGGGGGATAGCGAGAGAGGAAGGGGGAGAGTGAGATGTTGAGATTTGTTGGTGACTGGTGTGTTTGTGTTTTCGAGTGTATGTCTGAGTGTACGGGATTGCGTTGGTGTCTTCCGCGTGTGTGAGCGTGTTTGTGTGTCTGTGTGTCTGAATGCGATTGTTTGCGTGTATGTGCAGCAGACTGACGACATTGGCATTGAGAGTGTGCATTTGTGTGTAGTCTTGTATTGGCGTGTTATGTGGATTGATGTAGAGTGATGAGTGTATTGTTGACTTGTGTGTGTGTGTGTGTGTGTGCGAGTGAGATGAGATTAGATGAGTGAGTGAGTGAGTGAGTGAGTGTTTGAGCGTGTACAGTATCAATGGTAGGAGTTCTTGGTTGGGTGGTTTTGTTGTTTGGCTTGTAGGCAATTGGATCTGAGATATAATGAGTGTGTATGTTGATTGGATGTTTGATTTTGTGAAGGGTGCATGTGGGAATGTGTATTGTGTGGGTGTGCGAATGTCCGCCCGCGTGGCCTAATGGATAAGGCGTCTGCCTCCTAAGTAGAAGATTGCGGGTTCGAGTCCCGCCGTGGGTGTGGCTTTTGTGGACATCCTGCATCTGGATGCCCACGAGAAGACTCCGTCTCCTCTGCACTCGAATCTCAGTCGTCAGATGTCGTCGATCAGCCGAAGAATCACTGATCCACTACTGCTGCTCGACTGAGGCGTGCAGACGGAGAGCAGGACGTCGTCACTGACTGGATAAACACGAAACAGTCAATTGACTACTACACATCCGACATGCACGCATGCACGCACGAACACACACAGAGAGAGAGAGAGAGACTCACAAATAACACACAATCACACCGTCTCAATATTGTCGACAACACACGAGGATTCCGAAAATTCTCACCATGTAAACACGCGAATTCCAGTCTTGGATGAATCGCATCAACCCCACTGGCATTTCCGTCACGTGTTCAGCCGATTGGAATACAGCCAGATATGAAGGTGATGATGTTGTCGACGAGAGATTTGATGGAGATGATTCCGACACTGATGGTGATTGTTGTGATGGTGTTTGTGTCTGAATGGCATGATTACGATTGTGTATCTGGGTGTGTGTGACTGCTTGTGTTCGACGTTTGCGTGTGTGTATCTCTGCGTGGACGTGTGTGGTGAGTGTCTGATTTGGTGGTGATAGATTTGCATGTGAGTGTGGTGGCTAGTCTGTATCTGTGAGTATGTGTGTGCACGCGTGAGTGAGTGAGTGTGTGTGTGCGTGTGTGCGTGCGTGCATGTGCACACATATCGTGTTGTGTCGTGCGATAGATGATGGGGGAAGATGTGTATTCGGAGAGAGGAGTAGACAGGAAGTGAGTGACAGTGTTAATTCGAGATGGATGAACATTGATTGGTAGAGAGGATGAGGGAGATTAGGAGAAGTGGGAGGAGGAGGAGGAGGATAGCGAGAGAGGAAGGGGGAGAGTGAGATGTTGAGATTTGTTGGTGACTGGTGTGTTTGTGTTTTCGAGTGTATGTCTGAGTGTACGGGATTGCGTTGGTGTCTTCCGCGTGTGTGAGCGTGTTTGTGTGTCTGTGTGTCTGAATGCGATTGTTTGCGTGTATGTGCAGCAGACTGACGACATTGGCATTGAGAGTGTGCATTTGTGTGTAGTCTTGTATTGGCGTGTTATGTGGATTGATGTAGAGTGATGAGTGTATTGTTGACTTGTGTGTGTGTGTGTGTGTGTGCGAGTGAGATGAGATTAGATGAGATGAGTGAGTGAGTGAGTGAGTGAGTGAGTGTTTGAGCGTGTGCAGTATCAATGGTAGGAGTTCTTTGTTGGGTGGTTTTGTTGTTTGGCTTGTAGGCAATTGGATCTGAGATATAATGAGTGTGTATGTTGATTGGATGTTTGATTTTGTGAAGGGTGCATGTGGGAATGTGTATTGTGTGGGTGTGCGAATGTCCGCCCGCGTGGCCTAATGGATAAGGCGTCTGCCTCCTAAGTAGAAGATTGCGGGTTCGAGTCCCGCCGTGGGTGTGACTTTTGTGGACATCCTGCATCTGGATGCACACGAGAAGACTCCGTCTCCTCTGCACTCGAATCTCAGTCGTCAGATGTCGTCGATCAGCCGAAGAATCACTGATCCACTACTGCTGCTCGACTGAGGCGTGCAGACGGAGAGCAGGACGTCGTCACTGACTGGATAAACACGAAACAGTCAATTGACTACTACACATCCGACATGCACGCATGCACGCACGAACACACACAGAGAGAGAGAGAGACTCAAAAATAACACACAAACACTCTGTCTCAATATTGTCGACAACACACGAGGATTTCGAAAATTCTCACCATGTAAACACGCGAATTCCAGTCTTGGATGAATCGCATCAACCCCACTGGCATTTCCGTCACGTGTTCAGCCGATTGGAATACAGCCAGATATGAATGTGATGATGTTGTCGACGGGAGATTTGATGGAGATGATTCCGACACTGATGGTGATTGTTGTGATGGTGTTTGTGTCTGAATGGCATGATTACGATTGTGTATCTGGGTGTGTGTGACTGCTTGTGTTCGACGTTTGCGTGTGTGTATCTCTGCGTGGACGTGTGTGGTGAGTGTCTGATTTGGTGGTGATAGATTTGCATGTGAGTGTGGTGGCTAGTCTGTATCTGTGAGTATGTGTGTGCACGCGTGAGTGAGTGAGTGTGTGTGTGCGTGTGTGCGTGCGTGCATGTGCACACATATCGTGTTGTGTCGTGCGATAGATGATGGGGGAAGATGTGTATTCGGAGAGAGGAGTAGACAGGAAGTGAGTGACAGTGTTAATTCGAGATGGATGAACATTGATTGGTAGAGAGGATGAGGGAGAGTAGGAGAAGTGGGAGGAGGAGGAGGAGGGAGGATAGCGAGAGAGGAAGGGGGAGAGTGAGATGTTGAGATTTGTTGGTGACTGGTGTGTTTGTGTTTTCGAGTGTATGTCTGAGTGTACGGGATTGCGTTGGTGTCTTCCGCGTGTGTGAGCGTGTTTGTGTGTCTGTGTGTCTGAATGCGATTGTTTGCGTGTATGTGCAGCAGACTGACGACATTGGCATTGAGAGTGTGCATTTGTGTGTAGTCTTGTATTGGCGTGTTATGTGGATTGATGTAGAGTGATGAGTGTATTGTTGACTTGTGTGTGTGTGTGTGTGTGTGCGAGTGAGATGAGATTAGATTAGATGAGTGAGTGAGTGAGTGAGTGTTTGAGCGTGTACAGTATCAATGGTAGGAGTTCTTGGTTGAGTGGTTTTGTTGTTTGGCTTGTAGGCAATTGGATCTGAGATATAATGAGTGTGTATGTTGATTGGATGTTTGATTTTGTGAAGGGTGCATGTGGGAATGTGTATTGTGTGGGTGTGCGAATGTCCGCCCGCGTGGCCTAATGGATAAGGCGTCTGCCTCCTAAGTAGAAGATTGCGGGTTCGAGTCCCGCCGTGGGTGTGGCTCTTGTGGACATCCTGCATCTGGATGCACACGAGAAGACTCCGTCTCCTCTGCACTCGAATCTCAGTCGTCAGATGTCGTCGATCAGCCGAAGAATCACTGATCCACTACTGCTGCTCGACTGAGGCGTGCAGACGGAGAGCAGGACGTCGTCACTGACTGGATAAACACGAAACAGTCAATTGACTACTACACATCCGACATGCACGCATGCACGCACGAACACACACAAAAGAGAGACTCAAAAATAACACACAAACACACCGTCTCAATATTGTCGACAACACACGAGGATTCCGAAAATTCTCACCATGTAAACACGCGAATTCCAGTCTTGGATGAATCGCATCAACCCCACTGGCATTTCCGTCACGTGTTCAGCCGATTGGAATACAGCCAGATATGAATGTGATGATGTTGTCGACGGGAGATTTGATGGAGATGATTCCGACACTGATGGTGATTGTTGTGATGGTGTTTGTGTCTGAATGGCATGATTACGATTGTGTATCTGGGTGTGTGTGACTGCTTGTGTTCGACGTTTGCGTGTGTGTATCTCTGCGTGGACGTGTGTGGTGAGTGTCTGATTTGGTGGTGATAGATTTGCATGTGAGTGTGGTGGCTAGTCTGTATCTGTGAGTATGTGTGTGCACGCGTGAGTGAGTGAGTGAGTGTGTGTGTGCGTGTGTGCGTGCGTGCATGTGCACACATATCGTGTTGTGTCGTGCGATAGATGATGGGGGAAGATGTGTATTCGGAGAGAGGAGTAGACAGGAAGTGAGTGACAGTGTTAATTCGAGATGGATGAACATTGATTGGTAGAGAAGATGAGGCAGAGTAGGAGAAGTGGGAGGAGGAGGAGGAGGAGGAGGAGGAAGGGGGATAGCGAGAGAGGAAGGGGGAGAGTGAGATGTTGAGATTTGTTGGTGACTGGTGTGTTTGTGTTTTCGAGTGTATGTCTGAGTGTACGGGATTGCGTTGGTGTCTTCCGCGTGTGTGAGCGTGTTTGTGTGTCTGTGTGTCTGAATGCGATTGTTTGCGTGTATGTGCAGCAGACTGACGACATTGGCATTGAGAGTGTGCATTTGTGTGTAGTCTTGTATTGGCGTGTTATGTGGATTGATGTAGAGTGATGAGTGTATTGTTGACTTGTGTGTGTGTGTGTGTGTGTGCGAGTGAGATGAGATTACATGAGTGAGTGAGTGAGTGAGTGAGTGAGTGTTTGAGCGTGTACAGTATCAATGGTAGGAGTTCTTGGTTGAGTGGTTTTGTTGTTTGGCTTGTAGGCAATTGGATCTGAGATATAATGAGTGTGTATGTTGATTGGATGTTTGATTTTGTGAAGGGTGCATGTGGGAATGTGTATTGTGTGGGTGTGCGAATGTCCGCCCGCGTGGCCTAATGGATAAGGCGTCTGCCTCCTAAGTAGAAGATTGCGGGTTCGAGTCCCGCCGTGGGTGTGGCTTTTGTGGACATCCTGCATCTGGATGCCCACGAGAAGACTCCGTCTCCTCTGCACTCGAATCTCAGTCGTCAGATGTCGTCGATCAGCCGAAGAATCACTGATCCACTACTGCTGCTCGACTGAGGCGTGCAGACGGAGAGCAGGACGTCGTCACCGACTGGATAAACACGAAACAGTCAATTGACTACTACACATCCGACATGCACGCATGCACGCACGAACACACACAGAAAGAGACTCAAAAATAACACACAAACACACCGTCTCAATATTGTCGACAACACACGAGGATTCCGAAAATTCTCACCATGTAAACACGCGAATTCCAGTCTTGGATGAATCGCATCAACCCCACTGGCATTTCCGTCACGTGTTCAGCCGATTGGAATACAGCCAGATATGAATGTGATGATGTTGTCGACGGGAGATTTGATGGAGATGATTCCGACACTGATGGTGATTGTTGTGATGGTGTTTGTGTCTGAATGGCATGATTACGATTGTGTATCTGGGTGTGTGTGACTGCTTGTGTTCGACGTTTGCGTGTGTGTATCTCTGCGTGGACGTGTGTGGTGAGTGTCTGATTTGGTGGTGATAGATTTGCATGTGAGTGTGGTGGCTAGTCTGTATCTGTGAGTATGTGTGTGCACGCGTGAGTGAGTGAGTGAGTGAGTGTGTGTGTGCGTGTGTGTGTGCGTGCGTGCGTGTGGACACATATTGTGTTGTGTCGTGCGATAGATGATGGGGGAAGATGTGTATTCGGAGAGAGGAGTAGACAGGAAGTGAGTGACAGTGTTAATTCGAGATGGATGAACATTGATTGGTAGAGAGGATGAGGGAGAGTAGGAGGAGGAGGAGGAGGAGGATGAGGAGGAGGAGGGAAGGGGGATAGCGAGAGAGGAAGGGGGAGAGTGAGATGTTGAGATTTGTTGGTGACTGGTGTGTTTGTGTTTTCGAGTGTATGTGTGAGTGTACGGGATTGCGTTGGTGTCTTCCGCGTGTGTGAGCATGTTTCTGTGTCTGTGTGTCTGAATGCGATTGTTTGCGTGTATGTGCAGCAGACTGACGACATTGGAATTGAGAGTGTGCATTTGTGTGTAGTCTTGTATTGGGGTGTTATGTGGATTGATGTAGAGTGATGAGTGTATTGTTGACTTGTGTGTGTGTGTGTGTGTGCGAGTGAGATGAGATTAGATTAGATGAGATTAGTGAGTGAGTGAGTGAGTGAGTGTTTGAGCGTGTGCAGTATCAATGGTAGGAGTTCTTAGTTGGGTGGTTTTGTTGTTTGGCTTGTAGGCAATTGGATCTGAGATATAATGAGTGTGTATGTTGATTGGATGTTTGATTTTGTGAAGGGTGCATGTGGGAATGTGTATTGTGTGGGTGTGCGAATGTCCGCCCGCGTGGCCTAATGGATAAGGCGTCTGCCTCCTAAGTAGAAGATTGCGGGTTCGAGTCCCGCCGTGGGTGTGGCTTTTGTGGACATCCTGCATCTGGATGCCCACGAGAAGACTCCGTCTCCTCTGCACTCGAATCTCAGTCGTCAGATGTCGTCGATCAGCCGAAGAATCACTGATCCACTACTGCTGCTCGACTGAGGCGTGCAGACGGAGAGCAGGACGTCGTCACTGACTGGATAAACACGAAACAGTCAATTGACTACTACACATCCGACATGCACGCATGCACGCACGAACACACAGAGAGAGAGAGAGAGACTCAAAAATAACACACAAACACACCGTCTCAATATTGTCGACAACACACGAGGATTCCGAAAATTCTCACCATGTAAACACGCGAATTCCAGTCTTGGATGAATCGCATCAACCCCACTGGCATTTCCGTCACGTGTTCAGCCGATTGGAATACAGCCAGATATGAAGGTGATGATGTTGTCGACGGGAGATTTGATGGAGATGATTCCGACACTGATGGTGATTGTTGTGATGGTGTTTGTGTCTGAATGGCATGATTACGATTGTGTATCTGGGTGTGTGTGACTGCTTGTGTTCGACGTTTGCGTGTGTGTATCTCTGCGTGGACGTGTGTGGTGAGTGTCTGATTTGGTGGTGATAGATTTGCATGTGAGTGTGGTGGCTAGTCTGTATATATTTGCATGTGAGTGTGGTGGCTAGTCTGTATCTGTGAGTATGTGTGTGCGTGCGTGCGTGCGTGTGGACACATATCGTGTTGTGTCGTGCGATAGATGATGGGGGAAGATGTGTATTCGGAGAGAGGAGTAGACAGGAAGTGAGTGACAGTGTTAATTCGAGATGGATGAACATTGATTGGTAGAGAGGATGAGGGAGAGTAGGAGAAGTGGGAGAGGAGGAGGAGGGGGGGGGGATAGCGAGAGAGGAAGGGGGAGAGTGAGATGTTGAGATTTGTTGGTGACTGGTGTGTTTGTGTTTTCGAGTGTATGTCTGAGTGTACGGGATTGCGTTGGTGTCTTCCGCGTGTGTGAGCGTGTTTGTGTGTCTGTGTGTCTGAATGCGATTGTTTGCGTGTATGTGCAGCAGACTGACGACATTGGCATTGAGAGTGTGCATTTGTGTGTAGTCTTGTATTGGGGTGTTATGTGGATTGATGTAGAGTGATGAGTGTATTGTTGACTTGTGTGTGTGTGTGTGTGCTAGTGAGATGAGATTAGATTAGATGAGTGAGTGAGTGAGTGAGTGAGTGAGTGAGTGTTTGAGCGTGTGCAGTATCAATGGTAGGAGTTCTTGGTTGGGTGGTTTTGTTGTTTGGCTTGTAGGCAATTGGATCTGAGATATAATGAGTGTGTATGTTGATTGGATGTTTGATTTTGTGAAGGGTGCATGTGGGAATGTGTATTGTGTGGGTGTGCGAATGTCCGCCCGCGTGGCCTAATGGATAAGGCGTCTGCCTCCTAAGTAGAAGATTGCGGGTTCGAGTCCCGCCGTGGGTGTGGCTTTTGTGGACATCCTGCATCTGGATGCACACGAGAAGACTCCGTCTCCTCTGCACTCGAATCTCAGTCGTCAGATGTCGTCGATCAGCCGAAGAATCACTGATCCACTACTGCTGCTCGACTGAGGCGTGCAGACGGAGAGCAGGACGTCGTCACTGACTGGATAAACACGAAACAGTCAATTGACTACTACACATCCGACATGCACGCATGCACGCACGAACACACACAAGAGACTCAAAAATAACACACAAACACACCGTCTCAATATTGTCGACAACACACGAGGATTCCGAATATTCTCACCATGTAAACACGCGAATTCCAGTCTTGGATGAATCGCATCAACCCCACTGGCATTTCCGTCACGTGTTCAGCCGATTGGAATACAGCCAGATATGAATGTGATGATGTTGTCGACGGGAGATTTGATGGAGATGATTCCGACACTGATGGTGATTGTTGTGATGGTGTTTGTGTCTGAATGGCATGATTACGATTGTGTATCTGGGTGTGTGTGACTGCTTGTGTTCGACGTTTGCGTGTGTGTATCTCTGCGTGGACGTGTGTGGTGAGTGTCTGATTTGGTGGTGATAGATTTGCATGTGAGTGTGGTGGCTAGTCTGTATCTGTGAGTATGTGTGTGCACGCATGAGTGAGTGAGTGAGTGAGTGTGTGTGTGCGTGTCGTGCGTGCATGTGCACACATATCGTGTTGTGTCGTGCGATAGATGATGGGGGAAGATGTGTATTCGGAGAGAGGAGTAGACAGGAAGTGAGTGACAGTGTTAATTCGAGATGGATGAACATTGATTGGTAGAGAGGATGAGGGAGATTAGGAGAAGTGGGAGGAGGAGGAGGAGGAAGGAGGAGGGGGATAGCGAGAGAGGAAGGGGGAGAGTGAGATGTTGAGATTTGTTGGTGACTGGTGTGTTTGTGTTTTCGAGTGTATGTCTGAGTGTACGGGATTGCGTTGGTGTCTTCCGCGTGTGTGAGCGTGTTTGTGTGTCTGTGTGTCTGAATGCGATTGTTTGCGTGTATGTGCAGCAGACTGACGACATTGGCATTGAGAGTGTGCATTTGTGTGTAGTCTTGTATTGGCGTGTTATGTGGATTGATGTAGAGTGATGAGTGTATTGTTGACTTGTGTGTGTGTGTGTGTGTGCGAGTGAGATGAGATTAGATGAGTGAGTGAGTGAGTGAGTGTTTGAGCGTGTACAGTATCAATGGTAGGAGTTCTTGGTTGGGTGGTTTTGTTGTTTGGCTTGTAGGCAATTGGATCTGAGATATAATGAGTGTGTATGTTGATTGGATGTTTGATTTTGTGAAGGGTGCATGTGGGAATGTGTATTGTGTGGGTGTGCGAATGTCCGCCCGCGTGGCCTAATGGATAAGGCGTCTGCCTCCTAAGTAGAAGATTGCGGGTTCGAGTCCCGCCGTGGGTGTGGCTCTTGTGGACATCCTGCATCTGGATGCACACGAGAAGACTCCGTCTCCTCTGCACTCGAATCTCAGTCGTCAGATGTCGTCGATCAGCCGAAGAATCACTGATCCACTACTGTTGCTCGACTGAGGCGTGCAGACGGAGAGCAGGACGTCGTCACTGACTGGATAAACACGAAACAGTCAATTGACTACTACACATCCGACATGCACGCATGCACGCACGAACACACACAAGAACTCAAAAATAACACACAAACACACCGTCTCAATATTGTCGACAACACACGAGGATTCCGAAAATTCTCACCATGTAAACACGCGAATTCCAGTCTTGGATGAATCGCATCAACCCCACTGGCATTTCCGTCACGTGTTCAGCCGATTGGAATACAGCCAGATATGAATGTGATGATGTTGTCGACGGGAGATTTGATGGAGATGATTCCGACACTGATGGTGATTGTTGTGATGGTGTTTGTGTCTGAATGGCATGATTACGATTGTGTATCTGGGTGTGTGTGACTGCTTGTGTTCGACGTTTGCGTGTGTGTATCTCTGCGTGGACGTGTGTGGTGAGTGTCTGATTTGGTGGTGATAGATTTGCATGTGAGTGTGGTGGCTAGTATGTATCTGTGAGTATGTGTGTGCGTGAGTGTGTGTGTGTGGACACATATTGTGTTGTGTCGTGCGATAGATGATGGGGGAAGATGTGTATTCGGAGAGAGGAGTAGACAGGAAGTGAGTGACAGTGTTAATTCGAGATGGATGAACATTGATTGGTAGAGAGGATGAGGGAGAGTAGGAGAAGTGGGAGGAGGAGGAGGAGGAGGAGGATAGCGAGAGAGGAAGGGGGAGAGTGAGATGTTGAGATTTGTTGGTGACTGGTGTGTTTGTGTTTTCGAGTGTATGTCTGAGTGTACGGGATTGCGTTGGTGTCTTCCGCGTGTGTGAGCGTGTTTGTGTGTCTGTGTGTCTGAATGCGATTGTTTGCGTGTATGTGCAGCAGACTGACGACATTGGCATTGAGAGTGTGCATTTGTGTGTAGTCTTGTATTGGCGTGTTATGTGGATTGATGTAGAGTGATGAGTGTATTGTTGACTTGTGTGTGTGTGTGTGTGTGTGTGCGAGTGAGATGAGATTAGATTAGATGAGTGAGTGAGTGAGTGAGTGTTTGAGCGTGTGCAGTATCAATGGTAGGAGTTCTTAGTTGGGTGGTTTTGTTGTTTGGCTTGTAGGCAATTGGATCTGAGATATAATGAGTGTGTATGTTGATTGGATGTTTGATTTTGTGAAGGGTGCATGTGGGAATGTGTATTGTGTGGGTGTGCGAATGTCCGCCCGCGTGGCCTAATGGATAAGGCGTCTGCCTCCTAAGTAGAAGATTGCGGGTTCGAGTCCCGCCGTGGGTGTGGCTTTTGTGGACATCCTGCATCTGGATGCCCACGAGAAGACTCCGTCTCCTCTGCACTCGAATCTCAGTCGTCAGATGTCGACGATCAGCCGAAGAATCACTGATCCACTACTGCTGCTCGACTGAGGCGTGCAGACGGAGAGCAGGACGTCGTCACTGACTGGATAAACACGAAACAGTCAATTGACTACTACACATCCGACATGCACGCATGCACGCACGAACACACACAGAGAGAGAGAGAGACTCAAAAATAACACACAAACACACCGTCTCAATATTGTCGACAACACACGAGGATTCCGAAAATTCTCACCATGTAAACACGCGAATTCCAGTCTTGGATGAATCGCATCAACCCCACTGGCATTTCCGTCACGTGTTCAGCCGATTGGAATACAGCCAGATATGAAGGTGATGATGTTGTCGACGGGAGATTTGATGGAGATGATTCCGACACTGATGGTGATTGTTGTGATGGTGTTTGTGTCTGAATGGCATGATTACGATTGTGTATCTGGGTGTGTGTGACTGCTTGTGTTCGACGTTTGCGTGTGTGTATCTCTGCGTGGACGTGTGTGGTGAGTGTCTGATTTGGTGGTGATAGATTTGCATGTGAGTGTGGTGGCTAGTCTGTATCTGTGAGTATGTGTGTGCACGCGTGAGTGAGTGAGTGAGTGTGTGTGTGCGTGTGTGCGTGCGTGCGTGCGTGTGCACACATATCGTGTTGTGTCGTGCGATAGATGATGGGGGAAGATGTGTATTCGGAGAGAGGAGTAGACAGGAAGTGAGTGACAGTGTTAATTCGAGATGGATGAACATTGATTGGTAGAGAGGATGAGGGAGAGTAGGAGAAGTGGGAGGAGGAGGAGGAGGAAGGAGGAGGGGGATAGCGAGAGAGGAAGGGGGAGAGTGAGATGTTGAGATTTGTTGGTGACTGGTGTGTTTGTGTTTTCGAGTGTATGTCTGAGTGTACGGGATTGCGTTGGTGTCTTCCGCGTGTGTGAGCGTGTTTGTGTGTCTGTGTGTCTGAATGCGATTGTTTGCGTGTATGTGCAGCAGACTGACGACATTGGCATTGAGAGTGTGCATTTGTGTGTAGTCTTGTATTGGCGTGTTATGTGGATTGATGTAGAGTGATGAGTGTATTGTTGACTTGTGTGTGTGTGTGTGTGTGCGAGTGAGATGAGATTAGATTAGATTAGATGAGTGAGTGAGTGAGTGAGTGAGTGAGTGTTTGAGCGTGTGCAGTATCAATGGTAGGAGTTCTTAGTTGGGTGGTTTTGTTGTTTGGCTTGTAGGCAATTGGATCTGAGATATAATGAGTGTGTATGTTGATTGGATGTTTGATTTTGTGAAGGGTGCATGTGGGAATGTGTATTGTGTGGGTGTGCGAATGTCCGCCCGCGTGGCCTAATGGATAAGGCGTCTGCCTCCTAAGTAGAAGATTGCGGGTTCGAGTCCCGCCGTGGGTGTGGCTTTTGTGGACATCCTGCATCTGGATGCCCACGAGAAGACTCCGTCTCCTCTGCACTCGAATCTCAGTCGTCAGATGTCGTCGATCAGCCGAAGAATCACTGATCCACTACTGCTGCTCGACTGAGGCGTGCAGACGGAGAGCAGGACGTCGTCACTGACTGGATAAACACGAAACAGTCAATTGACTACTACACATCCGACATGCACGCATGCACGCACGAACACACACAAGAGAGAGAGAGAGACTCAAAAATAACACACAAACACACCGTCTCAATATTGTCGACAACACACGAGGATTCCGAAAATTCTCACCATGTAGACACGCGAATTCCAGTCTTGGATGAATCGCATCAACCCCACTGGCATTTCCGTCACGTGTTCAGCCGATTGGAATACAGCCAGATATGAATGTGATGATGTTGTCGACGGGAGATTTGATGGAGATGATTCCGACACTGATGGTGATTGTTGTGATGGTGTTTGTGTCTGAATGGCATGATTACGATTGTGTATCTGGGTGTGTGTGACTGCTTGTGTTCGACGTTTGCGTGTGTGTATCTCTGCGTGGACGTGTGTGGTGAGTGTCTGATTTGGTGGTGATAGATTTGCATGTGAGTGTGGTGGCTAGTCTGTATCTGTGAGTATGTGTGTGCACGCGTGAGTGAGTGAGTGAGTGAGTGTGTGTGTGCGTGTGTCGTGCGTGCATGTGCACACATATCGTGTTGTGTCGTGCGATAGATGATGGGGGAAGATGTGTATTCGGAGAGAGGAGTAGACAGGAAGTGAGTGACAGTGTTAATTCGAGATGGATGAACATTGATTGGTAGAGAGGATGAGGGAGAGTAGGAGAAGTGGGAGAGGAGGAGGAGGAGGAGGAGAGGGGGATAGCGAGAGAGGAAGGGGGAGAGTGAGATGTTGAGATTTGTTGGTGACTGGTGTGTTTGTGTTTTCGAGTGTATGTCTGAGTGTACGGGATTGCGTTGGTGTCTTCCGCGTGTGTGAGCGTGTTTGTGTGTCTGTGTGTCTGAATGCGATTGTTTGCGTGTATGTGCAGCAGACTGACGACATTGGCATTGAGAGTGTGCATTTGTGTGTAGTCTTGTATTGGCGTGTTATGTGGATTGATGTAGAGTGATGAGTGTATTGTTGACTTGTGTGTGTGTGTGTGTGTGCGAGTGAGATGAGATTACATGAGTGAGTGAGTGAGTGAGTGAGTGAGTGTTTGAGCGTGTACAGTATCAATGGTAGGAGTTCTTGGTTGAGTGGTTTTGTTGTTTGGCTTGTAGGCAATTGGATCTGAGATATAATGAGTGTGTATGTTGATTGGATGTTTGATTTTGTGAAGGGTGCATGTGGGAATGTGTATTGTGTGGGTGTGCGAATGTCCGCCCGCGTGGCCTAATGGATAAGGCGTCTGCCTCCTAAGTAGAAGATTGCGGGTTCGAGTCCCGCCGTGGGTGTGGCTTTTGTGGACATCCTGCATCTGGATGCCCACGAGAAGACTCCGTCTCCTCTGCACTCGAATCTCAGTCGTCAGATGTCGTCGATCAGCCGAAGAATCACTGATCCACTACTGCTGCTCGACTGAGGCGTGCAGACGGAGAGCAGGACGTCGTCACTGACTGGATAAACACGAAACAGTCAATTGACTACTACACATCCGACATGCACGCATGCACGCACGAACACACACAAAAAAGAGACTCAAAAATAACACACAAACACACCGTCTCAATATTGTCGACAACACACGAGGATTCCGAAAATTCTCACCATGTAAACACGCGAATTCCAGTCTTGGATGAATCGCATCAACCCCACTGGCATTTCCGTCACGTGTTCAGCCGATTGGAATACAGCCAGATATGAATGTGATGATGTTGTCGACGGGAGATTTGATGGAGATGATTCCGACACTGATGGTGATTGTTGTGATGGTGTTTGTGTCTGAATGGCATGATTACGATTGTGTATCTGGGTGTGTGTGACTGCTTGTGTTCGACGTTTGCGTGTGTGTATCTCTGCGTGGACGTGTGTGGTGAGTGTCTGATTTGGTGGTGATAGATTTGCATGTGAGTGTGGTGGCTAGTCTGTATCTGTGAGTATGTGTGTGCACGCGTGAGTGAGTGAGTGAGTGTGTGTGTGCGTGTGTGCGTCGTGCGTGCGTGTGGACACATATCGTGTTGTGTCGTGCGATAGATGATGGGGGAAGATGTGTATTCGGAGAGAGGAGTAGACAGGAAGTGAGTGACAGTGTTAATTCGAGATGGATGAACATTGATTGGTAGAGAGGATGAGGGAGAGTAGGAGAAGTGGGACGAGGAGGAGGAGGAGAGGAGGAAGGGGGATAGCGAGAGAGGAAGGGGGAGAGTGAGATGTTGAGATTTGTTGGTGACTGGTGTGTTTGTGTTTTCGAGTGTATGTCTGAGTGTACGGGATTGCGTTGGTGTCTTCCGCGTGTGTGAGCGTGTTTGTGTGTCTGTGTGTCTGAATGCGATTGTTTGCGTGTATGTGCAGCAGACTGACGACATTGGCATTGAGAGTGTGCATTTGTGTGTAGTCTTGTATTGGGGTGTTATGTGGATTGATGTAGAGTGATGAGTGTATTGTTGACTTGTGTGTGTGTGTGTGTGCTAGTGAGATGAGATTAGATTAGATGAGTGAGTGAGTGAGTGAGTGAGTGTTTGAGCGTGTGCAGTATCAATGGTAGGAGTTCTTAGTTGGGTGGTTTTGTTGTTTGGCTTGTAGGCAATTGGATCTGAGATATAATGAGTGTGTATGTTGATTGGATGTTTGATTTTGTGAAGGGTGCATGTGGGAATGTGTATTGTGTGGGTGTGCGAATGTCCGCCCGCGTGGCCTAATGGATAAGGCGTCTGCCTCCTAAGTAGAAGATTGCGGGTTCGAGTCCCGCCGTGGGTGTGGCTTTTGTGGACATCCTGCATCTGGATGCCCACGAGAAGACTCCGTCTCCTCTGCACTCGAATCTCAGTCGTCAGATGTCGTCGATCAGCCGAAGAATCACTGATCCACTACTGCTGCTCGACTGAGGCGTGCAGACGGAGAGCAGGACGTCGTCACTGACTGGATAAACACGAAACAGTCAATTGACTACTACACATCCGACATGCACGCATGCACGCACGAACACACACAGAGAGAGAGAGAGACTCAAAAATAACACACAAACACACCGTCTCAATATTGTCGACAACACACGAGGATTCCGAAAATTCTCACCATGTAAACACGCGAATTCCAGTCTTGGATGAATCGCATCAACCCCACTGGCATTTCCGTCACGTGTTCAGCCGATTGGAATACAGCCAGATATGAATGTGATGATGTTGTCGACGGGAGATTTGATGGAGATGATTCCGACACTGATGGTGATTGTTGTGATGGTGTTTGTGTCTGAATGGCATGATTACGATTGTGTATCTGGGTGTGTGTGACTGCTTGTGTTCGACGTTTGCGTGTGTGTATCTCTGCGTGGACGTGTGTGGTGAGTGTCTGATTTGGTGGTGATAGATTTGCATGTGAGTGTGGTGGCTAGTCTGTATCTGTGAGTATGTGTGTGCACGCGTGAGTGAGTGAGTGAGTGAGTGTGTGTGTGCGTGTGTGCGTGCGTGCGTGCGTGTGGACACATACCGTGTTGTGTCGTGCGATAGATGATGGGGGAAGATGTGTATTCGGAGAGAGGAGTAGACAGGAAGTGAGTGACAGTGTTAATTCGAGATGGATGAACATTGATTGGTAGAGAGGATGAGGGAGAGTAGGAGAAGTGGGAGGAGGAGGAGGAGGAGGAGGAGGAGGAAGGGGGATAGCGAGAGAGGAAGGGGGAGAGTGAGATGTTGAGATTTGTTGGTGACTGGTGTGTTTGTGTTTTCGAGTGTATGTCTGAGTGTACGGGATTGCGTTGGTGTCTTCCGCGTGTGTGAGCGTGTTTGTGTGTCTGTGTGTCTGAATGCGATTGTTTGCGTGTATGTGCAGCAGACTGACGACATTGGAATTGAGAGTGTGCATTTGTGTGTAGTCTTGTATTGGGGTGTTATGTGGATTGGTGTAGAGTGATGAGTGTATTGTTGACTTGTGTGTGTGTGTGTGTGCGAGTGAGATGAGATTAGATTAGATGAGTGAGTGAGTGAGTGAGTGAGTGTTTGAGCGTGTGCAGTATCAATGGTAGGAGTTCTTAGTTGGGTGGTTTTGTTGTTTGGCTTGTAGGCAATTGGATCTGAGATATAATGAGTGTGTATGTTGATTGGATGTTTGATTTTGTGAAGGGTGCATGTGGGAATGTGTATTGTGTGGGTGTGCGAATGTCCGCCCGCGTGGCCTAATGGATAAGGCGTCTGCCTCCTAAGTAGAAGATTGCGGGTTCGAGTCCCGCCGTGGGTGTGGCTTTTGTGGACATCCTGCATCTGGATGCCCACGAGAAGACTCCGTCTCCTCTGCACTCGAATCTCAGTCGTCAGATGTCGTCGATCAGCCGAAGAATCACTGATCCACTACTGCTGCTCGACTGAGGCGTGCAGACGGAGAGCAGGACGTCGTCACTGACTGGATAAACACGAAACAGTCAATTGACTACTACACATCCGACATGCACGCATGCACGCACGAACACACACAGAGAAAGAGAGACTCAAAAATAACACACAAACACACCGTCTCAATATTGTCGACAACACACGAGGATTCCGAAAATTCTCACCATGTAAACACGCGAATTCCAGTCTTGGATGAATCGCATCAACCCCACTGGCATTTCCGTCACGTGTTCAGCCGATTGGAATACAGCCAGATATGAATGTGATGATGTTGTCGACGGGAGATTTGATGGAGATGATTCCGACACTGATGGTGATTGTTGTGATGGTGTTTGTGTCTGAATGGCATGATTACGATTGTGTATCTGGGTGTGTGTGACTGCTTGTGTTCGACGTTTGCGTGTGTGTATCTCTGCGTGGACGTGTGTGGTGAGTGTCTGATTTGGTGGTGATAGATTTGCATGTGAGTGTGGTGGCTAGTCTGTATCTGTGAGTATGTGTGTGCACGCGTGAGTGAGTGAGTGAGTGAGTGTGTGTGTGCGTGTGTCGTGCGTGCATGTGCACACATATCGTGTTGTGTCGTGCGATAGATGATGGGGGAAGATGTGTATTCGGAGAGAGGAGTAGACAGGAAGTGAGTGACAGTGTTAATTCGAGATGGATGAACATTGATTGGTAGAGAGGATGAGGGAGAGTAGGAGAAGTGGGACGAGGAGGAGGAGGAGGAGGAGGAAGGGGGATAGCGAGAGAGGAAGGGGGAGAGTGAGATGTTGAGATTTGTTGGTGACTGGTGTGTTTGTGTTTTCGAGTGTATGTCTGAGTGTACGGGATTGCGTTGGTGTCTTCCGCGTGTGTGAGCGTGTTTGTGTGTCTGTGTGTCTGAATGCGATTGTTTGCGTGTATGTGCAGCAGACTGACGACATTGGCATTGAGAGTGTGCATTTGTGTGTAGTCTTGTATTGGGGTGTTATGTGGATTGATGTAGAGTGATGAGTGTATTGTTGACTTGTGTGTGTGTGTGTGTGTGTGCGAGTGAGATGAGATTAGATGAGTGAGTGAGTGAGTGAGTGAGTGTTTGAGCGTGTGCAGTATCAATGGTAGGAGTTCTTAGTTGGGTGGTTTTGTTGTTTGACTTGTAGGCAATTGGATCTGAGATATAATGAGTGTGTATGTTGATTGGATGTTTGATTTTGTGAAGGGTGCATGTGGGAATGTGTATTGTGTGGGTGTGCGAATGTCCGCCCGCGTGGCCTAATGGATAAGGCGTCTGCCTCCTAAGTAGAAGATTGCGGGTTCGAGTCCCGCCGTGGGTGTGGCTTTTGTGGACATCCTGCATCTGGATGCCCACGAGAAGACTCCGTCTCCTCTGCACTCGAATCTCAGTCGTCAGATGTCGTCGATCAGCCGAAGAATCACTGATCCACTACTGCTGCTCGACTGAGGCGTGCAGACGGAGAGCAGGACGTCGTCACTGACTGGATAAACACGAAACAGTCAATTGACTACTACACATCCGACATGCACGCATGCACGCACGAACACACACAAAAAAGAGACTCAAAAATAACACACAAACACACCGTCTCAATATTGTCGACAACACACGAGGATTCCGAAAATTCTCACCATGTAAACACGCGAATTCCAGTCTTGGATGAATCGCATCAACCCCACTGGCATTTCCGTCACGTGTTCAGCCGATTGGAATACAGCCAGATATGAAGGTGATGATGTTGTCGACGAGAGATTTGATGGAGATGATTCCGACACTGATGGTGATTGTTGTGATGGTGTTTGTGTCTGAATGGCATGATTACGATTGTGTATCTGGGTGTGTGTGACTGCTTGTGTTCGACGTTTGCGTGTGTGTATCTCTGCGTGGACGTGTGTGGTGAGTGTCTGATTTGGTGGTGATAGATTTGCATGTGAGTGTGGTGGCTAGTATGTATCTGTGAGTATGTGTGTGCACGCGTGAGTGAGTGAGTGTGTGTGTGCGTGTGTGCGTGCGTGCATGTGCACACATATTGTGTTGTGTCGTGCGATAGATGATGGGGGAAGATGTGTATTCGGAGAGAGGAGTAGACAGGAAGTGAGTGACAGTGTTAATTCGAGATGGATGAACATTGATTGGTAGAGAGGATGAGGGAGAGTAGGAGAAGTGGGAGGAGGAGGAGGAGGAAGAGGAGGGGGATAGCGAGAGAGGAAGGGGGAGAGTGAGATGTTGAGATTTGTTGGTGACTGGTGTGTTTGTGTTTTCGAGTGTATGTCTGAGTGTACGGGATTGCGTTGGTGTCTTCCGCGTGTGTGAGCGTGTTTGTGTGTCTGTGTGTCTGAATGCGATTGTTTGCGTGTATGTGCAGCAGACTGACGACATTGGCATTGAGAGTGTGCATTTGTGTGTAGTCTTGTATTGGAGTGTTATGTGAATTGATGTAGAGTGATGAGTGTATTGTTGACTTGTGTGTGTGTGTGTGTGTGTGTGTGCGAGTGAGATGAGATTAGATGAGTGAGTGAGTGAGTGAGTGTTTGAGCGTGTGCAGTATCAATGGTAGGAGTTCTTTGTTGGGTGGTTTTGTTGTTTGTCTTGTAGGCAATTGGATCTGAGATCTAATGAGTGTGTATGTTGATTGGATGTTTGATTTTGTGAAGGGTGCATGTGGGAATGTGTATTGTGTGGGTGTGCGAATGTCCGCCCGCGTGGCCTAATGGATAAGGCGTCTGCCTCCTAAGTAGAAGATTGCGGGTTCGAGTCCCGCCGTGGGTGTGGCTTTTGTGGACATCCTGCATCTGGATGCCCACGAGAAGACTCCGTCTCCTCTGCACTCGAATCTCAGTCGTCAGATGTCGTCGATCAGCCGAAGAATCACTGATCCACTACTGCTGCTCGACTGAGGCGTGCAGACGGAGAGCAGGACGTCGTCACTGACTGGATAAACACGAAACAGTCAATTGACTACTACACATCCGACATGCACGCATGCACGCACGAACACACACAAAAAAAGAGACTCAAAAATAACACACAAACACACCGTCTCAATATTGTCGACAACACACGAGGATTCCGAAAATTCTCACCATGTAAACACGCGAATTCCAGTCTTGGATGAATCGCATCAACCCCACTGGCATTTCCGTCACGTGTTCAGCCGATTGGAATACAGCCAGATATGAAGGTGATGATGTTGTCGACGAGAGATTTGATGGAGATGATTCCGACACTGATGGTGATTGTTGTGATGGTGTTTGTGTCTGAATGGCATGATTACGATTGTGTATCTGGGTGTGTGTGACTGCTTGTGTTCGACGTTTGCGTGTGTGTATCTCTGCGTGGACGTGTGTGGTGAGTGTCTGATTTGGTGGTGATAGATTTGCATGTGAGTGTGGTGGCTAGTCTGTATCTGTGAGTATGTGTGTGCACGCGTGAGTGTGAGTGAGTGTGTGTGTGCGTGTGTGTGTGCGTCGTGCGTGCGTGTGGACACATATTGTGTTGTGTCGTGCGATAGATGATGGGGGAAGATGTGTATTCGGAGAGAGGAGTAGACAGGAAGTGAGTGACAGTGTTAATTCGAGATGGATGAACATTGATTGGTAGAGAGGATGAGGGAGAGTAGGAGAAGTGGGAGGAGGAGGAGGAGGAAAGGGGGATAGCGAGAGAGGAAGGGGGAGAGTGAGATGTTGAGATTTGTTGGTGACTGGTGTGTTTGTGTTTTCGAGTGTATGTCTGAGTGTACGGGATTGCGTTGGTGTCTTCCGCGTGTGTGAGCGTGTTTGTGTGTCTGTGTGTCTGAATGCGATTGTTTGCGTGTATGTGCAGCAGACTGACGACATTGGCATTGAGAGTGTGCATTTGTGTGTAGTCTTGTATTGGAGTGTTATGTGGATTGATGTAGAGTGATGAGTGTATTGTTGACTTGTGTGTGTGTGTGTGTGTGTGCGAGTGAGATGAGATTAGATGAGTGAGTGAGTGAGTGAGTGTTTGAGCGTGTGCAGTATCAATGGTAGGAGTTCTTTGTTGGGTGGTTTTGTTGTTTGTCTTGTAGGCAATTGGATCTGAGATATAATGAGTGTGTATGTTGATTGGATGTTTGATTTTGTGAAGGGTGCATGTGGGAATGTGTATTGTGTGGGTGTGCGAATGTCCGCCCGCGTGGCCTAATGGATAAGGCGTCTGCCTCCTAAGTAGAAGATTGCGGGTTCGAGTCCCGCCGTGGGTGTGGCTTTTGTGGACATCCTGCATCTGGATGCCCACGAGAAGACTCCGTCTCCTCTGCACTCGAATCTCAGTCGTCAGATGTCGTCGATCAGCCGAAGAATCACTGATCCACTACTGCTGCTCGACTGAGGCGTGCAGACGGAGAGCAGGACGTCGTCACTGACTGGATAAACACGAAACAGTCAATTGACTACTACACATCCGACATGCATGCATGCACGCACGAACACACACACACACAAACAGACTCACAAATAACACACAAACACACCGTCTCAATATTGTCGACAACACACGAGGATTCCGAAAATTCTCACCATGTAAACACGCGAATTCCAGTCTTGGATGAATCGCATCAACCCCACTGGCATTTCCGTCACGTGTTCAGCCGATTGGAATACAGCCAGATATGAAGGTGATGATGTTGTCGACGAGAGATTTGATGGAGATGATTCCGACACTGATGGTGATTGTTGTGATGGTGTTTGTGTCTGAATGGCATGATTACGATTGTGTATCTGGGTGTGTGTGACTGCTTGTGTTCGACGTTTGCGTGTGTGTATCTCTGCGTGGACGTGTGTGGTGAGTGTCTGATTTGGTGGTGATAGATTTGCATGTGAGTGTGGTGGCTAGTATGTATCTGTGAGTATGTGTGTGCACGCGTGAGTGTGTGTGTGTGTGTGTGCGTGTGTGCGTGCGTGCATGTGCACACATATTGTGTTGTGTCGTGCGATAGATGATGGGGGAAGATGTGTATTCGGAGAGAGGAGTAGACAGGAAGTGAGTGACAGTGTTAATTCGAGATGGATGAACATTGATTGGTAGAGAGGATGAGGGAGAGTAGGAGAAGTGGGAGAGGAGGAGGAGGAGGAGGAGAGGGGGATAGCGAGAGAGGAAGGGGGAGAGTGAGATGTTGAGATTTGTTGGTGACTGGTGTGTTTGTGTTTTCGAGTGTATGTCTGAGTGTACGGGATTGCGTTGGTGTCTTCCGCGTGTGTGAGCGTGTTTGTGTGTCTGTGTGTCTGAATGCGATTGTTTGCGTGTATGTGCAGCAGACTGACGACATTGGCATTGAGAGTGTGCATTTGTGTGTAGTCTTGTATTGGAGTGTTATGTGGATTGATGTAGAGTGATGAGTGTATTGTTGACTTGTGTGTGTGTGTGTGTGTGCGAGTGAGATGAGATTAGATGAGTGAGTGAGTGAGTGAGTGTTTGAGCGTGTGCAGTATCAATGGTAGGAGTTCTTGGTTGGGTGGTTTTGTTGTTTGGCTTGTAGGCAATTGGATCTGAGATATAATGAGTGTGTATGTTGATTGGATGTTTGATTTTGTGAAGGGTGCATGTGGGAATGTGTATTGTGTGGGTGTGCGAATGTCCGCCCGCGTGGCCTAATGGATAAGGCGTCTGCCTCCTAAGTAGAAGATTGCGGGTTCGAGTCCCGCCGTGGGTGTGGCTTTTGTGGACATCCTGCATCTGGATGCCCACGAGAAGACTCCGTCTCCTCTGCACTCGAATCTCAGTCGTCAGATGTCGTCGATCAGCCGAAGAATCACTGATCCACTACTGCTGCTCGACTGAGGCGTGCAGACGGAGAGCAGGACGTCGTCACTGACTGGATAAACACGAAACAGTCAATTGACTACTACACATCCGACATGCATGCATGCACGCACGAACACACACACACACAGAACAGACTCACAAATAACACACAATCACACCGTCTCAATATTGTCGACAACACACGAGGATTCCGAAAATTCTCACCATGTAAACACGCGAATTCCAGTCTTGGATGAATCGCATCAACCCCACTGGCATTTCCGTCACGTGTTCAGCCGATTGGAATACAGCCAGATATGAAGGTGATGATGTTGTCGACGAGAGATTTGATGGAGATGATTCCGACACTGATGGTGATTGTTGTGATGGTGTTTGTGTCTGAATGGCATGATTACGATTGTGTATCTGGGTGTGTGTGACTGCTTGTGTTCGACGTTTGCGTGTGTGTATCTCTGCGTGGACGTGTGTGGTGAGTGTCTGATTTGGTGGTGATAGATTTGCATGTGAGTGTGGTGGCTAGTATGTATCTGTGAGTATGTGTGTGCACGCGTGAGTGTGTGTGTGTGTGTGTGCGTGTGTGCGTGCGTGCATGTGGACACATATTGTGTTGTGTCGTGCGATAGATGATGGGGGAAGATGTGTATTCGGAGAGAGGAGTAGACAGGAAGTGAGTGACAGTGTTAATTCGAGATGGATGAACATTGATTGGTAGAGAGGATGAGGGAGAGTAGGAGAAGTGGGAGGAGGAGGAGGAGGAAAGGAGGATAGCGAGAGAGGAAGGGGGAGAGTGAGATGTTGAGATTTGTTGGTGACTGGTGTGTTTGTGTTTTCGAGTGTATGTCTGAGTGTACGGGATTGCGTTGGTGTCTTCCGCGTGTGTGAGCGTGTTTGTGTGTCTGTGTGTCTGAATGCGATTGTTTGCGTGTATGTGCAGCAGACTGACGACATTGGCATTGAGAGTGTGCATTTGTGTGTAGTCTTGTATTGGAGTGTTATGTGGATTGATGTAGAGTGATGAGTGTATTGTTGACTTGTGTGTGTGTGTGTGTGTGTGTGTGCGAGTGAGATGAGATTAGATGAGTGAGTGAGTGAGTGAGTGTTTGAGCGTGTGCAGTATCAATGGTAGGAGTTCTTTGTTGGGTGGTTTTGTTGTTTGTCTTGTAGGCAATTGGATCTGAGATATAATGAGTGTGTATGTTGATTGGATGTTTGATTTTGTGAAGGGTGCATGTGGGAATGTGTATTGTGTGGGTGTGCGAATGTCCGCCCGCGTGGCCTAATGGATAAGGCGTCTGCCTCCTAAGTAGAAGATTGCGGGTTCGAGTCCCGCCGTGGGTGTGGCTTTTGTGGACATCCTGCATCTGGATGCCCACGAGAAGACTCCGTCTCCTCTGCACTCGAATCTCAGTCGTCAGATGTCGTCGATCAGCCGAAGAATCACTGATCCACTACTGCTGCTCGACTGAGGCGTGCAGACGGAGAGCAGGACGTCGTCACTGACTGGATAAACACGAAACAGTCAATTGACTACTACACATCCGACATGCATGCATGCACGCACGAACACACACAAAAAAAGAGACTCACAAATAACACACAAACACACCGTCTCAATATTGTCGACAACACACGAGGATTCCGAAAATTCTCACCATGTAAACACGCGAATTCCAGTCTTGGATGAATCGCATCAACCCCACTGGCATTTCCGTCACGTGTTCAGCCGATTGGAATACAGCCAGATATGAAGGTGATGATGTTGTCGACGAGAGATTTGATGGAGATGATTCCGACACTGATGGTGATTGTTGTGATGGTGTTTGTGTCTGAATGGCATGATTACGATTGTGTATCTGGGTGTGTGTGACTGCTTGTGTTCGACGTTTGCGTGTGTGTATCTCTGCGTGGACGTGTGTGGTGAGTGTCTGATTTGGTGGTGATAGATTTGCATGTGAGTGTGGTGGCTAGTATGTATCTGTGAGTATGTGTGTGCACGCGTGAGTGAGTGAGTGAGTGTGTGTGTGCGTGTGTGTGTCGTGTGTGCGTGTGGACACATATTGTGTTGTGTCGTGCGATAGATGATGGGGGAAGATGTGTATTCGGAGAGAGGAGTAGACAGGAAGTGAGTGACAGTGTTAATTCGAGATGGATGAACATTGATTGGTAGAGAGGATGAGGGAGAGTAGGAGAAGTGGGAGGAGGAGGAGGAGGAAGGAGGATAGCGAGAGAGGAAGGGGGAGAGTGAGATGTTGAGATTTGTTGGTGACTGGTGTGTTTGTGTTTTCGAGTGTATGTCTGAGTGTACGGGATTGCGTTGGTGTCTTCCGCGTGTGTGAGCGTGTTTGTGTGTCTGTGTGTCTGAATGCGATTGTTTGCGTGTATGTGCAGCAGACTGACGACATTGGCATTGAGAGTGTGCATTTGTGTGTAGTCTTGTATTGGCGTGTTATGTGGATTGATGTAGAGTGATGAGTGTATTGTTGACTTGTGTGTGTGTGTGTGTGTGCGAGTGAGATGAGATTAGATGAGTGAGTGAGTGAGTGAGTGTTTGAGCGTGTGCAGTATCAATGGTAGGAGTTCTTTGTTGGGTGGTTTTGTTGTTTGTCTTGTAGGCAATTGGATCTGAGATATAATGAGTGTGTATGTTGATTGGATGTTTGATTTTGTGAAGGGTGCATGTGGGAATGTGTATTGTGTGGGTGTGCGAATGTCCGCCCGCGTGGCCTAATGGATAAGGCGTCTGCCTCCTAAGTAGAAGATTGCGGGTTCGAGTCCCGCCGTGGGTGTGGCTTTTGTGGACATCCTGCATCTGGATGCCCACGAGAAGACTCCGTCTCCTCTGCACTCGAATCTCAGTCGTCAGATGTCGTCGATCAGCCGAAGAATCACTGATCCACTACTGCTGCTCGACTGAGGCGTGCAGACGGAGAGCAGGACGTCGTCACTGACTGGATAAACACGAAACAGTCAATTGACTACTACACATCCGACATGCATGCATGCACGCACGCACACACACACACACAGAACAGACTCAAAATAACACACAAACACACCGTCTCAATATTGTCGACAACACACGAGGATTCCGAAAATTCTCACCATGTAAACACGCGAATTCCAGTCTTGGATGAATCGCATCAACCCCACTGGCATTTCCGTCACGTGTTCAGCCGATTGGAATACAGCCAGATATGAAGGTGATGATGTTGTCGACGAGAGATTTGATGGAGATGATTCCGACACTGATGGTGATTGTTGTGATGGTGTTTGTGTCTGAATGGCATGATTACGATTGTGTATCTGGGTGTGTGTGACTGCTTGTGTTCGACGTTTGCGTGTGTGTATCTCTGCGTGGACGTGTGTGGTGAGTGTCTGATTTGGTGGTGATAGATTTGCATGTGAGTGTGGTGGCTAGTATGTATCTGTGAGTATGTGTGTGCACGCGTGAGTGTGTGTGTGTGTGTGTGTGTGTGTGCGTGCGTGCGTGTGGACACATATTGTGTTGTGTCGTGCGATAGATGATGGGGGAAGATGTGTATTCGGAGAGAGGAGTAGACAGGAAGTGAGTGACAGTGTTAATTCGAGATGGATGAACATTGATTGGTAGAGAGGATGAGGGAGAGTAGGAGAAGTGGGAGGAGAGGAGGGAGGAAAGGGGGATAGCGAGAGAGGAAGGGGGAGAGTGAGATGTTGAGATTTGTTGGTGACTGGTGTGTTTGTGTTTTCGAGTGTATGTCTGAGTGTACGGGATTGCGTTGGTGTCTTCCGCGTGTGTGAGCGTGTTTGTGTGTCTGTGTGTCTGAATGCGATTGTTTGCGTGTATGTGCAGCAGACTGACGACATTGGCATTGAGAGTGTGCATTTGTGTGTAGTCTTGTATTGGCGTGTTATGTGGATTGATGTAGAGTGATGAGTGTATTGTTGACTTGTGTGTGTGTGTGTGTGTGTGCGAGTGAGATGAGATTAGATGAGTGAGTGAGTGAGTGAGTGTTTGAGCGTGTGCAGTATCAATGGTAGGAGTTCTTGGTTGGGTGGTTTTGTTGTTTGGCTTGTAGGCAATTGGATCTGAGATATAATGAGTGTGTATGTTGATTGGATGTTTGATTTTGTGAAGGGTGCATGTGGGAATGTGTATTGTGTGGGTGTGCGAATGTCCGCCCGCGTGGCCTAATGGATAAGGCGTCTGCCTCCTAAGTAGAAGATTGCGGGTTCGAGTCCCGCCGTGGGTGTGGCTTTTGTGGACATCCTGCATCTGGATGCCCACGAGAAGACTCCGTCTCCTCTGCACTCGAATCTCAGTCGTCAGATGTCGTCGATCAGCCGAAGAATCACTGATCCACTACTGCTGCTCGACTGAGGCGTGCAGACGGAGAGCAGGACGTCGTCACTGACTGGATAAACACGAAACAGTCAATTGACTACTACACATCCGACATGCATGCATGCACGCACGAACACACACAAGAACTCAAAAATAACACACAAACACACCGTCTCAATATTGTCGACAACACACGAGGATTCCGAAAATTCTCACCATGTAAACACGCGAATTCCAGTCTTGGATGAATCGCATCAACCCCACTGGCATTTCCGTCACGTGGTCAGCCGATTGGAATACAGCCAGATATGAAGGTGATGATGTTGTCGACGAGAGATTTGATGGAGATGATTCCGACACTGATGGTGATTGTTGTGATGGTGTTTGTGTCTGAATGGCATGATTACGATTGTGTATCTGGGTGTGTGTGACTGCTTGTGTTCGACGTTTGCGTGTGTGTATCTCTGCGTGGACGTGTGTGGTGAGTGTCTGATTTGGTGGTGATAGATTTGCATGTGAGTGTGGTGGCTAGTATGTATCTGTGAGTATGTGTGTGCACGCGTGAGTGAGTGAGTGAGTGAGTGTGTGTGTGCGTGTGTGTGTCGTGCGTGCGTGTGGACACATATTGTGTTGTGTCGTGCGATAGATGATGGGGGAAGATGTGTATTCGGAGAGAGGAGTAGACAGGAAGTGAGTGACAGTGTTAATTCGAGATGGATGAACATTGATTGGTAGAGAGGATGAGGGAGATTAGGAGAAGTGGGAAGGAGGATAGCGAGAGAGGAAGGGGGAGAGTGAGATGTTGAGATTTGTTGGTGACTGGTGTGTTTGTGTTTTCGAGTGTATGTCTGAGTGTACGGGATTGCGTTGGTGTCTTCCGCGTGTGTGAGCGTGTTTGTGTGTCTGTGTGTCTGAATGCGATTGTTTGCGTGTATGTGCAGCAGACTGACGACATTGGCATTGAGAGTGTGCATTTGTGTGTAGTCTTGTATTGGCGTGTTATGTGGATTGATGTAGAGTGATGAGTGTATTGTTGACTTGTGTGTGTGTGTGTGTGTGCGAGTGAGATGAGATTAGATGAGATGAGTGAGTGAGTGAGTGAGTGAGTGTTTGAGCGTGTGCAGTATCAATGGTAGGAGTTCTTGGTTGGGTGGTTTTGTTGTTTGGCTTGTAGGCAATTGGATCTGAGATATAATGAGTGTGTATGTTGATTGGATGTTTGATTTTGTGAAGGGTGCATGTGGGAATGTGTATTGTGTGGGTGTGCGAATGTCCGCCCGCGTGGCCTAATGGATAAGGCGTCTGCCTCCTAAGTAGAAGATTGCGGGTTCGAGTCCCGCCGTGGGTGTGGCTTTTGTGGACATCCTGCATCTGGATGCCCACGAGAAGACTCCGTCTCCTCTGCACTCGAATCTCAGTCGTCAGATGTCGTCGATCAGCCGAAGAATCACTGATCCACTACTGCTGCTCGACTGAGGCGTGCAGACGGAGAGCAGGACGTCGTCACTGACTGGATAAACACGAAACAGTCAATTGACTACTACACATCCGACATGCATGCATGCACGCACGAACACACACAAGAACTCAAAAATAACACACAAACACACCGTCTCAATATTGTCGACAACACACGAGGATTCCGAAAATTCTCACCATGTAAACACGCGAATTCCAGTCTTGGATGAATCGCATCAACCCCACTGGCATTTCCGTCACGTGTTCAGCCGATTGGAATACAGCCAGATATGAAGGTGATGATGTTGTCGACGAGAGATTTGATGGAGATGATTCCGACACTGATGGTGATTGTTGTGATGGTGTTTGTGTCTGAATGGCATGATTACGATTGTGTATCTGGGTGTGTGTGACTGCTTGTGTTCGACGTTTGCGTGTGTGTATCTCTGCGTGGACGTGTGTGGTGAGTGTCTGATTTGGTGGTGATAGATTTGCATGTGAGTGTGGTGGCTAGTATGTATCTGTGAGTATGTGTGTGCACGCGTGAGTGAGTGAGTGAGTGAGTGTGTGTGTGCGTGTGTGCGTCGTGTGTGCGTGTGGACACATATTGTGTTGTGTCGTGCGATAGATGATGGGGGAAGATGTGTATTCGGAGAGAGGAGTAGACAGGAAGTGAGTGACAGTGTTAATTCGAGATGGATGAACATTGATTGGTAGAGAGGATGAGGGAGATTAGGAGAAGTGGGAGGAGGATAGCGAGAGAGGAAGGGGGAGAGTGAGATGTTGAGATTTGTTGGTGACTGGTGTGTTTGTGTTTTCGAGTGTATGTCTGAGTGTACGGGATTGCGTTGGTGTCTTCCGCGTGTGTGAGCGTGTTTGTGTGTCTGTGTGTCTGAATGCGATTGTTTGCGTGTATGTGCAGCAGACTGACGACATTGGCATTGAGAGTGTGCATTTGTGTGTAGTCTTGTATTGGCGTGTTATGTGGATTGATGTAGAGTGATGAGTGTATTGTTGACTTGTGTGTGTGTGTGTGTGTGTGTGCGAGTGAGATGAGATTAGATGAGATGAGTGAGTGAGTGAGTGAGTGAGTGTTTGAGCGTGTGCAGTATCAATGGTAGGAGTTCTTGGTTGGGTGGTTTTGTTGTTTGGCTTGTAGGCAATTGGATCTGAGATATAATGAGTGTGTATGTTGATTGGATGTTTGATTTTGTGAAGGGTGCATGTGGGAATGTGTATTGTGTGGGTGTGCGAATGTCCGCCCGCGTGGCCTAATGGATAAGGCGTCTGCCTCCTAAGTAGAAGATTGCGGGTTCGAGTCCCGCCGTGGGTGTGGCTTTTGTGGACATCCTGCATCTGGATGCCCACGAGAAGACTCCGTCTCCTCTGCACTCGAATCTCAGTCGTCAGATGTCGTCGATCAGCCGAAGAATCACTGATCCACTACTGCTGCTCGACTGAGGCGTGCAGACGGAGAGCAGGACGTCGTCACTGACTGGATAAACACGAAACAGTCAATTGACTACTACACATCCGACATGCATGCATGCACGCACGAACACACACAAGAGACTCAAAAATAACACACAAACACACCGTCTCAATATTGTCGACAACACACGAGGATTCCGAAAATTCTCACCATGTAAACACGCGAATTCCAGTCTTGGATGAATCGCATCAACCCCACTGGCATTTCCGTCACGTGTTCAGCCGATTGGAATACAGCCAGATATGAAGGTGATGATGTTGTCGACGAGAGATTTGATGGAGATGATTCCGACACTGATGGTGATTGTTGTGATGGTGTTTGTGTCTGAATGGCATGATTACGATTGTGTATCTGGGTGTGTGTGACTGCTTGTGTTCGACGTTTGCGTGTGTGTATCTCTGCGTGGACGTGTGTGGTGAGTGTCTGATTTGGTGGTGATAGATTTGCATGTGAGTGTGGTGGCTAGTATGTATCTGTGAGTATGTGTGTGCACGCGTGAGTGGTGAGTGTGTGTGTGTGTGTGTGCGTGTGTGCGTAGTGTGTGCGTGTGGACACATATTGTGTTGTGTCGTGCGATAGATGATGGGGGAAGATGTGTATTCGGAGAGAGGAGTAGACAGGAAGTGAGTGACAGTGTTAATTCGAGATGGATGAACATTGATTGGTAGAGAGGATGAGGGAGATTAGGAGAAGTGGGAGGAGGATAGCGAGAGAGGAAGGGGGAGAGTGAGATGTTGAGATTTGTTGGTGACTGGTGTGTTTGTGTTTTCGAGTGTATGTCTGAGTGTACGGGATTGCGTTGGTGTCTTCCGCGTGTGTGAGCGTGTTTGTGTGTCTGTGTGTCTGAATGCGATTGTTTGCGTGTATGTGCAGCAGACTGACGACATTGGCATTGAGAGTGTGCATTTGTGTGTAGTCTTGTATTGGCGTGTTATGTGGATTGATGTAGAGTGATGAGTGTATTGTTGACTTGTGTGTGTGTGTGTGTGTGTGTGCGAGTGAGATGAGATTAGATGAGATGAGTGAGTGAGTGAGTGAGTGAGTGTTTGAGCGTGTACAGTATCAATGGTAGGAGTTCTTGGTTGAGTGGTTTTGTTGTTTGGCTTGTAGGCAATTGGATCTGAGATATAATGAGTGTGTATGTTGATTGGATGTTTGATTTTGTGAAGGGTGCATGTGGGAATGTGTATTGTGTGGGTGTGCGAATGTCCGCCCGCGTGGCCTAATGGATAAGGCGTCTGCCTCCTAAGTAGAAGATTGCGGGTTCGAGTCCCGCCGTGGGTGTGGCTTTTGTGGACATCCTGCATCTGGATGCCCACGAGAAGACTCCGTCTCCTCTGCACTCGAATCTCAGTCGTCAGATGTCGTCGATCAGCCGAAGAATCACTGATCCACTACTGCTGCTCGACTGAGGCGTGCAGACGGAGAGCAGGACGTCGTCACTGACTGGATAAACACGAAACAGTCAATTGACTACTACACATCCGACACGCATGCATGCATGCATGCACGCACGAACGCACGAACACACACACACACAGACTCAATATTGTCGACAACACACGAGGATTCCGAAAATTCTCACCATGTAAACACGCGAATTCCAGTCTTGGATGAATCGCATCAACCCCACTGGGATTTCCGTCACGTGGTCAGCCGATTGGAATACAGCCAGATATGAAGGTGATGATGTTGTCGACGAGAGATTTGATGGAGATGATTCCGACACTGATGGTGATTGTTGTCATGGTGTTTGTGTCTGAATGGCATGATTACGATTGTGTATCTGGGTGTGTGTGACTGCTTGTGTTCGACGTTTGCGTGTGTGTATCTCTGCGTGGACGTGTGTGGTGAGTGTCTGATTTGGTGGTGATAGATTTGCATGTGAGTGTGGTGGCTAGTATGTATCTGTGAGTATGTGTGTGCACGCGTGAGTGTGTGTGTGTGTGTGTGTGTGTGTGCGTGCGTAGTGTGTGCGTGTGGACACATATTGTGTTGTGTCGTGCGATAGATGATGGGGGAAGATGTGTATTCGGAGAGAGGAGTAGACAGGAAGTGAGTGACAGTGTTAATTCGAGATGGATGAACATTGATTGGTAGAGAGGATGAGGGAGATTAGGAGAAGTGGGAGGAGGATAGCGAGAGAGGAAGGGGGAGAGTGAGATGTTGAGATTTGTTGGTGACTGGTGTGTTTGTGTTTTCGAGTGTATGTCTGAGTGTACGGGATTGCGTTGGTGTCTTCCGCGTGTGTGAGCGTGTTTGTGTGTCTGTGTGTCTGAATGCGATTGTTTGCGTGTATGTGCAGCAGACTGACGACATTGGCATTGAGAGTGTGCATTTGTGTGTAGTCTTGTATTGGCGTGTTATGTGGATTGATGTAGAGTGATGAGTGTATTGTTGACTTGTGTGTTGTGTGTGTGTGTGTGCGAGTGAGATGAGATTAGATGAGTGAGTGAGTGAGTGAGTGTTTGAGCGTGTACAGTATCAATGGTAGGAGTTCTTGGTTGAGTGGTTTTGTTGTTTGGCTTGTAGGCAATTGGATCTGAGATATAATGAGTGTGTATGTTGATTGGATGTTTGATTTTGTGAAGGGTGCATGTGGGAATGTGTATTGTGTGGGTGTGCGAATGTCCGCCCGCGTGGCCTAATGGATAAGGCGTCTGCCTCCTAAGTAGAAGATTGCGGGTTCGAGTCCCGCCGTGGGTGTGGCTTTTGTGGACATCCTGCATCTGGATGCCCACGAGAAGACTCCGTCTCCTCTGCACTCGAATCTCAGTCGTCAGATGTCGTCGATCAGCCGAAGAATCACTGATCCACCACTGCTGCTCGACTGAGGCGTGCAGACGGAGAGCAGGACGTCGTCACTGACTGGATAAACACGAAACAGTCAATTGACTACTACACATCCGACATGCATGCATGCACGCACGAACGCACCGAACTCAAGAACACACACACACACAGACTCAATATTGTCGACAACACACGAGGATTCCGAAAATTCTCACCATGTAAACACGCGAATTCCAGTCTTGGATGAATCGCATCAACCCCACTGGGATTTCCGTCACGTGGTCAGCCGATTGGAATACAGCCAGATATGAAGGTGATGATGTTGTCGACGAGAGATTTGATGGAGATGATTCCGACACTGATGGTGATTGTTGTCATGGTGTTTGTGTCTGAATGGCATGATTACGATTGTGTATCTGGGTGTGTGTGACTGCTTGTGTTCGACGTTTGCGTGTGTGTATCTCTGCGTGGACGTGTGTGGTGAGTGTCTGATTTGGTGGTGATAGATTTGCATGTGAGTGTGGTGGCTAGTATGTATCTGTGAGTATGTGTGTGCACGCGTGAGTGTGTGTGTGTGTGTGTGTGTGTGTGCGTGTGTGCGTGTGGACACATATTGTGTTGTGTCGTGCGATAGATGATGGGGGAAGATGTGTATTCGGAGAGAGGAGTAGACAGGAAGTGAGTGACAGTGTTAATTCGAGATGGATGAACATTGATTGGTAGAGAGGATGAGGGAGATTAGGAGAAGTGGGAGGAGGATAGCGAGAGAGGAAGGGGGAGAGTGAGATGTTGAGATTTGTTGGTGACTGGTGTGTTTGTGTTTTCGAGTGTATGTCTGAGTGTACGGGATTGCGTTGGTGTCTTCCGCGTGTGTGAGCGTGTTTGTGTGTCTGTGTGTCTGAATGCGATTGTTTGCGTGTATGTGCAGCAGACTGACGACATTGGCATTGAGAGTGTGCATTTGTGTGTAGTCTTGTATTGGCGTGTTATGTGGATTGATGTAGAGTGATGAGTGTATTGTTGACTTGTGTGTGTGTGTGTGTGTGTGTGTGCGAGTGAGATGAGATTACATGAGTGAGTGAGTGAGTGAGTGAGTGTTTGAGCGTGTACAGTATCAATGGTAGGAGTTCTTGGTTGAGTGGTTTTGTTGTTTGGCTTGTAGGCAATTGGATCTGAGATATAATGAGTGTGTATGTTGATTGGATGTTTGATTTTGTGAAGGGTGCATGTGGGAATGTGTATTGTGTGGGTGTGCGAATGTCCGCCCGCGTGGCCTAATGGATAAGGCGTCTGCCTCCTAAGTAGAAGATTGCGGGTTCGAGTCCCGCCGTGGGTGTGGCTTTTGTGGACATCCTGCATCTGGATGCCCACGAGAAGACTCCGTCTCCTCTGCACTCGAATCTCAGTCGTCAGATGTCGTCGATCAGCCGAAGAATCACTGATCCACCACTGCTGCTCGACTGAGGCGTGCAGACGGAGAGCAGGACGTCGTCACTGACTGGATAAACACGAAACAGTCAATTGACTACTACACATCCGAAGCATGCATGCATGCACGCACGAACGCACAACCAAGAACACACACACACACAGACTCAATATTGTCGACAACACACGAGGATTCCGAAAATTCTCACCATGTAAACACGCGAATTCCAGTCTTGGATGAATCGCATCAACCCCACTGGGATTTCCGTCACGTGGTCAGCCGATTGGAATACAGCCAGATATGAAGGTGATGATGTTGTCGACGAGAGATTTGATGGAGATGATTCCGACACTGATGGTGATTGTTGTCATGGTGTTTGTGTCTGAATGGCATGATTACGATTGTGTATCTGGGTGTGTGTGACTGCTTGTGTTCGACGTTTGCGTGTGTGTATCGCTGCGTGGACGTGTGTGGTGAGTGTCTGATTTGGTGGTGATAGATTTGCATGTGAGTGTGGTGGCTAGTATGTATCTGTGAGTATGTGTGTGCACGCGTGAGTGTGTGTGTGTGTGTGTGTGTGTGTGCGTAGTGTGTGCGTGTGGACACATATTGTGTTGTGTCGTGCGATAGATGATGGGGGAAGATGTGTATTCGGAGAGAGGAGTAGACAGGAAGTGAGTGACAGTGTTAATTCGAGATGGATGAACATTGATTGGTAGAGAGGATGAGGGAGATTAGGAGAAGTGGGAGGAGGATAGCGAGAGAGGAAGGGGGAGAGTGAGATGTTGAGATTTGTTGGTGACTGGTGTGTTTGTGTTTTCGAGTGTATGTCTGAGTGTACGGGATTGCGTTGGTGTCTTCCGCGTGTGTGAGCGTGTTTGTGTGTCTGTGTGTCTGAATGCGATTGTTTGCGTGTATGTGCAGCAGACTGACGACATTGGCATTGAGAGTGTGCATTTGTGTGTAGTCTTGTATTGGCGTGTTATGTGGATTGATGTAGAGTGATGAGTGTATTGTTGACTTGTGTGTGTGTGTGTGTGTGCGAGTGAGATGAGATTACATGAGATGAGTGAGTGAGTGAGTGAGTGAGTGTTTGAGCGTGTACAGTATCAATGGTAGGAGTTCTTGGTTGAGTGGTTTTGTTGTTTGGCTTGTAGGCAATTGGATCTGAGATATAATGAGTGTGTATGTTGATTGGATGTTTGATTTTGTGAAGGGTGCATGTGGGAATGTGTATTGTGTGGGTGTGCGAATGTCCGCCCGCGTGGCCTAATGGATAAGGCGTCTGCCTCCTAAGTAGAAGATTGCGGGTTCGAGTCCCGCCGTGGGTGTGGCTTTTGTGGACATCCTGCATCTGGATGCCCACGAGAAGACTCCGTCTCCTCTGCACTCGAATCTCAGTCGTCAGATGTCGTCGATCAGCCGGAGAATCACTGATCCACCACTGCTGCTCGACTGAGGCGTGCAGACGGAGAGCAGGACGTCGTCACTGACTGGATAAACACGAAACAGTCAATTGACTACTACACATCCGACATGCATGCATGCACGCACGAACGCACGAACCAGAACACACACACACACAGACTCAATATTGTCGACAACACACGAGGATTCCGAAAATTCTCACCATGTAAACACGCGAATTCCAGTCTTGGATGAATCGCATCAACCCCACTGGGATTTCCGTCACGTGGTCAGCCGATTGGAATACAGCCAGATATGAAGGTGATGATGTTGTCGACGAGAGATTTGATGGAGATGATTCCGACACTGATGGTGATTGTTGTCATGGTGTTTGTGTCTGAATGGCATGATTACGATTGTGTATCTGGGTGTGTGTGACTGCTTGTGTTCGACGTTTGCGTGTGTGTATCTCTGCGTGGACGTGTGTGGTGAGTGTCTGATTTGGTGGTGATAGATTTGCATGTGAGTGTGGTGGCTAGTATGTATCTGTGAGTATGTGTGTGCACGCGTGAGTGTGTGTCTGTGTGTGTGTGTGTGTGCGTGTAGTGTGTGCGTGTGGACACATATTGTGTTGTGTCGTGCGATAGATGATGGGGGAAGATGTGTATTCGGAGAGAGGAGTAGACAGGAAGTGAGTGACAGTGTTAATTCGAGATGGATGAACATTGATTGGTAGAGAGGATGAGGGAGATTAGGAGAAGTGGGAGGAGGATAGCGAGAGAGGAAGGGGGAGAGTGAGATGTTGAGATTTGTTGGTGACTGGTGTGTTTGTGTTTTCGAGTGTATGTCTGAGTGTACGGGATTGCGTTGGTGTCTTCCGCGTGTGTGAGCGTGTTTGTGTGTCTGTGTGTCTGAATGCGATTGTTTGCGTGTATGTGCAGCAGACTGACGACATTGGCATTGAGAGTGTGCATTTGTGTGTAGTCTTGTATTGGCGTGTTATGTGGATTGATGTAGAGTGATGAGTGTATTGTTGACTTGTGTGTGTGTGTGTGTGTGTGTGTGCGAGTGAGATGAGATTACATGAGGTGAGTGAGTGAGTGAGTGAGTGTTTGAGCGTGTACAGTATCAATGGTAGGAGTTCTTGGTTGAGTGGTTTTGTTGTTTGGCTTGTAGGCAATTGGATCTGAGATATAATGAGTGTGTATGTTGATTGGATGTTTGATTTTGTGAAGGGTGCATGTGGGAATGTGTATTGTGTGGGTGTGCGAATGTCCGCCCGCGTGGCCTAATGGATAAGGCGTCTGCCTCCTAAGTAGAAGATTGCGGGTTCGAGTCCCGCCGTGGGTGTGGCTTTTGTGGACATCCTGCATCTGGATGCCCACGAGAAGACTCCGTCTCCTCTGCACTCGAATCTCAGTCGTCAGATGTCGTCGATCAGCCGGAGAATCACTGATCCACCACTGCTGCTCGACTGAGGCGTGCAGACGGAGAGCAGGACGTCGTCACTGACTGGATAAACACGAAACAGTCAATTGACTACTACACATCCGACATGCATGCATGCACGCACGAACGCACAACCAAGAACACACACACACACAGACTCAATATTGTCGACAACACACGAGGATTCCGAAAATTCTCACCATGTAAACACGCGAATTCCAGTCTTGGATGAATCGCATCAACCCCACTGGGATTTCCGTCACGTGGTCAGCCGATTGGAATACAGCCAGATATGAAGGTGATGATGTTGTCGACGAGAGATTTGATGGAGATGATTCCGACACTGATGGTGATTGTTGTCATGGTGTTTGTGTCTGAATGGCATGATTACGATTGTGTATCTGGGTGTGTGTGACTGCTTGTGTTCGACGTTTGCGTGTGTGTATCTCTGCGTGGACGTGTGTGGTGAGTGTCTGATTTGGTGGTGATAGATTTGCATGTGAGTGTGGTGGCTAGTATGTATCTGTGAGTATGTGTGTGCACGCGTGAGTGTGTGTGTGTGTGTGTGTGTGTGTGCGTAGTGTGTGCGTGTGGACACATATTGTGTTGTGTCGTGCGATAGATGATGGGGGAAGATGTGTATTCGGAGAGAGGAGTAGACAGGAAGTGAGTGACAGTGTTAATTCGAGATGGATGAACATTGATTGGTAGAGAGGATGAGGGAGATTAGGAGAAGTGGGAGGAGGATAGCGAGAGAGGAAGGGGGAGAGTGAGATGTTGAGATTTGTTGGTGACTGGTGTGTTTGTGTTTTCGAGTGTATGTCTGAGTGTACGGGATTGCGTTGGTGTCTTCCGCGTGTGTGAGCGTGTTTGTGTGTCTGTGTGTCTGAATGCGATTGTTTGCGTGTATGTGCAGCAGACTGACGACATTGGCATTGAGAGTGTGCATTTGTGTGTAGTCTTGTATTGGCGTGTTATGTGGATTGATGTAGAGTGATGAGTGTATTGTTGACTTGTGTGTGTGTGTGTGTGTGTGTGCGAGTGAGATGAGATTACATGAGTGAGTGAGTGAGTGAGTGAGTGTTTGAGCGTGTACAGTATCAATGGTAGGAGTTCTTGGTTGAGTGGTTTTGTTGTTTGGCTTGTAGGCAATTGGATCTGAGATATAATGAGTGTGTATGTTGATTGGATGTTTGATTTTGTGAAGGGTGCATGTGGGAATGTGTATTGTGTGGGTGTGCGAATGTCCGCCCGCGTGGCCTAATGGATAAGGCGTCTGCCTCCTAAGTAGAAGATTGCGGGTTCGAGTCCCGCCGTGGGTGTGGCTTTTGTGGACATCCTGCATCTGGATGCCCACGAGAAGACTCCGTCTCCTCTGCACTCGAATCTCAGTCGTCAGATGTCGTCGATCAGCCGGAGAATCACTGATCCACCACTGCTGCTCGACTGAGGCGTGCAGACGGAGAGCAGGACGTCGTCACTGACTGGATAAACACGAAACAGTCAATTGACTACTACACATCCGACACGCATGCATGCATGCACGCACGCACGAACACACACACACAGACTCAATATTGTCGACAACACACGAGGATTCCGAAAATTCTCACCATGTAAACACGCGAATTCCAGTCTTGGATGAATCGCATCAACCCCACTGGGATTTCCGTCACGTGGTCAGCCGATTGGAATACAGCCAGATATGAAGGTGATGATGTTGTCGACGAGAGATTTGATGGAGATGATTCCGACACTGATGGTGATTGTTGTCATGGTGTTTGTGTCTGAATGGCATGATTACGATTGTGTATCTGGGTGTGTGTGACTGCTTGTGTTCGACGTTTGCGTGTGTGTATCGCTGCGTGGACGTGTGTGGTGAGTGTCTGATTTGGTGGTGATAGATTTGCATGTGAGTGTGGTGGCTAGTATGTATCTGTGAGTATGTGTGTGCACGCGTGAGTGTGTGTCTGTGTGTGTGTGTGTGTGCGTAGTGTGTGCGTGTGGACACATATTGTGTTGTGTCGTGCGATAGATGATGGGGGAAGATGTGTATTCGGAGAGAGGAGTAGACAGGAAGTGAGTGACAGTGTTAATTCGAGATGGATGAACATTGATTGGTAGAGAGGATGAGGGAGATTAGGAGAAGTGGGAGGAGGAGGAGGAGGATAGCGAGAGAGGAAGATAGCGAGAGAGGAAGGGGGAGAGTGAGATGTTGAGATTTGTTGGTGACTGGTGTGTTTGTGTTTTCGAGTGTATGTCTGAGTGTACGGGATTGCGTTGGTGTCTTCCGCGTGTGTGAGCGTGTTTGTGTGTCTGTGTGTCTGAATGCGATTGTTTGCGTGTATGTGCAGCAGACTGACGACATTGGCATTGAGAGTGTGCATTTGTGTGTAGTCTTGTATTGGCGTGTTATGTGGATTGATGTAGAGTGATGAGTGTATTGTTGACTTGTGTGTGTGTGTGTGTGTGTGTGCGAGTGAGATGAGATTACATGAGTGAGTGAGTGAGTGAGTGAGTGAGTGTTTGAGCGTGTACAGTATCAATGGTAGGAGTTCTTGGTTGGGTGGTTTTGTTGTTTGGCTTGTAGGCAATTGGATCTGAGATATAATGAGTGTGTATGTTGATTGGATGTTTGATTTTGTGAAGGGTGCATGTGGGAATGTGTATTGTGTGGGTGTGCGAATGTCCGCCCGCGTGGCCTAATGGATAAGGCGTCTGCCTCCTAAGTAGAAGATTGCGGGTTCGAGTCCCGCCGTGGGTGTGGCTTTTGTGGGCCTGCTATAACATTCACACGTGCAAACGTTGCTCACATGCTTTACATGCCGTCGGACGCGCAATATTTTTCATGGCCTTCAGACTCATACACCCTCGTGCCCATCACCGTCGGCGTGGAATATATCCCCATCTTATAGCTCTTCTACAACTTGTTCACCTTCATTTTCCGTGGAATCTACTTCTTTACTTTTGATTGATTCTTTTCCGTCAATTTTTGATTGCAGACACCTTCTTATGTACACTGGATTGTAATGAAATTCATTATTTTCGAGATATTTGCCTGGGTGCATGATATTATTTGCCTTAAGGTAATCATAATGTCAAATTAATTTTTTCATTCCAGTCCTGCAGGAACGGGCTCATTTGTGAGCCAGGACTGTACATTAACTACATCTCTGGATGCAGCCTTGGATGATTCGGTTTCTAATCTCCGACAGACATGAGTTTCTTCGAGTTTGCTGATACAATTTGTTGACGAGTTTCAACCTGCATCTAACGTCTAATTTCATCAAAATTACATAATTGTTATGTGGTGGGAGCTGGCTGCTAGCCAACGTTGGTAAACAATAATTGACGTCAATGTTTATTTCCCCAATATCCTCTTTTTTATTCCTTCACGTTCCCAATGGAACATAGAGTTTCAAGCTAGAGGCTTGAAGTTTCTGTAGTAGTGTTAATTTTTACAGGATGGGGTTGCTAGTCTCATGCCCAACCTTTCCTCTTCACCAGCTTTTTAATTCTGACTTAGCGATATAAAGGATTGCGCCGGCCGGGGACCGAACCCCGGACCATGTGCATGGTCGGCGAGCGTCCTAACCGGTACGCCACCGACGCTCCGCGGCTATAGTGGTGAGAAAATCAGAACAAAGGCTTAGTGTAGGCGGATGCAGTTAGCATATGAATGATCTGACACAGCCACAAAGAGATGCAAGGTTAACTTTCTGTGAGAAACAACCAATCGAAAGACTGTATTTTCTACTAACAATAATCTACAATAATGTACATGAAAATCTATAAATATGTGTTGATTTTCCTTAATAAACGATCTGTTGCCTGGCCCTCGTCTTCTGTTGTGACAGTTATACACGTATTCAACTCTTTGCATTTATTGACTAATAATACCAATAGCTATGTATGTGACACAACTCTTATCACTTCTGCTTCCACCATCTCTCATGAAAAAAACATTGTAAATAAATGTGATTGTGCACAGTTAGAGAAGTAAAATAAATTCGCTGAACTAAGTGTTTTGTTCTGGCTGATTGATGTTCAGTTTATTGTAATATTTATGCATATTTTAAGATACACATGTTTTAAACTATAATCTATGAAGCTGTGGTTAGACCTGTCTACTTTGATTTGACACTAGTAACTAGTGTGATGCGTCTAGTCCTCTAGTCTAGACCTGTCTACTAGCCAAAACTGTAGACAACAATTTACGTCATTGTTTAATTCCTGAATCTGGGTCATGAGATAAAACAATAACAAAGCTTAACCTTGACGAACTCAACAACCAATCACAGAAGACTTAACGTGTGCAAATACGATTCGCAGATATATGGCTTAACTTTTTTTTGAGAAACGGTCACAAGCAGTACAGAATAACCTTCAGCGAGAAAATAACCAATCAGAAGACGTTGCTTCTCTGCTAACAATAACGCTAATAATAATGTACATAAAAATCTATAAATACCTTTAGATTTCCTCAATAAACAATATGTTGCCTGACCCTTGTCTTCTGTCGTCTTCTGTAGTAATTTCCTTAAAACGAATTGTTGGTAATCCGATGTTTAGCTGGTTTTCGTCTGCACATTGACAAATATTAACAGACAGTTTCCATGAGTGGGACGTTGGTGAATAGTGATTCAATGTCAATAGAGAAAGAGAGAGTATACTCTTGTTCGATATGTTGATGTCATGTATACAGTGGACAAATTGAAAGGTGTCGCGAAGCAAATAATTCCATATCTGTTTTCTTATAGATTCTAAAATACCAGCTAACCATTTCTCAGTTGAATAGGATGGCGTGTGGTACCTGACATGTCTAAAATTGGATCCATCAGGAGACCGGTTTTGTGTGTATCTCTAGTAGTAAACCATATAGTCTTGGTGTTATTCATCCTATTGGTCTCGAATGTGATCATAAATTTCATGGTTGACTAACTAACTAACTAACTGCTCAATTTTCATTTGTTTGAGAACATCAGTGAGCTGGTCTGGTTTTCAATCTATCCTGTTTTATTTCTTTCATTGATCGGTTGAGAGAATTTATTTTTTCCATCTGACTATATATCATTCGCGTCGGTGGCACAGAGGTAGAATTCTCGCCAGCCATGCATGTAGTAGGGGTTTCGATCCCCAGCCGATACACTCCTTTACCTCGCTAAGCCAGTAATAAGACTGGTAAAGAGGGAAGGTTGGGCATGAGGCTAGCAACTCCATTCCATAAAAATAAAACACCACTGCTACCGAAACTGCAAAGCTGTAGCTAGGAGCCCTATATTCCACTAGGAACGTGAAGGAATTAAAAAAAACACTGTATGTCACTCATTTTCTCTCTGTAATCTGTTCTATCCAATAAGGACTCCATCAGCCCCCTTATCTGGATGGCTTATGAATAGTTTTTTGTTATGCCTCAGTTGATTTAATTGTTTTTCCGTGCTGCTCTCTTGGGCTATTGTTGTTGTTTTCGCGATTGTACAGCTAAAGAAGGGGAGACGAATTCTGCTGAAAGAGCCTCTTCGCTGAACACTACTTGTTTTGTTTTTATCAATGAAGTGAAATGTCGGATAAATTGAGGGAGTAAGAGGTGTTCTTTTATACAAGTATAAAAATAAATGAGGAATGGAGAGAAATGACATATATACGGCATAGTGGGTTATGCTCTCAAGTTATAACTCAATTAATAGATTCTATAGCAGTCTAGATTAGCGATAGTTACTGGACTTGTTGCGTTCGTCAATAAGTTCTGGATGTTTTAATTGAATCGCCATAACTTCCGCTACTTAGAGGTTTTAGTACCTAGTAGCCTTTTGCAATCCTTTTTCTTTTGGTTACACGAGAATAAAAGCCCGTAAAGAATTTCTCTTTAGCACTTCAAGAGTATTATCAAATCACTCAGTGATTCTATGTGGTTGAAGGAGTTGGCGTTAGCGTGTCATGAAAGGCAAGTGAAACAGATTGCTGAATACTTTCATTAACAGCAGACTTCGCTAGTTTCACGGTGAATATCAGGTGTTCACCTGAAACGAAATAGCAACAGGTAACTCGAAAACCCTCGAACCAACGAAGCACCTTTCGCTGAATAAATTTGTAGAAGGAAATGGAGGTTATTGGATTATATTGAGCTTAGGAGGCCATCTATTAACAATACACACACTGGGAAGAACCTCGAGGATGATGCAAATTTAGCGTCAGTCAGAAGGTGAAATGTTGGAGTGGAAGGACATGAATGTTTATGGACTGTGTTGGGGACACCTAAAATTGATGGAAGAAATGAGGTTCTGATGAAGTGAAACTGTTTGTTCCTACTACGAATTATTATAATTATTATTATTCCCTTCACTTCTGAGTGGAACATAGAGCTTCATTTCTCCCTATTCCCTGAGGTCGCTTTCCTCGCCGGGCAATGTTAGCTGATATAGGGTCAGGCTGGAAAAGAGCTAGTGCCGGTCAAACGAAAACATGGCACCAGTCAATGAAATCCACAACAGTTAGTCTAAGCCACGTAGGAAGATGTAGACTTCCTGGTTGGAGTCCTCGGGACGGTAAAAACCAATGGTTGGAAACGATTGGTGACATGGCTCAAAATCGTTCTCAGTGGCGCAGATGCATCCACTCCTTGTGACTTATGATTTCCAATGAAACTGTTTTGTTCTTCGTTATTACTATTCCTTTTGTCTCATATCCCTGTCTACTGTCTACTTTCTTCTCTTCCTTTGTGTGCTACATTGAGTGTGGCGACTTGAACTGCCGCACATATGTGCAAAGTTCTATGTCGAAAACCGACCGACCTATTCCCTGAGGTCATCTTTAACTGAGCCTACGATTTCCCATAGTCTCTCATCTCTTCCTCACACGAAATCCTGTATGTCATCATCGGGAACATGCTTCATTCACCGTTTCCCACTCGGCTTCCAATGGAGCGATAGCTTTGCGGGCGATGTCACCGCATGATCTCCTCAGCGCACGCCCAATCCGCCTCCTTTCGTCTTCTGTATAATTTTCGACCCCATAGATTCTTGGTTAGTTTGTTCTCAGCCAGAGTTACGTGTTACTAAATCTTTCTGATCAGCCATGTGACCACCATTATGGAGCTAGCGAAGACAGCTGTTGATAAAAGTCTACAACATGCTGTTGGAAATGTCTGTTGTGACTCACGCGCCAAGTTTCTGACCCATATAGAAGAATTGACTGACTGACTCCACATTGGTGTTGAAACTCCGAATCTTGTTCTTTATGCAGCTGAGTGAGCCCAGCAGATTCCCAAACTGGTTTCAAGTTGATGAAGGCGTATCTTACCTTTCCGATTCTGGCTGGCTGGCTGTCTGGCTTTGACATCTTCATCTGTTCAACCTGTAGATGAAAGCAATGCTGTCTAGATCAGTGAAGGCAGTAACCTCTTTCACATTTCTTCCCTTGATAGTGACTGGTGCTGGTCGCTGTTTTGGTTGGTCGGTTATTTTCATCACCTTCGTCTTCTCTATGTTCACATGAAGTCATGTTCCTACTCGGGACTCATGAAAGATTTAAATTTTATATTAAAGCCTTCCCGGAAGCGATGTTGTCTAGAAGGAGGACAACGAAAGCTTCGCAATTAAATCAACCAATTCAGAGAAAGCAACCTAATCGAAATCATCCACCTGAGCTACCACACTTCTGTATTATTTCCATAAAGTTACTAAAATCCGGGAAGATAACTAGATTGGATATTATAACTCATCAAAAGAATTGAAAACAGATCCATCAAACGTCAACGAATGTCCTCATACCACTACTACTATGACATTGTACTATAATAGATACAGACTGATAGGAAGCGGTCAAAAATTGATAATCCACATTTTATTTCACAATGGCTGTAGAAGTAAATGGAAGTCTTTATTCCTCAAATCTGAATTTAGCTTACATTGTGGTCTGGAAATAATCTCATTGGACAACTTTTCTTTGCTTTTTCTAACCTTGGACAAATCGTCAGCCAATCAAAACTGTTTATTATTCCACTGTTGTTGACGTCTTTTAATATGGTAAAAATGTATAAATATGATGTGTTTTTCTTTAATAAAAAAAGTCTGTTACCACTTTTCTTATCTTGTCTTCCACCAATACACTATTACTACTAAAATTACTAATATTTACTAATAGATAAATTACACACAGCATTTTTGTATTTCAGTATTGATTTTCTATCGTTTAACTTCGATTATTTCACTCTATTACCATTATCATTATTATTGTTATTATTATTAATTAAGAATGAATACCACATCGTATACCAAGGATAAAGTTTACTATTGTCTAACATTCCAGCAATTGATAATTGATAAAGTACTGAATCAATCGAATCTAGACGAAAAGTTAACTACCCTAACAGCTGGTCTAGCATCTATAACATTGCCAACTTGTATTGCCTATGCATTAGCTGGAAATATGACCATTCTAATTTTATTATGTCTGAATGTTAAACGACCAAATCATATGGAAATTTATGGTTGTATATTAATTCTATTCGATACATTATTTGTAATTGTTTCATGTGTCTATTATATTCCACAGTATTTTGCCTGGTGGAGTCTATCTATTACAGCTTTACACTTTACAAGTCATGCATACTGTAAACTAATCTTTGGCTTTATTGATCTATTCTCAGCGATTCGTATGAATCTTATCCTATATATGATTATTCTATGCCTGAGAAAACCACAGTATTATTATTACCATTCAAAAATGTATGGTTATCTACGCTTGATATCAAGATTAATTATTATCCTAGCTGTTAGTTTAATACAAGCTGTACCAACATTTGTAATATACGGTTTATGGCTGCATGATGATATCTGTCTCTGTCTACCACATCCACAATGGTCTTATAAATATCATAAATTCTATTATATACATAAAGCGTTATACTTGGAATGTTTAATTCAATCAGTTATTTCACTACTTTTAAGTATCCCGCTATGGTATAAATATAATCTAGATAAACAAACTTATTTATATTTAAATAATCAATGTACATCACGTAGTCTATTGACTAAAATATTGATTAATTTAAAATTAGAGATACAAGGTCATCGACAAAATGAACAATTCTTACTTATTCAAATATTTACAATATGTCTATTGAAAACGTTACGTGGTCTATGTAGTCTATCCTATTCAATGCAAAGAGCAGATTTAACCAATACTCGAACAGTAACACATCCATCTGTTTATATGCTAACATTATTTAGTAAGTGTGATTCATTAAGTATATTAGAAGTTATATTTATTAGTAGTTCTTCTGTTGTCTGGTACATAACCTCTTATGAAATTCAATTATTTTGTAGATATTTACGGTTGAAGTTATTTTCTACAGGGAAAAAGAGTGGTGGTAGTAGTAGAGCAGCATTTGCATCGTTAACATCACAAGATTATGCGTATTTATGTCAAAAAAGACGCTTATTTCATTCATATTATCAAATTAATCATCAAAAGTATCCTGCACACAGAGAATTATCCATTCGTGCACAGAAAAAAGTTGTTCAACAATTAGATAATTTAAAAGAACATTTATTAAAAATGCATGCAAAAGATTTAAAAGATACAAATGTTTGGAAACGTTATATGATACAAAAAAATTATTACATGAATTATTTGCATAAAATTCACGATGATGAAGAACAAACATTGAATGAATTAGCTAGCAGCTTAGATTTAGATCCAGCGAATCCATTATGCTTGAATTCACTTGAAATAGATACTCCAGTTGATGAAGAAAGAGAAGAAGGCGAAGGAGGTGAAGGAGGCGAAGAAGAACAAGAAGTAGACGAACAACGATCAGAAAGTAAACAGCTGACGATAGATGAGCGTACATCAAATAAAACTGTTGATAATGAACGACAAAAATAGCAATGAAAGCTGTTAAATGTGTTATTTATGGAGGATGACTGTAGTTGTAAAATGTAAATTAGAATGCTACAGCTCAAAATAATAATTTTTAGAAGAAAAAAATAACATAGATTAGAGGTTATTATGGTTGTTCATTTTATCCAGTGTAATTAATTCTTTTTTTCGGTATAAGCCTTGCCGGCTCCTAGGTTTCGTGTTAGTTAGCACTCGCCTTGAAAGAACTCATCTCCCTCGTGAGATTCGAACCCATATCACCTGGTGCTGCAGTCAGAGATGCTATCTCCTGTAGGATTGTGCTGGATACTTTTGATTAGACATGAGTTAGTAACTAGTGTGACATGTCTAGTCCTTTGTTTGGGGTAGACTGAATTCTATCAGCCACTTACTTCCTTACTGTTATTATTATTCGACTGAGTTCCTAGTGGAACACAAGGCTTCAGAAGCACATCTGCATTTTATTGCATGCTCTGAAGTTGTTTTTTCGCTGACTTCACGATTATCCATGAGCTTTCATCTCCCCTATCATACGATCTCCTCCATATCATCCTTGGAAGACCGACCAGCTATCCGTTTCTCATTATCCTGTTGTTCAAAGGCCCGCTTAGAGTATGTGTCCAATCCGCCCATCTTGGTTGCTTCGTTCGTGAAGATTTCTACTGAAAAAAAATCTGCAGCCTATTCAAAATGCTTTTGATAATGTATCGAGTATCGAGTGTCTGAACTGTATAGAAGTAGTGATTCGATATTAATATTTAAAATTTTTGACTTATGAAGTTCTTTCCTGCCATTCCGACTATATGGCCTTGACATCCTAATCCATGCCGCCGCCTGGAGTTCAAGAGGAAGAAGAAGACGACGTAATTTTTCTGAAACCTGTTGTAGATTTCTCCTCAGAAATCCGAAACGACAGCTGTAATCAACCTTTCGATTGAATAAGCCAAATGTTTCAGCTATGCATAAAATCTAAAACACACACCAGATTTGTCTAAAATACAGCACTATTTTACATGCAAAAGTTGAGATAAATTTCAATAGAAATAGTTTCGGAGTAACGATATAGTAAGTGAAATATAAATACACACTACTTACTAATGATAAGTAGTATAATAATGTTGAGTGCAAAGAGAACAACACCAATTGGAAACAAAAGAAATTAGAGAGAAAAGAACCAGAAGTTCAGCAAGAATATCTTTTCAGCGGAAGTCATTAAACGGACTAGTCAGGCTATCTTCACGCCACACTGAAGACCAGATGGCCAGCCAGAGAGGATAAGTATCGAGGAACTATGTCAAAGAACCAAACAAGAGCTTGTCGACCAATTAAATATGCAGAAGGAACTCGAGATGCATAGATTAAACACACCCAGATGTGACCATCCACCTGGATAGTAATTAAAGAGTTGGACGTGAGTCTGACGGTGACATTGTGGAGTTTGTGTGAGGAGGGCTAGGAGAAGATGGGCAATCATGAAGATATGTGAAAAGAGCTGTAGAGAACACAGCGAAATAGTGGTATGCTGCTGAACTCAACTCGGAACTCTCTAGAAGTATATTAGCATCAAAGATACTCACCAGTAATATTTTAATTTTGATTATTTCCCAGAAGAAGTTCAAACCAACATGTCGAACTAAATACTGGAATTGGTTGGAGTATTTCTTCATGAGCTGACATCATTTAGGGAACTGGTAGAACAGGCAGAACTGACATATCATGAACTAGCAGAGGTTAGAATTCATGGGCTGGCCATTAGGTCGGGTCCCAGTGGCTCAATGGTCTACGAGCTCGCCTTGTAACTGGAAAGTCCTGGGTTCAAACCCTAAGTGGCTGAGGACTGATGAAGATCCCCAAACTGGGACGAAACAGCTGGCTGTCCAGTACTTTCAGGTTTCCCATAGGTTCTTTAACTGATGTCAGCTCATGATGAGATTCTCCAACCAATCAAACAAAATCCCTATAAAATCAATACTTGAAAATACTGGGATTATTCACTTCAGTTTCTCTGGAGTTTCTGCAAACCTGATTTTGAAATTTATCTTCTTTGTCTACATATAAATTTTATTATTTGAATGTTATAGCCAGTATATAGCAAAATCACTGGATACTTTCAAACTCAGTCTCATTTTAATTCTTCAACAGACAAGTGATAGAAGTAGAGATTCCGAGAAGCGAGGTCACTGTATAAATCTGACTGTGTAGACACTATAAAATTGTTAAATGCAAAGTTATCTCATTACTAAAATGTGCTTTTATATTATGGGTTGAAGGGTAATTGACAGAGTGTTTCAGATGTGAATAGTGTTTGTTGTCATTGACGATGCCACAACACCGTGAAGAAGTTAAATTCGTTTTTGAGTAGGAAAATTAGACATTCGTCAGGAATCATAACTTCGAAGTAGGAGAAAAGAGGAAATAATGGTTGAAAAAAAAGTGAAAATCCCTGATTTCCCTACACAGAAACAGTGATCACGAATACGGCTTGACTATGCCAAACTGACTACACGACAGCCACCTGTTTCACCAGCTCGTACTACCTAAAGGAGAACACATAACTACGTGAGCCACAAAGTATATTTTACGCAATAATTATATGATTCAAAATATCAACAAGACTATGTCAATTAGCCTGTGATCATCACCAATAAAATATTGTGGTGGACTGGATTATGAGGAAGACTGCGCAATGGGAGTGAGAAGAAAGGAATTCTTTGGACCACCAATAAGAAGACCCTAGGAGATCTGGATTTCACAGATGATATATGTCTAATGTCACACGAACTCGAAGACTTGCAGGCGAAAAACAGCAAACTGGCTGAAGTGGCAGACAGCGAAGACAGAACTCCAGGTGAACATAGAGAAGACGGAGGTGATGAAGATAACAAATGAACCGCAACAACAACAACAACAGCGAACAGTACCAGTCACCATCAACGAGAGAGATTTAATAGAGGTTACTTCCTTTACTTATCTGGGAAGCACAGTTTCAACCAGAGGTGAAACGGAGGAAGATGTGAAAACTAGACAGAATTGGAAAGGCGAGACACGCCTTCATCAACCTGAAGCCAGTTTGGAAATCCTCTGCACTGATTCAGCATAAAGGACTAGATTCAGTCAGTCGATTCTTCTATATGGGTCAGAAACTTGCACTGCGAGTCACGAAAAGGATCTACAGCAGGCAACTGAAGATTTTTATCAACAGTTGCCTTCACTGTTTCCATACTGATGATCATATGGCCGACCAGCCAGAAGGAATTAGCAGCAAGAAACTCTGCAGTGGAACAAACCAACTAAGATCCGATTGCACAACAAATATGTAGGAGAAAATAGAGATGGATCGGACATACACTGAGGAGACCGTCGAATGACATCGCGCACAACGCAGGCCATTGCGATGAGTAGGTCGTCAGTGCAAAGGCGACATGGAGAAGATCGTTCGGGGAGGAGAAGATGAAAGATTACGGTCAATCGTAAACCCAACTGAAATGGACAGCAGAAAATAGAAGAAAGTGGAGATGTGTTGTTGAAGCCCAATTTTCCGCTCGCAACCCGAGAGAACAATGGATAATAATAATTCTGATTGGTCTTTTTCTAGACTGGACATCGATCACTATAGTAATTCCTTAATTGATGCCTTCTAATATTTCTGCACTACCACATCTTCTTTCCTAACAAAATGAAGGAAATAAAAGCAAATATATGGTCAAATTAAAAGGTTTTTAAAATTGGTCTGGTTTATCTCATACTACTTAATCATAGTAAGTAGTTCAAATTGTTTAACATAATTAAATAGACAGTTCAAAAGATTTCAGCCGATGGCCTGCAATCATCTAATAACAACAATTCTGAGTGCACCGTTATGACAAGTCATCTAGTGGCCTGGTGGCCACATTGCAAATTGGAGTGGTAGAATTCAGTCTGCAGTAAACAAAGGACTAGACAAATGATATTAGTTAGTGTCTAACCAATTGGACAGGTGTTGTTTTGTAGACTATATAGTAAATGGTGTGTGGCAGCACAAACTGTAATAAATATGCATTAGCTAGGAATTACTACGCAATCGGAGTATGAATGCCTCTTGTACAACCAGTAAGTTATATCTTGTTGCACAGAACTGGTCTTTAGAACTATTTTCGACAGGTCATCATAATAATAACGGTGGTTACACATGAATTTTGCCTTGGCTAAAAGAAAATAACAGGATGCTTTTATTAAATCAAACTCATCTTTGCAGTACACGCACATTTTCCACCTTCCCAATGTAAACAGAAAGGAAAATTAGTTTAATATAAATAAGTAGATGTCAAAATACACCCCACATTAATTTGTTTTTGTTGGACAAACAAAATCAATTCGCATAGCGCTATTCTATCTCATCTTGTTGATATAGAACACAAGATTGATGATGTTAATCGAGGCGACTTTCAAAGTCATGTACCGCATACCAACTAATCTGAACTTTGCCTTAAGAGTTCGTCCATTACATATTACTGAGGCTGGCTGTTGGGATCCATCCACATTAAGAAACCTAACTTGTGTATGTATCCAAGAGAAAATGTTGGTTCAGACACTGTCCTTACCTCACTGGCCATCAAGGTTTCAAGGATCCTTAGTTTGTTGTGGAAATTTCCTTAATTTCACTTTATATTATATTTGCCATTACACTTTTATGCTTATTATAACTTAGGCGCCTTTGTTGAATTGAAATTCCATTAATCTTAACAAATCGGTAGTATTTAAAAACACGAATATTGTTAATGACGACTATTCTAGAATATTCTATGTATATAAACGTATATATATATTATTGTAGAGCAGAGGAGGAATTACCGAGAAGGATATTCTCTGCTCAATTTTTGTTTTTTCTGTATGTCTGAATGAATATATTATACCAAAAAAAAATAGTTTTTATTTTTGTGATCTACTCCTTATATCCTTTGCATCAACTTTGTTTTTCGTCAGTTTTTAGGTTTAGAAGTTTCATTTCTTCGCCCGTGCTGACAGTCTTTATTCTTCTTTTTTGATAAAGAAAGGAAGACGAAATTTGCAGTATAAAATGATATCATTCTATTTCACAGGTTCTCATCAGCTGCAGACTACCTGAAATTGCAATGGTTATATAGATGATAATAACATACTTTAATGTTTGAGTGGTAGCAGAGAAGAGATACCATAAAACTGACGCATCCAAAATGAAAGCATTACAATGTTTATTTTTATTACAATTTTGATTTTGATTACATTAATTAGTCATCTAATTCAGTGATCTCAACTCACTGAACAAATCTTAATCTCATAAACTGTAACCGCTTTTGTTTTTTGAGTTGCTATGTGAACCTACAAGCTAACACTGTTCTGTTAATTAATTTTTTCTGTTTTCTGTCTTACCCCTCCCCCCTCTTTCCAACTTTGAAAGCGTATAAATTGAGGAAGAAAACTTAAACTAAAAATTGTAATGCTTTCATTTTGGATGCGTCAGTTTTATGGTATCTCTTCTCTACTACCACTCAAACACTAAAGTATGTTATTATCATCTATATAACCATTGTAATTTCAGGTAGTCTGCAGCTGATGAGAACCTGTGAAATAGAATGATATCATTTTATACTGCAAATTTCGCCTTCCTTTCTTTATCAAAATTTATCAATGGAACCAGATGTTTGAAACTTTATTTTTCTTATTGTAGAGTACCACCACAGCCCCGAAAATTGGATGCAATCAGTCCCTGAATATGCCACATGGATCGTCTACTGATCCAGCCACACAAATTTCCACCTTGCATACTCCTTTTATAGAATAAGTATACTTGAGGCGGAGGTGTTCTGTTTGCGTCTCACAATTACTTTCTAGGTTGGAAATTACTCGTATATCACCTAACCTTCTAAGTTGGAATACCCTGTAGTCCACTTTCCATGGTTTCATGTTTTATTTCAACGAGTACATATCTGGATCAGCTCGAATGTCATTTTACCCTTTCTTTCTTTGTGTTGTTAACATGTTAACACATTCTCTGAGTCTGTAGTTCAACCACACTAGCTAGATAAGTTCTAAAACCTTTTCCCTGAGTATTCTTAACTTTTTTAATTTTATTCATATTACTGACCATCAAAACGCATTAATTATTAACTGAGTCTTTTTGGTTGGAGGATTTCATCATAAGCTGACATCAGTTAGACAACCTTTGGAAAACCTGAGAGTACTGAACAGCCAGCTGTTTCGTCCTAGTTCGGGACTGTTCATTGGTATGCACCCACTAAGGTTCGAACACAGGACCTCCTAGTTATAAGGCGAACTCAACAGTCCCAAAGTAGGACGAAACAGCTGTCCAGTACTCGCTGCAGGTTTTCCAATGGTTCTCTAACTTATGTCACTTCATGATGAAATCCTCCAACCAACCAAACAAAATCCCTACAAAACCAATACTTGAAAACTGAGTCCTTTTGACTTGCATTTTATCTGTCAGTACTTACAGGCTAGGTAGAATACTAATTTATGGGGTAACTTGGCGAACTGCATTTAGTAAGGGCTGGTATATTTTTTTACTTTGTTTTATTTTGATTACAGCTTGATGCCACACCGTATTTTCAGTACAAGTATGGCATTTTCAGCATGGATATCGGTAGCCCAAATTTCGCAGGCCGACCATAAATATCGGGTGTGCGTCGGCAGGGGATCGAACCCCGGACCAGGTGCATGGTCGGCGAGAGTCCTAACCACTGGGCCACCGACGCACACACAAAAAAAAGGGAGGACCGTGAGGCCTCCCCACTGACAAAAACTACACGCCCGATCGCACCCGATTAGGGTCCGTCGCGAGTTTCAACCCACCGAGGTGCAATGGTGAGCCTCCACCCGGGGTCAGAGCATTCTTGATCACCCTGAGCTGCTAACCACTAGCACTGTGGTGGTGTGATGCAGATAATGTGTGCCAACGGAATATTATTCTCACATATTCCCACTGTTCATTTCGACATTAAAAAGAGAATACGATATATCTATTTGAACATTCTATTTGATGTTAGAGACAGAATACTTTTCCCACAGTTCAATACTGCATTGGCAACAGAATACTGTATATATATATTCGAATATTCTATTTCTTGTCGTTTGATGTAAAGTGAAATCACACACTCAGTAACTGGTTAACGAATATAAGCTGTAGATATATTAACAGTGGTTTGATTAATGAAAAAATATGCCTTGGCTCCTGTGTCTTGCCTTCTGTTGTTACAGCACAACCAGTACCTTACAGTATCCATAGTAAAAATCCAGTTCCAGACTACGCCAAAGTCTGACGAAATACTGTCTAAAATTCATAATGTAGATACTTCTCAGAAGAAATTTAAAATATCATTCACACACAGAATAGATACTGGACAAAACACTTAGTGATTTCAAGTTGTATTTTCAGTGTGAGCAAATTCCCATTCGAAGTACCAATTTTCTACGAAATGCCAAGTAACATATAATTCTGGATGCATAAAGACTATCTGCAGGAGTAATTGGAATTTATGCGATTCTTCTAGGGTTGTTATTTCTTTCATCATTTCACAATGTTATGTGAAAACTTTTGCTGACAAGCTGGCAATGTTCATTCTTTCCTTTATTTGATACTGGAAGTAGTGAGTCCATACCATGCAACAATGATTCACTATTACATTGTAATGTTGTAAAAACGAAGCGAACCGCTAGTTCAGTGACAACTATAACTAGTCATAAGCTACCCTGTTATTGGTACAGCTGGTGTTCCTTATAAGTTAGAAATTGATAGTTCCATATTAAATAAGTTTGTTTTAATTATCACACAGTGAGGCAGTATTAACAACTGGATGACAGTCTTTCGTGCATAAATTATTGCTCATAATCATATCAATTTAGTCACACTTTTTCACAATTTGTCTTGCATATATATCTTCTCTCCATCTGCCTCTCTCGCCAACTTCCCTTTGTTGTTTGTTGCCACTATCCATATCTCTGGTATAGGCGTTGTGTCATTCCGATTGCACGTGTGGGATGTTGAATCGATAAACAAAGATTCTGTGATTAACCTCTCTGTCTCTCTACCTAACTACATTACTTTTTAATACTCTCATCTTGTCCCACCCAGACTATTTTGTGATTACATGCAAGTGAATGCAGTGCAATGGCTGAGCTTTTTTCTAGGTTATTTAACTTACTTAACAGGGTCAATCATATTCTAGGTCTAGATAAATTTTTATGTTCCAATAATCTAGTTGACTCCGATCTACAACGATCAGCATAAATGGGAGGAACCTGAAAGAAACAACCTCTTTTACCACCTACCTGGGAAGCATCGTTTCAACTACAGGCGGAACTGACGAGGATATCAAAGCAAGAATCGGAAAAGCAAGACAAGCTTTCACTACTCTCAAGTCTGTGTGGAGGTCAACAGCACTCAGCATCAAAAATAAGATCCGGATTTTCAACTCCAATGTGAAGTCAGTCCCAGCTACTATACGGATCAGAGACTTGCACTGCGCGTCATAAAGAGCATCTCAAACAAACTACAGACCTTCATTAACAGTTGTCTTCGCTCAATACTCAAGATCAGATGGCCAGAAAAGATCAGCAATAGAGATCTCTGGGAGCGAACCAACCAGGAACCGATTGTGAAACAAATAGGCAGGAAGAAATGGAGATGGATTGGCCATACTCTCAGGAAACCATCAAGTGACATCACTAGACAAGCCATTGCTCGAGTGGAACCCGAAAGGGAAGCGGCGAGTTGGTCGTCAGTGCAAGGGTGACTTGGAGGAGATCATGTGAGAGGAGATGAAAACGTGTAGGCAGACTTGGAGCCAGGTGAAGACTCTAGCAGAGAACCGAACGCAATGGAGACGCACGGCTGAAGCCCTATGTTCCTCTAGGAATTAAAGGAAACAATAATAATAATCTAGTTGACTCCGATCTACCGGTATGACCTATGCCGTTAACCTCACAGTCATCATATAGTGTTTTTTAAATTATATTATTTTTCTTAATTAGATCTATGAGGTTCTTAAGCCGACAAAGCTTATCTCTGACAGAGCTGGTTGGTTCAGAATTCTACGTAAGGTCTCTGACGTCCCTTCTTTATACGGCAGTGCTACAGAGGCTTTGAATTCTACATTATTCCCGTTATTTTCGTCACTTTTATTGCTAGTCTTAGAAAATGATAGCTTTGTAAATATTCCCTTTCTTAATAGTGAATACTACTCATCCACATGGGGAATAAAACTTCTCAAATTGTTGGATGTCAAATTTTCTCTACACACTGATTCATTCAACTAGTCTTTACTGGGTGCATAGTAATATGCTACTGAACACTGACAGGAGAAAATTACATCACACATGAATTGCTTATCTCGTTATTCATTTTGTTTGAAAGTTCTCTTAACGGTATTCATTGTTTGTTAGTCCAACCAATCTTTTGACAGAATTTAACTTACACAAGATAATTAAAGATACTGGAGAGAGAGAGACTACAGGCGTAACCGAGATTAGTTTAAGTATCCAGCGTAACTAGAGACTGCCCAACTTCTACAAGTGAGGGTATGCGGTTTCAAAATATTCTATAAGTTCTTAAGTTTGAATGGTGGAAATACTCTTCTTCCAACATTAGAGTCTGAGGTATTATTCATCATTCTGTTTATTGGGAAGCTGAGAAAATGAAATGATTAGCAAACCTGTAGGGGATTTTCTAGCGAGCTCAATAACATAACAAGTTTGTGAATACAAATCCAAGCTAGTGAGATGATAATGTAACAGTATACTATGAAAAATACAGTTAACGAGTTATATTAATTAAAAGTTACTTGGTTATACAGCTGAAGTCCACTGCTAAAAATCATTCATATAATCCGCAATAGTGTTCACTGCTGGAGTCGTGTCTACTGGTGGAAGCTGTGTACCGGTTGTAGAATAGTCTTCGGATGAGGATTTAGTGCTTGCAGGTATCGACGTTCGCGAGTTGTACGGATTATACTAACGCAAGATCTTATACCAACAACTTCTATAGTGTTCGTTCTTCGAGTACCAAATGGTAAGGCAAAAGACCAGATTTTGTCGTCCAAAGTACGTAGTATATTTCGGGACAAAATCGCGGGTAGAGGTGAATGCTTAGCTAGCTAGTAATCGTGCACGCACGCGACACGACGGAGCACCAAATGGCGGGGATGCTTGACCGGAAGCCTTCAGCTAAACAAGTCGACTTAAACAGTGGTGGTCAGCATCCAATGTTGAGTGATGATTGCTGTGGTTAATAATTTTGGGGAATTATTTACCGCTACAAGGATAAGAGGTTTTTGCAAAAAAGGTGTGAAGAAAGTAGACAGTATAGACTAGTGAGAAGACGAAACCGCCACCAGTACACTGTATTTCAGATTGTACTCAGAAGTTATCTATATTCCAGCATGAATGGTTTTAAACAAAAGCCATTTACAATGTTTTTACTTTCAACATCTAACAAAAGAGTGTACAATCATATTGTTACGTACTCCACAGACCCAGCATTCTGGTGGTTGGAAATTGATACTGATGAGAAAAGAGCTTGTAGCGGTAAATAATTCCCCAAAATTATTGACCACAGTAATCATCACTGAACATTGGATGCTGATCCTCACTGTTTAAAACCACTTGTTTAGCTGAAAGCTTCCGGTCAAGCATCCACGCCATTTGGTACTCCGTCGTGTCAAGTTCGTGCACGATCACTAGCCAGCTAAGCAGTAATCTCGCACTCCGATTTGGTCCCAAAATATATCTCGTAATTTGGACGATCAATTCTGGTGTTTTGCTTTGCCTCTGATCTACGCGGAACGAATACTATAGAAGTTGTGGGTATTAGATCTTGCGTTAGTATACTTCGTACTATCCGTGAACGTCAATACCGTCAGCCTCTAAACTGGTGAGCCCGACGTTGTTTTTGCATAAAATATCCAATGGTAAATCACTGTGTATTTTCAGATGTGCCTGCGTATTCATGTATATGACAGTGGTCCTTTCTTAGTCTAATACTATACCCCAGCTACTGCCTTACCTTATTCATGATGACCATAAATAGTAATTATAAACAGCCATAGTGAGAAATTCTAACAAGGTTATGAAGAGGACTTTAAACCAACAAGGAATTTTTAATATCTTAGTTTCCTGACCATGTTACCCACTTCACTGAATAGAATTTCAAAGATTGGCTTAAAGATATTGATTACAATCATTTGTACATGGCATCATGTCACGCTAAATCAACCTGCTTGGTAGGAGACTATGCGTTAATAATGAAGAGTACAAGAGAATCAACCAATCGCAGTAATCTTGAAGGACTGGAAAACTGTCTGGCTAGCCATCAAATTCATTACTGTAACGAGGATAAAATAAATACTGATGGAAATCTTACCAAACTTTACAAATCTCGAATTTTTCAAATACACTTATTGACAGTAACTTCATCTGATTTACATCATTATAGAGGGAATAATCAGCGACCCCCTGTGTGGGAATCCTATTACAAAGCCAACAGGAAATCGAATGGCAAAGATTTTGTACTTGAAACATCATTCTTTTCATCACAACAGACACACTGATCAGCGGAACATTTGTAGAGTCTGGAACCATATGATATTAGGGTTTTTTGTTAGATGTTAAAAAGAGAAACACTGCACCAAACTTTTGTTTAAAACGATTCATTGTAAAATATGCATAACTTCGGAGTACAATCTAAAATACAGTGTACTGCTTGACGCTTCGTCTTCTCCCTGCTGCATACCGTCTACTTCCATCACTACTAACCATTTTGTATACTTCGGATTCTGCAGAAACTTCTCTTCCTCATCCGAAGACTATTCTACAACCGGTACACAGCTTCCACCAGTAGACATGACTCCAGCAGTGAACACTATTGCGGATTATATGAATGATTTTTAGCAGTGGACTTCAGCTGTATAACCAAGTAACTTTTAATTAATATAACTCGTTAACTGTATTTTTCATAGTATACTGTTACAATATTCTTTCGCTAACATGGATTTTTATTCTGATATTTTATACCATTACTGAGCTCACTATTAAGTCCCCTACACATCCAATGAAACAGATCATCCCACTGACAATTTTATTAATGCTATTACTAATTTAGAAGTAAATGCTAATAACTTCGGTGAGAGTACTAATACAAAATCAGTTGTAAAGTCTGAGAAACTAGCAGGTTTACTAAGAATATGTTATTAACGGTCAGGAAAACATCTAACGCGCAATAAATATGGTGGATACTGAGTATCCAACTACTCATGACAATCGGTCAGTAGTACCTGGCATCATGCATTTGTTCTTGCCTTCTTCACTGTCACCTGTATTATAAAGAAGACCACATAGTGTGATCTGAATAATTTCGGTTTGTTTCCAAAATAAACTATGGTGAAATTCCACCTTCTCGAATTGTGTGAATTACAAACCGCTAATCAATTTGGATTTTGCGAATCTGATCAAATTGTGGAGTCCTAAACAATCAATATGTACAGCTTTTGCTAAGGCTCTCAAATGAACACATTGTACATTAATTTTGTTTGGTCGACATGTTTGTTGAAAATATTACTTTCGCGTTTGAATGAAAATATAATCGTGCTGTTCCTCGCTTCTTCTTCTTCTCACTGGCTTCTACGGTCTACTTGCTCTACTAATCCTTGTACTGTTTTCTTTGAGGTGAATCTATACTATAGCAGCCCTAAAACGAAACTACCAAACAAAGACCTTGACGAGTATCCATTGACCAATCAGATGCTGCCGAAGCAGCAGTGCATAATTTGAAAACACGCTTACATAAAAAGTTATGCAACGTTAAAAAGTAATTACATGGAATAACTTCCTTGTATATGTCCCAAGAAAACCTTCCAATTTCTCATAGGAGTCATCATAGTTAGGCTGAACCAATTTCTGTGCGTGATTCGTTGAGATAACTGTAAGTCATCATGTTTCCTTACTCTTTCACAGCTCCGATATTCTTTTTTAGGTGACTCTAGAAACTCTTATTGGAATTTGTGTGGGTCCCATCGAAAGAATTAACGAAATCACCTGTATTATTGACCACGTTATGAATATAGTGCAGGAATGACAGTTGACCAAACGTTTTCTCCCCTCCAATGAGCCTGTGGTATGAACAGTACTGAAATAATAGATTCAGGTGAAATTTGCAGAATAACTCATGTACATAATTCCGTTTACATACTACGAACTCATCGGATTGGCTGTTCAAGGTCACCAATCCGTTCACTAGGTAGTTTGGTTTTGGGCTGCTATAATTTAGATTCGCCTTCTTTGGAACCTACGGAAACATTCAATCCTCGCCCAAAGACTCTTCAGTAACCAGCGAGTAACTTCTACCTGTGGACACAACCGTCATGAACCTTATCTATGATAAGTACTGTTCGATTTAAGAAGTGGATTGTCATTATATTTCCAAGTAACTATCATCTTTTGTGATTCATTTACCTGCATATCTATAATATAATGTCACAACATTATTTATTCACTTGGATTTTTATCCTGGTATTTCATAAACTTACTGAGATCATGAGCGACTTTATTGCATATCCCCTCAATGACGCTTGTTGCTGTGTTGCTATTGGTTTCAAGTGGCCTTGGTTTTGGGGGAAGATTTAACTGATGTAATATTGTGATTTCGAGTGAGGCTATGTTCTATGATAAGGTGTTTTCGCGCATTGCATGGGTTATCGCGTTCACGCCTATAGAGACGTTCTAACCGCTCGGTATTGTGAAAATAGATTCTATTTGACTAGTTTTAGGCTTCTGTAGCCGAAAAATGCGATATTTTTGTGTATTGTTTTCGTAGTAATGCGTAAAATTGTCATGACAGCTTAGACGAATTACTAATAAAAAAGTCATCATTTTGAAGAAATATCGCATAAAAAGTCCATTATTAGGGTTTTAGAGCATTTAGGCATTGTTTTTTGTGAGTTGTTTCAGATCTTAAGGTTGTAAACTGACTGCAGGCAATGGCTGTTGTCATCCCAGTTATTCTATGAGAATCGTGCATATGAAAGAGAAATAGCCTAGAGACATAAGTTTGATGTGTGTTTTGAGGATGTCAGACACTTCTTTTATCATCTGTGATGACTGAAATATTCCATAGCACATGGAAGAGATCATGCAATGAATGAGACAGGCTGCTGCATTTCCTGGTGATTATATCTACTTTGATGAAGTTCCCATTTAAAATTGCTTAGGCGAAGACATGATACTAGTTTAATTGACATTTGCACTTGGAATGTCAGAAGGCTTTAATTGTTCATTGTCGAAAATGGCATCAGATTATGTGTATATCAGTGTGCATGGGGTTACGAAGAATACTGCAGATGGTCCTCCTGAAATGTCAGACTACTTAAAATTAGTATCAATTTTCTGTCGATTAGTAGCTAGCAGGTGTGTCCTACAACTACTGCACCTGTTACATAAGTTATCCCAGTCTTAACAATCGTTCGTGTTCAGATCACTAGGATATTCTGAGATCCTTAATGAATTACTTCTGGCTATGAAGGATATGGAAGATGCACTTATGGCTCATATGTTTAAATCATTTATTATGAAAGAAGTCATCTATAGGGATTTTGTGATGTTCAGGTTACAATGCTTGAGTGTATGTAGTGACTGCATGCTTCTGTGCGTGAAGGAAAAGTTGGTTAAAATGAAGATGTGATGAAGTTTTCTGTACAGTGTTCATTGTGAATGGTTTACTAGTTAACACTTATTATTTGCTTGCTGCTATACTGTATTAGACGAACAATCTCTGTGTGACATTAAAAAATACAGAAGAATGCTGTCATCACCAAAGAATGAAAAAGGAAAATGAACCTTTTTCAGCAAAGGTATGGAAATTTAAAGCGTTTAACTTTAATATTACTTCTTGTTTACTTCAGCGATTTAAAAACATACACTTTGTTCACTTATTTACAAATATCCGGTAATGTCAGTCAACTTGGTCACAGCAATTCAACATGGGCGAAATAATTACGAAAAACAATTGTGTAAAGACATTTGCTTATTTTTTCACGAAATAGATTTACATCCTGCTTACAATACTTTTATTATTCTATCTGAGTGAAACTAAGGTTTTTTGCATGAAAAGATGCAGATGTCAGACTTATCAATGATACTTGATGATTTATTTGACTGCATAATTAAACGTAAGCGGAATGTTACTACGACTGCTACAGCTCAACCTACTTATTTATTCGTTATGTGTAAACTTAATTTTACAGTATACGTTAACACCCGTTATCATAGGGACTGCCATAACGCTTTAATTTAATTATTAGTAATACACTGATTTGGAATACACCTAACCGTATACGAACTGGAACTGCAATGCAGTGCCTAAGTTCTACCTATTGTTGTCATTATTCCCTACAGACTTGCGTAGGACTATGAGACGTTTTCACGTAACTGTAGACAGAGACCTAAGGGCCACTAAACTACTTATAATTCACCACGCATATCGGTCGATAGTGTTCCTACAGAATTACACTTAAGTATAGTAACGAGTTCAAGTCCTAGGGAGCACCGGTCTAGCATGCCGTGCTCACAAAGCGAATACATGAATTGAAAGACAACAAGATTTACATGAAAAGTTCATATTTATTATAATACAACATTAGTTTGTTTACATATTAAGAAAATGGTCCATTTGTGTGATTACTTCTCCCGCTTTCAGATGCGCACGAGTTGCGAGACCATGTCCGTCGTTGACAATTATGCAGCACATTATTAACTACAAAAGGTGGAAGAGTAAACAAAAATAGAATTATGCACACAATATTACAGGATAAATAATGCTCTCACTCGCATTGGCTACCTGCGATAAACTAAAAAGGCTTTGTCAATTAGTATCCATCTGTCTCACGACTGTTTCAATATAATTCCGTAGAAAAAGCAACATTGAAATACATCACTGAGCAATATCCACCGATAAAATGCTACGCGTATAACCTAAAATCGAGAAAAGCCAAAGAACTCACCGGTTCCTTGACATCGCCAGCAACCGATAGGCCAACAAACCGAGTGTATGATAAGCCAAGCCTTGTACATGCGCAAATAAGTAAAATAAAACGTTAGAATACTCAAATTTTACATTTATTTTCATCAAATATGCTTGTAAACAACGCATACCTCAAGCACACAAACCTGGAACGACATCACCTAACAAGGAGAAATTAAATATCAAATTAGCCACCACTGTTCCAGCCAATGAAAGACGAGAAAACCTGAGGCGCGGAGAAATTAAACCGTCATAGCCTATACCCTCGCCCTGTGATTTCATAGACATAACTCAGGCTCATACGTGAACGAAAGTTATTATCCTGTAATAGATAGAAATTATGTGGATTGGATCTAGCTTGGAGCATAGCGGAAGAGTTCAAGAGGTTACTTCAACATTGTTTATTCCCCTACACAAAAAATTACCTGTTCGCCCAAAGAGCTAGCCAGAATTAGGGTGGTTTGAACTTAATTAACTTTCTGAGGTGATTCGAAATAGGTATACTACTAATGAACTCCGCCATAAACAAGCGTAGCGGCCTTCCAGTGTTTAGATCATTTCAGCATGAGTAGCGAACATCACAGGCTGATTTGAGTGGCATCTGGCTACTAATTTCGATCAGTCAGTGGCAAGTTACTCAGCTGTTCCACTTCTGTGTACGTTTATAAATTTAACTACTTTTATGAAGAAACTATTAACATGCAAACAACGACTAAGCAACTTAACAGGTGAATGGCCGAGCTCCTTCCTACGACGCCAGAATATTTATGATCACTTCTGTTATAATAGGTCTGCACAACCTAGTGCTAGCACTAATCATATAGCTTAAAAAGGATTTTCACACGCTACCGGCCATCTTGACAAATGATTTTTAGCGTATCACACGTAGAACGTGTGAAATTAACGAAATATTGTAAGACATCTGAAGTCGAGAAAATAGGCGAGAATAAATCGTAGTAATCACCATGCAGAAAAGTTAAAAGCCGTAAGGTTTCAAGTAAAATGAAATGCTGAGATAAAAGTAGATATCGAAAGAACGACAACAGTAGTACAGGATGGAAGAAGATATATTGCGACTGCTTACAATCCTAGTTTAAGTTGCGCGTATGCAATATAACAGATGATATTTACATGTGTGATGAAAACGAATTCGCAGTAAAATCTCTCGAGCTTTTACTTTTTGACTAAAGTAGAAAGGTTTTAGAATGGGATTTATTCACAAGTTGAGTTGGATATTTGAGGCTGAAGGGAACAGCCAGTTGTTGGAATATATTCTCTGATTTAAAGTTAATCATCCTTACCTTGTTGGTCACCGAGATGTATTACCAGTGGTAGTAGGGTAGCAAATCACGCAAGGAATGTTACTGTTCACGACAGTTTAGTGTGGTGATTGACAATTTCTATCTCTGTATTGTTTAAATACTTACTGTTGTTTGTTAATATATTTATTATATGATTTGAATAATAATTCCGCCAAATACAAATTCCTAAATTCAACCCTCTCTGTATTTTTGGTTGAATTCCTGTAATTCGGTCATTGCGAAATACTACTATCACAAATAATTTTAGCATTTAGGTAAGTTATTAATTAAACTCACTCCACTTAGCACGAGGGAGACAGTGTAAAGTGGTGAAAGGTAGATTGGATTGTTAAGACTAAAGAGTGCATTGTTTCAAGCACTAGTTCTGTCGTAGTAACTCGCGGGTAATGCATCAGCTATGGTTACCTGACTGTTCAAATAGCCTTCAGATTTGTCCAATTTAAATATACTGCTTTTCATAGCGTGATTTCAGGTTAATGAACCTTTGCTACCCTATTTTCTTATCGGTAACTATAGGTCAATCAATAAAACGCTGCTTAAATGCATACTCGAGTACATTGTGCTTTGTAGGGATGGTAGAGTTTGATATTAACGACGCAAACACCTCTGCAGTCTCATTAGAGGTGCAATTCAATCTGGGAGTTCGTGCGCTGAATCAATCTAGACAACTAAACACCGCGGTTACTTAACACTGCATCCACAAGCGTCAAGAAAACAGAGAATAATCGTTGTCTGCTCAAGTGTTAGAAAGTGTTTATCACACCTGTGACGCTGCAGCTAGAAAAAAGCTTTTGTCAGCATTCTTCAGTCATAGAAATTATGTGGATTGGATCTAGCTTGGAGCATAGCGGAAGAGTTCAAGATATTACTTCAACAAACGGACATAAGGGATCTCCCATCCTGGATAATAATTGAAGTATTCTTGGAGGACACAAAAACGCTGGGGGATTTGCAATTTACATCTCCAGAGCCTTCATAAAAGAATTCCCGCCACTCCTTGTATAAGCTGTGGGCAATGTAAAACGAAATCGACCGAAACATAGAATCCTATTCTCTTACGTACTCAATAGGTGGAAATCAGTCATCACGTAAGGCTTCTCAGTGATCTGGCAGCCTACGTACCCGACCCACTGACTGTCATTCTCAAGTCGTTCCTCCCGCATAATGTTAATCCATGACTTGAAGTAAGTAGCAGCAACCCCAGTGGGACGTAGGTGACCCTTTAGAAATTCAGAAAAGTGGGATGACCGACCGAGTAGAAACTACAACTTCTTTATGGTTTGTCTTTCTTTATATGATGAGAGATGAATGACCCACAGTTTGTGTGATTACATTTCCCCCCACTTGTAATCTGCCAAGCTTTCGAAGATAAAGTCTCAAAAAACATAATCAGCCCTTTATAAAAATATAAGCTGCGTGATTATTTTGTAAGAAAATTTGGTTTCCAAACCCTTACCTGTAAGGTAGGATCCGGATATTAACCTTCATTTGCAGACCTATTAGCCTTCCCAGCACCTTGACCAAGATACTGGAAAGAATATCCGAGGAAACTAACATAGCGCATTTGGAAAATAACAACACTCAACCTTGCACACAACACACTCTTCAGGGAAACCTATCCTGTTCAACAAATCTTCTAGGTATAAGGGGATACTAGATTAACGCTAAGAATAGAAATAAACATGTACTGTCTCCATAGAATCCTGCAAGGCATTCTACGAACTGCCTCACACAAGACTGATGGTGAAACTGTAAATTTTGGACAAAATGGCAGCCTGCCCGACTGGATCTAGCAATTTTATGTTGGAAGCAGACACCATGAATAGGAACTGATGGTGTGCATCAGAAAGTTGCCTTAGCCCGCAAAATCTCCTCTGATTATTTGTGGAGTCAGCCTCAAAATACTTGGATAGATGGAGACGACAGTGGCACCGTTTTACCGCAAAGGGCTTTTAATCAACAATTTCTTAGGTCAGTCTAAACAGGAGGTTCTTCCCGTTAAAGTAGCCAAATTTGCAATCATGAGCATCAGAACCCAAATGTCAGCAAATGGAATTTGCTTGGAAAAAAATTTTAGTACAAACGCAGACATATTTAGGTGTAACAACAAGTCACGGCTTAAAAATCAGGGCGTGTTATAGCACAGTTGCAGCTTGCAGCTTCGGGCCTTTACGGAAAACACGTCGGGCTTTACTAGAATCATCATTGAGGTCATCATCACTTAATTTGCACTTATAATCAGAATAGAACTAGGAAAATGTCTACAGGGGGCCAGCCCTTGTCAAGAAGGGAACTAATATTCCTAAAGCAGTTCGAAGGGTCACACTTACAGTTCCTCCTTTGAAAAATTTATCGCGCAGAGAACGACTTGACATCTTGATTCACAGAGATCTAAGAGATAACTTTGAAGGTGATCTATCTTCTCTTTTACCTTCCATTTCAGGGAACATAACAGGTTGCTGAACAACCAGGGGGGAGATGTTTATCATCAGAGAAGTGGTTAACCCATCTAGACACCAACTCTTGGAACCAAATCCTCTTCAACTGACTCCTAACGAATAGGCCGGAAAATCACGAATATTTGTTAGAAAATGATCAACATGTGCTTGAGGCTTTCTATCCTCCACTGAAAGTATGAGTTCGCATCTTGCTGTCATATTAGTTCTTTTTACAATTGATGATGCTAACTTCTTATTCTTCGTGGTGTAGATTCGGAAAATTCCTTTTCGATCAGGAAGGATTTATACCTGTTTGCATTTGAAACCCCTGATTCAGTTACCTTACCGATTATGTCGTCACCATATCTCTTCGAATCAACTCAACATCTTGGTATCGATGTTTTTTTATTTTTCTCCCTTTGTTCGAGATTAAACTCTTAATTCAACTTTAGGGGCTGAGGGCGTTGGCGTTCACGTGAAGTACGATATATACTAACGCCAGATCTAATACCCACAAGCAAAACACCAGAATTGATCTTCCAAATTACAGGTTATATTTCGGGACCAAATTGGAGTGGGAGATGATTTCTTAACTAGTTAGGGATCGTGCACAAACGAACGTACCACGACAGTGTAACAAATGGCGTGGTTACTTGACCGTTAGCCTTCAGCTAAACAAGTTGACTTAAACAGTGAGGATCAGCATACGATGTTCAGTGATGATAGCGGTGACTAATAATTTTGGGGAATTACCAACCACTACACAACTGAAAGAATATATACGACTGCAAAACGTCTGAAGATATGTTTGTCGTTAAGATAAATTTCCCCACTGAACTAACATTTGCTCGCCTACCTCTATTAGAAATTATACACTACCATAGACAAAACTGAATGAAGGTAGAATCCAAGGATGATATGCTATGGTAATTTGTGCAATCTGATATTGAAATTATGTGACCTCGTCACTTTCCGAGGGGAGTCTAAATCAAGCGCGAACATGAATCCTGGATTACCATGTGATGATTTCCTTCAGTCGGCAGTAAGCTAGCAGCTAATAGTTAGGCTATATTTAATGACTCGAAATTCATAACTGTTATTCAGAAATTGCTCAATTTATGGAGGAAGTCTGATGATCGCGTGAGATATGAGCTTAATGCTCAGTTACCAACAGTGTCATTTCAAAATAAAGTAGATTGTTCTACTAAATGTGACGAATTCATTGAAAAGGTAAACACTGTCATATTTTTTGTCATTATTATAGATGCTGACAGATCATGAAGGACGCAGTAAAGCTATCAAGGATTGTATCAGATATTCAACTGACAAACTTCAATCATTAAATAGTTCTTATTCTGAAAACAGTGACGATGTGAACAAGAAACAGATAGCACGTGAAATAAAAAAGAAACAGCTCCTGGTAATACATACTTCTTTATATCATGTTTTTATAGTTACGACAATTTCAAAGTGAATTGTTGGAAGAAGAAGTAATTCAAACTGCAGCTTTAAAAGTGATATATGAACGATGTCGTGAACATTCTAGGCATCCAATTTTTGAAAAATTTAAGTGATGATTCCAATTATGTAAAATTTCAACTAGGCTTTTCTTTATAGTAACTTGTTTATTCAATGTACATGTGTGTTTGATTTTCTGTAACAATTTTGCTCACAGCATTTGTACTGAATAACTTGATTCTTTGTATTTTATTTGATTATTACATAAGTAGTTGCGTATTGAGTATCTTGGTATTGTTCTTAATTGTAAGTCGGGACACTTGATTATTCCTGCCTATTGGGGTGTGCATCTGTACCCCGTTAATCAGTTGCTTTTCCGGCGACGTTAAACCACCTCGGTTCTTGACTTTCGAAAACCGCCTGAAGTTGCAGATGGCACAATCAGACCAAATTATTTCTTCTCCACTGGATTTGCATTACGAGTTCTAGGAAAACCGAGTTTATGATTACCGAAAGAACAACCTTGGGTAAGTCTGACAGAGTAACATAGATCCCCGCTTGAATTCCCTCACTGTTGAGAGGTCCTTTCACTTTTTCTAATCGTGGAAATAATTGGGGTTACTAAAACATGCACATCTAGGGAGTTCTGGATGGGATAGATGTTATTCGTGAAGATTCAGATTCCGAATTAAATTAAAGGACAATTAAGAGTATGTACAAATCTCAGAATGTGATCGACAATCATCTTTTTTTAATAATTCTGTGACTTATTGTTCTTTAATTCTGATTAGCTTCTAAAGATCAGGTCAGTCAGTGTGGCTGATATAGTTGAACTCTGTCACTTAATCAGGCTGTAATTACTGTAGGCGAAACGTGAAATCAAAAGAACACGAGAAAAATAGGATCTTGAAACTGACATGTGCAGCTAATAAGGAGATGAGGTTATACGAGGATGCAGTTTGGTTATATATATATATATATATATATCAACCAACGAGTGAATTAGGTACTGAGTACGTGTGATAGCCAGGGCGACAGAAAAGCGAAATTGCTAGTTGGGACTTCTTGAAAATATACTATTTAAATTAAACCTCAAGATATCATGAGACTATTTGGCAGATTTCTCGTACTTCAAATTTTATTATTTTAGTATCCATCTATATCCTTTGAATTTAATTCACTTTTAATGGTTAGAAGGTGCTCGAAAGGTTTTGAAGTCTCTCCCAGTACATCATGACTACGGATAACTCGCCATCGGATTATATTTATTGGCGATATGTTATGACTTCAGTAATGATATCCTCATTCAAGATATCTATACCTTCACAGAAAAATGATAGGGAAAATTCAATGTCTTATGACCAAAGAATCAATACTCCTTTGGATGACTTAACCTATGTCCACCAGTTAGTTTAAACCACGTAGGAAGGTGCAGACTTCCTGTTTGGGGTCCTCGGGACGGTAAAAACCAATTAAAGCTAAAGACAATTGGCGATGTGGCTCAAAATCGTTGTCAATGGCTCAGATGCATCCACTCCTTGTGAATTATGATATCCAATAAAACTATGGTTCTCCAATATTTCTATTCTTTTTGCCTTATATCTCTGTTTACTGCCTCTCTTTTGCATTTCTTTTACTTTCGTCTCTTACTTTGTGTACTAAGTGAAGTGTGGTGACTCGAACTGCTGCACATTAGTGCAAAGTTCTATGTTTAAACCAGTCAGTCAGCCAGTCATGTCCTATAAAACTTTAGGTTTATCATATTTGGAACATAAACTCGGTAGCTTCACATTATAACATCAACGATGTTCCCTGTTTTAGTCATACTTCTGTTTTGATATTCTGTCTACGACATACGCTACTGGTGCCCATAATGTAATAAGTTTTTAAAAATATGAAAATAAACATTATGGCTTAAACCGCATGGCTGACTTTCAACGTAGAACTCTAAACAGAATTACAGCAGTTCAAGTTGTTAAACTCCATGTGTTACACATTGGTAGTGAAGAAAGAAATTCAAAGGAAGTATAGTGAGCAGAAATATATGTTACAAGGAACAGTAGCGTGTAATAAATAAGAGGATGTAATGAATATTGGAGTTCACAAAAAATTGAATGCATCCACACCATTAAGAACCGTTAAGAGCTACATCACCAACAGTATCCAGCCATTAACCCTAAGCATCTTGAGGCCTCCAGGCACGGAATTCTACACCTCTATACTTAGCTGACTGTAATGACCTGTCAGAAACTTCATGGATTGTTGCTGGGTTTTGGTCTAACTAACCCTAACAGTTTTCCAACCTGATCTTAGCTAACATTTTACTTGTCAAGGAACTTGGTGACTCGGCATGGGTAACATTTGTCTCAGTCATCTCCATTGATGTAGCTCCACAATTTCATCGACTGAGATCTCCTCCCTTACACGTAGCAGTCTACTCGGGTTTGAGTCCTGCTCCACCTATTTCAGTTAGCGCAAATGTGTAGCAGTATCACTAGCCTTCATACGATAATTGTGGCTCTTAACCTGGTACATGAAAAATTTATTCCAGGTGATTAAGATTTTAAAAAATCCCAAGTATCACTCACCAATGCAGAACCCTCTGATCATAAAGACTATTCTTCTGTGCTTATTATTTTAATAATGATAATGCATACATTTCAAACAACATTCTTGCATAGTATGAAACTCTTAGTACACAGTACATGGTACTTCATTTTCTCTTCGCATTACATAGTTAGAGGGAAAATAATTGTAGAACCTTCTGTTTTTAATAATTATGACAACAACACATTGATAAAAGCAGCAATGAAAACAATTTTCAAGAGTTGGTTTGTAAGGATTAGATTTGTTTTTTCCAGTTTGACCACGGATTGATATCAGTTGGAATTTCCTAAAGTTCTAGTGAGAAGTCGTGACCAGTGAGATCCATCCAGTCAAATGTGAGGATGGATTTCCCGCCGATGATATTGGTTGGTGGTTGCGCTAAATCACGAATTGGTAGAAGTTAGAATTCATGGGCTGGCCATTGAATCAGGTCCCAGTGGCTGAATGGTATACGAACTTGCCTTGTAACTGGTAGGTCCTGGGTTCGAACCGTTGTGGCGGGTGCGCACTGCCGATGATTCCCAAACTAGGACGTAGGAAACAACTGTCCAGTACTCCCTGGTTTTCAATGGTTCTTCAACTGATTTCAATCCGTGGTCAAACGTGAAAACAACTGTTTATTCACCGTTCGAAAGTAGACTAGTAACACTTCTTCATATTAGTTTGTTTATTAGATATATCACAGTGAGTGAAACAGTATTATTTACTGGATGACAAAGTTTCGAATAAAATTTATTGTTCATAATCATATCAATTATAATCACATGACTTCGAAACTTGGGTTTTATAGTTTTCTTTTTCTCTCCTATTTGTCGTCGTAGGGGTAGTAGAATTTTCCAGATATCTGGGACAGGTGTTGAATCATTCCTATTACACGTGTTTGCAGTTGATTCGATAAACAAAGCTTCCGTTGTCAATCTCCCTCCACCCTGTGACATTAGATTTTAAAACTGTCATCCTGTCCCATCCAGCCTATTGTATGGTTGTGTGTAATTGCATGTGATGTAGTGCTATAGCTGAACTATTCTCTAGATTTCTTATCTTATTCGGGTCAACTAATCTAGATTTTGCTAGGTTTTTATGCTCGGCTAGTCTGACTGTCCCTGTTTTACTACTTTGATCTATGCATTTGACGTCACTGACAATCATTGCCAGAAGGGTATTAGATAAACTAAATTGTTTTGTTTTAAAGGATCCTTTAACTGACAAAGCTTGTTTCTAATTGAGTTTGTGGGGTGTTTGAATGCCACTTTTATTCCTGCCTTGTTAAGAATTCTGCATAAGGTTTCCGAGGTTCCTTCTTTGTATGGAAGTACTACTGTTGATTTAGATTCCTTATTGTTGGTGTTGTCATTATCTTGCGCATGTTTGACATGCATGTCGTCATTAATATTACCATTATTATCACCACTACTACTATCATTATTTATTTTATTTTTACATTTCCCTACATACTTTCTGACTAATTTATCAGTGTAATTACCCTGACTCAACACCTGTCCAGCCGGATATCTGGAAAATTCTACTACCCTTACTATAGGAGAGAACAAAGAAAACTAAAACTCAAGTTTCCAAGTCGTGTGATTATAATTGATGATATGATTATGAACAACAAATTTTGTCTGAAACGTCATCCAGTAAATAATAATACTGTTTCACTGTGTGATATATCTAATAAACAAATTAATATGGAATTACTTACTATCACAGTGCCCAAGTTTTACACATATATAAGTAACACTTCTTTCTTCAGCCGAAATTTTCTCTAAATACGTTGCCCTTGCTTTCAATATATTTATTCCTACAAATGTAGCATTTTTATTATAAAAAAAAGAATTGCTTCTTCTTTTCATCTAAGCAGATGTATGGTAAAAACTGTAACTAAAGATGGTAGGTATTCAGAACCTGATAAAATGACTTCGATTAATTTCTTGCATAACTTCAAATGTTGTCAATCAACGATTTGGCCACTTGGTAGCCTGAAAAGAATATAAGGTAGAATAGTAAAGAAGAATGGGCAAAATGCTGGAGTTAATCAATTGTGAGCTTAGAGACTGAGTAATACTTGAGTATCTTAACTTTCTTACATGCAGTATTAAGCGAGATATTTTTCTAGAAATTGCTAAGATATGCGACAGTTAGAAAAGGTCAGGAGAGAGGCTTAGTCCTAGATACTTCATATTTAGCTTGATCCCTACCCCTTCACAACTTTCTATGTTACAAGAGTCATGAGAAGAGACTAATTAAAATACAGGTTATTTTTCTGCATCAGCGCAACTGAAATTTAGCTTAAGACCCTTTGACAAGGATCACAAGCTAATTTTTGATAAAGAGTTACGTACTGCGTACAGATATGGTGGGTGACAATTACAACCAGTGTGCAATAATCCCAAGTCTCCCTGGAATTTAGTTAGGCAACTTACAACTGTTTATATGGTACTGACCAACAGTTTGTAACTTTATGGATTAGTTCTGTATCGTTGTTTTGTCTATTCTCTGTCTTCTCACAGCTTAATCTCATTTCTAATACCAACAGATTTTTTGATTTTTGATTATAGCTTGATTCCATACCGTATTTTTGGTACAAGTATGAAATTTTCAGCATGTGATATCGGTAGCCCAGGCCGACCATAGATATCAGGTGTGCGTCGGCAGGAGATCGAACTCCGGACCATGTTCGTAGTCGGCGAGAGTCCTAACCACTGTGCTACCGACGCACATTATGGTAAATATCCCAATCACCCAACACAAACTTCCATAACTCTTCCAACAAACGTGCTCATCTTACCTAGGACTCCATTCCTAACTTCGAGATCCTTCATTTGATGGTTTCATCAATTATAGGTAAGATTATAAAGGCAACAGTTATCAAGTCCCATAATTTCAATGTGATCATGTTTTACAACTATACAATTTAGCGAACTGTATATTTTATAGATACGCAGTCAGTCGAAAATGTGAGCCTACAGTTGAGATAGAAAGCGTGAGCACAAAGGGAGTAATTGACATTAAATCCTCTTTTCCCCAATTCTCCATCTTTTGCCCCAGCAATTTCCCTACATCTCATCACTCTTCCCCAGTGATTTCCCCATCTCACCCTTCATTTACACCCTTTTCCCAGTTATGCAGTTAGTTACATCGCGGGCATTTTGAGGTGAGCTATGCAAAGTTTAGTGTCAGCAATGAGGCAAAGTACAAACTTTTAGGCAGTCGTCACAATTATGGCTTGAAAATTTGTTATCTCCTTTTTTACCAAAAATTCAGGCAGTTTTGGTTAATTTATGAAGTGTTAAAACTTCCTACAAGATCTGTGTTTTAGGAATTTCGCTGATTTCAGATATTACCTTAAACCCATAACCATCATCGTTGTGTGAATGGTATGATCAACCCACACTGTGACGGTTTCTTTTTCACACTGAGTTGAATAAAGGGCTTCAGGCATGAGCTTTGTAGTTTCAACAGCAATGGTGTTGCTGGCTTCGCACTTAGACTTTCCCCCTTACAGAGCTTAATAACTGGTAAGCAAGGCTTAGTTGTGCGTCGGGTGGGAACTGAAAGCGGATCATCGTTTGCATGGTTGACGAGCATTCCATCAGTGAGCCCCCAACGGTGTGTTACTGTGATACTAATCTCAAATCATTCCTGAGAAAATTCACAGTTACACGTAACTCTTTATAACTTTCAAACTAATACGTCTGTTAACTAGGATCTAAAGATTTTTATTCTAGAGCTCCAGAGTATTTTGAGCTTTTCGTCTACATAGCTTGCCTTGGGTTACACAGCAGAGGAGTGTGCCTAGTACCCGAGTATTGGGTGAATGCATGTCACAAAGGTCGCTAGTCTGTTAACTGAGGCGTAAAAACCACATAAGACAGTCAGATTCTACTTTATTCTAATAGCCAGATTAAGCATAGGCTTGAATAATATATACTGACGTTAGATGGAGCAACCGTAGATATGTGGGTTTTTATATGATTCAAAGACTTGGTGCATCACGAAAAGCATTGCCAATAAGCCACTGTAGACATCTGTCTTCGCTGCATGCTGAAGATCAGATGACCGGCCAGAAAGGATAAGCGACAAGGAACTCAGCTAGGCAACGAACTAACCGAGAACCTTATTATTATTATTCCCTTGGGTTCCGAGTGGAACATAGGGCTTCAACAACACATTTCCACTTTCTTCTGTCCTCTGCTGTCCTCTTCAGTTGGGTCCACGATTGCCCATAATCTCTCACCACCTCCTTCATGTCACCCTCGCATCGACGACCCACTCGTTGCCTTCCCACTGGGATTCTACTCGAGTGATGGCCTGCATTGCACGCGATGACCTTCCCAACGTGTGCCCGATCCATCTCCATTTTCTCCTACATATCTGTTGAGCAATAGGCTTTCGCCTTTTGGTTTGTTCCCAGCGAGAGTTTCTTGTTAATAATTCTCTCTGGCCGGCAAGTTGTCCATTTGGTCTTCAGTATGGAGCCAGCCAGCGAAGGTGGCAGCTGTTGATAAAAGTCCGTAACTTGTTGGAAATACTTTTCGTTACACACAGGGCAAGTTTCTAACCCGTGTAGAAGAACTGACTGACTGACTTCACATTTGTGTTGAATAGAATCCGAATCTTGTTCTTTATGCTGACTGAGTGCGGAAGATTTGCAAACTAGTTTCACGCTGATCAAGACGCACCAAGAACCTATCACCGAATAAACACGTAGAATGCAATGGATTGAAAATATACAATGGGGGGGGGGGGGGGACCGGTTCAGAAAAGTTTTAGAGTAGAACTCAAACGACGAACTGTGCATCCGTTCGAGGGTGATATGGAAGAGATGTAAACTTATGGACAGCATTAGAGCCAGGTAAAAAGGACTACACAGAACACAGCGAAACCCAAGGGACTAACACTAGTAGACGTGCACTAAGTTCGTGGCTTCTTAAGAGAACTGTAACGTAGTTCCTTCCGTGGATAATGTCAGTTAATTTTCTATTCTTTTTAAGGCAGTGGACAGATAATTTCATATGTGAAGCATTTATTTTTCAGATGAGTTGGATTGTTTTTTGTGTGTACCCCTTAATGAAACTAGATTATTTAGTAAATAACATTGCGGAAATAGTCTATTGTTTATTGTCAATATTAGCTTGGGATAGCAAGGTGATACGATAGGAACTATTGTATACAACTTGTATCCTCTATGCCATTTGCACTTATAATTGTGGAGGTGTGATACAGACAATGTGTTCCAATGGAATATTATCCTCACATATTCCCACAGTTCAATACTACTGCATTAGCAACTGAATACCATATATGAATTTGAACAATCTATTTCACGTCGTTTAACATAAACAAAAATCACACGCTCAGTGATTGGTTAAAGAATATAAAACTATATATATATATATATATATATATATTCGCATGAGTGCGAAGACTAGACAAAGATTAGAGAAGCTTTTCATAATCTCGATGACAAATCGGTAGCAAAATAGATTTAAGTCAATGAGAATGATTTTCACTTATATCACGAAGATCCTTCACAACCACTTGTTTTAGCATCTCCAGAGCCTGGCTGAAAAAAAAACAGTCGATGAATGGTGTTTCCACAGCACAAAGCTAAGACACTGATCGAGATCCTGAATATCCTTTCCAATCTTCCTTATCCTCCCTCCCTTTAGATCGTCTTTCCTTTAATTTGATGTGAGCTTCTGAAGTGTGGCAACTTGAACTAGTCCACTTTTGTGTAAGGTTATACGTTGGTAAGTCAATTAGTCAGATCAAGGGGGTACAGATAAATTTAATAATTCCCACTGTAGCATTAAGAACATAATATTCAGTGAAGAGACTCTTTTCAACGAATTTATTATCAAGCTGTACAATCGTATATATACATATAATATATATATATAGTTTAAAAAAAATTATATCCGGTGACTTCACAATTTACCAATGTACCTCTTATGGAAACTGTTTCCTATATATATGATTATATTGATACACATAGTGTAGAAATAGGGTTGCACGCTGAATGTTCAATTCACCTTCAATAATGAGATTTTTAGACAGAGAGATGGGATTACCACTGAGTCCCTGGCTGGCTGATTGTTTTATGGCAAAGTTTGAAAACTCTCAACTTAGTCAAACCATCGATCATTTCGACATTTATAAAAGACACGTAGACGACACTTTCGTTATCTGCGATAATAACGTAACTCTTGATGATGTCTTGTTTGCTTTCAACAACTGCCATCCTTCTTTACAATTCACCATAGAAAAAGAATCTGAACTAAGTATTCCGTTTCTTGATGTGTGCCTTAGTAGACGTAATGACGGATCTCTCAAAAGATCCATTCACCGGAAATGTACATGGAACGGATAACTAACTAATTTTTACAGTTGGGTGCCTATCTCCAGGAAAAGGAACCTAATTCATTCACTCTGCATTAGGATAAGACGCATTTGTAGTTCTGATTGCGTTGACTCAGAACTTAACTTCCTAAAAGCCACGCTTGCAGAAAACGGTTACCCAAACAGATCTGTCGACAGTAGCACGAAAGATAAGCAGTCTAAGCTGGTCACCGACTCAGTTCCAAAGAAAACCTTATTCATGAACTTGGAGTTCAAAGGTGAACAAGCTTCAGATATGCTCAAAAATCGTCTCTCTAAAGCAGTCAGTAAGACGTTCTTTGCAGCGAAATTGCAAATGACGTTCACCAGCCACAAGTTGTTCTCCATCTCTGTAAAAGATGAGCTCCCCCGTCTGGCCGCCTCCATGTGCATCTATCAGTTCACCTGCTCTTGTGGAGCAAGGTATATTGGCTGTAGCCAGGGGACGCTTTCCACATGGATACGAGAACATATTCCAGCATGGTTTTACAAGGGAAAAAGGAAGTGTGTGCGAAGCTTTATTCTAGAACACCTGATCGACTTCTGTCACTCTGCCAACCCTGACCATGATTTCAACATCATCTATCGAATCCATGCTAAATTGCCGCGTTTTCTTCGTTACAAACTTCTAAAGACAGCGGAGGCCTCGGCAATTCATGAATTTAAGCCAGACGTTTGTGTGCAAAAGAAGTATGTACAATCCCTATTTCTGCCTTGGCCGTAAAGGGATAGACATTTATGTATTTTGTTTATTTAGTTATACCATGCACTTTTCCCTTATTACTACGATTATTATTATTACTATTCTCACTCTGAATCTTTTCCAGTTGATCCACTTGTCATTTTAAACCTAAAATTATTAATTTTTATTAGTTACAGGATTTCATCATGAGCTGACATTGGTTAGAGAACCATTGGAAAACCTGGGAGTACTGGACAGCTGTTTCGTCCTAGTTTGGCAAGTTAGAATTCATGGGTCGGCCACTGGAGTAGGTCCCAGCGACTTAATGGTCTACGAGATCGCCTTGTCACCAGAAAGTCCTGGGTTTGAACCCTGTGAGTACGTACTGCTGAAGAGTCTCAAATAGGACAAAACGGCTGTTCAGTACTCCCAGGTTTCCCAGTTGGTTCTCTAACCAATGTCAGCTCATGATGAAGTCCTGTAACCAATGAACCAAATCCCTACAAACCAATACTTGAATATTAATGTTTATATTTTTTATTTTATTTTTACAATATTGAATTCTATCTAATCAAATTTCACACCATGTTATGTAACATTTTATATTCGTCCACTAATTCTATAATTATTTTCCCCCTTTTCTAAAATCTATACACCTTATGTATTTTTCTATATATGACATTAATTGTTTTGCCACTTGACATTTACCTATGATTATAATCACTAACATTTCAATTTTTATTTTAATTGCATTTCATACTATTATTATTATTATTATTTTATGCATTCACACCTATGATTCAATTCGCACAGCGGATATAACTTCTTAAAAACCGTATATATATGTACGTATATATACTATTGTAGAGCTTGATGATAAATTCGTTGAAAAGAGTCTCCTCGTTGAATCCCAAACTTGTTTTGATTTTCTATAACTTTATGAAGCAAAACATTTAGCAGGCTGGTATGTATTTTTTAGAATCATTGCTTTCAAACCGAGGTGTGAATCCTTAGCCAGAGATGATGAACGAAAGAAGTGATTGTTATATTTCTTTCTCTTCTGATCTATTGTATCCTTCGAAGTTTAGCAACTTGAACCCAAAATCAGATGCAGGGTAAAGACAGTTAGGTACACAACACAGAGAAGTCAGTCAGTTTAGTTGTAGCAGTTGAGATATTTTAGACATACTATTTACTTCAGTGTTATAACCGCACTGAACTGAATAAATCCGTTGCTACTTTGTTATGTCTGCGCTTGTTAATTAACAATAACGGTAATCAACTCGACTGAGACGGTAATATACGTCTATTTGTCCACTGTACCTTCCGATTCACTGAACCACGCAAATATCAAAAGATAAAGGCTGACCTGTGACTGTAAGATACTGTATTATCGTACATCTATTAGGAAAACAACATATGATATTTATACATTTTCTTTACCATAATAAATTCAGCTCACAACCATGAGAATGGAATGTTCTTATTGGCTAGCGATGGCTGTTCTCATTGGCTGGTGACCTGATAAAAACCAAAGTGAGACAAAAGACGATGAATTGATCACACACACTAAATCACAGCATGCGTGAGAAATGATAGATTCACATAGTAACTCCATCACAAGATAAATCATACGACTAGTGAGAAAGGATGATATACTATTTTATGCTGGTTTCTATCATTCAGGACACCTGCAAAGCCATATGCATTCAGTCTAAGTTGCCTAACTGAGGTTCAACTCAACAACCGAGACTTATGGTAAGCGATTTTATGACGTAACCCGGGGACCGACCACAGATGTATCCATAATCTGTCTTCTGTAATCATATACCGCCTTGTGATGAGTACTTCTTTGTCTGTCCTCTTACCACCTTCTAGCTGTAGAAGTAGAAATACCAAGCATACCTCATAAGGAACACTACTACACTCGTCATTCATGGTAGTACACGATTCCCAAGGGGACTCCACCCATTGCAACTCCAAGTTCACACTCACTTCATGAACAAGTGTAGTCATTAAGTTGTTACCTAGTTAAATAGTGATTCTCGCAAGCAATTTATAGACTGTGGTATACCAATATATGATTCTAAAGAATAGCTAATTCCTCCCGGTGTTTCGGTGACAGTGACCGACATCAACGTAATTCCGACAGTCACTAAGTTAAGGGCCCCTGGTAGCGTTGATAAAATAGACGAAGATAAGACTGATTAGGGCAACTGAACATGTGATGATTGGGAGCTTAGAAGTTATCATTAAATCGACCGGTGAACCGTTTTCAATACCTAGACACACTTGGGAACGTCCAGACAATGCTTATTTTATCTATTAGAAGGAAGTCATTTAGCCTTATGAGATGCGAATTTCCCCATACGACATTTTTAAACTGTTCTCTGTAACCTTCGACCGTTGGATTGCGATAATTCTTAAAGATATCCAGTGCCACTACACTATCGAAAATTGAACAGTGAACTGACTCCCCTATAACTAGATAAGGTTAGTGTGCAGTTTTCTTGCCTTCAGGCTTTTCTTCTCTGCTCTACGCAAAGTTTTAGGACTTGTAAATACGCTGAATGTAATAGAAAAATCTACACTCTTAATTGCTAGCCATTAGAGTATGACTGTATACACTCTAACCGCTTCAAAATGTTAAGACCACGTGAATATTCAACTTCATCTGAGTTCATTGTCAGTAGCAGACAGTGGATGAAGAACCCAAAGGGTGGCCATCACGCTTCTATCGGTGGTTGCAGTATCCATGCGAAGTAGTAGGAAGTTCTCTGTCATTTCGTAACTATGCATAGGCAGCCAAATGACAAGACCACAGAAGGTACTTTTGAAACATGTTAGGATTTCAACAGAAATCAGTTTTGTCCTTACTACCCTAGAATGCTGATAGCCGCAACAGGATGAACGCAGAGCAAGGCTAAACGTGTTATACAAATTAAACTTTACTTAACATTTTCATTTAAACACTCACGTTCAACAATTTGAAATATAAAATTGGTAGTGCAATATGGGGGATTCAAGTTTGAGCTTTGAATTTCCAAGAGCGGTTAGGTTGCTAGCCTCAAGCCAGGCGCAGAAACCTTCACATGCATCAACTCTATAGAACTTATTTCAAACAAATGCTCGGTTTCAATGCAGATTTTGTCACAAACTAATATGAGAGCTTGAGATTCATTGGAAACCGGGGAGCACTATACAGCTGCTTCGTCCTAGTTTGGGACTCTTCAGCAATCCACACACTAACCGCTAAGGATCGAAACCAGAACCATCAGAAAACTCGTTACCAATGGGTGGAGTGGATACCAATCGAAGGCAATAGTTGAGAACAGTACTATAACACAAATCGACGAAGTTAGAATCCATAGATCACTGCTCAAGTGGCTGAATAGTCAACAAACTTGGTATTGTAACCGAAGGGTCCTAGGTGCTTTCCTTCGTGTATGTGAATCGATGAAGAGTCTCATAACAGGATGAAACAACTTACCAGTACCCGATCAACTTAGAATTAATAGTTTGACTACGTTTTCATGAATAAACCACACCCAGACATTAATGAAAACAAGACAAGTAGTTCAACGAAGAGTATCTTTTCGGCGAATTCATTCACTTCGCTATACAATCGCGACAACAGTTACGACCAAAATCAGTTGCTACAAATATTCAACTGCCATGCGGCAATAAAATTCACTCTAGGAATGGAATGCGAATCTAAAATTCCTATTCTTGATGTGCAACGAACCTTAGGAAAGTCAATCCATAGGAAACCTACCTGGAACGGTTAACTAACAAATTCCTACAGCTGGGTACCTATTTAAAGGAAACGAAATTTTATTAAATCCCTTGTCACTCGGATCCGACGCATCTGCAGTCCTAACGCCCTGGGAGCTGAACTGGATCTTCGGAAAGAAACCTTCATCCAAAATAGATACCCACCAAGATTCGTTGACAAGAATGTCAAACCAAACGTCCAGAGGAACGAAACACCACTTGTTTCAAAAAAGATACTTTACATGAATCTGGATTTCAAGAGAAACTTAGCTTGCGATATCCTCAAGAGAAGAATTTCAACATCTTTGGAAAGAACATTCTTCGCAGCAACGCTGAGTATTGTCCTCCATTGACCTGAAGAAGCCTTACGGACAAGATCTCGCATCTTCTATGTTCATATACCAGTTCACTTGTTGCTGTGGAGCCAGGTACATTAGTCGTCCGACGCGTATCTTGTCCAAAAGGGTTCAAGAACACTATCCCGCAAGGCTACAAAAAGATAATGGTGACTGTGTAAGGAGTGCAATAATCCAAAATCTCGTCAACACTAGTCATTCCATATCAACAAATGCCTCCTTCAAAGTTATCTACAGAGTCAAGAATAACCTACCATAGGCAATACGCTTTCGTCTCCTTAGCTGCATTGCTGGAAACTTAGCCACTCAGTTGGAGAAACCAGAGTTATGCATACAAAAGAAAATCATCCAATCACTTCTACTATCATGGTAACAACCATGTTGACTTCTAGACTTGATGTTTGTGAGCTTGTTTTTTTTCTCTAACTTCCTATAACAGTTGTAATTTTTAGAACTCTTACACAATTCCATATTGTCTATGTGCATCCTAATCACAACTCACTCATTAAACTATTCATCTTATTACGTAACTCGATCACGCTTATTCAACTTCATTTACGTGTTGATTAACATTAATGACTATGCTTTTGACAACGCATCACCACTACCCTCTTACCAATCTTCACCCGCACCCCAACCCAGTTAGTTTAATTACTCATCACATTTTTAAAATGTCTTGACAACAATAACCCTAACTTACTTTTATTCTTATCAGACAAACCTAATGTACACACACACACATACAAAAATAAGCATATATAATTGCCACTGTACAGCTAAATGTGAATGAATTTGTCGCCGAAAAGAGACTCTTCGCTGAACTACACGTGTTTTTTTCGCATTGATGACAGCGTTTTACCCTTCTTATTGCTAACTTGAAAATCATAAATTCTAAAGATGAACATTTACTGATTTCTATGCGTAGATTTCCACCTTCTTCCTGGCTACACCAATTAGTAATCTGAATAAATTTACAGTAACACACAGATTATACGTCTACAAGTTACACACACAAACGAAAGGGTGTCGTCGTTGGATCAATTAGGACAGACTGATATGTTGCCTGACACGATACTCCTCTCTTGAACTATTTCCAATGTTATTCATTCACACTATATCAGACAATCTTAAACTTATACATATACTACCTTTCACACAGAATGATGAAATTTCACGATTTCTGGACAAACAATAACAACTTTTTTTTCTACATCCCTTCGCGATCCCAGCAGAAGAGACAGGACAGTTTTAGGCTTTTCAGAGTTTCAGCAGCGGATTTATGCCCCACACCCATCCGCTAACAAACTACGGCGGAGTACGTCAACCGAGAAACCGAACCCAGACCCCACATGCATGTTGTTTGGTGAGCATTTGTCCTGCCTATCATTGACCCCACCGATACGTCGTCATCATAGTTCTTACCTTACCTAAATCTCTCTTCAATTATCTCCTACAACCACTAATTCTTTTAGCAATAGCTGTAAACGCCGTCGCAGCCAACTTATCGCTTGCAGAGTGATACACCGCCCTCTCTCTCTCCAATAATAAGTGAACAATTTTTTTAGGAAGAAAAAAGTTATAGAACCGATACACGTATATTTTGGCTACACTAAAGTGATACAGACACACGCACGCACGCACATCAAAACAACTATAAAAAGAGATCCTCGTTAGATACGTGAACTATGCATATACGACCACTACTATGTATTTAAACGGTATAGTTCATTGTTTCCACGAAAAATGGAAAGAGTAAGTGTATAGATAGCAAAGAAATATATGTATAAAAAAATAATACGTCGAAACGATTGTAAGTCGGGGACGATGGGGCAGCACAGAATTCTTTTCTTTATTATTATTATTTTTGAATACGTAGATATGTGGAATTTGCATAAAAATGTTATATTATTGTTGTTGTTGCCGTTGTTGTCATAGATGTGTAGGGTGTGAAGCATACACATATAATATACGTTGTGCAATGCGACAGACACAATTACATAACAAACATATACACGCGTCTATAAAAAGGAAACTGTACACATGGGGGTGTATGTGTGTGTCTGTGTGGTTACTCAGAAAGTATCAGGTGAGTTGTAGTGTAAAAAATATGTGGGTGTAAATAAGAGAAACAAAGTGTTATTACATATACACACACGCACACACACTAACAATAAAATATAATGTGAATCGTCAAGTCTACTACGTCTTCATCATTAAATAAAAAAAGTCAAAATTATTATGGGGAGAAAATATTGTGCACAAATTTCCGGTCGTCATAATAATAATAATAATAATATACAACACAGTAATAAAATTTCATAAAATGTGCCATCAAATGTCCAACAGCGGTGTTCTGACCCTCTCACTCACTCTCTCTGAAGACAAAGAATAACAGATGTACACTCATACATACACGTACACACAAACATACAGAAGAAGAAAGTGCCACCTGATCAACAACACAGGTGAAGACATGTTGACATTTGTCACGTACGTACATTGTGAACATCCCTTCTCTCTCTCTCTTTTTTTTCTCAAGATGATGAAACTAAATAAACAAAAAAATATTGAAGAAAAGCACAAATTGTTTGTGAGATATGCAATAAAAAATTGAATAAAACAATAATGGTGAAAGAGACCCACCCCCTATTGCTTGAGCAGTAAAAATCGATCATTATTTATGAGTGAGCAAGTTTAACAACTCATTGAGAACCCCAGCAGCAGGGAGTACTCTCTACTGGACAGCTGTTTCGTCTCTCCTTTGAAACTCTTCAACAGTATGCACCCATCACAGCCAAGTGTCTGAATGACTAAAACATTAAGGTCGGTCATGTGTTCGACGACTCCAGGTGAGCACTGCTGGTTTCCGGTGGTTCACTCTCTAAATGATACCAGTTCATGATTAAACTGGAAACCGACGAAATCTTTGCCAATTAACACTTGACTTGAAGAACATAACTGAGCAGTCGTACATATTTCATTTAAGCATGCCAAAGTCGCACGATTCAACGAAATTTCGTTAGCTTTCGACAACTTAAAAAAGCTGATATAAATTTCCATTTATTATTTAAATGAAACAGTTGATATGAACTAACAGAGATAGTGTGATATTTAACAGATTCTGAATGTAATACGTCAGGTATAAAATGAACCGTAAATATTCCCTCAAATTGGGAACATTTTTTTATTTCCTGTTAGGAATTTAAAACAAGCAACAAATGTGTTATTAAGATGGGATTTAATGGATTCATCAAATTTCAGTAAATCTCTTCAGATGAATATTGAAGAGTTTTACTAAAATTTGGTTAATTCATTAAATCCTGCTTTATTAACATTTGTTGTTTGTTATACTCTCTCTCTCTCTCTGAAGACGGGAGCAAGACAAAGCTGCCTGTCTATTATCACCCACGATGATATTCTTAATTGTGTTGGAATCGATTATGCGTCAGACTGTACAAGGGTGTGTGAGAAAAGGGGAATTCGTTGGACCACCGATAAGAAGACTCTAGAAGATCTGAATTACGCAGGTGACTAATATCGCTTAATGTCACACAGACTCCAAGACTTACAGGGGAGAAACAACAATCTAGCTGAAGAAGCAGGCAGCGAAGACAGAACTGCAGGTGAACATAGAGGTGATGAAGATAACCAACCGATAGCAAAAGCAACAACAACCAGCACCAATTACCATCAGCGGGAGAGATTAGACAGAGGTTACTCCCTTCACTTATCTAGGCAGCGAGCATCGTTTCAACAACAGGCAGTCAGAACGGATGAAGATGTCAAAGTTGGCTAGAATCGGAAAGGCAAGATACGCCTTCATCAGACTGAAACCAGTTTTGAAATCTTCTACACTCAGTCAGCATAAAGAACAAGATTCGGATTCTATTCAACACAAATGTGAAATCAATCAGTCAGTTCTTCTACACGGGTTAGAAACTTGCACTGAGTCTCACGAGAAGGATTTCCAACAAGTTACAGACCTTAATCAACAGCTGCCACCTTCGCTGGCTGGCTCCATACTGAAGATCAAATGGGCAGTCAGAAAGAATTAGCAACAAGAAACCAACAGGTGAGAGCCTATTGCTCAACAAATTTGGAGGAGAAAATAGAGATGGGTCGGTTGGGCATACGTTCATGGGGCCGTCGAATGACATCGAGCGCAATGCTGGCCACTAACTCGAGTGGAATCCGAATGGTAAGCGACGAGGGGGTCGTTGGTGAGAGGGTGACATGGAAGAGAGTGTGAGGAGGATGAAATAAGAGACTATGGAAAAGTCGTGGACCCAGCTGAAGAAGACAGCAGAGAATAGTTGAAAGTGGAGATGTGTTATTGAAACCCTACATTCTACTCGGAACCCAAGGGAACACTAATACTTACTCAAGTTAGAAGACTGAATCTTATCAGTATATTCTTCTTATAGAATTCCGTTGCTCTCGTACCTATATAACCTCTCGCGAGGAAGTTAATCTCTACGAAATTAGCCGTGACAATATAGATTTTTCCAAACTAACTTATCCTGTCAACTTGTGCGATTGTCTGCTGATATCTGGGTGTCAGATACTTCGCAGTTTGTTAATACTCATCATACTCGCTGCGTAAAATCCTCATCAGCTGACATTTCATTTGCACTCTCTCATCTAACAGTATACCAACTTGCGTCACTTTCGCTGCCGGTTAGATCTCATGCTACCACCACCTATCGAAAAACCATGTGCACAACGCAACTATCCACACATGGCAACTGAAAGTAGACAAAATTTCGAAACTACAGATACCTTCATCCAGTTGCTCGCGGATAGGAATGCTGAAAATAGAGTTAGTTTTTATGTAATGAAGATAAAGTAAACCGATAAGGTTTGACGACCGAATTGGAAATAAGTTTAATTAGTCAGACGAAAAAATAAAAAGTTTTTACCCATAAAGCCACCGACTGTTAGTTACAACTAATTAAGTATGTGAAAGTCATCTGACTTAGTCAACAGCTAGAAGCTGAAAACTATTCACAATTGTACAAGTGTATGTATTTCTTATTATCATCTTCAAAATGCCAGACATCTGGACTACTAACACCACCGCCACCACCACCACACATTGTTGCTCGTTCTCAGAACCCTTCAAACACCTATTCTCATCTTCCCCGTGGCTTTTCAAAATGTGCTAGCATTTAAATTATGTTCGTCTGTGTGAAGCTCTGAGGTGAGTTAAAATTCTTTGGCTAGCTGTTACCTAGCTGGATGTCCGCAAGATTTGTTGTTTCACTTGCTCACCGCATTGGAAGAATCTGTAACAGTCAGTGTTTTGAGAAGAGGACGCTTGAATCTCAGAAGAAAAATGGATATTGGCAGAGAAAACATAAGAACCAAAAGGCATAAGCGACTCAATCGATCTCCAAAAGAACCACTGTAGATGAGCTGCTCAGTCATTAAAAACAAACGTCACAACTGTCCTCACAACAACTGTGAGAGTAGTATTCAACTAACCTTCACCGAACTTCACGGAGTGGTCCCACTCCTAATTCTTTTTTCCACTTAGTCCAATGTCAGCTAACACTATTCAATGTGAAAGGCGGTGGCAAGGCAAGCGCAACACGAGTCCTACACAACTGCAATCGATTCACTTTCACACCCTTGTCGATTGACTTGCTTTCCTTACCTAGCCACACTACTCTAAATGCCTAACCTCAACATCGCTAACTATATTATACCAGTTGACTTGTGAGATAGAACGCAAACATCTGTAGTCAAGATCAGACAGCCTCTGTTATTATCTTCTACTTTTAATGACTATGTTTCACAGCCACAAGGGAGGGCAGAGAGAACTGCAGCGCAGTACACACGACGTCCTTTGATCGATAACCAAATATCAAGTAAGAGTTGACAAATGCTACACGAGTCAATTTTTCAAGATGCATACACACACACACACCTAAGGAGACATACATGTCAATCGGTGAAAATCTGATAAAAAAACACAAATTTAAAAAAAAAACATACACTGCTGATAAGCAACAAAAACACATCATAAACTAGAATGTTGTCAACACATTAATTTCAGAGAAAATGAACTTACTCTCTTACTAAATACAAAAGACTACAAAAAAAGTGATTGTCATCAACACTATAAAATGTGTTAGTTAAAGCATTCGTTGTTTTTTCAATAATGGTTCAATTTCTGACAAATCGCTTATACTTGCTGGTTCTAAAATAAAATTATCCGATGCGTTAGTATGATTTGTATCCATTCCATCAAGACCGTATAATTCAGCAACACGTGAAGCTGCTTCAGCTGCTGCACCAGCTGGACCAGTACAATTGAAAGCACCGGGAAAATCACTGCCAACAGCTGCATCAACTTTAGGCACATATATTGATAGATTGCCAGCTCTAGCAGCTGCTTGTCTAGCTGCTCGATCACTTGGACTCATTAAAGCATCACCAAACATTGTACTGATACGACCACGAGGCTTTAGTTCAAGATACTAAACAGTGGAAGAGGCAGAAGGGGAAGGGGAAGAAGTAGAAGAAAAAGGATGTGAGTAGGACAAATGGTGAATAAAGCATACTTGAATACACACGTGAAAAGAACGTATCCAAGATGAAAATATTGAATAGTGTATAACAATGAATATTCTTATCGATAGCTTCCTCTTCTTCAGGTTCTACTGGTGATGACAATATGATCACAATAATTAGAGAGTTTTTGTTTTTCTCTTTAAATATTAATGCTTTAAATAACACTGAATCAACGGCAATAAGATGAATAGACTACAGCTCAAAAAGTATTTGCAAGTAATAATATGCATAAAATGAATATATAATACTCAAATGAATATTAGATATTATATTAAAGGTAATAATTACAGAATTTATAGGTTTCGGCAATAGCAACAATGGAGGCACTGTTCTTACTTACTTAACCTTGAACTTCCACCGAAGGCCTTGATTAACTCTAAACAATTCGCTTATAAACACATAGTAAGTGTACGTTAAATGCCACTGTTGTCTTACACTATAGTATTGTCTCTTATTTAGACAACAGAGGTGCCAAGTATCTTCAGTGCGTTGTTGTCCTTGACTACATATCTGACTCTGACTCTGCACTTAAGCCTCTTTCATCATCACTAGTGAAACAAGCTTACTGAGATACAAGCAGGATGTGGTGGGGATAAATCAATGGTTGCATTCTTACTTTTCTGATAGGAAGCAGTACACACTGCATAGATAACGTGAAGTGCTTCACTGCTTGACTTATTCTACAGCTGGTGTTACTCACTCAAAGTGCTGTCCTCTCTCTCTCTCTCCTTTACTCATTTCTTTCTTCTCACATGACTTGCCCCCCCCTATTCTTCGAATGAAGCCAAATTTTGTTAAGTATCCCGACGATCCACCTGACTATTTCTATGCCGATTACTTCTCAATTAGATTGTTCTAAAATGAATATTTTCTTTATTAGAAATCAATCAGTGGTCCTTGTAAAAATATTCCTAACTGTTACATCTTCTCTTCTACGATCAGGTTGTTAACCTCACAATACAGATGATACTCTCATTATTGGTAATAATAGTAAATCTATTGAAAACTTTATTACCCTATTTAATCATATTCATCCAAATATCCGAGTGACTTCCGAACTAGAATCGAATAACAAACTCAGTTTCCTGGATATTACTATGACTAGAAGAGATGATGGAATGATTCAACGATCTATTTTTCGTGAAAAGACATGGAGTGGACAATATCTTCATTTTACCAGTTTTGTTCCTATCCAGTATAAACGTTCCCTAGTGAAATGTTTGTTCTCAAGGGCCCGAAAAATATGCACGAGTGATACATTGATGACTGTTTCACAATTATTTCACATAACTCTAATTCAAGATTATTGAAGGTGATGGAAGCACTTTGGATTAATCACATACAGCCTAAACTGTGTGTACAAAAAACAACAGACTTCAACCTTCGCCTACCATGGACTGACTATTTGACCTATTTAAATGTGATAATTGGTCATTAGTACGTACTTTTGTTTTTTATTTAACTGAGTAATTGTCATGATCTTTATTTTATTATTGTTAACCATGTTAGTTGTAAAGCGGTTGTAAAGAAACTACGAATGATGATATCATCTCGCGAAATTTGTCTTCTTAATGCCTTATTCAAATTTATCAAAGGGACTAATTGTTTTAATAAACAAACTTCACAAGAAAAAACTATTATTTTTAAATTCATTATTTCCGCGTTGACGAAAAAAACGAAAACAAAAACAAACACAGAAAAAACTCACATTTCCTTCTTCATCACGATGTTTTTCATGGAATTTTACGTGAACATTAAGATTGGATTTTTTATTAAATCGTTTTCTGCATATATGACATTCAAATGGTTGTTCTCCACGATGTATGCGTAAATGTTCATTGTAATAGGCAGTTTTAGTGAATTTTTTATTGCAATATTCACATTCGAAACGGGCATCTTTGTGGATTAACATATGCATACCAATTTGTGTAACAATCTGTGGTAAGGCAGAACAAATTTATCATACATATATACATATACATAATATAAGGTAGACAATCACACACAGTGTGTTATACAGTAAGTAATATTTACTGATGACCACGTTTCAAGCACAATTTACTGCTGCTCATAATCATATCAAGGTACTGACTCACACAACTTACCTTGATTCGTTTATATACATGAATAAAAGCTGATCAGACATATGAATAAAAATCAATAAAAGTTCAATAGAGGGGCGTAAAATAGAAAGGAAGATCAAGTACATTTGGAGCGAATAGTAGTGTTATCAATAAAATACAATAAGCTGGGAAATAAAATGTTTTTATAGTAAAATAAGTAAATAACTTGTTAGAATATTATAGTGTGAATTGAAAAACATTTTAATATTATTTATTCTCCTCTGATTTGGCTGGTGGTAATAATACCCTTCATATCTCTGGTATTTGCGTTGAGTCACTTCTATTGCGCATGTGTTGGGTGTAGATTCACTCGATGAACCAGAATTCAGTAATCACTCTATCTCTCTGCCTATCTATATTACTTTATAGAATTTTGACCGTGTCCCACCCTATTGTGTGTTAGGCATGCAGGGTGATTGCTGAGTTGTTTTCTAAATTACTCATCTTCGTGGAGTCAATTATTCTGATAGGATGATGAGTCAGTAGGACCACGTAAGATACAAGCAAATTAACTGAGTTACCTAGAACAATAACCCTAATGAATTAGCAAGGTCAAAAGATATATATACAAGGGGAGGGGAAATCTTTTTTAAAACATAATATTATGTATGACAAAGTATTAGGTCTTAAAAACGATTTTCTTCTCCCATTGTATATATATACATATATATATATATCTTTTGACTTTGTTATTTCATTATGGTTATTGTTCTAGCTGTGCATCGGTGGCACAGCGGTAGAATGCTCGCCAGCCATGCACGTGGTCCGGGGTTCGATCCCCGGCCACCGACGCAATCCTTTACCTCGCTAAGCCAGTAATAAAACTGGTAGAGGGGGAAGGTTGGACATCAGGCTAGCAACCTCATCCCGTAAGAAAAAATAAACACCACTGCTACCGAAACTTCAAGCCTGTAGCTAGAAGAAGCCCTATGTTCCACTGGGAACGTAAAGGAAAAAAATTGTTTTAAGTTAACTCACTTAACGTGTTTGTATCTTAGGCAATTCTACTGAGTCACCATCCTATTTTTCCTAGTCATTATTGTTTTACAAACTTCTCGATTACGTAACAACTTGTTGCGAATCACTACAAATTAAGTGGTCTTTTGAATTCCATAATTATTTTTACGCCTCCTTGCTTTAAAACCTACCTAGCTATCTTCTTACTGACATCTAAGAAGAGTTAATTGTTTTGATGACTTTTATTCTCTTATTTTCACTCCACCCACTATACCTAAAACTGACAACTCGTATGGACTAAAATAACCACATGATGATTGGCATAGTTTTCGATGTAAAAGACAACTATACATCAGTGTAGAGTCGATGATGAGGAACTAATCGACTGAGTTCAAAACACAGGACTATCTACAGAATTGGAGCAGCTCAAGTTGTCACACACACACACACATACTCCATATTCCACACAAAGGTAGACAAAATAGGGGAAACCAAAGAGACTTCAAAAAAACTATAATAAGCAGAAATGTGTGTGAGAGAGAGAGAGAAAGAAGAGTAACAAGGGAAAGCTATGACGGTTCAGTGGAATTTACTGAACCATTAAGAACAATTTTGAACCATATCACCACTGCCAATGATTCTTAATAACTCTAGAACCCCCAAGTCTTGACGACTTCATGGACTGAAGCCAGCGTCTTGTGGTTTGACCACCACTTCTTATTACTTTTTCCCAACTTAATCCAATATCGGTTAACATCGCTCCCATCGAGGAAGAAGATGGGCTGTTGCTCAATATGCTGAACACGTGCCCTAGCCATTTTAATTGATGTAGCCTTCATAACTGCATCGACTGACCTACCTCTCTACGACGCCTAACCTCAATATCACTCTGCATATTATTACCACTTAACACAGGGGATAAAACTAGAATATCTGTGGTCAAAGATAACTAGTCTCTTGAATAGTTCTGCTTTCACAGTCACTAACTGATTCCTCTTGATATAATCAACAAATGTGAGTCTAATCACGATTGTTTCTAAAATTAAAACTTAAGACAATCATGGTATAAATGATAGTGCCTCACAAACACTATATACCACACAATAAGAAGTTAGTTGCCAGTAGGTATTGAACAGATACGAACAGTGTGTCTGATATCTACCGACAGTCTACAGTAACTAAATCCCTTCACACAAGAATTGTGTATTAACCGGTGGAATGAGTGGGCTAAACGTTTACCGATCTTCTCCTCAAAAGGGAGGCCAAATACATGGATAGATCTTTATAAATGTCTGTTCTACGGATGCATGTTCAGATACAAAGGAACACACATAATAACGTCACCGAATTCGGCTATATATTTACTTTAGCTTACCTTTCCACATATTTGACATTCGAACTTCTCTGGACCTAATTGCAAGTGTTCCACACGAATATGACGTTTCATAGCCAGTTTACTTTTAAATGTTGTCTGACAATCAGTACACTGATAAATACGTGTACGAAAGTGTTTTTGTCTATGCTGGGCATAACATCGTAGATTAGCGCAAACTTTATGGCAGATTTCACATTTGACAGCTCCACTATGCATTTCTTTCACATGACGTCGAAGTTCTGTCTCCAATCGGAAACGCCGCTGACACATGAAACATTCATGGGCTAATTCCTAGAAACAAAAACAAAAAATAACATATTTTAAGGTAAGAAGGTGGAGTAAAACAGGTTTAAAATGAGTGACTAAGCGACTGATATTAACGTAGAACTTTGCACAGATGTGCAGTATTTCGAGCTGCCGCACTTCACGTAGCACACAAAGCAAGAGAAGAAAGTACAAAGAGATTCAAAACAGAGAATAGAAATATGAAAGAACAATGTAATTTTATTGGGTGTTATAAATCATTGAGAACTAATTTGAGCCATGTCACCAATTGTCTCCAGCTTTCATTGGTTTTTATCGTCCCGAGGACCCCAACCAGTCAGGAACTCTACACCTTCCTATGTGACTGGTTTAAACTAACTGTTGTGGATTTTATTGACTGATGAGGCCATGTTTACGTTTGACTCACCACTAGCTAACTCTTTGACAACTTGATCCATCCTATGTCAGCTAACATTGCCAATTATCGAGAAAGGCAATGGCTAAGTATGCATGCGTAACACATGTCCTAACCATCTCAGACGGTGGAACTTCATAACCTCGTCGAATGATTTTCCTGCCTTAACTAGCACTGGACGCCTAACGCTCACCCTATTATACCATCTAACATGGAAGATAGAACGCAGACACCTATGATCAAAAACAGCTAGCCAGGCTTTTCATATCTTCCACTTTCAATGGTCATGTGTCACTCACAGTCATAAAGGAGGACAGAACGCACTGCTTAGTAGTACAGACATGCTTTGGTCGAAAGCTGGCCTGATATGCCACCCACGCGAGAAACAGCGTGGTGTGGCAAATGACAAACGAGCCTTCCGCATCCGTGCTGAGATTTTGTCAGCGATCAACCTGTTGGCGTTGGATGATGCAACTTACCAAATAAGTGAAGTTGTCAACACACTTTACCACTTCCCTCCTACCTATCTTCAAGCTAGGAGTTAGTCAATGTAGTCCAGTCCTGTAGCATCATCCAAAATGAGTTTAAGTAAGGATCATATTTCCCATGGAGAAAAGTTGATACACAATCTGTAATCATCATCATTATCATCGTCATCATTTACTACTGTTGATTTGCGGGGAATGATTAGTTTCAAGTTAGACCACGAACTGATTTCAGTTAGAAAACGACCAGAAACCGGCAGGTAGCAATTGGACAGCTGATCGATCCTAGTTTAGGACTCCAGCACTATGCATTCACGACTCCACCGGGGATCTCAAACCCACCAGCTTCAGGTTACGAAATCCACTTGTGGACCAATAAGTCACTAACCAATGTCATGTAGAAAAATACTTCACCTGACTAAATGATAACAATCTATCATTGGAAGTATCAGCATGTCTATTTTCTACACATAAATTGAATACGAACAGCCTACAGATAAGCTATAGTTACGAACAGAGTGTTGTCCACAGCTCATCTAACAGAACTAAGGACGAACTTTCAGTAAATTTGCCTTGTCATAAATTTCTTTCATTAACAAGGTAACACAATGACTGCAAAAATAAGATCTAGGCAAAGAATTGTTGGTATTAGATGGTTGGAGGCAATCGGCAGGAAGCCTTCCACCTAGGTTTCGTGCTAGTTGGCACTCATCAGCGAGGTGTATCTGCAACCCCGAAGGAACTCATGTCCCTTCTGAGATTCGAACCCGCGTCACCCACTGCTGCAGTTACTGACTAGTGTCCAATCAAAAGTTAGGCAAAGAATATATTAGTGCTACCTGCTTGGCTATAAATTCATTGAACTTATATGACCAATATACGTCGGTGGTCGGTCAGCGAACACCTTTACCTTCCTTAGTCCGTAATAAGCCCGACAAAGAGGGGGAGGTTGGATGTGAATGAGGTCAGCAAACCCACACCGTGAAAAACACCCACTGCTAGTGAAACTTCAAAGCTGTAGCTTGAAGCTTAATCTGTGTTCCACTGAGGATGCATAGGAATAAATTTTAAGAAATAATAATTAACAACTAAGCCAAGTTAAGGTCAGTGATTTCAGGCGTCTGAATTACTAGTGGTTCGTATGCTACGTGTAAACTACTACATGTTACAAATCTGCATGAAAAAGCCAAATCATCATGCCTCATGAGAAAACAGGCTATTATAGTAATAATAATAATAGTGCTATGTTTACTTAAATGAGTAACCAAACAGTTGGTATCTACCGTAATCTCCGGGGGAACTTTCGATAGAAATAAGCACAAAAACAAATTTCTTTAGCTATTAATAAATGTAATGAGAGTGAACACTAATCACCAACAGACAAACAAATATCATTTATTGTCAAGAGTTAGTTTTTAGGGGGTTTGACTTGTTTCAAGTATGGCTACGGATTGATATCAGTTAGAGAATCACTGAAAACCAATTGGGACAGCTATTTTGTCCAAGTGTGGGAATCATCGACGCCTTCCCCCCCCCCAAACGGGGTTCGAGCCCAAATCTCATATTATCAACTCAAAATTTTTTGGGAAATACAATACTTTTAAGGGAAATAAGCTTAAAATAGTCAAAATAATTATAACTTACATGATTATGCATACGGAAAATATGATATCTTAAAGACGATTGTTTAGGATAAATTAATCCACAGAATTCACAAGTTGCTGGTCCTTGATCATCACCATGATGACATCGCATATGATGAAGAAGAGACGGTCTCAGTCGAAATGCACGTCCACATTCCATACACCTATGAGAATAACCTTCATTATGTTTATCCATATGAGCTCGCCATACTCTTTTATCAGAGAAGCGTTCATAACAATGAACACATTCGTATATAGAAGGTGATGAATCATCGTGAATTTCACGTGCATGTCGTAAAACACCTTTATTAAAACCCCAAAAATCACAATGTGTACAACGGAATATAGTCTGAACACCAGCATTACCAAATTCACCAGTAGGAAAGTGTATTTCACCAAGATGAGTAGATAGATCCTCAGGTGATTCAAAAACATCAGCGCATATACGACAAATATCATCAAGTGTTGTATTCACATTGTGTTTTTCACTAAGATGTTGTACATAATCTTTCCCACTGCAACGAACTACAAGTCCGCATAGTTTACATTTCATTTTACGAATACCAATTGCAGATAAATCATCTTTGTCTACTTTTTGACGAAAATGTCGTGTTTGAGTAATCATTTGAACTATGCCTTCTGAATTACCATCACCACCAGGGTGGACTACTCCGTGTTCTGCCCATTGATGAAAATAATAGTTATACTGTGTACCATAAAATTCTGTGCATATATCACACGTCATTAACTTTTTCGATGACTTTTTATTAACACTAACTTTGGCTGTCTCTTGATTTGTCTCACCTTCGACTACATTGGTCTGTTCAGTATCAGATTCTTCTAAAGCATTCGGTGCATCAGTTTTTATATGTGTATGATAATGTCCAGAAAGTTCTTCCATTGATCGAAGAACTTTATTGCACAAAACACATTGAAGGTGATAGACTGTAAAGTGTCGAAGTATTTTATCACGTGATGGAACTTGAATCCCACAAACACCACAAACACAAGCATCCTCTTTAGCATCTGAAGTTGTATCGTCAGCATTTGTAACATTAGTAGCCTCCATAGACACATCGTCTCCAGATATAGCATTAGAGTCTTCTATTAAAAGCGGTTTTCCACTACTACCACCGGCAGTTCGAGATAGCGGAGTACGAAGAGAAAAACTCACACCATCACAGAAATCTAAGTGTTGTGCAAGTACTTCTGCTGCAGGGAAGTAGTCACCACACCTTTCGCATTGCGGAGCTTCCATACGACCAACAAGACCTGTGTTGAAGACATTTGCAAGTCCAGCAAGTAAACCACTACCTGGAGCATTAGTATCTTGTTCAGCTGCTTCTTCCTCTTCATCATCCTGTTCACTACCTGAATCATTCTGATTAACAACTGGATTAGGGCGAAGAAGTACAGATAAATGACCTGAGCGTGGACAAGCATGATGTTCATTCATATGAAGTTGCCAGGATCGACGATCTATGAAGGAAACATTATGCACTCCACATCGGAATCTAGAAAGACCTAAATGTCTCATTTCATGGTCTAGTAAACCATTCGGTGAACGAAGTTCTTTAGCACATAAACAACAAACACCCCAGTGTTCCGGGAGTGGAACTGGAGATGGTGGAGGAGCATGAGGATTTGCAGCAGCTTCAGCGTAGGCTGCAGCTTCTGCTGCTTCAATATGTTGTTTAGCTAAAATTTCTGGCATATGCTTTTGTGCCATGCGTAGAACAACATCGTATAGGCTTACACAGACAGGTAAATCGAAAAATAAGCTACACAACTGATCAGTAAAACCAGAGACAACATTACACAACTTATTTTGTTCATAATGTGGATAATAAAATGCTGGTAAAACAGTAGAACTGTTCGTTTCATCATTTACTATTCTAACATTGGAAGGACATGATTTACAACCTGCAGATATAGACTGAGCACACAACGAAGGATTTCTTGTATGTGGGAAGATGGAGTCGAAACGAGCAGGAACAATTTCAACAATACGACGAATAACGCGTTGATCATCAATTTGTAAACCATACAACAATCCATTTATAGCAACTAAACGGTATTCAGCTGAAGTAGGTTTGAATGATGCTTCATAGGACTTTAACTCTGCAGGAGTGACCTGATCGAAATTGACAGAAGCAGCCTCTCCATGGGGATGTATGCCTAGCTTATCATCTGCTACTTGAAGGGTAAGACGAACCGGGGAATCAAACGCAACTGCTAGAGGAACACGTCGTTGACGATCTAATATAACGAATTTTGTGCAGTGAATAACAGCTGCTGGACCTGTTGACGTCAAAGGAAGTGTATTTGTATCTGGTCTTGTAGAGGCAACAACAGCTGCAGCAGCTGCTGCCGTACTACTAGAGCTGGCCAATTCACGTAGCATAACTTTTCTCAGAGTGTCGAACAACAGATCAGGAACTACTAATAAAGATTTATCCTCAAGTATATCCTCTGGATCAATAGTATGTACACCATCAAGTGCTATAGACAATTCTGGCATAAATCCATGCTTTTCCAAACAGAATTTTGACTCATCAACAAGTGAATACACGAAGTAACTGTCGCTATCGGCAGTATCACTATTACTAGTACTACTTTCAGATGGATAACAATTGGCAGGATGTGCAACTAACAATAGAGTATCTCGACGTCCATTCGGTTTAACAACAAATGCATCTAAAAATCGTATTGGACCAAGAATAGAACTTTCTTGCCTAGTTACACGTTTTGTTGATGAACTATACTCTTTAGGATCAGATTTTAAAACTACCCAGTCTATCATATTATCTAAAACGTCACGAACTTGTTCCTCTATGGTTTGATGGTTAACCACCGCCGCCGCCGTCTCATTAGTACCATTTTGCTTTACCTGGCTTATACTCTCCGACAATGCATTGACATTAAACAAATCAATAGGTACTTTTGGTCTATTGTGTGGAACATCAGTACGATTCCATGCATCCAATACTGCTATCCCGATTAAATCGCCATCTTTATTGATAGCTAGAACAATTCTTTGTAAATTTGGTGGTTCCAATGGACTGATGTCAATATCAACTTCATCTTCTTGTTGATGAATTCTAGCCAAAGCAAGTTCATAGATTCGCTCCGGTGGAAGAGCAATCAATTCAGTTAATCTTTGATATAAATCAGATGGAACAATTAACTGATTGATATCTGGCATATATCTTCCTAGATTACCAGCACCTGTGATAAAATTATACTGTGTATTTGAAACACCAAAATCATTAGCAACTGAACTACGTATTGCTAATAAATTTGTTTCTTGATTAAGAATATACGCTGGTTTTATAATCATTTCTTCATCAATATTTTTAACAAGTGATTCAAGATGTTGACTGATAGGCGTCATATGAGAAACACCAAATAATGGTTGATGGATTATTGGCACTAGATAAACAACACGATGTTGCAATTGATCATAAGGACGTGAAACAAATGCATGCAACAATTCAACAACTTTATCATGATCATTTATACGACTCATTAAACTTTGTAGACTAGCCGATGCACCATAGAATAGATTAGCATGCTGATTACTCGGTTTGCATATTTCTGCTAAAAATTTATCAAATCCAGCATTTAGAACATTTAATTTCAGGAAACTTGAATACGCGTCTAAATCAGCTCGTGTTTTAAGCGCAGCTGCAAGAGCACTATAGATATTTGAACCCCAACTAGTTCCTTTACCAGCAGAAGTTCTACGCGTCGATCGACCAGTAGATACATTCATGTTACGATGATTGACAGTATTTGTTGCTATTCTCTTTTTCATTGTGCTAACACGTTTATCTGAAATAATACTTTGTGCATCGAAATCATAAATATCTTTTTGTATTTGACTTGCTTCATCTTCAAACAATTGCATACCACCATTAACACTACCAGAATGATTAATTAACACTGAGTCGCCTAATTCTTCATCATCTTCATCATCATCCTCTTCTGTTTCAGATTCACCTGCTTCATCTTCATCAGTAGAACCTCCATCATCTTCAGGTTCACTAGCAGGTGTTGTTAATTGTGCTTTTGAATGTCGACGTGTACGTGAAGAGACACCTTTACGAGTTTTTGATACTTTTGAAAGTCGATGAAGTGTCTCTTCATCCGATGGAGCGTATTCACTATCTTCATCACCAGCATCAACATTTTCATCTAAATCTTGATCATCACCATCAACATCATCTGTAACAAATAAATCTGAATAAGTAAATTTTTCCTTTTTTAATTCATTAGGTGATTTAGTTTTAGGTGTGGATTTTTCATCTGTTGTATTTGCAGAGGCTGTAGAACGTCTTAAACGACTACTACTACGTGTAGGAGTAGCGACAGGAACAGGCTTTGATTTATCACCACCTCTTTTACGTTTTGAAGCAGGAGTTTCAATTGGCTGGGAAGATTCATTGCTTTTTGTCTGTGATTTTCTTGTAGAAACACGCTCTTGTGATTTCCGACTTCGAGTTGACTTACTACTACTTGATGCCCTTTGTTTACGGTCACTTCCACAATCCTCTAGTTTCATTTATTTAGTTTTTGATATCTAGGAGAGAAAAAAATATAGAAAGTGCTAGCAGAATTCGATTGAGTATTTTAACAGAAACACCAACAAGCTTAAATAGTTTAAGCTATGGAGCTTCCAATATGCAGGTTTATAATATTCCATCGTCTCTCAGTTAAAAGACGAAAATGGATATGAACGCCTGAACTAAGGCAGTGTATACTCAAGCATTCAGTATGACAACTGATTGGTTTCAACATAGAACTTAGCACTTCAAGTTGCAACATTTAATGAACACCCACACAAAGGCAAAAAGAGATTCGAAAGGACAATGAGCGGAAATGTGCGGAAGAACAATAAGATTTTATTGTAAGTGGCACATCACAGAGAGTGAATGCATCTGCACCATCAGTGAGAACGATTTTGAACCATTTCACCAATTGTCACCAGCCGTTGGTTCTTAGAATCCCAAGGACACCAACCACCAACCAGGCAGTCTACACTTCACTATATGGCTTAAACTAACTGTTAGAGACTTGATGGACTAATGCCACGTTTTCGTCTGACCATCCACTAGCTCTTTTTCAACCCAACTAACATTGTCTGTCCGTCAAGGAAGGCGGTGGCTAGGTAAGCGTATGACAACTAAAAGTACTAAGTGAATTACTGACCAACTAACTGTTAGAGACACTTACGCGGAACACAATATGTGGAGAAGTCATCAAGTACTGAACTGCACTACACTACACCACACTGGGAAAATCATATTTCGACGGAAAAGTTAACTTACATACACAAACAGACAAAATCTCAAAATAGCTGCTTTATCCTTTCAGTTTCAGATGGAAGATGTCATGAAATAATTAGGTCTCTTGTGAGTAGGAGGTGATGTTCACATATTTTCTTTAGGATGTCAGTTGCTTGCTGGTATCAGCGAAAATGTTCACATTTCTACACTGAAGCTACGATCAAGCTTTGAGATATACTGAAGTATTACACAATACACAACCTAAGTCAGTCAATGACTTCAGGGATTGATACCGTATTTCGGTCTACTAATTGTAACTGATTTCCAACCCAATAGTATTTTTGTTACATGTTATCAACTGCAAACTCACCATGTTGGTTAGGTGAGATTAAATGAATGAGCATACTTGGACCTCGTATCCATTCATTTTTCACAGATACAATATCCACCCGTAGCTTGAAACAACAAAGTTACCACTAATGAGGCCCATTTTGAGGGTTTGGTCAGTTACACTCCTAAAACTCCCCCAACTTCTTCTAAGGTTTAAATTATGTGTCCCCCTTTTATTGATTATTTTGGCACCGAAATGCTAGGTCTTCTCTGACGTGTCGGCTTCTAGTGCTGAGGCTTCAATGATGTCAGAAGATTAACATGACGCTGTTTGACAGATGGTGACTAGCAGGGTAATAAATGATGCGTGTCTCCTCCTATTCAGGATTCGCTAGCCAAATGCCTCTGCATCCCCAGTGAGTGATGAACGATTCATTGGGAAAGGTTGTGGCCTCTGAAGCTATAAGTACTGAATTTGAATATTAGAGGGAACACCATCACTCACAGGGGATTTAGACACATGCGGCTAAATAAGACAAAACGCGCATCCTGAATTCCACACCTAGTCACCATCTACTAAATAACATCTTTTAAGTTTTCCGACCTAACGGTTTCGTCACAGTCTAAATTCCATTATTAAAAAGAAGCTGTGGCTTATCCTTAGCAGAGGTCTTCCTCATGCACACAAAACTATTCCATTTTACTGATTTCCATGAAGTTGAGCATTAAATAAAACACCGAAAGTTGAGCATTCCTTGTGAACTTACTGGTGTGGAGATAACACCAAGCACAAAAGCATAAAACTGCAGTCTGGGTTGTATAGCTTAATGGAGTATGTACGTTGTATTATGCTGACGAGCTAACGGTGACTGCCTTAGTTTTCCCAGATACGTATGCAATGTTGGCCAACACTAACTTATATTACAAGGAGACAGACACACTCGATGATGGCCAACGTCAAGACCATATTGGACACAAACTTGGCACTGCTATAATTTACCTATGGAAGATAGCCGCTCTCGGGAACATTTGCACAGACTAATCAAGCATGTTTGGACACGTGTATTTCTGTGACTCGATGTACACAAAAAGCAAACTAACAAACCCCTTTCGTGACTAGCTTACAGCTGAAAATGTCAGGTCTACATTGAGGAAGAAGTTAACTAAATACCCGTTTGAGTATAGCAGTTATACTCATCCTGAAGGATCTTAGTATCACATCTACGCTTTTTAAAAAACAGTAGTACAGATCATTGACAACAGGCAACCGAAGGTAACTAAATGTCACGGGAGTTTCGTTTTATATGACTGTTGTCGAGAAACTGATCGTGACAACGAACACAACGAGGGGCGGGAGCTCTGCTCGCTAGGACCACGTGCTCTGGACATGCAATCGTGTATTCTGAACTTCACTGGTTAGTCTAGGCCGTTGATCTGTTGTAATATTAGTTATTAACCGACCCGTCTTCCGAGTAGAACATAAAACATCAGCAACATACTTCTATTGCACTTCTATTGATCTTTCATCACTTCTAACAGATCTTACAAGTTATAACTGCCTATTTACATGATCTCTATGTCACCCTCAGGCACCTAACCTCAAATATTTATGCAATAGTTTCACTTAACCACCCAGAGGAGTTAAGGATTTTAATAAATTACTAAAAATATATTAACCAAGTAATTGACTAGAGTATCAGAATTTGACAATTACGTCGGACTGGTGTAGATGATTAATTGTCCTAGTTTCAAAGGAAGGGTATATTCCTGTGATAACTACAAGGGAAACAGCTTAACCAATGTAGCATTTAAGATTCTAGATTTCATAATTTTGCAGGGACTAAGTACGGCTGGGGAAAACACCCAGGTAAACCAGGTAACCTTTAGGCCCATAAGAGGATAGTGTACTTTCCATGTCTTAAACTTCCAACAGGTTCTAAAAATTTAAGTATACTTACTAGTGTCCAACGCTGGACCTGAATTTAGTGCTTGGCGTAAGCAACCATTTAAGAACTTGGAGCGAGTTGTCATTTGAGGTAAAGATATCCAGGTGTTCTCCTAGGATACCCCACGTTATTATAGTCATAGATATGGATGTGACGATGGTATACAATAGGTGGATGTCATAGTCCTAAATGAGACAGAAAATACAAGCTCCTCAACACCTTGAGCAAAAATCTGAGCAGGTTCGGCATGCTCTTTCACTCCCGTCAAATGTACGATACCAAAATAAGAATGGTTTGCACTGACCCCAAGTTTAAGGATAGAGTATAGTGGTTGTATACACTGACCATCGTACATATTTGAGGTTTCGAAGCAGGTGTAATGGACTGATCGCCGCTGAAATTGATGAAGACTTCCTTGTATCCGCCAACTTAAATCACCTTTGGAGAAAGCGTGTTGTGGCTATCTTTACCAAAGGATATACGTTCTATACAAAGTGCACCACCCTACTTTACCATTGACAGCCACCGAGAGTGAAAGACAGAAAGAATAGGGTTTTTAAATTATCTACGCCTTTGATCACTGTCTGCCGTGAGACATTATAAATAATAAAGAGGTTAAGCACAGTGTTGGGTAAGTAGGGAAGGTTAATTCATGAGTTGGCGAGCCTCTATCATGTCCGTGTCACAATGTGAAGAGGTGTGCTTTCAAGTGAGATGATAAGTAGCCCTGCTTTATTACTAGCTACGCCCCAAACAGTTGTTGTATAATCCAATGCAATAAACATGCCTCAAAAACACCAAGGCAACATTGCTCCACATGTACCTACAACTGAGGAATGACTCACCATTGGTAAGTTTGACGACATACGTCACCAGAACAGCTATATCATTTGAGAAATGCATGTTCGACAAGCATATTGGCGGTAAACAGCATTAATCGGCCAGGAAAGCAACTTAAGCCGAACACCAAGTAATAATGATACATATAATAATGGCAGTAATACAGGCAATATATTTAGCGGGTACAATATACCTCGAAAAAATTGTCTAGTCAGGTATAACCACTGGGTTGAAGCAATAAGATTAAGAAATATAGTTGTCATATGCAAAACTAAGTTATATGATTAATGTATTCGGTAAGTCAGATAGCAAGGAATTTGCGTTAGCTGATGGCCACTGTTATTAAAGTTGCAACAACAGCCTTTAAGCTAACAGTGAATTAGTTTCAGTAACCAATCTTTCCTATAGTTAGTTCATCTAAGTAAATACAAATCAATTTCTGACTCCTAGATCACGAGGACGTTGCACCATACTTTGATTTAAACGCATCACGCAGTTAGTGCCAAGAACGGATGAAACAGGCAATCGACTGTAGTAAACATAACAGGTTAGAGTTTCCACACTTGATAAAAACTGGCTGACCCACCTAAATGCACGTGATTTTCACAAGTGGGTCACTCGTATTGCAATTACAAGTACATCTATTCCATTTATTACAAACAGAAAATAGTGATTTTAACTTCGGGGTTCTAAAATATACATAAAAAGGTATTACATGAAGTCTTTTAGATGTTTTGTTCTATGAGAAGACATGAACATGCACCTAATTTGAGGCTAACCACAGGTCCTTAGCGCTGAAAGAAGTTATCACTTTTAGTGACTCTACTTGTTTTGATGATTATATTTACAATTATGACATTTAACATGCATAGGTATATGATAATTCCCCTCAAAGGGGGTACCTGCCCAGAGGTCATTTATACACAGCTCTACACAGACACATTCTCCTCTGATATTAAACGTCTAGATGCACTTTGCATATTTTGAGATATAGTGATAAGAGCTAGAATGGGCATACAGATAGTAGTAAAATATCGAACAAAAAACAAAACGCAAAACCTACTGAAAACAACAAGATGGCGACGTATACTACTGAATAAGGAATTCAGTAAGCCAGTATTGAGTGCGACTAAACAAAATCTAATGAAAATGTACGGATCCGATGTCGGGAATCATGTGAGGCAGAAGGGCTCAAATTGTAGTGATCTCTGAATCAAAATTAATTAAAAATAGTGTTTTCCTCACCAGACATTTGTAATCATGTTCTGACAGTTATACACTGCAGATTTATTCTATTCGAATTTCTCGAGGGAATCTACCTGCCTTAAGTAGTTGGTTAATCAAAACATGTAACATTTGTCTAACATGGAGGAAAATTTCACTCAAAAAAATAGAATGCAGTAGCAAATGTGAAATGGAATGTGACACACCGAGAGCTACTTCCTTCTCCTGCTTGTCCTCTCTATTCAGCATGGTATGTTGGGTAGAGGTTTTATATTCACCTCTCTATATTTGCACATTCCTTGCGAATAGCATTTCTGTCTAAGACTTATGATTTTTGTTCGGCTATTGTTCATATTACTGTTATTCCCCAAGATTAAGAGTCGAACATGAGGCCTCAGTGGGACATTTTCATTTCTCCCTATTTTCTGCAGTCCTTTTAGCCGGCTTCACCATGATCGATAATCTTTCAGAAACTTCCCTATTTCAATATTCTTTTTCGCTTAGCAACTTTAATTCTAGGGACCTCTGAAGCTACTACATACAGCTTTATTTATATTAAGACACCATTCCCAACACCAAGAACAATGCTAAGGGTAATGCATTCAACTTGTTTCTACACAGCGTTGTGGGGCAGTGCACTTTTTGATGTGAATTACTGTCTTTGGCTTCTACTAGAAAAAATTTACTGTTGTCTTCGTCTTTGACTGAGATGGGAAGAATGGGATGACAAGGTGTTTTTAATAGGCACCTGGTAACGGGCGACTTCAAGTTGCGACTTCATTTAATTTCTGACGGAAAACAGGAATTTACTCACCTGCCCCACTGAACGCCATGAAATGCATGGGAAATGAAGTGAGGAATGGAGGGAAATTATAATAAACTTGAAAGTTATTCACCACCTCTAGTATCCACATTTGATTTACATCTACTTCTGAAATCTGAGGCCAACAGTGGAGCCCAATGCACATATTGGTACAATGGTGTTCTATATAACCTTTTTCAACAAATGATGTAATATCTACAAGGTTGGTCTGGAAGCACGATTAGGGTTATTCGATGCTATATAAAGTAGATGGTAATACTGGAGAAACATGAGAGGAGAAACTCTCTTGTAATCCCGTAATCAGGAGGTTGCACTGACGAGAAATCGTAAGGAAACTATCCGAAAGGGCGAGCAGACTAGTGAGACCTCAAAACGTGGGCAGTTTTGTCGTTCATCTTGGACAGGGCTTTTATTTAATTGGCTGAAACCACATCTTTGTCAGAGGACAGTTTCATCCAGCTATCTCCCTATGACTTAACACCAAGTAAACTCCAGACTTAAAGATTTCCATACAACTACCCAACATATTTCCTGAACTGAGAAACCTTACAGTGTTTTCAGCGTCTTCATTTCCAACATAACTCTAATTGGAACGACTCGGTCTTTTGCTTTGCTCCATCCGCTGACATTCGCAAGTTCGTACCCTCCAAATTATCTACGTAGAGGCCTCAACAACTATATTAACATGTGCCAACTGTCTAATTTTTAGACGAGCAGTGGAAAACATTAAGGAGTTCGGTTAAATGGTCTGTTTCTTCAAATATTTCCTTCTATCTGTTTGTTTTAATGTCCTCATGAGATAGGTGAGTTAAGTCAAATCCTACCTCACCGACGGACGTCAGTCACTGTGTGAGTATATGAGCTGAAGGTAGTTATACCGAAATTACAAGTTAGTCCTCCTTCAATGGCAGGGACGATCACTGCGCTGACACTGGCAGCCAAACACCTAAAAAGCGGTCCACTTCTCAGCGTCAAAACATTCATAGTCTGAAGCCAAACGTTTGATGCTCAAAGTAAGCTAACCATGAATTTAACCCTCAAAGAACTGGCTTTGTAATATTTGTTCACTGCTTTGCATGAATCCCTACCAAGCCAGAAGTCAGAATAAAATACATCGAGAGAATACCCGAAAATCGATAGTTCAATGAATGCCATAAAGGCAGGATAAAAAGTACGGTATAAAGTGCAGGAACGAGGAGGCACAACACGATTCTTTAGCGCATATTATTCACATCAATATCAATCTTCAGCCATAAAAATATTGCATAGAGTTAAACGCGCACAATACCAAGCCACTCACAAGTTTTAGAAATACAAACCACAGATGAAAGAGAAAGAAATCAAGCGCATTTGCAGAGGACGGTGTTAATCAAGGAGAAAACTGAGTGGAGGCACAGTGAATTTGTTTGTTCTAACCACCGTCCTGTCAATTAGAGGTAACAATCTCTGTAGTGGCTCAGACGTTTGCTCTTTGACAAGAGACCGAAGCAATATAGCCATAAGTATTAATGTATATTATATCGACATTGTTTGCAGGCTATTTTGGTAAATGGATTGTAACCAACTGTGAATCACATGATCAAGCTGCTGTGCAATTAACTTTCTATATTGGCTTGTACTTGATGGATCAATAAATCGTTGACTTACGGTTCTTCCTTCATTACCACCTGTGTTGAAATCGATTTGGTTATTATATGCGTAAAATAGTATTCTTAGTTCTGGAGAATTGTCTTCTGGCTACAGCGAATTTTCCTTATAGCGGTATCGACAGTTTCCGACCAGGCCATCTGGCACTCTACGATCGCCTAGTTCCTGTTTCATTGGAAATGTTAGCATTTCCTAGTCGACATTTCTCTGGATTTACTTCCTCAACGTCCCTCTTGCCCTGTAAAAAACTACTCACAGTTTCATTTGGTTCCTCAAGATCCAACTGGTCGTCCTCAATTCTGATTATTTGGATAAGCATCCTTTGGTAAGTACCTTCTATTCTTCACTTTGGCGACGCTCTATAATACCTGGGCCAAAAGGAGGACGGGGAAGTTTGGATGCAGGTACTAGGGTAAGTGTCGATAATGAAGCGATTCATGTTACTGATAATATGCCTGAGGCCAAGGCTGAGAGGTCTGATGAAAATTGTCTGTTGAGGGGTGAGTCATTTCAGGAAAGAATAACCTTTAAATTGCCTAAGTTTTAGCCACGGTCTTTTGACGGTAATCCAGTAAACTGAGCTCACTTCGCGAAGGAGATTGAAGTTATGTTGAGTGATAATAGACTAAGTTATGAAATAGGGTTGATGTATTTATTGAGGCATTGCACTGATGCTTCTGCTAATGCACTGTAAGTTTTCGCCCCCCCCCCTACGGAGGATTATACGGCGGCAAGGGGAACATTACGCCGGAGATATGGAAGGCCATCCATGATTTTTAAGAATGTATTTGACATTGTCAAAAATAATGGTCGGCAGTTAAGAGTTGACTCCAAAGACCTAAGTTTATATTTTGATAACATGTTGACTTATAAAAATATAATGACATCACTGAATCGCATGAACGACTTGAATTTGAGTTCTGTTAGTGAGGTAATGGCCAGATGCCTACCTGCTCGATCACAGAGATATTGGGTTACGGTTAGCGCCCACTTAGACAAACAGGATGTCGAGCCTAAGTATGATGGCATTTTCAGGCACTTGGAAGGCTATGTAAATCAAACAATCAGTGAATTCGCTACCATCATACATCCGAATACTGAAGCTGATAGATTCCTGAGTGAGCGGCAATCGTTCGTGGTGAGAGGCTCACACAGCACTCTAAAAACCAGAAAGATGTTTTACCTGCGGTAATTCACATCAACCACAAAATAATAAAATTTTCCCATGTATAGTGCTTGGGGGACAAGAGTTTGGAGGCATCATCAATATGATAAGTTACATAAATCGAATAAGCGTATTTACAGTCATTCGCTTGCACAAGACATGTACTAGACAGGATAATGGAATAGTATCTATAAGGTCGCTTTATACAGGCGGAGGCAATGTGCACAGTATAATGATGAGCGTCGTCATTGAAGAAATTCGACCAAAATGCGCATCATATTTGAAGGTTGCGTTACTGGTTACAGGTAGGTCAAGTTGTTTATAAAGTAATGGAACTGTCTTGTAAAACGTTATTTAGCTCATGGATAATGCCTTTGGAAATATTAACTACCAGCAACTCACCTCAACAGCGAGTGTCCAGTTAAACGTACATAGAATTATTGTTATAGCAACAACCAATTTTCAGTCCATACGCAACTAGGAAACAGAATAATATTAAACTACGTTATATAAAAGGATCAGTGGAGCATGCAGAAGCTGGAAATTATTATCACACGAGTCTGTGAGACTATAAATGCAACCATAATGATATCTTCACTATATATTAAATTGCCAGATCTGTTGACGCTGCACAGGTAGTGATTAGGATTTTTATTGATATATGTGATAATTTAGTCCAAGAGTTAGGTCAAGACTACCGTCGCCGATGCAAATCCAAAGGAATTTGTCAATCTTAGACTTCACACAGGATTCAGGACACCATGATGCGAGACCACTTAGCTCAACAAGTATTTTACTTACTATATCTATAAATTCATGACAGTAGCTAGAGTAAACGACTTTGAGGTCATTGGCATATAGGGATGGTTTCTACAACACCATCAACTCCTAATTTTATTTCACGTCCAAACTGTATGGCACCTTTGTTTAACTCAGTAACAGTAGGTATTCTGTTCGTCTTATGGTGGGGAGCTGGATGTTCATTATCTTGATCATGACCGCAAATATACACTTTGTCGTCAATCATGTAATCAAGTAGAGCATTTCCAACCTCTTTAATAACAGTAGTAGATGGCTTCGGCCTTTACTTTGACTAGTAACTTCTTGTAAAGTTGTAAAACCAGGACTGGACTCTTAACCTGCAACCTGCTTCTTCCGTACTGACTGAGGAGTCGTCTGTGGTGCACCGTTCGATAACCGCTTACCAGATGCACCAGCATCTGCATCATCACAAAAATCCGAGTCGGAACTCTACGATGCTGATTTTACAACCAACTTACCGCCAACTAATGAGCAAACACAGTGTAGGCCACTGTTCAAAGCGTTGTCTAAAGACAAACCCTCATGCCTTGCAGAGCTCTCAAACACGACGCGCAGATTACCGGTCTTCATGGCCTACGAACTGGGGTATGATGCAGATAATAGCTTCCCGGTTCGCCTTGATCTATCATCCTCTCCACGTAACCTTTCGTCATATGTTTATCAGTGATATCCTTATACTGAATCCACAGATTTGAATCAAGGACAGACTTCTTTCTTATACTCATAAGTCGCTAAAAGCAACATCGCTGTCACAAATCAACCGGCCATGCTTATGGTTTCACGCCAACGTATGGCGAAGTGTCTGTCCTCAAACTCATGAGAGTTTTCTATCAACTTAACCCTCCTCATGTCTTCAACAGAACTTGAAGAATCTGGACTACCATCATCACGAAACTCCCTGCTATACATACCACAAATCACAATCTCGACTTTTGCATCATCATTTTTGACAAGAAATGATACGTAGGCTCCCAGTATGGAGCTTCTCACTGTCCAACCAAGTGGCGTATTCGTTGCATACAGGCCATGCTTACCTCCACATCTCCCCTCTTTGACCTTATGCGTTTCTGGTACGTTTCCCCAAACAAGTAGTCTCACTTTATGGTCGAGAATCGTGGGCAACGCTATATCACGTAGGTGGGGATTTCCGATGACCCCAAGTATTAGTTGACCGTGCCTGTAAAAATGGCATGCATTTTCATGTAAATTTGTAAATTTATATGAAATACATTATTATTATTATAAGTAGAAATAAAATCAGACTCTCCAAAGGCGATAACACCAGCAGATGCTCGCACTGTATGCCGAGTAACACTGAAGCCCACACTAATAGCTGACATGGAAAAATCACTCAAAATGATACAAGCGACTGTACTCGCAGCTCAGCGACCAACTGCTTTGGGTTTTCAAAGTATGGCACACAAAAAAATTTGACAGAATATACGGCAAAAGTCTGCTGGCAATTAAACCAAAGTGCAGCAATACACATGGTAAAACCTACGTGAGGAGACATTCAGTACCTCCAAGCACCAATAATAATAGGAAGTGGGCATCATAAGGTATCAATAATTTTTAACCATCACATCCCTGTCAGCGCTGACCAACAACTGGTGGGGATGTTAACTCTTCTGAACCCGTACCACCATTGTCGGCTCCCTCTCAGGGAGGAAACAGACACAGTCTATTGCACACCCAGTTATCAATCACATTCAACGCCTGTAAAAGCATAGACCAGACTAAACCTCCTATCCATATCTCCAACCCACCTAAGCCTAAAACTACCTTATTCTATACCGAGTCCAATAACACAACTCATTATTCACCTAGAGGAGCGGATAATAACTCTATAGACCTAGAAGAATGTGATACTGACACCATTTGCAACACATGGTCGCCATTCCACGAGGAACGAGTGGATGCCGAATCGCACTTGAGCCTGATTAACGAGCTTAAATACCTCAAACATCATTTCAACTCCAAAATTTACCTAATCTTTATTGGTGCTAGATCCATCCTCAACAAACTACCGATGCTCAGGGCACACGCTGTTATATGATCCCCCCAATAATCTTTATTACTGGATCTTGGTGTCACTCCAATATAACAGATGAGGATATAAGCACCGAGGGGTATACACACTTTCAATGTGACAGGAACAGTGGAAAGGGATGAGATTGCCTTGTGTTCTTCTCGGACACGTTGTACTGTAGCTAGAAAATGGGGAACTCAATAGTGTGCACGTCACTCTATAGGTCAACGTACACCTCAAAATTGGTACTTTGCTGCTCGCCTTTTCTCTTCCGCTTGCCTTGTGGTCGAATTTGCACAGATCTACAGTAAGAATGAAGTTTAACAGGAACTGAAGCCACTTACTTGTATATCACCCTTCAAGGTTTTGTTTAGTAATGACTCCACATCCTCGAAAAATCCACTGTCGCCATATCAGGACACTGTCTAACATCCTATGCAAGCAGTATCCATGATCTAAAATGGTTTACGAATAGTTTTCTACATGTTAATCCATTTACTCGTACAGAGCAACGGCGCAGCGACAAATGGCGGCTGACCTGGCGCCGTAAAACAAATCTGCCTGCCAATGACCAATATTAATCTCCATTGAGTACAATTCACTTTTGGTGTTACCCACGATGGAATTTATGACAAAATTATACAAGTACATCACTTGTTTTAAATTAATACCCAATTTGGACATAAATCAAGAATAAGATTCGATGTCGCACACACCAAAGTTATATGGGGGAAATGACTTCAAGCTTCATTTTTCCCCAAGTATTTGTAATCCATCTAACATATACTTGGCTTGTTTTTGTTAGTGCGAAGACAGTATTTCCATATTTATTGATGTATTCCACTGAATTACCACTTAGCAGACTGTACCCATAAACTAATGTCAAAATGGACAGCGACCATGTAATTTCACCATAAACCATGTTTATGTAATTTGAGTAATATCTGGCCATGCCTGTAAAACTGGTGTTTACTACATAGATACGAATATACATATATAGGATGTATCTACAGAGCACCTTGCACCTCTGGTGACTACGCGAGTCAACTCATTAATGCACTGGAGTAAGTGTCCTTTCTTCCATATCAGCACGAGATCATGTATGTAGATTTCAACCTACCCAAAATCAACTGGGATTTATTAACAAGCCCAGCTAAATGCGACAAACTCTTAGGCACACTGGGCATTTTCGGCTAGAAACAAACTGTCGTTATCCCTACAAGAGGTGACAACGTACTAGACTTACTATTCTGTCACATTATAAGTCCCCTCTCAATCTTCGTTGGTTCCAAGTTTTCAGGTAGCGACCACAAAATTGTGGCGTGTGCACTGCCACTTCCACTGAGTAGCAAAGCAACTCATACATCTAATTCGAAACAAATAACAAATAGGAACTATAGTAAGGTAGACCGGGCTTTCTCAGGATCAATGCTAATATCCTCTGATTGGTATGAATACTTTGCTACTGATGATCTCCAGAGAGTTCTTATTATCTACCAGAACTCAAACACATGCTTAGGTAACGCTACTCAATTTCAAACACTAAAAATTTCGCAACATAAAAAGACATTTATAAATCCAAAGGGTCGCACGAAAATGAGGAGACTCTTGACAAGTCGCTTCAAACACCATGACTTTGAAACGCTACAGTCAATACTTAACGCTCTTCGCTCCATCTCACAAGCACAATATATGAGTGTGAGGAATGAAAGACACACCACAATAGCTAGCTCTGATAGAGTGCGTGCTCTCGGCGAAACCCTAAAGAAACGGCTGAACCAAAAAACCAATAGCATTTCTGTCCCTATCGGCAAAGGTAGGCTATACAATGATTCTCCAGACACGTGTGAATTATTCAACAAAACATTTGCAGCCAACTACCTTGAGCCCACAGTCCCAATACTCGGCATACACCCTACTAATATGGCCCAACCTCCATCTTTACCGTAACCAAAATAAATTGGTACCAATGAGTTCACTTTTCCTAACATTAACCAAGTCATTAGAACTCTAAGAAGCTCTAAAGGTTTCGGCAGTGACGGTATGTCATCGTTTTACTATATATATGGTGGTCCCCATATTCCCATACTACTGCTTAAAATCTTCACAATGACCTTAGAAACTCAAACCTACCCGGACAGGTGGAAAATGGCATTAATTACACCCAAACACAAATGTGGATCGAAAAAAGGAGTAAGCAATTACAGGTCAGTCAGTAATAATAATTTATATTTCGTATAAACTGGTGTCCACAATAAATGAATGCGATTTTTACAGGCACGATCAGTTATGTTATTAATAACAACGTGAAGTATCACAAATTAATACTTTTTCGAAAGTTTAAATTGTTCGATTGTTGTATGAGCAATCAGGACAGGTTCGTATAGATGTTGAATTGTAAGTTCTTCACTAATGTCACCATCAAAGTTGAACGCCAGCCCAAACTTCGTTCCATTTCATGCTGATAGTTATGATCAACCAGTGAACAGCGTATATTTGGGTGAATGCTATGCCACCAGGTGATTTGAACGCTATTTCCGTGAGAGGAGAACGTCCTGGGAAACTACAAAATGGCATAAAATACAATCGTGGATAATACATCATTTAAAATATATATTCACAAGATATATACAAGGAGGAGGTGGAGACTCCTTCGAATAGTAGTATACGGTTGCAATGTTTAATTCCAACCATACTGGTCTTAGCATGGAAACTGACGTTTTTGATGAAAATATAGCTTTGCTCAGAAATTGGTGTTGTTGTGTTTTTCATCAATCAAGCAAGCAACAAATATGAACAAGGAGTAAGGTTTAGCTTTAATAAAGACCCAGGCAGTCAAGATAAAATCAAATATTATGGTGCGTAAGTAAAAAGATTATCGTGAGGTAGATAAGTGATATTTCAGTGAGAAGTGAATTCAAAGATCAGGAAGATTAGAACCTGTAGGACAAGCTGACCTGTAAGATATCTAACGAATTTCCGTAGGGCCCATGTAGTAGTATCTTGGCAAGATGCTGAGCAGGCTTGTAGATGTTAGAAGTAAAAACATTTTTTATAATTTACATCTGTACAACCCTGATTTTTTCTTTTTTGTTAAGGATCCAGACCAATGTTTAATTCTGGAGCTGTCAAACAAGTCATGTTGCCATCCTGCAGATCGGAGCGATTCACGTTTGTGACCGCAACCATATCTGCCAATCAGCATGCGCCACGCTACCTCCTTTTTTGACATTAAAATCTTGGATTATTTTGGTAGTGACCATAGTCGAAGCACTGCATTGCTTTGAGCCCGTTCCATTCATACGGTATGCCGCACATTAATAGCTTTTATTACAGGTGATTCCCATTAGGTTGCCAGATGCATCGATAGCTGAGGACATTCTTAGCAGTACCACCTTTATACATGTGTACATGTATATGAGAATATGTTACGAACGACTAGGAAATTAAGTTTCTTTTAAAAACGATAAAGAATAGAAGTATTCAGTATTACAGCAACTAGGTTGTAGTCTTTTTGGCAGAGTGAAATGGGTAGTGAAACAATTAGTGCCAAAATTATGTAGAATGATCCGGAAGAGAACAGCTGGTTAACAGAATTAGTTATGCTGAACTTTTCGACCGATTTTCACATGGTATGCGTCAGGTGTTGCGAAGCAACCCATCAACTTATGCTATGTTAAAAATACTGCGAAATGTTATAAAATTATAGATTTTAGAAAAGTTCTAATTTCGGTCGTATTCTCAAGTGTTGGTTTGTAGGGATTTGATCGGTTACAGGATTTTCATCATGAGCTGACATTAGTTGCAGAACCATTGGAAAACCTGGGAGTAATGGATAGCTGTTTCGTCCTAGTTTGGGACTCTTCAGCAGTACGCACCCACCGGGATTCGGTCGTATACGCTTGCCAACATATTCCACTTGTTGGTCAAACCCTACTATGCGTGTCGTGTAGAATATCTGGACACTTTCGACTTCTTTCGGTCTGAAGACCTTAGGTTACTAAACAGGAGAGCACAATATTTAAGTTTGGGGCGAATACATGTCTTATATATATCTAGTCTTGATTCTTCGGTTTAAAAGTTACTCAGTACATAAACAGTATGTCATTTATAGTCACATACTACCCTATTTGCATGATAGGAATAGGTTAAATCTGAGTATGTTATCCCGAGATCTGTCACCTTGTTCAGTTTTGAGAGGAGCTTACCGCGGGCATATACAGGCACATTCCCGGTTTCCACAGTCCATGGTGGCCTATACCGGACTTGTCTAGGTTAAAAGTCAGTTGCGATTTTTCGCTAAAATAGCCTAGATTGTTTAAGTAACGTTGGATCTTACTTTCAACGCGCATGCCATCGTATCCATAATCACATACTATCTTGAGATCATTTGCAGAGTGGTATGGCTTGTCACACTTGATCACGGAGACCGTATTATTTATGAATAAGGGGAATAGAACGCTTCCGTGTACTACGCCTTTTAGTTATCAGCTTTGGTGAAGGCAGCTGGTAGTTGATTTCGACTAGTCGCTTCCTTTCTGTGAAAAAAGAATTTATCCATTTGAGAAGCCCTCTAGTTATTCCGTAGGATTGGAGTTTTGTTAGAAGTCTGATATGTGGGACTTTATCAAAGGCTTTGCTAAAGTCGAGAAATAGTGTTGCTAGTGACTGCCCATTATCTATGCACTGTGTGATGTTGTTGGGGCGATAGTTGTTGATATCAGCTATAGGCCCCTATTTGTGGATAGGTACAATTTAAGACTTCTTCCAGCAGGTAGGGTATTCCCATCGCTTAGTGAAATTGAGCACAAATTGAGTAAGAGTAAATTCATGTCATTGCCACGGTTTTCCAGCAGAATGGAAGATATAGCGTCCGCACCAATAAATTTAATAAGCTTAAGATTTGCGACAGCTTTATCGAACTCTTTCGTGGTGAAAAGTATGTCACTTCGTCTGTTTTACGTGGAAAATGCACGACCTGATCGTCCTTCAAGATGTATCGCCTGCCAAAGTACTTGCTAAATAGTTCATATATCACCTCAGTATTCTCGTCAGCAATTGCGTCTAAGTACGTTATTTTTGGATAGGCTGTTTGGAGTTTGTCAACCTACTTTTGAAATGTTTAGCTATTTCTCCTAGGTTATGTCGTGGGTGAATGGCCCGCATTTCTTTGTTTCTGAGGCCTATATATTTTAACTCTTGAATTTTAGTGGGAAGGGACTTAATAGCAGTTAATGATGACAAGTCATGATATCATTAGTGTTTTATTGAGTGATTTCGTAGAATTCTCCTTAGCGATGTCGGAATATAATCGCTTTGGGGGAATCTGAAGCTAAGAATCTTCTCAGGTGCAATGACTTCATGAAATGAGTTGATATTGTGATAGAAATTGTTAAGAACTACCTCTGAGGACTCGTTCGAAAAGTACGAGTTTCAATTAGTGTATCTAATTAAGTGCTGATGCAAGTCCCAGTCGACATGTGTGTACGATCATATACGTATACGGTCAGCTTCATCTCTACGTATTGTCTCTGGAAAGATGTTTAAAGGACACACTATTATTTCATGGTCACTACCTGGAAATTCGTGTCCCACATGTACCGTAGATGGTGCTTTGTCGTTCATAAAAACAAGTTCCAGGATATTTGCGGATCTGGTGGATGAGTCTATGTATTGTATCTAGCCTCTTGTGATGCTAGAATTCAGGAGATTATCATGACTTTGGGGTCCTCGGGCTGAAAGCTATGATAATTCCGGTATGTTGAGATCACCTATCATAATTTTATAACTGAAGGGAAGATTGGCTGAAATATTATAAATGTTGCCGAGCATATTAACACACTACAATGTTTTTGAGGTGTGTGTGTGAGGTGCATTTGTTTTATCAGTGGAAACAGGTGGTTTTAATTTCAGATACACATGAATAATTCCATTTTTAAGGCATCTGATATTGAAAATTTGATGGCTCTTAAATCGAGAATCAATTTGATATATATGTGTTTGCTGGCCAGGCTTTTGATCAGAAAACCGCCGGTAGAATTAGTGTCAGTAAAAAGTTCCAGCACTGTGGAGTAGATCAAATAAACTATAACTAGATTTCAACGGTTAAATGTAGTTCAGTAGTAAACTATTGAAATATAATTTATGTGATCTATTCCACAATACTCAAACTTTTTGCTGACATTAATATTTTGTAAAATTATTAATTTATGGTTGTCATTGTTGTTTTTGCTGTAATTAGTATTACCGCTTCTCCCTCATTCAAAAGCCCGGTATGGAAGGAGACTGATGCCAATCAAAGCATTTACATACTATTAAACATTGAAAACGTAGTGAAGTTTACCCACCCTTCTTTAATTTCGCTTTTTGTTATGTTATACGCCCCTAAAGTGTATAGATTAACTTAAAATCAGTTTATTCCGATTAGAGTTAGCTTATGTCCAGTTTTGAGTCTACTGAATTGTAGGAAGTTGTGTTCTTATAACTTAATAGTTACACATATCCATTTTCGTATACTAATTGGTTTTTTTATCACTGGTTTATTAGGGTCATATACAAGGTAGTATTTGAATCTTTTTGTCCCAATTCACTGCAAAAAGCATCTTTATCAAAAAGAACCGCTGTGGAAGAGTTATGTGCCAATTTCCAAACGAAGGAGGAATGCAGTGTGATAACTGCAAGAGATGGTTTCATAGCATGTGTAGAAACCTACATCCTGCAACACACAAGCGCTGCTTCTAACCTCTGGCGAACTGGCTGTGCAATGAATGCTCGAGTATTGTAACGACAGAAGACAAGGGATAGGCTACAGATATTTTATTGAGAAAATCAAGAAGTATTTATAAATTTTTATGTATTATTAGAGTTATTGTTAGCGGAGGAGCAACCTCTTCTGACTGGTTGTTGTCTTGCTGAAGGTTATTCTGTTATCTCTTTGTGGCCGTTTCTCAAATAAGCAAGTCATATATCTGCGAATGATATTTCCACACTTTAACTCCGTTGTGACTGACTGGTGATTTTCTCAAGGTTAAGCTTTGTTGTTGTTTTTCTCATGCCCCTGATTCGGGACGTGAACATTGACGTATATAATGGCCTACACTTTTGGTTAGCAGACAGCTCTCACTACAGTACGACTAAGTGTCGTATAGTGGAAGTCATTGCCACTCTCAATGGGGCTCTAAAGCTCCCGTGCTGCAAGGGTTCTCAGGAGAAGAGCATCTACTGCTCTGACACCGATGGCGTGACTAGCGTTATCGACGTAACGAGACACGTTACTGTTAGGTCGCTCATTATCCACAAAGCGGAAGAATTACCAGTCTCCGATCCCAAGTTTAGGTTCGAGCGTGTCCTTAACTTTGTCAAGCCTCTCTTAGATAAGCTACTACAAACAACAGCATCGGCATAACCGTACAGACCTTATACAGAACTGGCCAGAAGTCTGATTCGACAGTAAATCAGCAGGTACGAATTCTCAAAGTCGTAGTAAACTCCAAAGGAGAGAGGGATGCCATTCTAAGCAACTCTCAAACTCTTAAAGGATCGTGCATATACGTCCGTGCCGACTTATGCCTTGTAGACAGCGTCAAAAGACAGTCTGCGGCTCTTGGCGTCCCAAACCTGACCGCTGACAACGACACAATTGAAGAAGATCAAGAAGAAGCAGAAGCAACGGCAGACAACTTCTCCAAAGTCTTTATACAGAAGTCGTCACTCCCATAGAATCAGCTCTGGCTGCTTCAGAGGAACACGGGATAGATTTTGCTGACGTCAACGAAGACACCGTGCTCAATTACCTAAAGAAACAAGATTCAGGGAATTCAATGTGTCCTGATAATCTTCATCCAAGGCTTCTCAAAGAGCTATCAGCTCGCATTGCCGGCCCACTGACCACTATCTTTAAGTCATTTCTCCTGAATAGAGTGTGAGAACGTGGACGGAAAGACGCCATAGCAACCTCCATCCACAAAGGAGGATCAATACAAAGCTCTTCAAAATACAGTCCTGTTGGTCTTATACTCATTTTAATCAAAACACTGGAAACAACCATCAAAAAAGTATCATGCTATATCTGGAAAACAACAAGTTATTATCCAGAGCACAGCATGGCTTACGAGGAAACCTCTCATGTCTGTCAAATCTCATTGTGAGAGAAAGCTGAGTCAAATAAAGTCACAACATAAGACCTGTTGACGTCGCCTTCATAAACTTCAGCGAACCTTCGATAAAGTTCCTCACAAAAGACTACTCATAATAAAATATGGTGAGGATAAACGTTAACGCGTTTTAAATTTACCGCGCTTCAGGTTTTCTCGTCTTTCGTTGGCTAGAACAGTGGTGGTCAGTAGGATTTTTGACTTGTCCCAGGTAGGAGCAGCCCGTATACGGCCTTAGGTCATTTGATCAGCTAATGTCTACTGCCTTTATTTATTGAAAAAAACCTCAAAATTAGGTAATTTTTCGTTGTCTTACACGTTTTTACACAAGTATTCCTGCTAAAAGTTGATGGAATAAGGCGTTTTTGGCATAGACAACAAATGATGGTGTCCTTATCCGGCCATAATTTACGGCCAGTTTACAAATTGTTGAAATACGTACTTTTCCCTTCAGAAAATGTCGAATTACTCGAAGAGACATGTTGTAACGACTTTCTGTTAATTTTTTGCAGTTTAAAGGATTATACATGGACATGATGAGGTGGGATAGTTCTTTTTGTCAATTATTTCATTTACTTTGTTGTGTACTTTTGCTAATGCTGTCAAAGCTCCTCCACATGTATTTCATTAAGGGAAGTCTACAGAAAATACTTAGAAGTTATATAGGCATAGTATTTCCTTATTTTATGGCATAGACTTGATGCTTACAGGCAGATGCAATATCTATTTTTTTCTTGAAAAATGTTGACTGACGTAATTATTTAAATTTAACTAATTATTTCGTCATTTTAAAAATGTTAAGTAGTTAATTATTGCATTTACAGTGGCGACAATGTCTACATCTTTGGAATTATTATGTTCTTTTTCAGATGATATCTACTTTCGGGAATTTCATGGATTTGGGCGATAAAGAAAAATATATCTGCAGTGTTGTTGATTTTGTATTACATGTTTATTCATAAATAAATGTATTCCGCGTTATTCGTTTGTATATTCTACTAGATAAGACTGATTTCTAGCCTTTGGGTAGGTTGTGAGGTACGGAGGATGTGACGTGATCATAGAAATGCTAAGTAAAATTAGATATTCGGGGAGACTTATTGATAAAAAGACTATGTCGTACCATAATGAAGTTACTGAGTCCACTTGTAAAAGAAAACATTGAGATTATAAGCGCTTAGAGTTATATATAGTCTTAGTAGGAATCTATTAACTGACTTCGGATTCATGGTCACAAGGTGAAAAGTAAATCCACCTGAGATAGTGTGCTTGCGATTTATGCTTATCTTAATAAACCAAGATGAGAATAATGTACCTATACTGTTAGATTTATAACTCAGTGCAACTACGGTTATCGTAATAATTACAAACAGAATGCGCACCATTCGCAGCCAGAGAACACGGTACGTTCATCTAATCGCGTAAACAAAAGTTTCCCAGACGCCGCATTTACTCCTAACAGTCTACCCCTTATTTCTAACTTAGCACGTGTTACTTATGTTACTGGAACACAATCGCAGTGCAACAGAAGGAACACAGATTCATTGAAAAATTGCTTATTAGACAAAAATTAGATTGCAGATGTACATACAATTCAGATGAGTTGTCCTCCGTTACTGTCAGTAGGTTCCATCTGCGTACACAGTACATATATGTTTCTCCGTAATCCTGAAAAGGTTTAAGAAAAGCATTATTAACTTGGATGATACGTGTATGATCTGAATAAAAAAATTTTCTTGATAAGCATTTAAAAGTTATCACTTTACAAACAATATATATAAGTAGCTAGATAGTTTTCACTAAATTTAAGGGACTTCGCAATTTATCGTTGGTCGACATCTGGTAGGTCCATCAAAGCATCATGAAATGAAAAATTATTTGACGACAAGTTATACCATTCTGTCAGCCTATTGCTGAGATGCGACCACATGGGCTCTGCACAGATTTATGGGGCATCTTATAAATTAACATGCTTTCCTTTGTTGTATCTTCGAATATCACTTAACAGTGTCTCATCTCATTCATTTTCTAATAACGTTTTCACTTGCTCATTATATTCCACTAAACCTAACATTTTATAGCTCTTTATGAATTTGATTCGACTTATTTTATTCCTATTCTCTATAGGGTACGGTTGTGCACCAAATACACAAAATGGTATGAAATAAAAACAACCGGCTTGTGGATAATTGTATTAAGACCAAAAGTGGACATCATGATAGTAAGACCTATAGGGTAGCATTATACATTGCAAATGAACTTTGTCAGCCTGGGGATTATAGTCTCCCATTGTATTTCCTTTATGAATGCATCTGTTAATGATACATGGCACTTACCTATTCCATTACACTTTAATGATTCACCTTAGCACCTTTACTTTTCTAAAACAACTTACTATCCCTTGTAAACGTTGTACTTACCTCAATATTGGTTGGTTATCGTATGCCTACAACCACGGGTTGAAAACGAAATGAAGTCGATTTTCCCGCGCAACCTGGAGGACTACTGTTCAGTTCAATAATGATACGACCTGGGTCAGACAATGAGTGTATTTATATATATATCAAATATTTAGCTGTTCAAACATTATTAACTTGTAGACAATCTACTATTTGACATTGTATCATACTTGATCGTGCTTGTAAAAATGGCATGCTTTTTCATGTAAATTTATGTTTATATGAAAATATACATTATTAATAATAGTTTGCAAAGCTTGAACAAAGATTTTAACAAAAATGACAACGGCTTTATGACAAATAATAAGAGTCTTGACAGCATTAATAATAATGTTCATGTTCATAGTGACTATAAAAACACTAATAGGTATTATTATCGCAACGAATTCATCATTAACTTGGATAGACGACTAATAATAATACAATGTATCACTTAATATTATGAAGCAGGTGTTTAATTACTTTCACTGTATTCTCGCACTACTGATGTGGTCAACTAGCGTATTCCAAATGAACTCAAGATTAATTCTGAAAGTGAATGGAGACCCAGTTTATGTCAGATAAAAACATGTATTACACTGCTTACCATGACACTTGCTACTTGCTTTCCGATCTTCGTGACAAGAATACAGTATGTGTAGGTATACCTACATATAAATAAGTATACTTACATGCTACCGTTTTCATCATGGTTAACCAGACCTCTGTGCATTTTTTACTAATTTAAGGATCCCTGGAAATAACAGACAAGCGATAATCACCGCAACTCCAATGACAAACTGGCCAATTACAAGAGATTAAATCACTTGTTTATCTCACTCGCGGGCACACGAAATTATGGCCGTCGACAGGCTGCCCTAGGTAGGTGCTATGGTTGGAAAGACGCTATAGTCATTTTCAAGGTCATGATGGGTTCCTGCGTCGGCTGGTTATATGTTTTCGTGAATTCGTTTTCCAGTGAATTCTAAAGGTTTTTTGGATGTTTTACGCATTTTGCAGTGTGTGGGGCAGTTTTTGTCACTGGATACTTCTACTAAGCTTATCTTTAGCCTGAATTTCCCAGTTATTATGTTGGTAGTTAAGGATTATGGTAAATCTGCAATCATTGAGCCATTTCACGTATACTCTGCTAATACAGTAACATTCCTCAGTAAGTAAACTCCTTAACTGTTGTGCCATGGTTGGATCAAACAGTGGCAGAACAGTCACGGATTATTTGCTTAAACTGGAACTGTGCACTGGTTTATCAGCATGACTGGCACCAATTCAGCACCTTGCTCTTCTTCTACGCATTTTCAGAAGTAGCTTATAAGCCTTATTGTAGCCCTTCTAGTCCAGGTTCTGCTCCTCCCAAGTTTACCATAATGCTGAATTAAATCTCACTAATTTTGAAATAATTCCAACGTTCTATAGTAAGTAAATTCAGAATCTGTTCTTAAATAGACTCTTTAATGTCACAGTCTAGAACTCAGTTCTGGTTTTCAGCATGACTGACACAAATTCAACACCATGTTCTTTTTCTAGACATTTTCAGGAGTAGATCAGAACCTACCGGTTTTGCTTATCAGCCTTATTTAAACCCTTTCAGCTCATTTTCCGCACGGACTAGCCTTACTTCAGAACAAGGATACTTAATTTAGCACATAGTGGCAATTTTTTGAGCTTAAATTTGGAAATTATATTTGGAAACTGTAGTACAATGTCGCTACAAATCCGTCAAGTTAGGTCCATTGGTAGCATCCTGTAAATAAGCAAAATAAAATATTAGTTGATGAAACATTGTGCTCACCACATTCTCAGCACTGATATTTAGAAAAGTTTGCTTACATAACTGCCACTGTTATATCCCCTGCTATTTTTTCCATTTGCCTAGAAATAAAAACAATGTTGTGATTACTACATGTTGACTTATAAAACGAAGCGAGCGTTTAACAATATTACATGAATTCCTTTCTTAAGGTTACGCCTTTGGACACGATGTTTCAAACTGTGAAAGTACGATTTCGTGGCCTAATTCATTATGTCACCAACGTCTCCCGATGTCATCAGCTGGTCGCTACAGAAATAAGTACTTCAATAATGAACCTTACATTTCGTGACTGAATTTCGAACATCTGAATATCCCTAAATTCCTTGATTTAAATGGTGTAGTAAAATCATCACTAAAATCACAGTGGGGTCGAAAGCGTATCTTATCTTCACTTTCCATTTCAACTATATTCCCCGGTTTACCTGAGGCCAAGATTACATTGTCCGGAGAATAAGAAGTAAATATGGCGTTCAGATAAGTTAACTTTCCTTTGCTTAACTTAACTCCCTTAGTACAAGCTTCTTTAGGTACATGCTTGACACCTGCACTTTTCATTAAGTGCACGTGCTCAAAATAACACTGAGCTTCCTGCTTAGCCACAGCATATCCACGGTGCAAGGACTGTCTTATCTGGCGCATATAGGATTCAAAAGGAAATGCACTGAATCCTTCTAATGCCCCATGCAGCTCGATGTCATTCACTGTTTCAGAGAATGAATATTGTAAACAACATGTTCATCTCGGAAACAGTTCTCATATTGCAGTAAGGAATTACTCAAATCTGTCCGAACAGCATCCAAAAACAGTCAGCCGTATTTGGTAATCGAAAGTAAGTACACTGACAGGGAAAATTTCCTATAATTATCGTACAGGTGGGAGAGGCAGAATGTTCCTGAGTAGGCGAGACCCAAATATAGTAGTTTTTTAGAAGGACCAGGGTTATATCAGTACATACTGGGTTCAGTTCAAGTAGATGAATTATTCATTTGCCGCAAAAAGACATTATTGACGCGTTGGTTAGATTTTGCTAAGAATTGTTGCAAGGTTGGTCTTTTAAGCGTCCCAAGGTTACTATACTGTACCTAAAAAGTGCATTCATACCTCACAAACTTATATTCCATAGGGCTAGATGGGTCTTTTTTACCTGAATCAACCTGATAGGATGTGTTGGATTCCTTTCAAAGAAATAATGAACAATTTGGTTGTTACCTTCGTAAATGTATCGAAAGCTTGCTTAAGCTGCACCCACGTATAAAATACTCAACTAAGCATTATTCTTCGGAATTTAACCATTATATCACCACTAATGCATCCAAATAGCGTGTGAATCATCACACCACATTCACACCCATAAAATTAACACGTGATTATATTATGGTAAAGTACGTTCAATTAAACTGCCTGTAAATTTCCGTGTCAAAATAACAAATTACCGCTTAACTTATATTTTAGACCAATAGGAAGCCAACTAGCCGACAGCCAATCAAAATCTGCCTATATCTATTTTCCTATGGTTGCGGCTTTGTGTGGTTGTGTTACGCATGGTTCGCCAGCGACTGTCATGAATACAAATGTAAAATTTGACTATTCGAATGTTGTTTAGCTGCTTTTTATACAGATACAATGCTCTGTTCGTTATAAACTCCCTTGAAACTGGATAGGCATTATGGTGGTTATCAGAGACTGCGATCTCCCTGGTCCCAGTGCATTGTGGTTGAAAGTACATTATTTTCTACTTCGATATTTCTCACTCACGTAGTCTGGTATCCTGTGTTTCTTGCGAATTAACTGTGAAAAGCCGTGGCAACAATATGCTTCGTTAACGGGCCTTTTAGAATTTCATTGCAGGTAATCAGCAGCACATATGTAAGAAGCTGCGAACTCATTAGAAGAGTTTCAAAAGGCGAGGATCTTATACATTGTTAACAGTGACAACCTTTTTCACATGCCAGTATGTGGCTACGTTCATATGCAGAGGAAAAGTCGGAGAATGAAACATTGTTTATTAATGAGACAACTTTGTGGAACTTTCATCTAGCCTGTATGTTTCGCTCTAATATTTTGTCCCTGAGACCACTAACAAAGTATTGTCAAATGTATCCTTGTAGTATGATTCGATGGCACAATTACTGGCAGTTAGTTATATTATGTATGCGTAATAGCCATGGTATTTTCTGCACCATTAACGTGCTCCGCATTTCTAAAGAAGTGTAAACTAGGATGACTGAATTTTTTGAATACTTAAGTCGTATATGGTCACGCATGTTAATTATTTAAATGCTTAATTTATGCAAGTGAATTTAATCTGTATAACTTTAGGGCAACTCTAAACAGTAGGAACCCAAACCGAAACTCACAGACGACCTTGAAAAACCAATCAGGTGACTGTTATTTCTAGAAGTAATTGTGGATGCTCTACAACTCTACTGTGATTCCTAATCGCAGTGCTGGTGTATTATTGCCTATTATCCAGCGCTTAGTGCTGCCCGGGACCACTATTCACACAGACGAATGGAGTAGTTATGGTCAGTTGTTGAATCTCGGGTATATTCATCATGTAGTCAATCACACAGGCGGTTTTCGCAATCCTTTGGATGGAACTCATACTAATTGCATCGAAAGTTTATGCAGCCACCTGAAAAAAGGATTAGGTTCGTGAACGGATCAAGAGATCCAATGATATACAGATATCTGGTTGAGTTTATGTACAGAAGTTGATTTAACATGAGTCTAAAGATTCCTATGAGAAACTGGGAGATTTTTTTGCAACATACACAAGAACTTTATCTATTTTTTAACATTGCTTTACTTCTATATAAACGATTTTTTACAATTATGCGCTGTATCTTTTGAGCATTCTGATTAGTCGAAGTTGTCCTTAACAAGGTCGTTTGTGCGTTCGTAGGTCGTTTCGGTTTGGGTTCTTATTGTTTAGAGTTGCCCTGTTTACTTGAATTGCTGAAGAATTTAAACGTGACGCAATTCGGACACTGCGAAGTTTCCATCGAATAATGGGGGATACTTCCCAAACGAAGACTTACTTCTTGGACTGTGCTTAGCCTATACATAGTAATAAACTTGTTTGCGTTGCAGCAAAATAAAATTTTCTATCTAATATTCTTGTGTTCTATTTGTTCTGCATGCGGTGGGAGTACGGCATGCTAGACCGGTACTCCCTAGGATATGAACTCGTTATTATACGTAGGTGTAACTCTGTAGGAACACTATCGATCGATATAAGTGGTGAATTATAAGTACTTTAGTCAAGCCTAAAGTTACGCGAGTACGTCTCCTAAATCTGTAGAAAACAAAGACTAAAATACCGGACTTCAGCATTTGAAAAATAAGAATAGAGCTTAGGCACTGCAGTTGATTTCAACTTCGTATAAGTTTAAGTGTATTCAAAAGTAGTGCATTACTATTATTTCACTTAAAGCGTGATGTCAAACCATATGATTACGGGTGTTGACGTATAGTGTAAAATGAAGTCTACACGAGACAAATAATTGAATAGGTTGAGCTGTAGCAATCGCAGTAAGATCTCGCTTACGTTGAATTATGCTAACAATTACTTTCTCAGGTCTCATTTATAAGTCAGGCCTCCATCTCGTCATGATGACAAATTTAGTTTCACTCAGATAGAATAAGAAAAGTATGGTAAGCAGGATGTTAAATATATTTAATGAAAAATAATAAGCAAATATCATTACACAACGGTTTTTCGTAATTATTTCGCCAATATCAAATTGCTGTGACCAGGTTGACTGACGTTACTTGACATCTACAAATAAGTGAATAAAGTGTGTTTTTTAAATCGCTGAAGTTAGTAAAAAGTAATATAAAAGTTAAACGCCTTATATTTACCTACCTTTACTCAAAACGGCTCATTCTCCTTCCTCATTCTTTGGTCATGACAGCATTCTTCTGTGGTTTTCACTCACACATCGTCCACCTTCTAAAGTATAGCACCAAGCAAGTAATAATAATCTACTATGTCGTATAAACGGGTGTTTACAAGGAATGCATGCCATTTCTACAGGTACAATAAGTTATGTTATAAATTGTAATCGTGAAGTATCATAAATTAATACTTTTTCAAAAGTTTAAATTGTTCAGTTATTGTACAAGCAATTAGAACAGGTTATCATAAATGTTAAACTTTAAACCCTTCACAATGAACACTGTATATTTGGATAAGTGCTATGCCCTCACGTAATTAAAAGCCATTTCAGGAGGAGAACAACGTCCTGAGAAACTGCAAAATGGCATAAAATACAATTATCGATAATGCGTCATTGAAAGTCCACCTACAAGATATATACGGCAAGTGGCTATAGAGTCCTTGGAATGGTAGTATACATTTGCAATGTTTAATGCTAACCATATCAGTGAAAGCATGGAAACTATGACGTTTTCGATAAACATGCAGCTTTTTTCAAACACGAAACTGCAGTATTATTTTCTAGCTGTTCAGAATTTTTTCCTTTGATGCAGTTTCTTATCAAAAGTTTGCAGTATTCATAGTGAGTTTATAGGAAACTTTATTCTATATTCATTTTCACCAACTGTCCCTTCACGCACAATAGCATGCAGTAACTATATACACTCAAACATTATAACCTGGAAATCACAAAATCCCTACCGATAACTTGTTTAATAATAAATGCTTTAAAAATATGAGCCATAAGTTCACCTTCCATATCCTTCATAGCCACAAGTAATTCATTAAGGAACTAAGAATATCTTAGTGATCTGAAAATGAATAATTATTAAGACTTAAGTAACAGGTGTAGTAGTTTTAGGATACAGATGGTAGCTACTATTCGACAGAAAGCTGATACTAATTGTAAACAGTCTGACATTTTAGTAGGACCATCTAAACCATTCTTCTTGCCCCAATGCACACTGATATCAACATAATTTGATGACATGTTATGCAGTGAGCAATTACGGTCTTCCGAAGTTCCATGTGACAAAGTAAGTTACACCAGTATCACATCTCTGCCTGAGCAATTTTAACTAGGAACTTCATCGAAATAAATATAATCACCAGGAAATTCAGCAGCTTGTCTCATTCACCGCAGGATCTCTTCGATGTGTTATGGAATATTTCCATCATCACGGATGATAATAAAAGTGTTCAACATCCTCAAAACGTACATGTTTGGGTTGGATTCCCAGCCGACTCGCCCATAAATCTCACCTGGTCAGTAGTAAGCCTGGTAAATAAAGAGGAGAAGTGAGGCTAGCAACCCCACCCTGTAAACAAAAACAATAACACCATTGCAAATGAAACTTCAGAGCTCAAAAAACTTGAAACCTGATGTTAGACTTGGAATGCAAAGGAATAAGATAAGTAGTATTCCACAGTCTGCAACTATGGCTAAGGTCTACAATACACATGGATTTCATTATTTCTTGTACATCGGTAACAGGTGTTTTAGGGTTCACCCTAGTCAGCTAACCTGAACTAGTCGGTTCTTACAAGTAAAAGTTTTAATCTGAGCTCACGGCGAATAATCTCAGTTTTAAACCACAACACAACACAAGCGGAATGACTGCCCTCTCTCTGTTTTAGATCATTGAGGTCTGGTTTCCAAAATCTGTGAGTCATCATCAGCAGTGCTTGCTTGCTAATTAGTCATGTTGTGGTGGTATGATACAGCCAATGTGTGCCAATGGAATATTATTCTCACATATTCCCACAGTTCAATTCGGCATTAGCAACAGAATACGATATATCTATTTGAACATTCTATTTGATGTTAGAGACAGAATACATTTCCCACGGTTATATACTTCATTAGCAAAAGAATACTGTGTATATTTGGACTTTCTATTCCATGTCGTTTGGTGTAAACCAAAATCACACGCTCAGTAATTGGTTAACGAATATAAATTGTAGACATATAAATAGCGGTTTGATCAATGGAAAATATACTTGGCTTCCGTGTCTTGCCTTTTGTTGTTACATTTGATGTCGCTGTCTGCCGACAAATGTAAAGCCTAAGCCCTGCAGTTTTTCCATTATGGGTAAATTTGTTTTGATAAAGTCTCACAGTGTTATACAGTAATGTTTACTGGTGACGTTTCGAGCACAATTTATTGCTCATAATCATATCAAGGTAATCACACGACTTCCTAAATTCATTTAAATAGTTCCGTTGTTAAATGTTAAAAATGAACGAGGAGAATTAGCTATGTTAGATTGTAAAATAAAACGAATAGAAGAAGGCAAACTAGACACTAGTGTTCATAGAAAACCAACGCATCCTAATAGATAATTAGACTTTAATTCATCTCATCCTCTAACTGTTAAGGCAGGCTTAGTTAAGTGTTTAACAAACCGAGCAATGGTACTAAGTAGCACAAAAAAAAGACCTAAATGATGAAATAAAACAGATAGAAGAGGCGTTGGTGTTAAATAACTATCCTTTAAAATTCATCAGGAACATTGAAAAAGACTAAAATAAAAATAAAAAGAACTGTGAAACTAGTAATAATGACATAAATAAGAGAGAAAATAAGTCATCTACAGTTATACCATATAAAGAGGGGACATCTGAGACCCTACGTAGGATTCTCAATAAAGCAGGAATTAGGGTGGCATTTAAACCTACAAACTCACTCAGGGACAAGCTCTGTAGGTTAAAGGACCCAGTTGACCCAATTAGACAAAATAATATAATTTACAAAATACCTTGCAATGACTGTGAGTGAGTCAACTACATAGGTCAAACTAGTAGATCAGGGGTTGTCAGCATGTCAGAACATAAGAATTTAGCTAAGGTAAGAATGGTTGACCCCATTCGCGAAGATAAGTAATTTAGAAAAAAGCTCAGCACTACATACATTAACTCACAACCATACAATAGGGTGGGTGGAGAGGTTGATTACTGAATCCTTGTTCATCGAATTTACTCCCAACACATGCAATAGGAATGAATCATCACTCATACCCGAAATATGGAAAATACTCCTACCAATCAAATCAAGTGAAAATCAAGTGAAAGACAACGGAACTATATAAATGAATTTAGGAAGTCGTGTGATTACCTTGATATGCTAATGAGCAATAAACTGTGCTCGAAACGTCATCAGTAAACATTACTGTATAACACTGTGAGACTTTATCAAAACAAATTTACCCATGATGGGATTACACTCTACCACAGTGCACAAGTTTTATTCTTATACCCTGCAGTTTTTGATAGAGACGTATGGATCTTCTTGAAGGACTTCGAGGCTGTTGCGCAATTGAGTGGCGTTCAAGACCCGTCAGCGATGAGGCTGGTACTTGGAACGCTGCTGGAAGTTCGAACGACGGCAGCATATGATAGTGTAAGGCGGAACACCGGCGAATAAGAGCCAGGGTTATGCAAAATGCTGACAAAGTGGGAAGGACCATACATGGACACCGTGAGAAGGGGTCACGTATATACAATCAGAAATGCAAACAAAGAGGAGCGAGTGAACGCCAGCGATCTCCGGAACTCGATACAGCCAGACAAGCTAACAAAGCCGCCAGCACCAAGAAGATCAAACCGACTTCAGTCGAAAGTTTTTGACAGAGGGACGAGTGTGATACAGCCAATGTGTGCCAACGGAATATTATTCTCACAGTGTTACTGAGTGGCATATTTTGTTTACTCCTAGCGCCTCCCCCCTCCTTCGCCCTCAGGTCGTAATCTATAATCTTCACTAAGCGGTTTACAGTAGAAAGGAGCTATCGACATTTCAGCTAGATAGGTTATTTTTCATATGTACTCGGAAAACATTTTTAAAAATCTCCAAGGTTGTCACAAAATGACGTTGGTTAAAAACAACCCATTGAAAAACAATTAGTATTATTCAACATCTGTTTCGTACTATTTATTGATTTTTCAGTAGTATGTCCTCATCATAAGAGTTCAAAAGCGGAGGACTCAAGTTATCATTCTGTTAACCCATAGTGTTCAACGTCTCTTGACCTGTGATGTAATAACACTCATCATGCGATTCGTTTTCTCCCACTGGGATTCACATTCAAACCATTTACAATTTTTGTATGATCGTTTCAAATCATTTATGTTTTCCCCGTTATAAATTCTCTCTTCTATGAGTGTGTATCATTTAAACGGAATATTCCTGTTCCTCTGTTTTTCTTGTTGATAGATTCAATTGTTCAGTTGTCAGTGGATACTCCGAGACATCTACTTTATACGCGTACAGAAGATTCTCGGTTAACAGTTTATGAATTTACAGATAAAATCTCTGGTTCTTTTTCTCGTCTGTCCACATTATCAGCTTCAGATTTAGCCTATCAAGCTTCGTGTATTGTACGTTCTGTAGATAAGAATCAATTTAGAAAGTAAGTAGTCTGAAGAGAGTAAATTCTATCATCTTTGGAGTATTTCGTTGTCTGTGAGACTCAATATCACTGGCATATTATACTCCAATATTTTCAGGCAAAAAAGATTATTTCGATGTGTGCGTATAGTCACATTTCAGCACCAGTCGGAGGGTATCATTGAAGACCAACATGGAGCACTGGACATTCTATTTCGTTTCAGTTTGAGACTCTTAAACAGTGTGCACCTGTTGTAACCGTAGGGGAATTAAATGAGGTACGTTGTTGCCTTGTTCTGTCTGCGCCTGACTAATATGCCTATCTGCTTCTGGTACCTTCCGATTCAGCGAACCACGCAAATATCAAAAGACAAAGTCTGGTCTCTGACTGTGTATTGTAGTACAACAACTACGACTACGACGACGACAACGACAAATAACTTATTTAGGAAATGGTATTTATACAATTTTACAACCAATAGAGACAGCTAACAGTATTTGAAATAATTGGTCGTAATAGTCAATAACAAAATGCGTGGGAATGATGATATACCACTTATGCGAGATTAACAGTCATTAAGATAATTGAACAATAACAAAGTGCCTGGGAAATGATAATATAACACATATGCGAGATTAACAGTCGTTAAGATAATTGAACAATAACAAAGTGTGTGGGAATTGATGATATACAACTTATGCGAGATTAACAGTCGTTAAGATAATTGAACAATAACAAAGTGTGTGGGATCCTATCAGCACCCATGACTCCTTACCAGGAATCGACCCCATGACTGAATCAACATTGTAGAGGTTGCTACTGCTTTTCAAAAATATTGAAGTACTTGGTAGAATGTGAGTCATTGACACAGAGGTGTGGAGTGCACTCACGTGTTCCGGGGTTCTATTCCCGGCCGACTCACTCCCGAATCTCGCCTAGCTTGTGATAAGCCTGGCAAACAGGGATAGTTGCGCATGAGACTAGCAACCTCACCCCGTAAAAATAAAACAACTTCTAACGAAATTTCAAACTGAAGCTTGAACCTCCCTATGTTCCACTGGGGATGAGAAGTAATAAGAATGTGGAATGTGGGACCGAGATATTCATTGCAGCGTATTATTCTGCTAACTGCTGTGATTTTCATCGAGCTCTAAAATGAGCTGTAATAGATGGTTTTGTGAATTAAGTGATCCAACAGTGTTGAGTTTTTCTCCACCTTATCAGTAAACTTTTGTGGAAGCATCCTTTTATACTAGTTACCTGAGCACCCACTTGGTACACTATAGACGGCGAGAAACTCTCAGCGTCAAAACACAATAACAGTACATAGAAAAGAAGTAGGATATCTAATGCACAGCCTCACCAAAACAGGCGAGCATACTCTGTGAAGGGCATTTATGGAGCATCCATGACTTCATTATTACTTTAAGACAGAAATTACTACATGTTTACCACACTGATTACGATTCTCAGCCATATTTTATGATGACATCTTGAATAACAGAATCAAATTGTTTCTAGGAACTCAACAAGAGAGTTGTGATGCACCGAAAAATGCTATTCCAGTATAGCTATCCTTCATCCCATAGTTCCACATCATGAGTTGGCTACTCCTCTTCATTTTCCATCCACTCCCAGGGACTAGCAAACATGTTTCTTTTACAGGAATTTCATCATGAGCTGACATCGGTTAGAGAACTATTGGAAAAACAGTTGAGGGTACTGGACAGCTGTTTCGTTCTAGTTTGGGACTATTGGATCGGGTCCCAGTGGCTTAATGGTCTACGGGTTCACCTTGTAAGCGGAAGTTCCTGCATTCAAATATCGATGGGGAAGCATACTAGTTGGTTTTCCAATGGTTCCCTAACTGATGTTAACACATGATGAAAATTCTGTAACCAGTCAAAACCCTGCAAAGCAACACTACAAAGCAACACGCTGTTGTCATTTTGGGTTACTGAAAGATATTAGCGATTAGTGTGTCATTTTCAATGAAGCTCACCTAGTCAGTGTTAGTTTGTTACTGCTAAGCTAGGGTGGTTTTTTTTCTGAGCAGTAAAATCTGAAGCAACTAGTCTCAGGTCTAGGAATAAAGTTCCGAGATGTGAACGTTACTCACTCTATTCTTTAAGAACACCTACCCTACTGTTATTATGTAGCATACAATAAAAGAGTTGAAATCTCGTCAGTAGACATTTAACCACGTTGAATTCACAATGTCCTACTGTGTAAGTTCAAGTTGTATATCACTGAAAATACCCATTGAGTCATGAAGAAAATAAAAGACAAATTCAGCGAAGAAAATTTTTTTTATCGACCAAATCATCTTCAGAGGTTATACAGTTGTATTTATATTTGCCAAAAATGTATAGCAGTCCATTATGGAGTAATAGGGTGTGTGTGTGTGACATAACTGACATAATTACCCTGGAGTGGCTTCAAAAGTAAAAATAAAAGTTACACATTACGTAATACTCAACTGCACAAAGGAAGAAAGGGTTAGGAATTTGATGAGGTTAAAATTGTTATTGAGTGAGTAGAAAGGTAGTTAAGTGCCCATTTAACTAGTGTGAAGAGAGTGAGAAAATGTACAATAGGAACATATGAGCATGATTTAATAGTGAATTAATTATTAAAAAATAAAAATTTACAGGGAACGATTAATGAAGAGATTAGGACCATGGTAGAGTAAAAGACTGGACAAGCTTTCCCTGTATACAGAGTTCGGGATTCTTTTGACGAATTGCCAACGCCTCCAAAATACACAAAAACAGAAACCTAACCCCCTTTGTACCATTTCGCCTCACCTTGCAGATAACCTTGAAAGACGACTCTGGTGGAGCTGTGGCTTGTGTTCACCAAGTGCCCGAGAATTGAGCTAGTAACTGTCTTGCATTGTCCTTTTGCTAACCATGCCGGATAATGTTCAGAGATGAGTTTGCTAAGTGTGAGCTTTGTGCGGCCAATATAACTAACTCCACAGGAACAAGTGAATTTATAAACACACAATGAAATGGCTCGTCCAAGGCAGCAGTTTATCCTTCACACATCCATTGATCATTTGTCGGCTGTAGAAATTGATCCGTAGTTCAGCCGAAAAGAAGGCTTTCCTCAGTGATCTGGATAAGCCGTGGTTCTTCAGAATCTCAGCTGTGGTATCACCATTAAATTCAACGTTAATAAATAGCAGTTTCTTCGACACCGTCTGGGTTCATTCGGGTTTTTGCTTTACTCTTATGTTTTTCTCCATGAATCTTGAGGGATATGCATTTCCCATGAGGATTCGTCTGAGTCTTTCCAGTTCACCATCGATTGTATCACTGGTACATATCCTTCTTATTCTTGAGGATAAGGAGTGGGTCAGATTCCTCTTTCTTCTCAAAGGGACCCAACTATGAAAATCCATGTATTGACCATTCCATGTTGGTTTCCCAGTGAGTGATGATTCCACTGCTAGTCACCATCCACCAATTAAATTCTAATTAAATGCCCAGACATCGTCGAAGCATCTGCACATGAAACCGACATGTCAACATGAGACCGAGAACTTCGGTACAATCAATCGACGGGAAAATCTAAAATTCAATTAAACTAGTGGAGAATCTCAAAAGCTTAGGACAAATTGAAGTAATCAAGGAAGATGGTGTGCAACAGCCCAATGAAAGCTCCACAGATAGTTCATCCAGATCATGGTACGCAAGCACATCAAAATCATCTATCTGAGCTAAAAATCTTCTGCATTATGCATCTAAATAATAAAATGTAAAGCTAATCATTGCCAGCAATATACTTAAAAATGCCTGTCATTCCGTCAATAAGCGTCTGTCTCTTAGATGTCAGAAAAGTCATTAGGTTTTCCTCATTTGTATCGATGATGCTCCGATGAATACCACTAAATACAAAATATGCTCTTTCTAGGCTCTTTCCAATACTACTGGTTATTAGGTCATAAATTTATGAATCGTAGGTTGAAGAAGGCAAGTCAGGTAGTGTTATTGGAAAACGCGTGCCCACTAACTGCTATATAATTAATATGACAATACCAACCAACCTTAAAAATAGGATTTTCAGCAGAAATAATGTCTTTAGTGGTGAAGTAAAAAGAAACAAGCACTGCAACAGGCTTAGCTAGTGAGTGAGTAAGTGAGTACTGAGAAATCGCAATGTAGAGCCAGTGTAAGGACAAAAGCAATAGTTCCTTGATTGGGTTTGATGTTAGTAAATTAAAACAAACAGACAGACCTACGTACCTACCAATTAATCGATCAGCGAACGTGAACGTTTTACACAGAATAATAATAAAATAGGTAGTATGATATGGCTACAGGCTTGTCACCAGAGAATTACATACATGATGGTGTATGTATGATTGATCTATTTGACCGGATAAGATTATTTTTTATCGCAGGTGTGATGTGATAGTACGTGTTAAATAAGACTACTACTACAACTACTCTAATTGTAGTATTAGGAAAATATAAATGAACCCCATTCCACCCACCCTGGTAGGGAGAAAGGGAGGGAGAAATGACAAATAACTGTGACAGACGGAGAGGGTGGTGGGTGATAAGTCAATTATTATCACTTTGATACCATAATCATCATCATCGTCTTGTCTAGACTTCTTCCTAATAAGTATGATTGCAGTTCAGTTCAGTTCAGTTGAGACAAACGAGGTCAAATATGAAATGCGACAGTGAAATAAATTTATAAACCAAATAGATGGTGGGGTAGGGAAGATGGGTTTGATGTAGTGTAGTGAATTGTAGTATAATGCATTCTACTAGCGATGAATTGAAATATATCTCGTCAGTACAATGTTACGAAATTTGATGATAACAGTTCAGTAGTTAAAATGAGGTCGAAAATGTTAATTTTCTATAGTTTGGTTTGTAAGCATTAGATATGTTTACGAGTTGATCACGGACTGATATCAGTCAGAGAACCATTGAAAACCAGGGAGTACTGGACAGCTACTGTTTCATCCTAGTTTGGGAATCATCGGCAGTACGCACCCACTGGGACCCGATTCAATGGCTCATGAATTCTAACTTCTACCAATTCGTGATTTAGCGCGACCCCAACTATTGTCGTTGGTGGGACATCCATCCAAACACGTGACATCTAATTGAACCTCACTGGTCACGACTTCTCACTAGAACTCAAGGAAGCTCCATCCTGTAGCAAGTCACTAGCGAGCATCGGATTAGTTTTCTATAGTTTGGTTTGTAAGGATTGAATCGGGTCCCAGTGGCTGAATGGTATACGAGCTTGCCTTGTAACCGGAAGGTCCTGGGTTCGAATCCCAGTGGGTGCGTACTGCCGATGATTCCTGAACTAGGATGAAACAGCAGCTGTCCAGTATTCCCTGGTTTTCAATGGTTCTCTAACTGATATCAGTCCGTGATCAACTCGAAAATGTTAAACCAAGAATTTATGAGAAATAGAAAATGCACTGTCGGTTGACTACGGTTGTCTTGATTTGATGATAACGATTCACTTAGGCTTATGATGCTGATGATGACAAGCCTTTTAGTGAAAATGAAACAAAAAGAGATATTAGAATACAATTTCGGTTGCATACTACTATAGATGAAAATATATAATGTACTTGTCATGAATAGATGAACGAAATGTAACGAAGAATTTAGATTCCATCTGACTAAAAGTTAAAGCGAACCAAACTACAGAGGGGGATGTGTGGGGTTAAAATTGAAATGTCCCACAGAGTTGAAATAGGATACTTGTCATAAATGATAGGTAAAATGCTGTTAATAGATGTTTCGTTTGCAGACCACTACCGTCACATATCAGGTCACATATATGCAAACCTAACTAACTAATACAAACGAAACAAAGGGGGGAAACGTGTGAACAGGAACATGTGAAATAATAATAATAGTCACTTTATTCGCAACAACAATAATTATTTTAAAAAATAGAATTTTCAGAGTTTTCATGCGTATTGCAACAATTTGCTTCCTTTTGTAATTTTGTACTTACATAATATTTAAAGTAGTAATAATAATAATATTAATAATGAAACCATTATAAACAGGATGTCGGTGGAAACATAATGAAGTATAAGTGGATAGTAGCATAGATAATTTTTTCTGATATCTGACTTTTCATGTGAAACCTGTGCTAAATATGTTATGGTAGAATGTTTGTGTTTAACAGCTGTACGAGCGTAAATTCTTATGAAGGTTTTACTGGTTTTATCAGAAGAGATACAAGGCAAAAGTTGAGAATCACAAAGGGGATGTTCAGTATGAGACAAGATAAATTTAGCCAACTACCTATAAGAATTGAAGTGCCTATCAATAACCATGTCAGTTAATTGACTCAAAGGCACACCGCTAACCCTACTTAAAATCTTCAGTGCTCTACGTAATATGATGTGGAGTTAGATTGGGAGATATTGAAGATTATGCAGAAAGTTGTAAGACAGGAAGACGTGAAAGACAACGGTTACAAGATGCAGCTTTTAGTGATTGGGATTTCTGGAAAGGTGAATGCGCATCTAGGGAAGAGGTGCCAAGGGATGGATAATACAGTACCTTTGTTGTATTTCTCCCATGTCGTCGTTTCAAGACACTGTTGTCAAGGTATATAATAAAAATGAAGACACTAACAAGGACACCTTGCCAACGCCTGGTTATTACCACACCGGACCGGAGAGGTAAGTAAGTACCATTTTCTCTGTCTTACAAATTTTTGAAGAATGCAAAGACATATGATAAAGATTTTGATTGCTTGCATCAAACCACAAGATTCAGATTTAAATATATTTATTTATTTATTTGATGACTTCATAGCCCCAATTCCAAGGTATGATCAACCTAATTAAATGGCATTCATTATTTTCAGTAATTTGATTCCTCCTAACTGGCATTCTTCATCTCTTCTCCTCTTGGCAAAATGACGACAAGTGTATCTAACCAACCAGTTACCATATTAGTTTGTTTATTTGATATATCACACAGTGAAACAGTATTATTTACTGGATGACGTTTCGAACAAAATTTATTGTTCATAATCATATCAATTACAATCACACGACTTTGACACTTGAGTTTTATAGTTTTCTTTGTTCTCTCCTATTTGTCGTTTGGGTAGTAGAATTTTCCAGATATCGGGGACAGGTGATGAATCATTCCTATTACATGTATTTGTAGTTGATTCGATAAACAAAGCTTCTGTTATCAATCTCTCCCTATACCCTGTGACATTAGATTTTAAAACTGTCATCCTATCCCATCCTATTGTGTGGTTGTGTGTAACTGCATGTAGTGCTATAGCTGAACTATTCTCTAGATTTCTTATCTTATTCGGGTCAACCAATCGAGATTTTGCTAGGTTTTTATGTTCAGCTAGTCTGACTGCCCATGTTCTACTAGTTTGACCTATGTATTTGACCTGACAATCATTCCAGCAGGGTATGAGATAAACTAAATTGTTTTGTTTTAAGGGCTCCACAGGATCCTTTAACCGACAAAGCTTGTTTTTAATTGAGTTTGTGGGTTTGAATGCCATTTTTATTCCTGCCTTGTTAAGAATTCTGCGTAAGGCTTCCGAGATTCCTTCCTTGTATGGAATTACTACTGATGATTTAGATTTCTTATTATTGGTGTCGTCATTAATATTATTATTATTATCACTATTATTATTAACATTATTATTATTATCGCTATCGCTACTACTATCATCATTTATTTTATTTTTATATTTCCTTACATATTTCTTGATTAATTTATCCGGGTAATTATTAAGTTTCAAAGCTTCTTTTATGTGTATCAGTTCATGTTTTAGATTTTCTTTGGTACTACTTAGTTTTTGTGCTCTGTCATTTAAACATTTCACCAGTCCTATTTTTAATGACATAGGATTGGACGATCGGAAGTCTAAATATCTGTTTGAGTGTGTGGGTTTCCTGTAAACACTAGCGTCAATCATTTCTTCTAAATGGATCAAAACTTGGTGCTTGTGTCATCAAAAGCATTTCATACAGCTTGCTGAAGACTTTTGTCAACAGCTACCCCATTCACTGGCTCCATACTCAAGATCAGTTGTCTGTGCAGAAAGAATTAGTAACAAGAAAATCTGTCATTGAACCAAATGAAGAATCTTCTGCTCAAAAAATATGTAGAAAAACAATTTGAAGATAGATCGAACAGACACTAAGGAGACCATTGGCTGATATCGCGTGCAATGCAGCCGTCGCTCGAGTGGAACTCGAATGGAAAACGAAGAGTTTGGCATATGTCTGAGGGTGACATGGAGGAGACCATGATTCGAGTTAATGAGAGTCTATGAGCAATCGTGGTATAGCTAAAGAGGACTGTAGAGAAGAGGACAAAGTGAAGATGTTGTGTTAAGGCCTTATTTTCCATTCCATATGATTGTTACTATTTGTAGGAATACTTGTACAGATACCGATAAATGTACTTTAGGTCTGAAGTCGTTGTGTATTCCTGTTTCAGTAGATTGGTCTGTAGAAATAGGCAGCTGTCGTATAATATTGTTGTCCAGCGATATTCTGCATCAACATGCCGGTGTCCAGCTTTAGTGTGCCCATACCAATCTCAGTGTTATTGCGAAATATAAAAGCGGAGACAACATCAAAAAATGTATATGCGATTCAGACTAGTTACAGCTTCTTTCTGTAGAGCATACCAAAATATCTTCAGTCATGTGCAATCGAAGAGTATATTTCAAAAATATTTTAGCATGATTTAACGTCATAAAATCTGCGTTACTATCAAATAGTTTTAACTTAGATAAAAGATAATCAACTAACTCAAAAATATTCATTATAATAAAGGTTGTTCTTTTGTATTTCCCAGTGAATGAATGAAAAACAAAACGATATTGTTGTGTTTACTGACGTTTCGCTGTTCAATGCTGCTGCTTTTAGATGTTTGATGGTATCGATGTTCGCGAGTTGTACGGATTATACTAACGCAAGATCTTATACCAACAACCACTATAGTGTTCGTTCTTCGAGTACCAAATGGTAAAGCAAAAGACCAGATTTTGTCGTCCAAAGTACGTATTATATTTCGGGACAAAATCGCGGGTAGGAATGAATGCTTAGCTAGCTAGTAATCGTGCACGCACGTGACACGACGGAGCACCAAATGGCGGGGATGCTTGACCGTAAGCCTTCAGCTAAACAAGTCGACTTAAACAGTGATGGTCAGCATCCAATGTTGAGTGATGATTGCTGTGGTTAATAATTTTGGGGAATTATTTACCGCTACATGCTAACAGCTTTATCAAAGTAGTATTATTAAACCAGAATTTACAAAATCTCCTCAGCTTATGTATAATAATTTGATCATCGTTCCTAAGCATGGAGGCATTTTTCGTTATAAAATTGACCAATTGGTGAAGGTAACAAAACCAGAAGATAGTTTCTTTCAAAAATACGAAAAAAGCAAAGTGATAGAATCAACCATTCTGCTGTCATTATTTCATCATCTCTATTTCGATTGGTTAATTCTGCACAGAAGAAAATAGTTAGAGTGAAAAATTCTTTTCAATAAATTCTTCTTCAGGCTCTACAATTATAAATCCATTAATTTAAGCAAGCATACAATAGCCAGCCAGCCAGTAGTGGCAAATTAGCATCATATCAGAAAGTGTACAGTGAATAGGAGTGAGAGGACAATTTGAAAAGTTAAAGACATATTTTTCAGGATTCTGTGGAAACGATGAAACAGCTTTTAGATAGTTTCAGGCATTTTGTTACTCGTGTAGTAGTATCGTCGCAACTTTGTTTGTATGACATTAGATACATAATCCTGAAACGTTTGTCATTCATCGTCAGGTAGTTCATATAAAGCATGGGTTCTGTGAGATGTGTTCCACTCAAGTTCGGGTAGGCGCGAGCGGATAGTGTCGATGTGACTCAGTGTATGACGTTTTAGTGTCTTTGAATTAGGGCGAATATGATTCTGACGGAAATTCCTACATTCCTGTTTTGGATACGCATGCTTATCGATGCATCGTTTCAGAAGACTCAGCTCCGTGTTAGCTTCAGCAAACTTAGCAGAAAAACGCAGGAATTTATCCAATTCCTTCACTGTTAGAGAGACCTTGGAGTTATCCAATGAACGAAATATTCCCATATTAAGTTACAAGAAAAAGACATAAACAGCGAAGGAGATTTTCTTCTCGACGATTTGCAGGCGGGATTTCAGTGGTTACAGGATTGATCACGACCTGACATCAGTTCTAACGCAGTTGGGTGGACACCGTTAATGAGACTTGGAGGCTAGGACGAAGCAGACGTACAGTGCTCCCAAGCATTACAATGGTTCTCCAACTTCCGTCAGCTTGTCATCAATCCTGCAAGAAATCAAATCCCTGAGAATCGACATTTGACAATTACAAAATATTTTCAATACTTGGCTTGTAAGGATTTGACTTGTTTTTACGAGTTGATCACAGATTGATATCAGTTAGAGAACCACTGAAAACCAGGGAAGTCACGAATTGGTAGGAATGAGAATTCATGGGCTGACCATTGAATCGGGTCCCAGTGAGTGACTGAATGGTATACGAGCCAGCTTGCCTTGTAACCGGAAGGTCGTGGGTTCAAACCCTGGTGGTGGGTGTGTACTGGCGGCGATTCCCTAAAAGACTAGGATGAAACAGCTGGCTGTCCAGTGCTCCTTGCTGGTTTTCGATGGTTCTCTAACTGATATCATTAATCCGTGATCGAACTCGAAAAAGAAATCTAATCTTTACAAACCAACTCATGATAATAAAAGCTTGCCAAAAATGTTTATGAATTTCAGTAATGGCCACATCAGATCCCCTATTGTTTATCTTCTCATACAAACACCTACACATCTGACTTGCGTCAAATTTGACTATGATAAAATTCTACTGGTCGTTTGTTTGAATTTTATAATAAATCAAGGGACATGCGGTTTTTGCGTGTTTTTAAAAGGTGGCATTTATATCATGCCATGATTACCATCCTGAGAAGGATGTTAAAGGTAGTTAGTAGGACTAGTGGAGTAAAACCCAGTCAGCTCGTCACTACATTAGTTGATAGGCATCTGAATACATGCAAAAATGGTCTAAAACCATACTCTTCGACCCACAACACCCCCTCTATTCCCAACTCTCGCTTTGTATCTCATCAAGTAGAACCAGAAATCAGTATAAAATAATCTACGCTCGTACAACCAAGTACAGGAACTCAACGATACCATACTTGGCCCGTGTTCTAACCGACAGAGACAATGTTAAGCGCGAAACCTATGACTTGCTTTGTTGTTAATAACATAATTTTAGGCTCTTTTATTTCTCTCTTATTTTGTATTCTATAGTGAACTCCTCCTTAAACATGCTTAGCTACCTAAATTATTAAGATTGGCTTACTTTTTGTACTTTACTGTATTCCTTCTTTTGTGTATCTACTGGTTCCGACTATATTAGCACTATGAGTAGCACAAAATTTTCTTGTCATTAACCATCATGTAATTATTAGTCTTTGTGGTTGTGTTTTCTTATTTATTTTTGTTTCGGCAATATTAACTGACAATCATTGGTTGTGAACGCCATTGTCACCACCTTAAAAATTTTGTATTATTCAGGATTACTCACTCTACCACTACAAACACTGCATTAGACCTGACAATAAAAAACAAAACAACAACCCTGAAATGTTATTTTATTGATTGTTTAGAGTTGTTTCAACTAAATTAACTGATCATCTTGGCGGTAAGCATTCTTAAATATCATTTCATAACTTCTTGTATGACTAGAGCTTTACTGTCACCATGCATAATCATATCATAGCTTCCACTACCCAATATTGAGTTATTATTATATGCTGTTTATTTTCCTTTCTACTTCTTGGTATTTTTTCGCATTTTTAAAAAATTATTTTGTGTTTTTCCCGTGTTTCTTTTGCTGTTGGTGTCTTTATATTTATTATTTTGAAATACCCCTTTTAAATGTTTGATAAAATTAGATGCAAATATTGTAGATATGTGCTGAAAATTCCACACTGTACCACTAGTCCTGTTTCTGGAATAAAGCAAATTATTATTTTTTTTTAAATTATTACACCTTCGCTTAAGGCATTTATTTCTTCACCCTTATCTAGAACACAGTTTGTTTCAAAAATACGAAAAAAGCAAAGTGATAGAATCAACCATTCTGCTGTCATTATTTCATCATCTCTATTTCGATTGGTTAATTCTGCACAGAAGAAAATAGTTAGAGTGAAGAATTCTTTTCAATAAATTCTTCTTCAGGCTCTACAATTATAAATCCATTAATTTAAGCAAGCATACAATAGCCAGCCAGCCAGTAGTGGCAAATTAGCATCATATCAGAAAGTGTACAGTGAATAGGAGTGAGAGGACAATTTGAAAAGTTAAAGACATATTTTTCAGGATTCTGTGGAAACGATGAAACAGCTTTTAGATAGTTTCAGGCATTTTGTTACTCGTGTAGTAGTATCGTCGCAACTTTGTTTGTATGACATTAGATACATAATCCTGAAACGTTTGTCATTCATCGTCAGGTAGTTCATATAAAGCATGGGTTCTGTGAGATGTGTTCCACTCAAGTTCGGGTAGGCGTGAGCGGATAGTGTCGATGTGACTCAGTGTATGACGTTTTAGTGTCTTTGAATTAGGGCGAATATGATTCTGACGGAAATTCCTACATTCCTGTTTTGGATACGCATGCTTATCGATGCATCGTTTTAGAAGACTCAGCTCCGTGTTAGCTTCAGCAAGCTTAGCAGAAAAACGCAGGAATTTATCCAATTCCTTCACTGTCATAGGGTCCTTGGAGTTATTCAATCAACGAAATATTCCCATATTAAGTTAAAGAAGAAGACATAAACAGTGAAGGAAATTTTCTTCTCGACGATTTGCAGGTGGGATTTCAGTGGTCACAGGATTGATCACGACCTGACATCAGTTCTAACGCAGTTGGGTGGACACCGTTAATGAGACTTGGAGGCTAGGACGAAGCAGACGTACAGTGCTCCCAAGCATTACAATGCTTCTCCAACTGCCGTCAGCTTGTCATCAATCCTGCAAGAAATCAAATCCCTGAGAATCGACACTTGACAATTATAAAATATTTTCAACAGTTGGCTTGTAAGGATTAGATTTGTTTTTACGAGTTGATCACAGATTGATATCAGTTAGAGAACCACTGAAAACCAGGGAAATCACGAGTTGGTAGAAATGAGAATTTATGGGCTGACCATTGAATCGGGTCCCAGTGAGTGACTGAATGGTATACTGGGTTCGAATCCCGGTGTTTGCGTACTGCTGAAGAGTCCCAAACTAGGACGTAACAGCTGTCAATCACTCCCAGGTTTTCCCATGTTTCTCTAACTAATGTCAGCTCATGATGAAAATCCTGAAACCAATCAAATCCCTACAAACCAACACTTGAATATTTCACAGAAATTGGCAGTTTGTTTATTTCCAAATATATTTCCTCTTCATTCACAATTTACATGTACATAAAGCAATAATCTGAAGTACAATGTTAAACTTTCGACACTAGTAACAACCAATCAGCAAACGACCTTGAACGGTCCAATCACATGAAAGAGGCGTTTATGATAATTGGAAAGGTATATTTATAGAAAAATGCATACAAAAAGGATAAAACTGTTACTATGGGTATCTTTCCCGAACATGGGACAGAAATATCTCCCAATTCAGCATGGGACTGTCCACAAAGAAGTCACACCACATTCTATGCATATATTCATCTAAATGAATACGCTGTTTCAATACCCAGTAGTTGCAGTAATGCAAAATCTGGGGTAGGGAGAGATGCGACCTAGCAAAAAAGGGTCCTACGAAATATTAAAATTAGCACCTTACCCTCTCTAATACTAACTTGCTTCCAGCATATTCCACAACGATGGACAAATCCATCAGTTGACCTGCTATAGCTTTTTAGAGTCGTTACACCACCATACGAACAAATTCTCTCCTTTCGAAGCAAGCCTAAGTCCAGGCAATACTGTAAGACACTATCCTCCTCGAATTGCAAACGTAACCTTGTAAGGGCACGCATTGGAAATGAATCAAGCGCTATACAACATTGAACTACGTTTGTGGATCTCATTGGGTAATTCGAAGTCGTTCGTTGATTGGTAGTTACTGGTGTCTAAAGTTTTACTTGGCCCATTATTTGTTGAAGTGTTGTTGCGCATGAAGACATCAATTCTGTACACTTTTTCTTTATTTCCTTTAAGAATTGCATAGCGTATAAAGGGAAACTAATTAAATATGCGCGTGAGTTCATGTACTGGTCATCTGATATAAATACAAGATTAAAACAATAAAATATGAAGCAGACTGTAAGCATTTTGATAGAAAGTAATTTTGGTAGTCCAGTGATTTAAGCAGGCCACCAGATGAAAGAAGCAATAAAAAGATGCTTCCCTGAAGCTAAGCTGGTAATGCTATACAGCACCACATGCTTTATAAGCCAATCCAAACAGGATGTCACCTCCAACTGCATTGATTATTTTTACATGAACTTGGGGTAGCAAGTGCATTGGATGGATAGAAAGAAGGAAGGGCTTCTATCCGATGTTTTCAGACCATATCCCAATAAAATTATGTCTAAAAGGAAGCAGATATTCGCAGATTGTAGTTATCAGACATCTTGTGGACATGGATCATTTCGTCAAGATTTCTAAATTCTTCACAATAACAAAGGTATAAAAAGGCAGTAAATTTACTACAATCTGCCGAAGTAATTGCAATCAAATGCCTCAAACCAAACTTATGTCTGTAGAAAGAGAGTGTAATCAATCTCTCACTACCTTGCTAACTGCATTTTGATAACATTGATTAGTCCTCCATATTAGGGATTTCACATCACTGAGCAAGTTTTCAACCTTACGAGCGATAACCTTCTTAAGTTGCTAATGTGAACCTACAAACTGACACTGATTGTTAGATTTTTCTGTTTTCTGTAATGTCCTGTCCCACTCCCTACTTTTCTATTGCGAAAGCATATGAATTGATGGTAACTTCAACTACAAATTGCAATGCTTATATTTTGGATGCGTTGGTCTCATAATGTTTTCTTTACTACTTTTGAAACACCGACGTATGTTATTGTCGTTATTTTTAGTCATTATAATTTCAGCTAGTGGTTTTCAGCAGCTGACGAGAACCAGTGAAATGAAGTGATGACGTCATTTTCTACTTCAAATTTGGACTTTCTTTCTTTACTGAAACACATCAGTCAACTAAACTAAGGATCGTGTTTGACTATGGATTGATATCAGTTGGAGAACCATTGTAAACTGGTAATGAGTACTGGATGGCTACCTTGCCCTAGTTCGCGACCCTTTGAAAGTACCCAAACCACAGCAGGGGTTCAAAATCAATATCTTCAGGTTAAACTTCACGGTTGTAGATCATTCAACCATTGGGACTAGACTCAGTGACCGACAACCGATGAATTCTAACTTCTACCAATTCGTCACTTTATTGTGACCACCCACTATTTTCATCGGTGAGTATTTATTGTCACTCCCTAGCAGTTAGGTCTGACTTGTCACAACTTCTCATTAGGACTCCAGACGACTTCATCCAGTAACCAGTCACCAGTGACCACCACATTAATCTTCCAGAGTTAATTTGATCACAGATTGTTAACAGTTAGACAACCATTGAAAACTACAGAGTACTGGATATCTTCTCTCTTTATAGCTTGAAATTCAATGACAGTCTGCAACCGACGGGGTTTTTGTACCCGTTTGAAGACTGATGAGTTGCAAACTAGGACGAAACAGCAGTCCAGTACTCCTTAATAATTTTCAACACTATCTCCAAACGCTATTAATCCCTCGTCAAACTTCAAAAACAAATCGAATCCCCACAAACTAAGGATATTGATGATAATCTCAGGAATAAGAGTCCATTCTTTTCCCTACTATATTTGCACATGATGTTAGCTTTTATGTCGAATAAAAAATACATGTAAAATAAACTTTTGAAGGAAAACAACCTTATTAACAAGCTTCATCTTGTGTTTATCAGCCCACAAACCCAGTTACACACCCACCCACACACTCACTCACACACACGCACTGAAAGAAATATACAGTAACTCAGAAAGATTGAATGTATTAAGCGAATCATTTTTAAGCGGAAAAAATTTGCGTCTGCGTTGTAAGGTATAGAATTTAAGAAAATTGAATGTTCCCATAATTTATTCAGAACAAAATAGTTAGAGTGAAGAATTTTATTATTATAATATTATTATTGTTCCCTTGGGTTCCTAGTGGAACATAGGGCTTCAACTGCACGCCTCCACTTGCTTCTGTCTTCTGCTGTACTTTTCACCTGCGTCCATGTTAATCCATTCTGTTTCAATTCCTCTTTGCACGATCTCCTCCATGTCACCCCTGGACCTCCCTCTCGCCACTTCCCTTTCGGGTTCCACTCGAGCGATGGCCTGACGCGCGATGTCACCCAACGGCCTCCTCAGCGAGTGTCCAATCCATCTCCATTTTCTCCTGCATATTTGTTGAGCGATTGGTTCTTGTTTTGTTTGTTCCAATAGTTTCTTGTTGGTGATTCTTTCCGGCCATCTGATCTTGAGTATAGAACGAAGACAGCTGTTGATAAACGTTTGCAACCTGTTGGAAATATTCTTCATGACCCGCGAAGTTTCTAATCCGTATAGAAGAACTGACTGACTTGACGTTTGTATTGAAAATCCGAATCATTTTGTTGTTGATGCTGAGTGACGAAGATTTCCAGATTGGTTTCAGGTTTATGAATGTGTTTCTCGCCTTCCCGATTCTCGATTTGACATCCTCGTCCGTTCCTCCTGTAGTTGAGACAATGCTCCCCAGATAAGTGAATGAAGTAACCTCTTTCAAATCCCTCCCGTTGATGGTGATTGGGGCTGGATGTTGCTGCTGTTGTTGTTGTTGGTTGGTTATTTTCATAACCTCCATCTTGTCTGTGTTCACCTTGAGTCCTGTCTTCTCTGGCTACTTCTTCGACCAGTTTGTCGGTTTTCGCTTGTAAGTCTTCGATTTTGTGTGCCATCAAACATAAATCATCCGCGAAATCCAGGTCTTCTAGGTTCTTCACGTCGGTCCAGGATATCCCTGTCTCGTCGTTTCCCACTGTCGGACGCACAATCCAGTCCACCACAATTAGGAATATCATTGGTGATAACAAGCACCCTTGTCTGACTCGTGTGTTTACTCCAAACGCTTCGCTGAGTTTCCCGTTGTGGATCACTTGACATGTGCTGTTGTCGTACAGCTGTTGAATAAGGTTGATGAATATTTGGGGTACGCCGTAGTACTTGAGTAGTTTCCAAATTACTTCGCTGTTGAAGGCCTTCTCAAAGTCTGTAAAGTTGAGGCAGAGGTTTGATTGCCATTCCATGCTTTGTTCGATGATGATGCGTAGAGCTGCAATTTGGTCAGAACATGATTTGCCTTTCCTGAATCCAGCTTGTTCCGGTCGGAGTTCTGTATCCAGTGTGTCCTTTATTCTCTCCAGGATGATGCGACTCAGAATTTTACTTGGCGTCGACAGGAGCATGATTCCTCGCCAGTTCTTGCAGAGTCCCAGGTCGCCCTTCTTTGGTAGTTTCACCAGGTAACCTTTCCTCCAGTCAGTAGGCACCTTTCCCTCTTTCCAGATCTTTTGCAATAATGGAGTCAGCATATCTGCTGTCGTCTCCGGGTCCACTTTCAGTGCTTCAGGGGGTATTCCATCTGGTCCAGCTGCTTTTCCAGCTTTCAGAAGCTTGATTGCATTCATGACTTCAGTTTTCGTTGGAGGATTGGTGTCAACTTGCAGTTGTGTACGTGCTGTTGTTGGTATTACTGGACGGGTTGTAGGTGGTGGTCAGTTCGAGAGTCCTTTGAAGTGGTCCGCCCATTGTTTAATCTGTCTTTCTTCTTTGGTAATTGGGTTCCCTTGGCTGTCTTTTATAGGTTTCACTTGTGTTGATCTCTTCCCGGATAGAGACTTGGTTATCTGATATAGTGTCCTCATGTCCCTTTTGCCTGCTGCCTTCTCGACTTCAGTAGCCAGGTTGTCGTAGAATTGTCTTTTGTCCTTCCTGGCACTCTTCTTCACTTCTTTGCCCAGTGCTGTGTAAGTTTAGCTCAGCGTCTCTTTCTCTTGTCCATCTTTGCATTGAATCATTTTCTCTTTCACCATTCTCCTCTCCTCTATTAGCTTCCAAGTGTCCGTTGAGAGCCATTCCTTGTCTTGTCTCTTCTTTCTTCCTAAAACCGTTGAGCACGTTTCGTTGAAAATTACCTTCAGAGAGTTCCAATGGTCTTCCACGGATGATTCCTCAGTGGTGCCACGTAGTGTTTCCTGCTTTGCTCTGACAGTTGCAGTGAAAATGTCCTGCGTGATTGTGTCCTTCAGTTTTTGCGTGTTGAACTTGCATTGTGGCCTATCCCCAGCTATCCTCGAGGCTTTTAGCTTCAGCTTGAAAGTCCCTTGTACTAGATAGTGGTCTGAACCCACGTCTGCTCCTCTCCTCGACCTTGTGTCCAGTAGGCTCCGTCTCCACTTCCTTGAGATTGAAATGAAGTTTGTCTGGTTTTTGGTGTGTCCATCTGGTGAAATCCATGTTGCCTTGTGTATATCCCTGTGTTTGAAAACACTGCCATCAATCACCAAATCATTGAAGGCGCAGAAGTCTGAGAAGAGTTCCCCATTGTCGTTCATTTCACCGAGAGCCTCGCAACACATGGTGAGTTCTCTTCCTGTATTGTCTCCTTCCAGCTTCGCATTAATATCACCCATCATGATTTTAATAGCGGCATTTGCGACGTTGTCCACTACTGCTTGTAGTTGTCTGTAGAAGGCCTCCTTCTTCTCTTGTTCTGAGACATTTTTAGGCGCATAGCATTGAATGATTGTAACCTTCTTTCCTTTTGAGTTGAACCTGGCTGTGGCTTCAATAAATTCTTCTTCAGGCTCTACAATTATAAATCCAATAATCTAAGCAAGCATACAATAGCCAGCCAGCCAGTTAAAGGCAAATTAGCAACATATTAGAAAGTGTACAGTGGAACAAGAATAAGATGGGATGCAAAAATAGTCAGTTAGCATTTTGTATCCATGGTCAATGAGAACATGGGACAAAATGAGATGGAGTAATTTAATTTAATAATGTTTGTATATCTATAAATATAGTCAACAGAAAATACAGGTTTCGACAGTGAGTGTAATCAGGTTGCGTGAGACAATATGAAAATAAATCACCGAATTGTGCAGTCTAGACATAAGTTCAAGGTTGGAAATAACGACAATAATAATGATTGTTAAATAATAACGATGATATGGCGTAAAATTAGAAGTACCATTCGTGAATGATTGTCAAATAATAATAATAAAAATGAAATTAGTGAAGTGAAATGAACAGGATTTTGTAAGCACGATAACAAGTCAAAAATGCACTACTTAAACCTAAGGTAATAAAATCATAAGAAAGGTCATGAAATCATAAAAGTCGAAAATGAGTGTTCGTCAATGAAACAGAGGAATAGAAGAAGAAGAAAAGAAAATTGTGATAGGAATTTATAGTGTTAACGTTTATGGAGGATTTGTTGGCTTTATTGTAGGCAAAGGTAAACATAGAAGTTGAACATCCTTCTTCTGTATACAAAGAGTTGGTATTCTAGCGTTAATTGCAACCGCTTCAGCTACTGATAGAAGACGTAGTCGAGCTCCTCTAGATAAATTGCTGGGAACGCAGTAAATAACTGAGAACGCCTGGTCAAGTTTTATCTGGTGTCCAGTATCTACCAAGTGGGCTAAGACTGCACTATTTACGCATTTGGTCACCCCTTTACTCAACCATATAGGTACATGTTCACGCGCGAACATGGATAAAGCACTCTGAGTACGGCCAATGTAACTAGCTCCACATGAGCAGTTGAATTCATAGATACACATTGATGAGGCCACAATATCATCGTGATTATTTTACAATAATTATTATTGTCGTTATTTCCAACCTTGAACTTATGTCTAGACCGACCCATTCGCTGATTTATTTTCATATTGTCTCACACAACCTGATTACACTAACTCTCGAAACCTGTATCATTCTGTTGACTCTACTTATATGTAAACAAACACATCATTAAATTGAAATACTTCATCACATTTGTCCCATGTTCTCATTGACCATGCATATTAAAAAACTAACGGACAATTGTTCCATCCAAAATTATAATTGTTCATTTCTACACTTTCTGATATGATGCTAATTTGCCATTACTGGCTGGCTGGCTATTGTATGCTTGCTTAAATTAATGGATTTATAATTGTAGAGCCTGAAGAAGAATTTATTGAAAAGAATTCTTCACTCTAACTATTTTCTTCTGTGCAGAATTAACCAATCGAAATAGAGATGATGAAATAATGACAGCAGAATGGTTGATTCTATCACTTTGCTTTTTTCGTATTTTTGAAACAAACTATCTTCTAGATAAGAGTGAAGAAATAAATGCCTTAAGCGAAGGTGTAATAATTTAAAAAAAAATAATAATTTGCTTTATTCCAGAAACAGGACTAGTGGTACAGTGTGGAATTTTCAGCACATATCTACAATATTTGCATCTAATTTTATCAAACATTTAAAAGGGGTATTTCAAAATAATAAATATAAAGACACCAACAGCAAAAGAAACACGGGAAAAACACAAAATAATTTTTTAAAAATGCGAAAAAATACCAAGAAGTAGAAAGGAAAATAAACAGCATATAATAATAACTCAATATTGGGTAGTGGAAGCTATGATATGATTATGCATGGTGACAGTAAAGCTCTAGTCATACAAGAAGTTATGAAATGATATTTAAGAATGCTTACCGCCAAGATGATCAGTTAATTTAGTTGAAACAACTCTAAACAATCAATAAAATAACATTTCAGGGTTGTTGTTTTGTTTTTTATTGTCAGGTCTAATGCAGTGTTTGTAGTGGTAGAGTGAGTAATCCTGAATAATACAAAATTTTTAAGGTGGTGACAATGGCGTTCACAACCAATGATTGTCAGTTAATATTGCCGAAACAAAAATAAATAAGAAAACACAACCACAAAGACTAATAATTACATGATGGTTAATGACAAGAAAATTTTGTGCTACTCATAGTGCTAATATAGTCGGAACCAGTAGATACACAAAAGAAGGAATACAGTAAAGTACAAAAAGTAAGCCAATCTTAATAATTTAGGTAGCTAAGCATGTTTAAGGAGGAGTTCACTATAGAATACAAAATAAGAGAGAAATAAAAGAGCCTAAAATTATGTTATTAACAACAAAGCAAGTCATAGGTTTCGCGCTTAACATTGTCTCTGTCGGTTAGAACACGGGCCAAGTATGGTATCGTTGAGTTCCTGTACTTGGTTGTACGAGCGTAGATTATTTTATACTGATTTCTGGTTCTACTTGATGAGATACAAAGCGAGAGTTGGGAATAGAGGGGGTGTTGTGGGTCGAAGAGTATGGTTTTAGACCATTTTTGCATGTATTCAGATGCCTATCAACTAATGTAGTGACGAGCTGACTGGGTTTTACTCCACTAGTCCTACTAACTACCTTTAACATCCTTCTCAGGATGGTAATCATGGCATGATATAAATGCCACCTTTTAAAAACACGCAAAAACCGCATGTCCCTTGATTTATTATAAAATTCAAACAAACGACCAGTAGAATTTTATCATAGTCAAATTTGACGCAAGTCAGATGTGTAGGTGTTTGTATGAGAAGATAAACAATAGGGGATCTGATGTGGCCATTACTGAAATTCATAAACATTTTTGGCAAGCTTTTATTATCATGAGTTGGTTTGTAAAGATTAGATTTCTTTTTCGAGTTCGACCACGGATTAATGATATCAGTTAGAGAACCATCGAAAACCAGCAAGGAGCACTGGACAGCCAGCTGTTTCATCCTAGTCTTTTAGGGAATCACCGCCAGTACACACCCACCACCAGGGTTTGAACCCACGACCTTCCGGTTACAAGGCAAGCTGGCTCGTATACCATTCAGTCACTCACTGGGACCCGATTCAATGGTCAGCCCATGAATTCTCATTCCTACCAATTCGTGACTTCCCTGGTTTTCAGTGGTTCTCTAACTGATATCAATCTGTGATCAACTCGTAAAAACAAGTCAAATCCTTACAAGCCAAGTATTGAAAATATTTTGTAATTGTCAAATGTCGATTCTCAGGGATTTGATTTCTTGCAGGATTGATGACAAGCTGACGGAAGTTGGAGAACCATTGTAATGCTTGGGAGCACTGTACGTCTGCTTCGTCCTAGCCTCCAAGTCTCATTAACGGTGTCCACCCAACTGCGTTAGAACTGATGTCAGGTCGTGATCAATCCTGTAACCACTGAAATCCCGCCTGCAAATCGTCGAGAAGAAAATCTCCTTCGCTGTTTATGTCTTTTTCTTGTAACTTAATATGGGAATATTTCGTTCATTGGATAACTCCAAGGTCTCTCTGACAGTGAAGGAATTGGATAAATTCCTGCGTTTTTCTGCTAAGCTTGCTGAAGCTAACACGGAGCTGAGTCTTCTGAAACGATGCATCGATAAGCATGCGTATCCAAAACAGGAATGTAGGAATTTCCGTCAGAATCATATTCGCCCTAATTCAAAGACACTAAAACGTCATACACTGAGTCACATCGACACTATCCGCTCACGCCTACCCGAACTTGAGTGGGACACATCACAAAGAACCCATGCTTTATATGAACTATCTGACGATGAACGACAAACGTTTCAGGATTACGTATCCAATGGCATACAAACTTAGCTGCGACGATACTACTTCATGACTAACAAAATGCCTGAAACCATCTAAAAGCTGTTTCATCGTTTCCACAGAATCCTGAAAAATATGTCTTTAACTTTTCAAATTTTCCTCTCAGTCTTATTCATACCCAAGTGCTGTTACGTTTTCCAAAATTTTTCTTATTTCGTGTGAAATGAGTGGATTGGAATTTAGTGGGTGAGTTTTTTCGAGGATCCCCGAACTAGGATATTAATGCTTTATTTTAAAAATTTTTATGTCAGCAAGCGCAACACGAGCGATGAAATTGTTTACGTATAATTTTAATATCCAGAGCTCAGTATTTGATCTAGTGTAACTCTGGGATAAATGAGATAAGATCAAGGTGTTATAAGTTAACAATTTTACGTGCTCAAAGAAGGCATTACTTCACTTTGATATGTTTGAAAAGATCAACTTTTGGATTGTGTGTAGATAGGAAGGCCGTATATGGAAGACATGCCATGACGAAGAATATCACTAGGCTACTCCAACGACATTATACAACGAGTAATTGTTTCCGCAGCCCGTTCTCCTCAAGAGAAAACACACAACGTCTTGAGATAGAAAGCAGATTTCACAATGAGTGTCAGTATATTTGCCAACGGAAACAGTGACATATGAATACATGGCGTATGCTTGCGAGAAGATATCCATAAAAGAATGTATACATTGTTTATTTGTCTGCATACCACCTCCCTCTGTAGGAGAGATGTATTATTTGGAATCAACGTGGGACTGCACCGTCTTTTCTCTGCACCTGATTGACCAACGTTGAGGAGTGGTGCCGTCGCACTCTTCTTATGTTTTATTCTGAAGGTGTTGAGCAGTATGTCCAGTGATAAATTAATGGTTCTTGTCTTTTTATCAGGAGATAAACGCCATAGTAGTTGGTTTTTATGTCGTGGTCGAACGTCCAAAGATTTTTTGGCTGCTGACGAATCAGCCGCAGGTAGCCCGTGGACTCCTCCCCATCATTGCTGGAGAAGCTCTGATACAACTGAGGAAAGCTTGTTGTCCAAGACGGGAGATTTTGGTGTCATTTTATAGTGATGAAACACATTGCATGGGGTTTTTGGTCAAGAAACAGTCTTTGCAAACTGTTGGGGGTGGCGAGTCCGAACATTGATGAATTTCTGACTGGGTGGTGCTGATTGGGAATGGTGTCTCCATTGACTTGTCAAGCAAGGCCGCTGTGCCGTTGTGTGGCTCATTGTCTGAAACCGTGGTTTTTGTCCAACACTTTTTCCATCGTGGTATCGACGCTGCTTATACGGACAAAATTTGTAGAAGAGCCAAGCAACACAATGCCAGTAGGATGGTGGTGGTGTCATCTTTGAGTGTCGATTAGTATTGCGTAAATAGCAAGGTCGATGTACGTGTGTCCAGTGGTTGATTACAAGCTTTTAAGGTGTCTGGATAACTTCAGTGATTTCAACACTACCGTGGCCTCCAGACTGGTTGCTCTGGAAACTTGTCCAAGGTCGAAGAATTCAATAATTTTATACCTCATATTTCCCTAGCCCATTCTACTTAAGCCAGAACACACAACGATATCAGATGGAAATTATATTTCAGTGTCAGTATCAGCACAATTACGAAAGAATATATCGATATACATATATATATATATATATATATAATATGGTCAGTGATGAATCGATATCCAGAATTCACCTTTTTCACATAGCAAATCTAAGGCTGGTTACATGGACCAAAAGCAATGATATGAAATTTCGAAGGGGAAAACTGAGACGCTTAGTCCACACATTAATTGCATCTAAGAGCTAAGCTGACTTCTTGTTGAAGTTTGGTGTTAGATTTGTGTTTAAAATGAATATTTGAAATATTTCTTAACTAAAATTTAATGCAAAGGTTGAATAGACAGGATTTGATTTGGTGGCCTGTTTAAATCACTAGGCTAACTGAATTCCCACCAGTATATAATGCACAAAAGCTTCTCCATTTCTCACTACATTAGTCATCCAACTGTGAGTTTGGATCATCGCTACATGAACTCTCACACAGTTTTATTTTCCTATCAACGTAATGCAGAACACATCTCAACCGAAATCAGGGGAGAATATCGTAGAGATTTGGAAATTGTTTCAGATGGAATAACATAACGTCACACGATGTGCTTCCAAACACCGTCGTACTTGAAGATCCTATAAGAAGACTAGATATTTTGCAATCTTCATACTCTGAAAATTCTGTTCTATGTGTTAACATGTCTAGAATAAAGGTGTTATTGTAAGTTTCAGGTTGGTCCATGGATTGATATCAGTTAGAGAACCATTGAAAACCAGCAGGAAGTACTGGACAGCCAGCTGTTTCATCCTGGGTTTTTCGGGAATCATTGGCAATACGCATCCACCACCAAGTTTCGAACCCACAACCTTCCGGTTACAAGGCAAGCTGGCTCGTATACCATTCAGCCACTGGGGCCTGGCTCAATGGACCATGAATTCTAAGTGGTACCAACTCATGACATGTTTAGCTCTTCTATCCAGGCTGAACGAGGTTGGATATCCCGCCGATGACATTGGTTGGTGGTCGCGATGAAAACACGAATCGGTAGGAGTTATATTTCATGGCCATTGAGCTGGGTCCCAGTGGTGGAATGGTATATGGACTTGCCTTATAACTGGAAGGCCCTCTGTTCGAACCCTGGTGATGTGTGTGTACTGCCAATGAGTTCAAAACTAGGATGAATCAGCTGGCTGTCCAGTACTCCCTGCTGGTTTTCAGTGGTTCTCTAACTGATGTCGCGGAGCTCCGTCTCTCACGTTCAGACGACAACAATTAGGTTTTAGTAGCAACAGTGCTGAGTTTTTAGATGTACTAATCTCTGATCACTTTATACCTAAGCATTACAAGTGAAACAATTACCTGGACAAAATAGAATTAGACTCAGAATTAAACACAGTCAATAAATTGAATATGTTGACAATTGCAATCAAGGAAAAGGCAGTAATAAAAATGCTTATATACTAGATGGCTGGAGGCAATCGACAAGAAGCCTTGCTTGACCTAGGTTTCGTGCTAGTTGGCACTGAACAGTCAGTCAGCAAGGTATATCTGCAACTACCTTGAAGGAACTCATATCCCTTGACTGATAGAATTCAGTCTGCAACAAACAAAGGACTAGACACACTACACTAGTCACTGACTAGTTACTAGTGTCCAATCAAAATATCCAATAAAGTCCTACAGGAGGTCAATCGCGAGCTCGAATAGCTCAGTGGTAACGTCTGTGACTACAGAACTCACTGGGTAACGCGGGTTTGAATCTCCGAAGGGAAATGAGTTCCTTCAAGCTGGTTGCAGATATGCCTTACTGACTGGTGAATGCCAACTAGCACGAAACTTGGATCAAGCAAGGCTTCCTGTGGTCGACTGCCTCCAACTATCTAATATCATTGAAGGTGGAGGCTGTTAACAGAAGTCAACAGCTAGCTGTTAGTAATGCTCTCCGTTATGCACTAACAAAATTTCTGACCCATGTGGAAGAACTGACTGATTTAACATTGGTGTCGAAAATCGGATTTTCACTCCTTATTCTGAATTCAGAAGATTTCCGTGGTGATTTCATGTTGATGAAGGAGTATCTTGCCTTTTCAATTCCGTCTGTCTGTATGTCTGTCTGTCTGTCTGTCTGGCTGCCTTAGACATCTTCAGCCGTCCTAAAAGATGTGGTTGAAACGATGCTTCTCGGCTGAATAAGTGGTGTAAGGAAGTAATCTCTGTTAAATCTCTCCCCTGGATGGTGGTTGATGTTGATTGTTGTTTCTGTTGGTTGGTTATCTTCATCACTTCTGTCCATCTTCTCTACGTCCACTTGGGGTCCTGTCTTCACTATCCGCTTCTTCAACCAGTGTGTTAGTTTTCTTCTGTAAGTCTTCAACTTAGTGTGATGTGAGATATAAATCCAACCACACGCAGAATCCGGATCTTCTGGAGTCTTCTTGTCGTCAGTACAACTCATTTATGCCTCTTCGCTCTCCACAGTGTGACGTATGATGCAGTCCGCTCCAATTAAGAATATCATCATGGGTGACAATAGTCTGACAGCCAAGTTGTCCTACTTCTCTATTCAATTCAAAGGCTTCTCTGAGTTTGCGCTTATCTCTGCCTCTCTGTCTGCCTGTCTCTCACTCTCTCTCCCCCTCTCCCTCTCTCTCCCTATATATATATATGTATTTGACCTGACAATCATTGCAGAGTATTAGATAAACTAAATTGTTTTGTTTTAAAGGCTCCACGGGATTGATCCTATAACCGACAAAGCTTGTTTTTAATTGAGTTCGTCAGTTTTAATGCCACTTTATTCCTGCCTTGTTAAGGATTCAGAGTTAGGTTTTAGAGGCTCCTTCTTTTGTATGGAATTACTACTGATGATTTAGATTCCTTATTGTTGGTGTTGTCGTGCGCATATTTGACATGCATGTAGTCATTAATAATATTATTATTATCATCATTACTACTAACATTATTTATTTTATTTTTACTTTTAGATACGTATTTATTGACTAATTTACCAGGGTAATTATTGAGTTTCAAGGCTTCTCTCATATGTGTCACTTCCTGTCTTAGATTTTCCTTGGTACTACTTAGTTTCTGTGCTCTGTCACTTAAACATTTCACCAATCCTATTTTTACTGACGTAGGATGGGATGATCGGAAGTCCAAATATCTGTTTAAATGTGTGGGTTTCCTATAAACACTAGTGTTTAACTTCCCATCTTCTTTCTTTTTTACGCTGCAATCTAACATTGGAAGCTCCCCTTCCTGACTTGCCAATTCATAAGTGAATTGATTTGCCTCCATCTATCCTGTGTTTTAAGTACAGTGAATGTGTCATCTACATACCTCCACCATACTTTTGGAGTGGGGGTGAATGTTTCAATCGCCATGTTTTCCCACCTATCCATGAATATATCTGCTACAACCTGGGATATTGGTGATCCCATGGCAACTCCCTCAGTTCGTTTGTATATTTTCCCTTGGAATTTAAATACTGTGGAAGTCAGGCATAGCTGCACTCCCAGCATTATGTCCTCAAGTGGCACTTTTGTCCTAAGTTCAAGTTCTTGGTGAGAAATGAGTTCTTTTCTGACTGCATCTTTAGCCAGATTTACTGGTAAACGTGTAAATAAACTGACAATGTTAAAACTAACCATTTTCTCTTCATTATTTAATTTTAAGTTATCTGATCCATGTTTCTGTTCATAAGAATTTGTTAGTCTAGATTTTGAGTGGCTTTTAAGGGAATTAAATACCAAAGCTGAATATTTAGATAATTCATAAGTAGGTGAATTTCTAAAATCAACTATGGGTCTAATGGGGTATCCTGACTTATAAATGTGTCTAGTCCTATCTTCGGTTGAGACTGAATTCTATCAGTCAGACCTGAAGTGTGGCTACCATACCTCTAGGTTGATCGACATCGCGGTGCACTGTGAATTGTTGATATTAGATGGTTGGAAGCAGTCGGCAGGAAGCCTTATTTGACCTAGGTTTCGTGCTAGTTGGCACTCAACAGTCAGTCAGCAAGGTGTATCTGCAACCAGCTTGAAAGAACTCATTTCCCTTCAGAGATTCGAACCCGTGTCACCCAGTGCTGCTGTTTTTATGTATTAATCCTTTACCATTCTATGTATACATTGGTTTTTGTTTAAATTTGAACTTCCAGTCAACTGACATCACGTGAAAATCGCAAGTGTGTTAAAACTAATCTGTACGCAAACTTAGTAATGATTTCTTTAGGCTGTATACAACTGATGAGAAGCCAATTAAATAAATGATGGTAGCACCTTATTCTGCAGAAACCGCTGTTGTTCTGGCCTTATTCAGATATACTGTCGATTGTTTTATCTATTTGAAGATCCTGTACAAGGAGTAAATGTCTTGTAATAAGACACTGGGAATTTTGTCTATTTATATATATATACATATATATATATATAAATCTGAGAGTAAAGAAAGTTGTTCAACATACGAAACGGTAACTTATTTTATTTTGGCATCATTGTAATCAATCGTCTCCAAGATAGCTGATAAGGTATTTTAATAATAATAATAATAATAGAATATGTGATAATACACCTTTTTGTTTCTTTTGTGATAACAAGGAATGTCATACTTTATTTTATGTATGTAACACAATCGATGGAATTTGTGGCGATGTGAGATACATTTTGTCTGATGAAATTTTATATTGTAAAGAATAATAAGATTTATACTTCTAGAGTATTATTATTACTATTGTTATTATTGTCTCATGACAAGAAGGAAGGTTGCGTTCTTTTCTCACTATGAAAGAATCAAAAAAAGAATTAAAAGAATAAGCAAAATTAGAAAAAACTGATAGGATTATTATTTCTGAGTAGTTTTCATTGCTTCTTTGATCTAGATATCATCTAGTGATGTGCGCTGTCAAATATCGATCTTACGCTTTATGCTAACTAATGTTCTTCTTCATTCTTACACAGTTATGCCTTCAAATATCTCATGCCTCTTTAAAGATATTAAGCTGTATTATGCAGGAGAGGAGAATAAAATATGCCCTGGCCTGAGGATTCTGCAAGCGAGAATTAGGGAGAGGTGATCAAATTACAACTCTACGAATCATTATCCAACACAGCATAGAATGATAGTCAAATGAAACTCTGCCTCAATTTCATTGACTTTGAAAATGCCTTCGACTTCGATGACCGTGGAAACTACTTCAACACTATAGGTAAAATTTATTTGGATAAAGTCTTACAGTGTTATACAGTGCACTAGGTTCAAGCCAACCACCAATACTCACTGGGAGAGGCAGGATCCTCGATCCCAACTGCTACTAGTCGTCCTACCTCGCACTAAAATTAAAATCCATTACAAGTTATTATTTTTATTTTTTCATTTATTTTATTATAGTTTGGTTCCACACAGTATTTTTTGGTACAACTATGGAATTTTCAGCATGTGATGTTGTTAGCCCAAATTTAGCAGGCTGACCATTGATATCAGGTGTGCGTCGGCCGAGAATCGAACCTCGGACGATATATATTGTCGGGGAGCGTCCTAACCGTTGTGGGAAGACGCTATAGCCAGTTTCAAGGTCATGATGGGTTCAAACGTCCACTGCTTATATGTCTTCGTGAATTCGTTTTCCACTGAAATTCAAAGGTTCTTTTGGATGTTTTGCTTATTTTTTCTAGTGTGTAGGTCAGTTTTTCTCACTGGATGCTACTATTAAGCTTATTTTAGTCTGAAATTCCCAGTTATTAAGTTGGTAGTTAAAGATTATGGTAAACCTGCAATCATTGAGCTAATTCATGTATACTATGCTGATATAGTAACATTCTTTAGTAGGTAAACTTTCTGCCATTGTTTGATTATTTGCTGAAACTGGAATTGTGCGCTGGTTTATCAGCATGACTGGCTGTAATTCACCACCTTGCTCTTCTTCTATGCATTTCCAGAAGTAAATTATCAGCCTTATTGCAGCTCTCGTAGCCCAGGTTCAGAATCCAGTGCTCCTTTTTAAGGAGGACCAGGGCTATTTCAGTACATACTGGGTTCACTTCAGTTAGATAAAGTATTCATTTAACATAAAAAGGCATTATTGACCTGTTGGTTAGATTTTGCTGAGAATTGTTGTAAATTTGGTCTTTTAAGCGTCCCAAGCTTATAATAATACTGAATTAAATCTCACTAATTCTGAAATAATTCTAACATTCTATAGTGAGTAAATTCTGAATTTGTTCTGAAATGGATTCTTTAATGGCACAGACTAGAATTCAGTGCAGGTTTTCAGCATGACTGGCACTAATTCAGCACCCTGTTCTTTTCTAGGCATTTTCAGGAGTACATTAGAACCTAATGGATTTGCTTCTCAGCGTTGTTTTAGCCCTCACAGGACACACTAAGAACGAACTAGCGTTACTGCAGAAAGAAAAGACTTAAATCAGCACCCAGCTCTCTGTTTCAGCACGACCAGCGTTATTTCAGAAGATAGTGGGTAGATAAAATCTTCATTTACCATAAAAAGGCATTTTCGAAGAATAGATTAGAATAAGTTTTAAATTGTTGTAAGCTTGGGGTTGCTACGGTATGAGCGATAAATCGTATTAGTCACCGTTACTCAGGATATGCTACGAACTAGAAATCTTCGGCTGATAAAACGTAGTAAATTAGGCACAGATCGCTGTAATTTCTACCTGACTTCCAAAGCGTTCTCATCACGAAACAATCGACCAAAGTATGCTTTAAACTGTCACTCTTAGGCATTTAGAGGGAAAGGAAGTATAACAGCAGTTTAGATATACATGTTTATGTTATGAATACATACGGAATCAACAAGTTAATACAAACATTTTCACAAAAAGTAAGCGATTAATAGGGGCACGTTGTGATCTTAAAGTTGTTTGCGGTTCATTTACTAGCATACTGCCCAACCTTCTGGTGAACTCTGTTATTTCCAGCAGTGCAGCATCCGGATTTCTTTGGAAATGGGACATACCACAGTTTAGATATGAATTCAAGAAAGCCTCAACGACATGCGCACATGGCAAATTGTATGCACAGTATGTCCAACATGTGCGCCTTTGCAAGTCTAAAACAACTTTCTTGTCAGCAAACGGTGTGAGACGCCGTAATATAGACTGCAGCGATGTATGCACCTAGGAAAAATTTTAAATTATATTGAAACTTACATCGTAATTGTAATATTTACAAAGCATCCACTGACCCTAACGTATTTTACGTATGGTTGTGTGGTCAGTCCACCTCCATATTTTCCATAGCGTCAGTTCCAGCGGATCATCTTTGCGTAAATACCTTTTCAGCTGCCTATGAGCATTCTCCACCCTGTTGTTAGTATGGTTCCCCATGCTGATGGCGAACCGGTTGCACGATGCAGCCCAATATTTCCGTGTTCTTAGCCAGTACCTTCTAATGTAAGCACCAGCCTAAGCGTCTATAATACTTATGAAGCTTAGGTAACTCCAAAAACCTTTGCAAATATATTCTGAATTGTTAACCTACCTGTCATAACTGCGCATGTGCTCCATTCGATACAACCACTTTTTAACACGTTGATTTGGGAACTGTTTTCGCTATGTTAATTAGTGGGAATGAAACTTACCTTCCTTCTGAATGCCTGGCATACATGGAAAAGACATAAAACAATGCTGCACCTAGGGAATTCCTCCTTTAAAGCGTTCATCTGTGCAGTTGCACAGTCGACAGTGAATGCTACTGTTTTCGATATATCTCTCATAGATCTCTTAAAAGTCTGCAATATCTCCTTGATATCTACAAACCTTTCCCTCCTAGTAAGAGTAAATAAAACAGTCCTTTCTCTTACAAATCCATCAGTCACAACAAACTAATATAAAGGAAATCTGTAATAAATTTGTAGAAGGAATTATACCTTCTTGTACTGCAACTTACCCCATCTTATTCATTTTATAAGTACGATCAATCTCAAGTGCTTCTGGAAACTTATGATAGAGGTCTATCATATCATTACGAGCGAAAATGATTTTCGATACAAATCCTGCATTGTCCTGCAGAACATTAACTAGACCTGTCTGCCTCAGTCGGTGAAGGAGGTCTTGTAAACTACCGATTTCTATTCTACTGCCCCATTTATTTTGATAAGACTTATGTTTGTTTATCCCAGCCCGCATGTTTGTCGTGCGAATTTCTCGTGCGCTAAATCCATGATTTCATGGACATCAGTGTTCCTTTCAATAAACGGTTGCACAACTGTCATTTCCTCTGATGATAACCGACGTCTAGATACATCGGTGGACATGAAACTTGCTGTGCATGGATGGTTATGCACATTTTGGTATTTTGTTATCTCGTATTCTTCGGATGGACGCCGTACTATAATTTTTGACTGACATGAAATACTTTTGAACCTTAAAATTTTCAAAATTTACACGTACAGCCAAATTACCCTCTGCTCCTAAAGCCAGCACCTCGGGGAGCACGTTAACCTCCAAAAGTGCATTTATACCTCACAAACTCATATTCCATAGGGCCGAATGGGTCATTTTTACTTGAAGCAACCCGATAGGATGTGTTGGATTACTTTCAAAGAAATAGTGAACAATTTAGTTAGTACCTTCATAAATGCGTCAAAAGCTTGCTTAAACTGTACCCACCACTGTTGTGACCTAGTAGATTGTAGTTGATTTATGCTGACCTAGTAAGCACAAATCACACAGGTCACTGAACTGACAACTTAAAAAAGTGGATCAGTTAATACACATATATATTTCCTAATTAACAAAATTAAATGTTTAGATGTTGTAGTTGAATTATATTCGCATAGTAAGCAAAAATGCACACGTCCTATTTTGGACTTAAAATACATGTATCGAAATTATTGTTGATTTATATTCACTTACTAGAAATTCTCATACATCTCAATGTACTTTGAACACCACTAATGCATCCCAGTAGCATGTGACTCATCTACACTACACTCACACCAACACCAAAATAATTAACACGCCATTATGATATTATGGTAAGGTAAGCCTTCAATTAAACTGCCTGTAAATTTCCGTGTCAAAATAAAAAGATTACCGCTTTAACTTATATTTTATACCAATAGGAAGCCAACTAGCCAACAGTCAATGAAAATCTGCCTAAATCTATTTTCCAAGTCAAGAAAGACATTGACAGTCAATTACAATTGCTTTCAATTCATCAACCAGCCGATATATGATGTAACATTTTAAAGTATTGGTTTTGTAAGGAATTTTGTTTGATGGGATTGGGGGATTTCATCATGAGCTGACATCAGTTAGGCAACCATTGGAAAACCTACATTGAGTAATGAACAACTTTTTCTTCCGTCGTAGTCTGGGACTCTTCAGCAGTACGCACCCACCACTCGGTATTGAACCCAGGACCTTCTAGTTACAAGGCCAGCGAGCTCGTAGACCATTAAGCCACTGGGACCCGACTGATCCAATGGCCAGTGCATGAATTCTAACTTCTCCCGATTCATGATACAGCGCGACCAATTCACAATGTCTTCTTCGATGAATTACTGCCCCACCTTTTAACGCAAACATACATTTTCAAAAGGGTGGGTGGTAGATACGATAAGCTTGAATGAACAATGAAAAATGAGTTTTCCAAAAAGGAAAATGTTTCACTGTATAAAACTCACTTGTTTACATACATATTTATATATATATTTGTGAAACCTTTATTTACATCAATGTTTCAAGCATAAAGGATATTCAAATATTTTTGACAATAGTACACAGTCGTCTCTGCATACATTTCGTAGTTCTTTCTTCTAACGAATAACATTCAATGACTTCAAACAATCATATACATGCATGATTTATATCTTCGTTGAGATAAAGCTGACAGTTTTAAATGTGAATACATCGATGTCTGTTCTCATGATTCAATTAACAAAATTATTGTATGCATACACCCACATGGATGTGGTGTATCTATTGTCCCATTGAATAGATAGGGGAGGCGTGCAGGAGGGAGGGTGGGTGTTATGTAAGAATAATGTGGAGCATAATTGGGCAATAAAGTAACACAATAATAATATATAATCATACTGGATTTAAGCGAAAACGGGGAATAAGGTTTCTGTTGTAGGCATGATTAAGCAATTATTACACATGTATAATTCACAAAATAGAAAAGACAAAAAGATAAGCCATAATGTCACAAAGGCGGCGTTAAGCTGGAGGCCGGAGGAGGAGGAACAAGAAGAGGAAGCGTAATAAAGGCTGGTGGTAAAAATGGTGCAAGCTTTGATGATAAGATGGAAGGTTACACAGGGTTGTTGAATCAGTTTACATACGAATAGAAAATCAAAAGTATAAAAAATAACTAACACAGCGACAGTAGTGCATCAGCAGTTCGATTTGGTTATAAATAAACGACACACATTATAGAAATATTTTCTCCCGATCACTCATCATCATTATTATTTTGTAGCACGCTAAGAAAGTTCAGGTGATGATGGTGCAGATTTCATGTTGAAGCCATTTTCTTTCACAGTGTCAGGAGCAGTTTCTTGTACAACAACTTTTAAAACTTTCTGCAGAGTAACTGTGACTCGATCTGTACAAAATAAGGAATATTGAAAGATATTTCATTGTAAATAACATTTAATAATAATAACAATAATAATAAAGACATTTAGAAAAAAACATTATTTGAAACGATCCATGTTAAATGAACGCCTTAAAGAAGATTGGAATCGTCCCAGCTAACTAAAACACACATTTACGAAATAAAGAACCGTGTGTATTTGAAATAATTCTACTGTAACAGTAGAACACAAAAGACTCGGTAACAATCTGACTGAGAAGTAACAGGTATAGAAACAGTCAGATCATAGACATAGTTAACAAAATTGATCTCGTCAGAATGGGGCTGAGTTATGTAACAAGAAAGAATAGAGACTTGAGGGACACCGGTTAGAGCAAGTGAAGGAGTCGAAGACTTCCCATTATATACAATGTACTGCTCCCTAAGTAAGTAAGAACGCAAACACTTATGAATTCAGCAAGCTGTCTGTTAGACAAAAGAGGCCTAGGGACAGAGTTAAAGGCAGCTGTGTAGTCAAGGGAGGCACACTGTAGATATTTCGCACCTCTTTCTAAACTAGAGACAATATTATGATGTAAGTCAAAAGTGCATCTAGAATACACCCACCATATTAGTTTACTCATAGTGATGTGAGCAGGAAGACAAACTGCTGGATGAACAGATACCTTGGCAAAGGAGTGCATCAGTTCCTTCTAATAAACTTCGAAGAAACACTCAAAATAACGGCAAAGAAATGTAACGACGCATGAGTGCAAAGACTAGACAAAGATTAGAGAAGCTTTTCATAATCTCGATGACCAATCGGTAGTAAAATAGATTTAAGTCAATGAGAATGATTTTCACTTATATCACGAAGATCCTCCACAACCATTTGTTTTAGCATCTCGAGAGCCTGACTGAAAAAAAGACAGTCGATGAATGGTGTTTCCACAGAACAAAGCTAAGACACTGATCGAGATCCTGAATATCCTTTCCAATCTTCCTTATCCTCCCTCCCTTTAGATCGTCTTTCCTTTAATTTGATGTGATCTTCTGAAGTGTGGTAACTTGAAGTAGTCCACTTTTTTGTAAGGTTATACGTTGTTGGTAAGCCAATTAGTCAGATAAAGGGGGTACAGATAAATTTAATAATTCCCATTGTAGCATTGAGAACATAATATTCAGCGAAGAGACTCTTTTCAACGAATTTATTATCAAGCTGTATAATCGTATATATATAGTTTAAAAAAATTATATCCGGTGACTTCACAATTTACCAATGTACCTCTTATGGAAACTGTTTCCTATATATATGATTATATTGATACACATAGTGTAGAAATAAGGTTGCACGCTGAATGTTCAATTCATCTTCAATAATGAGATTTTTAGATAGAGAGATGGCATTGCGATGGGATTACCACTGAGTCCCTGGCTGGCTGACTGTTTTATGGCAAAGTTTGAAAACTCTCAAGTTGGTCAAACCATCGATCATTTCGACATTTATAAAAGACACGTAGACGACACTTTCGTTATCTGCGATAATAACGTAATTCTTGATGATGTCTTGTTTGCTTTCAACAACTGCCATCCTTCTTTACAATTCACCATAGAAAAAGAATCTGAACTAAGTATTCCGTTTCTTGATGTGTGCCTTAGTAGACGTAATGACGGATCTCTCAAAAGATCCATTCACCGGAAACGTACATGGAACGGATAACTAACTAATTTTTACAGTTGGTTGCCTATCTCCAGGAAAAGGAACCTAATTCATTCACTCTGCATTAGGATAAGACGCATTTGTAGTTCTGATTGCGTTGACTCAGAACTTAACTTCCTAAAAGCCACGCTTGCAGAAAACAGTTACCCGAACAGATCTATCGACAGTAGCACGAAAGATAAGCAGTCTAAGCTGGTCACTGACTCAGTTCCAAAGAAAACCTTATTCATGAACTTGGAATTCAAAGGTGAACAAGCTTCAGATATGCTCAAAAATCGTCTCTCTAAAGCAGTCAGTAAGACGTTCTTTGCAGCGAAATTGCAAATGACGTTCACCAGCCACAAGTTGTTCTCCATCTCTGTAAAAGATAAGCTCCCCCGTCTGGCCGCCTCCATGTGCATCTATCAGTTCACCTGCTCTTGTGGAGCAAGGTATATTGGCTGTATCCAGGGAACGCTTTCCACACGGATACGAGAACATATTCCAGCATGGTTTTACAAGGGAGAAAGGAAGTGTGTGCGAAGCTCTATTCTAGAACACCTAATCAACTCCTGTCACTCTGCCAACCCTGACTATGATTTCAAGATCATATATAGAATCCATTCTAACTTCCCTCGTTTTCTTCGTTACAGACTCCTAAAGACAGCGGAGGCCTTGGCAATTCATGAATTTAAGCCAGACCTTCGTGTACAAAAGAAGTATGTACAATCCCTACTTCTGCCTTGGCCGTAGAGGGATAGACATTTATGTATTTTGTTTATTTAGTTATTCTATGTACTTTTCCCTTATTACTTCGATTATTATTATTGTTATTACTATTCTCACTCTGAATTGTTTCCGCTTGTCCCACTTGTCATTCTAAATCCAAAATTATTATTTTTTTGTTTTTATAATATTGAGTTCTATCTTATCAAATTTCACACCATATTATATTATGTAACATTCTATATTCGCCTACTAATCTTATAATTATACACCCCCTCCCAACAACATCTAAACACCCGTCTTATATATTATTCTATATATGACATTAATTGTTTTGCTACCTGACATTTAACTATGATGATAATCACAAATACTTTAATTGCATTTCATACTACTATGACTATTTCATGTGTTCACACTTTTGATCTAATTCCCGCACCGGATATAATTTCTTAAAAACCATATGTGTACATGCGATTGTACAGCTTGATAATAAATTCGTTGTTGAAAAGAGTCTCTTCGCTGAATATTGTGTTCTTAATAGAAATAAATTTATCTACTCATATAAACAACAAAAATATTGTGCATAACATCAAATAGTCTCCAAGCAGCGATCCGAGTTTTCTCACACAGATCTTAACCAGGGCAAACATGTCACAGATTAATGGAAAATATTAGTACACAAAATTTCATTCATTCTAGTTCAGCTGACATTGCCATCGTTTGACAGCGAAATGTTGATTGATATATGCTTGAAATATATGTCAGACATTCTGGATAATAAATGTTCACATAACGTCATCAAATAATGCACCTACCTACGCTAACTAAAATGATACGCCTTAATCTCTGTCTACGTTTCTCATAGGGTTATTTTTTGACGTTTAAAATAAAGTGAGAAAGTGTCAGGCAGCAGTTTTGAAGTTTAACGCTAGTAATCTAGTCACCTAATGACGAGACACTAACAACTTTAACATTTAAACGAAAGAAAAGGACAAGTTAGGCTGTCAATTAGGTAAAGATATCAGACAGCAATAGCATACTCAGACATAAGCACACATTGTTTCGAGTTATATAATTCATTTAGTAAACATAAGGCTAACTACAAATCGGACACACTTAGAGAAATGTTAGCGAGAAAAAAGATCAAGAAGCTTAGCGATTTCATTCTCAAAAGCAGATGTACAATAGCATTTATACACATGAGTTTATATTGATCACTATTATTATTATTATTCCATTGGGTTCCGAGTGGAAAGTAGGGCTTCAACAACATATCTCCACATTGTCCTATCTTCTGCCATCGTCTTCAACTGGGTCCACGATCGCCCATAATCTCTCATCCCCTTTAACTCACACGATTTCCTCCACGTCAACCTCGCACCGACGACCCACTTGTCGCTTCCCATTTGGATTCCACTCGAGCACTGGCCTGCACTGCGCACAATGTCATTCGATGGCTTCCTCAACGTATGCCCAATCCATCTCCATTTTTGTTGAGCAATAAGGTCTTGGTTGGTTCCTTGCTAGCTAGAGTTTCTTATTGCTAACTCTTTCTGGTCACCTGGCTATTCGATATTTAGTATGCAGCCTGTGAGGTGGGCAGCTGTTGACAGAAGTCTGTAACTTTCTGGAAATGCTTTTCGTGACACGCTGGCCAAGTTTCTGACCCATATACAAGAAGTGACTAATTTCACATTTGTGTTATAAATCCAAATCGTGTTCCTCATGTTGAGTGCAGATGATTTCCAAACTGGTTTCAGGTCGATGAAGGCGTGTCTCAACTTTCCGATTCTCGCTGGCTGACTGGCTGTGATATCTTCATCCGTTCCGTCAGTCTGTGGTTAGGACGATGTTTCTTGACTGGATAAGTGAAGGAAGTAACCTCTGTCAAATCTCTCCCGTTGATGGTGATTGTTGCTGGTTGTCGTTGTTGTTGTCGCTGTTAGTTGTTCACCTTCATCACCTCCTTCTTCTCTACGTTCACCTGAAGTCCTGTCTTCGCTGTCTGCTTCTTCTATCAGTTTATTGGCTTTCTTTTGCAACTCTTCGAGTTTGTGTGAAATTAAACAGAGAACATCTGCGAAGTCGAGATATTTTACATAGGTGCAACTACTATTTCATTACACACAATAAATGCGGTGAGAGCTGTCTGCGAGACAAAAGTGCAGACAACAATTGAAGTTAGTGTTTACGCTTCAAAATCTTGGTCCGGAGAGAAAACAAAAACAAAATCTAACCGTGAGGAACTCCACAACTAATCACAGCAGACTTAGCGTAGGCCGATATGATTCGCCGATACACCACCAGACTGTCTAAGAAACGCTAATAAAGAGATAACAGAATAACCTTCAGCAGGAAAGCAACCAATCAGAAGACGTTGCTTCTCTGCTAACAATAACGCTAATAATAGTGTGCAAAAAACCTATTAATATCTGTTGATTTTCTAAATAGACGATCTGTTGCCTGTCTTTTGTCTTCTATCGTTACATAATGAATGGAGATTAAAGGCGGTAATAATTTTCAACTTAATGTGAAATTTTGAAGGTGTGAGTGAACATAGATTACAAACAGCTTAGAAACAAAATTACACACAGGATTAGAAAATAGTTGCGTTATATGTAAAATAGTTTCAAAAGAATTTGCAGCATTGATTGCTTAGAAGAAGAGCTCTTATTTCTGAAAAATGTCTTGGCTTAAAATGAATACTCGGCACGTTTCGCAAAGAAAAACAAGAAACCAAAGTCAAAAAGAGGAAAATGCACTTCAATACCAAAGAAAACGCCATATAAGAATCTGGACTTCAGAATAGAGACTTGGCGGTAGATAAGCTAAAGAGGAGAATCTTTGATTCCCTAAAGGAAGACCTTTCTTGCAGCAACTATAAGAGTGAAATTCTCTAGCTGCCCACTGCTTCTAAGCAATGTGAAGAACTAACTTCCGAATGTGGCCACTTCAGTGTGTATATATCAGTCCATTTAATCGTGATTAGCTAGGTGCATAAGTCGTTCTATGTGCGGGTCTTTTCAAAATGTGTCAGAGAACATAACACAGCATGGCTGCAAAGATGACGCACTAATTCAATGAGAAGTTCCATAATTGAACACCTCGTCAGTACACCCGTCACAGCATCTCAACTGACTACTCATCATTCAGAGACATTTACAAAGTGAACAAAATCTACCAAAGGCAATATGTTTCCGACTTCTTTGTATTACAGAAGCCCTCACCATGTGCATCGTAGATAAACCGGAGCTACGTGTTCAGAAGGAACCACTCCAACCTCTACATTTACATTCTAAGCCGTATGGAATCTATATTCACTCACGCCTTCGAACATTCATATCAAGTTGAAAGTTATGATCACCTTTAATCTCCTTATGTGGAATTAAGTCAGTTGATCTTTTCTCTCAAATACACGAGAAACGAGACATGTGTCATGGCGCACGAAGGACAGAACCAACTGGCAAAGTGGAGTATACTAAAATTGGCTTTGATTCTATCATATATTAATAGACCGACCAAAATACCAAAAACATTGAAAAAAATCTTCAATTTCAAATGGTACAATGGATTGAATTGAAGTTATCTTGATGTTGAATAATCATTCAAAAAGTTTTCAGTGATAATAAATATATTCTCTTATATCTGTTTTAGTGAACTAACCCTTAAGCCCTCAGGTTGAGATTAGCGGACAACTTTTGCAGATATTATTTACCCTGACTGAGTGGTTTCAACATAGACCTTCGCACACATGTGCAGCAGTACTTCGAGTTGACACACTCCATGTATCATACAAAGCAAGAGAAGAGAGTAAAGACAGATTCAAAAGGGAGATATTCAACAGAAGTGTGAGTCAGGGAAAAAGAATAGTAATATGAAAGAACAATAGAGTATTGTTGGATATGACAAATCACAGTGAGTGAATGCATCTGTGCCATTTACAATGGATGATTTTGAGTCATATCACCAATCGTCTCCAGCCGTCATTGCTTCTTACCATCCCAATGACTTCAAACAGTCAGTCAGTCAGTCTACACCTCCTTACATGGCTGGCCTAAACTAACTATTAAGGACTTCATGAAGTGATTCCAAGTATTGGCTTGACCACCACTAACTCTTTTCTAATCTGATCCATCCTATGTCAGTCTGTTAACATTGTCCGTCAAGTAAGGCAATGGTTACGCAGGCGTGTCAAATGTCCCAGACGCCTCCATCGATGTTGCTTCACAACCTCATCTATTGATTTTACATCCTTACCTAACATTCGACGCCTAACCTCAATATCACTCACCCTATTATATTGTAACAAAAGAAGGCAAAACACAGAAGCCAAGTTATACTTTTCATTGATCAAAGCGCCCTTTATTTATCTACAATTTATATTCCTTAACCAATCACTGAGTGTGTGATTTTGGTTTACATTAAACGACATGAAATAGAATCTTCATATGTACATAGTATTCTGTGGTTAACGCAGTATTGAACTGTGAGAATATGTGAGAATCATATTCCGTTGGCACACATTGTCTGTATCACACCACCACAATTTCACCTTACATGGGAGATAGAACGCAGACACCTATGATCGACGACAGTTGACCAGACTTGTCTTGTCTTCCACTTCTAATAACCATGTTTCACTTACAGCCACAAAGCAGGACGGAGCGAAATGCTGCTGAGCAGTACACACGCCCTTTGACCAATAACCAGCCGGATATGACATCTATGCGACAGATGGCGTAAGCTGGCAGGTAGACATTTCAGAATTTAACTGTCGAATAATAACGAATAAAAGTCCAAGATTCCCGGTTAAAGAGATGAGAATTTTGAATATCATATTAATTTGAAGTGTATTCCAACTAGGCGCAACAAGGTGAAAATAAATCTAGAAAGCCATCTGTCGAAAAACTGAGGATCTTTCATGTCTAACGAGAAAATAGTTCAATTTGACCTGAAATGCTTCTTACATCAGATTAATTTTTCTACATGTGCAAAATAAATTACGTGGCAATCAACACAACTTACATATTAGCAATTCCATGGATTTTGGCTTGTTCTTCCACGACACTCCAAAAAGATACACCGGTATGCCTAACGCCATCACACCCAAACTAACAGCAGAGGATTTCGGAGACTGATATACTGTTAGTATTCCAATAGCAATGTCGACAACCAGATACAACACAGGGACCCATATAGGTAACTGGAAAAGAGAAAATAAAATGATAACGACGTTATCTTTGAAAAGTTACTCAACAAACAAAGGTATTTTATCTCGGTGAATTTTTCAATAAATGAGGATGCTGCCCACTTAAATCGTTTTTCAAACAGAACAATTCAAAGATAGTGTGGAAATAAACTTTGACAGGCGTAACTTGTATCCACGTTCATGAGAAGATCACATGTCTTCATCTTTCTATGAGTACTTAAGGATTATGTGTAACAGGTTCGACCACAAGTTGATGTCAGTTAGAGAACCATTGGAAAATCTGGAAGCACTGGATAGTTATTTCGTCCTAGTTCTGGATTCTTCAGTAGGCCACACCTGCCAGGATTGGAATCCAGGACATTCCGGTTAACAGGCGAACTAGCTCGTAGACAATTCAGCCACTGGGACTTTATCCACTGACAAGCCGATGAATCCCGAACGTCACTAATTCGCAATATATGCATAGCACAACCGCTAACCAATATCATGGGTGAGTAATTGTTCTCTTACGTGATTTGGTGGACCCCACTGGTTACGATGTCTCACTAGAACTCCAGGTAACTACTACTCTCCTGTAGAGAGCCAGTCCCTAGTGAGCATCAGATTTAACTATCGAGTGTTGGTTTGTAGGGATTTGACTGGTAACGGGTTTGGTCACGAGTTGATATCAGAGATGTGTAAATAATTTTTGAGATATAAACAAATCTATGCGTGTGTCTGTGTGTACACAAATGCCTGATGTACAGTCATGCTGTTCTTATTATGATATCATACTTTTCAGCATTTTAAGAGCATATCTATTGTATAATTGGCAAGCAATAGAAAGTCTTAGACTTTAGATCAATCGATCTTAAGGAAATTTCAAATTAAATTTTCTATTTGTTGAGATTCATGATAAAAATATACCCGACATTTAACAAAGAAACCATAAGACCAATCAGATACTGGTGAAATTTGTCCTCGAAAAATGTATTCCGTAAGGGGTGACTGATTGTAAGTTAGAAAAGAGGCAGGAGTTGGCATGACGTAATAGGTGTGAGATAATGACTAATCGATAAGATTGTGTAGAATGGACAGGAAACAGTGGAAAGACGATGAAGTTTCTTTTATATAGAATCTGTATGAAAACGCAATGTTATCAATAAACAGTAGTTGAGTGATAATAAAATATGGATGATGGGAGTAATAATGATAATAAAATAATAATAATAAGCTTATTTAATAAAAGGAGGCAAAATCATAATGGGAACGTTACTCTGGCCACGAAGGGACGAGTGAATGTTTGTGGTGCTTTTGAATGCAGAGGTCCGAGTTCAGATCCCGAATAGCCAATGATTCAGCCATGTACGGATGGCGTTTTCGAAGTCCTTTCGTACGATACTGAGAGACTCTGTTTGGCAATGTGAAGCATTTATGCTGGGGTGCTCGATTTCCAGAGTTGATAAGGTGTTCGAGGATGGGGCTACTAGTATTCTTCTTTTCTCCTCTGGCTAGCTAGCCAAGCTGGACAGTGTTTAAGAATACATTTGTGGCTTCTTGACACGTACAAACTCACTAATTGAGGGAATGCAATTCACATTTGAATCGGAAAATGAACAAGGAGAATTAGCTATACCACTGGATTGTAAAAATAAAGCCAACTCATTCTGCTGATAGATATTTAGATTTTAATTCGTCTCCTCCCTTAACTGTAAGGCAGGCTTAATTAAGTGTCTAACAAACCGAGCATTAGCACTAAGTAGTACCAGAAAAGACCTAAACGATGAAATAAAACAGACAGAAGAAGCGTTGGTATCCAATAACTTTCCTATAAAATTCATTAGGAATATCAGGAAAGGTGAAAAGCAAAATAAAATACTGGGGAAATATCTTCTTCGGACATTTAGGAAGGTGGTTTCTAAGATCTTCTGCTTCGATGTCACCTTTGAGCTCCAGGTTCATGACGAGAGTTTTCTTAGGAACAGTTGTGATTTTTGGAGATGGAGGCTTTTCTTACATGCCTTTGTATATTAATCTTGGTGTATAGCCGTTCACTAGTAGGGTTTCAGGTGGTAAATTTAATGCTTTCTCTATCGTGTCTTCCGAACAGGTTTTTCTAGTCCTTGAACTTAGTAAACGTACCAGGTTTTGCTTTCGGATCAGTGGGACGAAGTCCTGGAAGTTATTACGTCATGCCAACTTCTGCCTCTTTTCAACTTACAGTCAGTCACCCCATCTAGGTTACACTTTACATTACGGAATACATTTTTCGAGGACAAATTTTACCAGTATATGATTGGTCTTATGATTTCTTTGTTAAATATAATTACGATTGTACAACAGCTTATGAAAATGAATCGCTAAAAAGGAAATTCTCTTCTTCACTGTTTACCTCTTTTTCTTATGACTGCTTCTCATTCAATGAGTAACACACAAGTCTGAATGTTTGCACGAATATGAGTCTACTCCAGGTTGCAGATACGCCTTGTCGACTTACAACATTTAGTCTCAAATCATCACAATGTACAACGGCGCAAAGAAATGTTGTTGTTCTAATAAACCTGACAGACAGATTTGGATCAAAATTTGGGAGTGAAGTTACACGAGTTACCGTCCAGAGTTCAGTTCATATAAACGTACACCGATAAATATGCCTATACAAACGGTCGAAAACGAACTTGCTTCCAACCATGGATTTGAACTTAGAACAAAAGTGCCATTTATAAAAAAACATAGTGGCTGTAGTGTAGCTATGGTTGATTTATTTTCCTCCTTTTTATTCCTTCACGTTCCCGTTGGAACATTGGGCTTCCAGCTAAAGGCTTGAAGTTTCTGTAGCAGTGATGACTATTTTCACAGGATGGGGTTGCTAGCCTCATGCCCAACCTTTCCTCTTTACCAGCTTTATTACTTGCTTAGCGAGGTAAAGGAGTGCGTCTGTGGCTGGGGATCGAACCCCGAATCATGTGCATGGTCAGCGAGCGTCCTAGCTACTTTGCCACTGACGCACACATTTCTATGCTTGACTTCTACAGTATTTAAATTCCAAGAGAAAATATACAAACAAATTGAGGGAGTTGCTATGGGATCGTCAATATCCCCCCAATAGTGACAGATATATTCATCATGGATAAGTGGAACAACTTAGCGATTGAAAGATTCAGCACTGCTCTCAAAGTATGTTGGAGGTGTATGTGGATGACACCACATTCATTGCACTTAAGACACAGGACACAAATAAACTTTTCAAACACATCAACTTGAAGGTAGGGACAAATCGTCAATTCACTTATCAATTGGAAAGTCAGGAAAGAGAATAAAAGTGGTGTTCAAACCCATAAATGCAACTAGGAACAAGCTTTGTCGGTTAAAGGATTCTGTGGAGCCAATTAAACAAAACAATTTGGTTTGTCTAATGTCCCTCTGGAATGATTGTCAGGTCAAATATATAGATAGGTCACAGTAATAAAATGGCGTCAGAATCGGATAAGACGAACAGCACAAAAACCTGGCAAAATCTAGATTAGTTGACTCTAATACGAAAACAAATCACTACATGCAATTACACATACAACCATACAATAGACTGGATGGGAGAAGGTGACAGTTTTAAATTCTATGATATATCTAATATACAAATTGATATAGATCGTCCGAAGTCCAGTTTGCATAAAATTTAAGGCATACAATGGACGAGATGAAGTTTTAAAAATGTTCACCAACATTCATCTTATACTGAAGTAACGATAATGAGTATAATAATTAACATCAACTTCTGGAGGATCTGTATTTCGCCCATGATGATATATGTGTGATTTCCCACAAACTGGAAGATATGCAAGTGAAAAACAACAAGTTGGCAGAAGAAGCATCCAGAGAAGATAGCACTTCCTTCAGGTGAACATAGAGAAGACAGAGGTAGGTGATGAAGATTCCTGTCCAACAGCAACAGCAACAACAAAAACAACAGACAACAATCAGCACAAATGGGAGGAGTGTGAGAGAAGCAACCTCCTTTACCTACCTACCGACCTACCTGAGAAGTATCGTCTCAACTACAGGCTGACGGAACTGATGAGGATATCAAAGCAGCGAGGATCGAGAAAGCAAAGCAAGCTTTCATGACTCTCAAGTCTGGGTGGAGGCCAGCAACACTCAGCATGAAAATGAAATGAAAGATGAGGATTTTCAACTCCAATGTGAAGTCGGTGCTGCACACTACAAGAATCAGACACTTGGCGCCGCGCCACGCCGCCTCACGAAGGGCACTTCGAACAAACTACACACCTTCACCAACAGCTGTTTTCGCTCAATACAACTCAAGATCAGATGGCCAATCATAAAAGATCAGCAACACGGATCTCGGAGGGAACCAACCCAGCAGGAACCGATTGTGCAACAAATATGCAGGATGAAATGGAGTTAGGTGGATTGGATTGGCCCTACTCTGAGAAAACAAACCATCGAGTGAGTGACATAACACGCCAGACCATCGCTCGAGTGGAACCTGAATGGGAAGAGGCGAGTGAGTTGGTCATCAGTGCAAGGGTGGCATGGAGGAGGTCATTTGAAGAGGAAATGATGAAAGCATATGGGCAGACGTGAAACCAGGTGAAAAGGTTGGCAGAGAACCTAACGCAATGCAGACATGCGGCTGAATCCCTATGTTCCTCTAGAAATTAAAGGAAGCAGTAATAATAATAATATAGTAATAATCTGGAGTAGATTGGCAGAAAAATGTAACCTGCCCGAAATCCAGATGTATTCATTTCAGGCTGTGTTCGACGAATGTGTAGTAAACTACCAACAGCCATTGCAGAAATGACAGCAAAAGCAAATCCTGTTAGCTCGATTAAATAGAATACATCGTCGAACATTTGATAAGTAATAGCTAAAATCACCTACAAGAGAAGGAGGGATAGAGAGAGAAAAATGGATGTGTACACGATAAGTAACAACAAATTTGAATTTTCAGCAATATAATTTAATTTCTAATTCGCTTTATATTCACGTCAGTATTTCCATTAATGAATTGCTCCGACTAGACAAGCAGTTTCATCATCAGTCTTCGAAGTAATAAATTTTATTCCCACTTACAAGTACTGGGGTTACAGTTTGTTCTTAGTAATTTTGTATTGATAGTAAGATTAATTTCAAGTTAATTAATTTCCCTGTTACCAGGAAATAACCTCACTACTAGGTAAAGGCACTAATAAAATGCACAGTCTTCTGAACACCTTGGACAGCAGCAATCTTCGAATGTTTAGCACGAGATTTCTACGCTTGTATCAAATGCAAAATGATGCTATAGGACTGGACTAAATTGACTCCTAGCTTAAAGATAGGGAGTGAAGTAGTAGAGCGTGTCGACCACCAATTCACTTATTTGGGGCGTTGCATCAGCTGATACCAGTGGGTTGATCACTGACGAAATCCCAGCACGCATACAGGAGGCTCGTTTGGCATTCGCCATAGTCATCAGAAGTGATTGATCATAGGTATCTGCGTTCTATCTCTCATGTTAGGTGGTATAATAGAGTGAGTGGTATTGAGGTTAGGCATCGGTTGTTTAGTAAGAAGGGGAAATCAGTCGGTGAGGTTGTGAAGCTACATCAGTGGAATTGAGGAGGAGATGTGTTACGCCTGTGTAGCCATCGCCTTCCTAAATGAGTAGTGTTAGCTGAAAGGATGAGTCCGGTAAGAAAAGCGCTGGTGGTAGTGAACCTAAAACCTGGAATCAGTTCATGAAATCCTTGATCTGTCTGTCTGTCTGGTTTCAACATAGAACTTTGCACCGATGTGCAACAGATCAAGTCGCCACACTACCTCCTTGTAGCACACAAAGCAAGAGAAGAAAGTAGAAGAAATGCATAATACAGACAGTTGTCAGGGATATGAAACACAAGGAATAGTAATGACGAAGAACAATATAGTTTCATTGGAAATTATAAGTCACTAGGAGTGCATGCATTTGCACCACCCATTCAGAACGATTTTGAGCCATATCACCAATCATCCCCAGCCTTGATTGGTGTTTACCTTCCCGAGGACCCCAACCAGTCAGGAAGTCTACACCTTCATACGTGGTTGGATTAAACTAACTGTTGTGGATTTCATTGACCGATGAGGCCATATTTTGGCTTGACCGCCGCTAGATCTTTTCCAACCTGACCCCATTTCAGCTAACAATTCCCGTCGGTCGGGGAAGGCATATGATGACTAGGCATACGTAACACATGTCCTAAGTATCACTTCAATTGATGTAATTTCACATCCTCGTCGATTGATTTCCCCTCCCTCTTTACCTAGCACTCGATTGATGCCTCACCTCGTTACTGTTACTTAATAAGCTACTTAATATCTGACGATTCGATTGATTGATTTAGTGACTACTAAGAGTGTACCATCGCCCAATTATTCAAACACGTATAATTCAGTATTACCTAAACGACACAAGTTATAAATTCATTCAATCAAATCAAGATCAAAAAGATACTGTGACTGGAAACTAACTAGTATCAGGAGTCTAGTCCTTTTGCTTTGCTGCAGACTGAATTCTATCAGTCAAGTTTGTAATGTGACCATCAACAAGCAAGGCGGGTGGTCATCAAGGTGTACTATGAGTTAATGTTACTAGATTGTTGGAGGCAATCTGCAGGAAGCCTTCCACCTAGGTTTCCTACTCGCTGGCACTCACCAGTCAGTCAGCAAGGTGTAGCTGCAACCATCTTGAAGGAACTCATGTCCCTTCTGAGATTTGAACTCACGTCTCCCAGTGAGTGCTGCAGTCAGACACGTTGCCACTGAGCTATGTGGGCTGGTGACTGACCTCCTGTAGGACTGTATTGGATGCTTTGACTTCATCAATAGAATACGGTCTGCACCGAACAAAGGAGGAGACACATTACACTAGTCACTGACTAGTGTCCAATCAAAAATATCCAATACAGTCATACAGGAGGGCAGTCACCAACCCACATAGCTCAGTGGCAACGTGTCTGACTGCAGCACTCACTGGGAGACGTGAGTTCAAATCTCAGAAGGGACATGAGTTCCTTCAAGGAGGTTGCAGATACGCCTTGCTGACTGACTGGTGAGTGCCAACAAGCACGAAACGTAGGTGGAAGACTTCCTTGCGATCACCCCTAATCATCTAATATCAAAATCAGAAAACTTCAATTACACTGAAGGCTTGCAAGTATCATGCACAAATGTTTGTTCCAGAAACAATTCACTTGTCTATAAAGTAAGTGGTGACAGAGTTTCCTAGCGTCATGATAAAATATTGACGACTAAATGCCAAACCTTGCGGAACACCACAACAAATGTCAGTTTAAATTATTTGAACAAACACCTTTCTAAAGTTCTTCATGTCGAAATACACTGTGTATTGAGAGATCTTTTACCAAACTTGAACACCTCTTTTCCATATAAAGCCTAATTTTATGCTTACAATAAGCTAGATGGACTGTTTGCAAATCAAGAGTTCATTTTCGATAAGGCATATTTCAGTACTATAGAAATAAACATAATCATGAAGATGATAATGACATCGTTTATTATCTTTATCATGAAATTCACAAACTGACGATTCCTAAGGAGAACTGGAAGACCAGAAATCACCAAAAAAATACACAATAAATATTGTATTGTTTCAACTTCAACCACAGATTGATATCAGTTAGGGGAATACTGAATATCAGGAAGTACAAGGTGGCTATCATCGACAGTATGCACCCACCATTGTGATTCGAACCCAGGGACTTCCAGTTACAAGACAAGGCTGTAGACCATTAAGCCACTGGGACGCGACCCAATGGCCAAGTGTGTGAATTCCGATTCATACCAACTCGTGATTTTGGCGCAGCTAGTTTAGCCCCAGCCTATGTCATCTATGGCGAGTATTTGTCCTCACTCCAGACCAGGTGACCCCACTCGTCATTGCTCCTCACTAGAACTACAGACAACTTCTTCCTGTAGCCAGTCAGTCACTAGTGAGCCATTAGATCAAGTTTTAGGAGTTAGTTTGTTGGGGATTTCATCCGTTTCCTCACTTTACAGATAAAAATATGTTGGTGGGCATATCTAGTTGTTGTTGTTGTTGTTGGGAATAATAGATATTGTCCCCAAATTATCATGTTCATAAGGGTGATATGTAAACACTACTTGTTGATTGTCTATCATATGACATAAATAAAAGTGTTTCGGATTTATTCATTGTACAGTTATTTTTTGTACAGTTATTTAATTGGAGATTTGCATAAACGATAAGCAGAAGTACTAATGCAACAATATACAGATTATTCAAGCTTCTTAATGGGGAGCTTGATATTCTTATTTGTGGAGGATTGGATTATGCAGAAGACAGGGAGTGGGAAGTGAGAAGACAGGAATATTTTAGACTAATAAGAAGATTTTAGATCTGGTCTTCATGGATGATCTATGTCACACAAACTAGAAGACACAGGCGAAAACCAAGTTGACAGAAGAGGCAGACGGCAAATATAGGACTTTAAGTGAATATAGAGAAAATGGAGGTTATTAAGATGCCCAGTGACCACCTCCCCCAACACCACCACCAACAACAACAACAGGCACCGATCACTATCAATGGGATCAAATGAAAAGAGGTCACTACCTTCACCGATCTAGGCATCATCCTCCCAACTGCAGGCGACAACGAGGATGAGGATGTCAAAACCAGAATCGGCAAGGCAGGATAGACCTTTATCACTCTGAAATCAGTTTGGAAACCAGCTGCACTCAGCAGATTGAAAAAAACAAGATTCGGATTTTCACACCAAAGTTAATTCAGTCATTTCTTCCATATGGATCAGAAACTTGGCTAGCGCTTCATGAGAAGCATTCCTAACAAGTCACTGAAGACTTTTATCAACAGCTTCCTATGCTGGCTGCATATTGAAGATCAAATGATTAGAGCCAAAAGGAATTGGCAAGAAGAAACCTTGGGACAAACTCATAACCCAAGAAATATCCCGAAGATAATGGAAATGGATCAGATACATGTTGAGGAGAAAGTTGGGCGACACCTCGCGCTAGGCCATCGCTTGGGTGGAACACAGGTGCGAAGCGACAATTCAGTTGACAGTGTGAGAGTGACAATGAGGGGATCGTGTAAGGAGGAAATTAGAGATTATGAGTGATCGTACGGCCAGTTGAAGAGGATTGGAGAGTAGAGGAAAAATTGGAAATGTTCTCTTGATGCCCTTATATTCCAGTCGGAACCCAAGTGGATAATAATTATAATGTTAATAATAATAATGATGAGGAGGAACCAAATGAGACGATCAAATAATGCTTTTGTTTGAAATGACTAGTATGTGAAACACAACTAACAAAAGCTACTGATACTAGTGGTATTCAACATGTCGTTAGACAATTTCAACTGGCATTCAGGAGCAACGGTCTCAATATTATCTGATTATCTTAGTAACATGCCGAATACATTTATGATGCTGTACAACTGTTATAGTATTTGATGTACTTATATCTTGAAAAAACAAACAACTAATTTAAACCGCCTGTGGATTATTTTATTCCTTTACTTTATTCCTTTGTGTTTCCAGCTTGAGATCTGAAGTTTAGGTAGCGGAGGTATTATTTTTATGTGGTGGGGTTGCTAGCCTCATTCACGTCAAACCTTCCCACTTTATCGTCTTTACTATCGGGTCAGATAGTGAGTCGGCGGCCAGAGATCGAACCCTAGACCATGTGAGTGGTTGGAGAGCATCCTATTGCTGAGCCACTGACGCACCCGCCAGTTAATTACATAACCCTATTATCTTACTGGATAAAGAAAAGTCACAAGTGAGCTTACTTCGAAGATGAAGATGACGACAGAACACTCAATGACACAATACCACTTTATACATATATATATATATATATATTAATCCTTGTATATGAAGTTACTTGTATAACTTTGACAAATAAAACCTAAATACAGAAATTTCTAAGCGTTTAGGCTCAGTACTTGTGTTAAGAAGGGGAAGTGTATGTGAAACACACTCCAAAGTATACTTACCACAGATAACACTGATGGAATTGGAGTTAGACGTTCAATGTTAACCATTGAAAGTAGGGCAGGCATATGTCCTTCCTCTCCAGCAGTAAATGCCAATCTAAAATTAAGATTATTTATTCGTTTCAAAAACATAAAATTGGCACAATATAGGCACCAAGAGATGCACCACATAACAAATATCATATACATATAGAAAAAATAAGCAGAGAATAAATGTGGGATGTTATCCAGAAACCAAGAAAGCCTATTTGTCAAGATCAAGTCATATCTGATAACATTTCGATCCCGACCGGGGAGTTGTGATGTGCCAAATGATGTTAATCTAACACAAATATCCTTCATCATACGACGCCACGTCATAGGCTGACAACCGCTTACCTTTTTCCATCCAGTCCCAGGAGTGGCGAACGGAGATCGGTACGAAAGCCTCTGGGATGACATTCGTGGAGAGCCGCTGAAGCCGGTGTTTCCAGTGACGAAATTCAATGAATGGTAATCTCTGCCTTGCCAAAGCACATGCCTTCGGACCTCAATATTACTCACGCGATAATGCCATCGAATGCAGACAATTCTACGGAGACAGAGATGATCGAATACGCAGAGAGTCCAGGTTTGACAGGCATAGAGCAAGATTGCGCTCACCCAAGTATTGTAAACCCTACTTTTGGCAATCAGGCTGAAGTTCAAACAGCCTCAGAGGTGGCTCAAATAGTCGTATGCCATCCTAGCCATTACTATGCAATTAGAAATCTCGTGCGTCACACCTCCGCCAGCACTCAAACAGTTACCTAGATATACGAACTTGTCGATAACTTCAAGCGGCTCACCTGCAAGGATGAGTGCAGGTACAGGCTTCAGCCAATGTTGCAAAAGAACTTTGCACTTAGACGGCGTATATCTATGACCGGTATTTAAACTTGAATTTCTCAGAACTAATACAGGAAAACTCCCAGGTTATTACAAGGTGTAATTCCAGGTTCAACAAGGTTATCCCAAATATTTCATTACAAAATCCATGAAGCCTGAACCACTAAAACCACCCACACTTTCTGCTCCAAAAGTACTTCTCTTCCTGAAGCTACTATTCAGCGGGGACTCATCGGCAGAAATACTGAGAAACCACCTAACTGAAAATAAACTTCCCTCGAGGCTGAACTTAGATTAACTTACTCCACAACACCAATCATTCACATGAACGTGAAGGATAAGCTACCACTGCTGACCTCTTCAACGTGTATCTATCAATTCACCTGCTCGTGAGAAGCTGGGTATATCGGTAGTACCCAGCGTTTGCTATCCAAGCGTATCATCGAACACTTACCCTCATGGCTTTATAAAGGAAAAATGGGTCACCCCACCACCACAACTCTATCCTGGGACACCTGATCGGATCTAGACACCAAGCTAACCCACAGAGGAACTTCAAAGTTATTTACAGAATACGAGGGAATCTTGCTAGAAGAGTATACATCAAACTTCTTGAAACCGTAGAATCGATGGCAATCCACATGTTAAATACCGAACTCTGCATAAAGAAGAAGTTTGTTCAGTGTCACAACACCTACAATGGACTCGATATGTCTGAACACTGAAGAATGTAATCTTCCCTCACCCTCTGTTAAATTTCTATTCCTTGATACCACCATTGTTAGCCTGACTCTCGTTCAATTTAAGGTTGAATTCTACTCAAATAATGATATAACCTTATGGATGACAATTTTTTCAAATGAAACGACTCAGATTGATATGTACCCCTCCCAATTTTAACGTGATTGAGACGAAAGATGCCCTAGTTGTTATATCCAATCCAAAAACAACCTTTCATATGCCACATTTTTTTATTTCTTTACGTTCCCAGTGGAACATAGGGCTTCTAGCTAGAGGCTCAAAGTTTCGGTAGCAGTGGCGTTTATTTTTACGGGATGGAGTTGCTAGCCTCATGCCCAGCCTAACCTACCCTCTTTACCAGTCTTATTACTGGCTTAGCGAGGTAAGGGGGTGAGTCGGCGTGATTGGAAAGCATCCTACCACTAGACCACCGAAGCACCGGTGCGTCACATAATATATGGTTTTGATTTTATATTGTAAAGTGAAACTTTCATGTTTGCATATTCACAGTTCACGTTATGATATTAGTTACTGAAGATGGGCATTACATAGAAATCAGATGCAAACTTAAGTGTTTAACGTCTAACATCCAAATGAGTTATACTCACATGAATCAAGCAGTAAACTTGAGAATTTAAAAAGCAAAAAACCATATAGCTGTCAAGTTCTAATTGCTGGTGAACGTCTAATGGTCACCAGTGTGTTCTGTCACAAGCAAGTTGAGTTAAACAAAACCTGTGATATCTTTAGTAGTAATTAGGTTCCATAGGTATGGATTCAGTAGTGACTTGTATGACTGGTAAAATGATGACAGAATAACTATGTGCCCAACCCTTTACATACTGTATTTTCTTTCAAGTGGAACGCAAAACAAAAAAATATCACGAATAACTTACCGAGAAATGGAAAATACTTCACCGTTTATACTTCCGAACACAGAGGCGCCCACGAGAGCCGGCATTACCAAGCCAAAGGAACCCATACATCTTGTTGCGAAACTCTGTTAAGTTTATAATCAAAACAAACAATTGATTTTTGACTGAAATTGAATAGATGTTTTACGTGGATACAATGTTAAAAACTCAATCTAGCAGAAAAAGTGTTTAGCTTCTCGTGAGCTTACGGCGAGTTGTCATCTGAAGTGGTGACAGTTAGTGGCGTCTGTCAAGGATGCCGACCATCCCCATTTCTATTCAATTTCATCATAGATGTACTAATGGACTTAACCCTAACTAACTTCAGCGACTCACGGATTGACTTGTTACGTCAAGGAATAATCTCGTTGACTTAGAATATGCAGATGATATAGTCCTTCTAGGTGAAGACGTTGACAAAATGCAGAGTCTTCTGAACACCTTGAGCTGTAGTCTACGAATGTTTGGCATGCGAGTCGCTCCCGCCAAATGTAAAATGATGCTACAGGAGTGGAATACATTGACTCCTGTCTTAGGTATAGGGAGGGAAGTGGTAGAGCGTGTTAACCATAGGGCTGATCGTTGATGAAATCTCAGCACGGATACACAAGGCTAGTTTCGCATATGCCAGTTTACGCCGTCTCTGGATGAGTAGACGTGATATCCGGCTGGCTATCGACCAAAGGGCGTGTGTACTGCTCAGCAGTCCGCTCCGTCCTCCTTTATGGCTGTGAGACCTGGCCATTGAGAGTGGAAGAGATGAAAAGCATGGCTAGCTGTCTTTGAACATAAGTGACTGCGTTCTCTCTCCTGTGTGTGGTGAGTGGTATAATAAGGTGAGCAGTAATGAGGTGAGGCATCAATCGAGTGCTAGGTAAGGAAAGAAGGGAAATCAATCGACGAGGCTGTGAAATTACATCAATTGAAGTGATACTTAGGACATGTGTTACGTATGCCTAGTCATCGTCTGCCTTCCTCGACCGACGGAAAATGTTAGCTGATATAGGGTCAGCGGCAGTCAAACCAAAACATGGCCTCATCAACAACAGTTAGTTTAATCCAGCCACGTATGAAAGTGGCGACTTCCTGACTGGTTGGGGTCCTCGGGACGGTAAACATCAATGAAGGCTGGAGATGATTGGTGATATGGCTCAAAATCGTTCTGAATGGGTGGCGCAGATGCATCCACTCCTTGTGACTTATAATTTCCAATGAAACTATATTGTTCTTCCTTATTACTATTTCTTGTGTTTCATATCCCTGACAACTGTCTCTATTATGCATTTCTTATATTTTCTTCTCTTGCTTTGTGTGCTGCAAGGAGGTAGTGTAGCGACTTGAGCTGTTGCACATCGGTGCAAAGTTCTATGTTGAAAACAAACAGACAGGTTCTTACGAAAAAAATACTTACATGTGCCCTCATGTTTTTCTAGTAGTTTACATGATTGACAAGTTGTTCATTGGCACTAATGGGAGTCCTGTCGAAAGCTTTTGAGAAATATACAGCGTTTCAAGGTTGAGTGCTTTTCTAATGTATATTTGTAGCACCAGCAGTCAGAAGTTAATTTTTAAGATCGTTAAGCATTGTTCGAAGTGGTCTGGGAGGATTTTCAACCAACTATGTCTCTTCACATTGTGCTACATGTTATCTGATTTCCTGTAGGGCAGGCTCAAGTGGCTGTTTGAATCAAAGTGAAGTCACCCAGATATTATGTACACTACTTTTGTCTGCATGTCTATTTTGAAATAGTTATTAGATTGGTATATCATCCAACAAACAAGTTTTCAAGTGAAGTTTTTGCTTATCTTCAAACAGCTGTGGGTATTTTAAGACTTCGTTTCAACTACAGGTAACAGCACAGATGAGGAAGTCAAAACCAGCGAAAATTGGAAAGGCAAAACAGACCTCCATCACTCTAAAATTACTGTGGAAATCTGCACTCAGCATAAAGAAAAAACAAATCAGATTTTCATCACGAATATTAGGTCAGTCAGTTCTTCTATGTGGCTCAGAAACTTGGCGAATGAGTCACGAAAAGCATTTACAACAGCATGTCTGCAGACTTTTATCAGTAGCTGTCTTCGCTCTATATAAGATTGTTGGAAAGAATAAGAAACAAGGACCTTTCGGAATGGAAAAATCAAGGTCCTATTCCTCAATAAATGTTTCGAAGAAAATGGAGATGGATCGGATACATGGTGAAGAGACTGACTGTTGGGTGACATCGTGCATCAGGCCACCACTCGAGTGTGGCTCAAATGGGAGACGAGAAGTCGGACATGTGCCCGAATATGACATCGAGGAGATGAGCGATTGTAGGACCAGCTAAACAGAACCACAGGGAATACGATAAAGAGAAGACAGTAATAATAATAGTCTGAAAATGTACTTCAATACCAATGACTTTTTGATAAGAGTCGAGTACAACACTGAATGAAATTGAACAGTTATGACAACTCACCACAGCTATAGCAGCAGATCCATCACCTGAAGCGAGAACTTCTGTAGGTGATAATACTGCAAGGTAGGCTACATTAGTTAAAATGTATATGAGTGTAACTGTTGTAAGCGAGAGGACAATCACAATTGGAAGAGTCCTGGGTATAAAAGAAATAAATATATTAGTTTACACTGTTTAGTAATTACGCGATCAGTACACTGAAACTGAACTTCACCCGTATAGATACTATGTCACAAACTAATGACTATGGATTTGAACTCACTGCCTAGTTTGGCATGAGTGATAGTCACATATTGTGGTGGTGTGATACAGACAATGTGTGCCTACGCAATATTATTCTCGCATATTTCCACAGCTCAATACAGCATTAGCAGTAGAATACGATATATCTATTTGAGCATTCTGTTTGATGTTAGAGTCAGAATACTTTCACACAGTTCAATAATGCATTGGCAACAGAATACTATGTATATATGAAGATTCTATTTCATGTCGTTTAATGTAAACCAAAATCACACACTCAGTGATTGGTTAAGGAATATAAACTGTAGATAAATAAAGAGCGGTTTGATCAATGGAAAATATACTTGGCTTCCATGTTTTTTCTTCTGTTGTTACAATATGACAGAAAATTATTTACATAGCGGATCAGTGGCTTATGCATTATGAGTTCGGACGCCACTGTGTGTCAGTGGCACAGCGGTTAGGAAGCTCACCAACCATGAATATGGTCTGGGTTCAACCCGGGGCACAGACGCACTCCCTTACCTCGCTAAGCCAGAATTGAAAGCTGGTAAAGAGGGAACGTTGGGCCGGGCGTGAGGCTAGCAACCTCATCCTGTAAAAATAATCACCACTGCTACCGAAACTTCGAGCCTCTAGCTTGAAGCCCCATGTTCCACTGGGAACGTAAAGGAATAAGAAGACGTCACTTGAACTACTGAGGTTTAGGCGGTCTAGTAGTGTCGTCAGACCACATACAATAGGTACAAGTCAAAGCACTACAACTGGTTATACAGAAAAATTTAGTTTTGATATACATATATAACAGTATCCAAAGGATACTCCTCCACATTGACTTTATACTCCATTTCTCCTCAAAGAATACTACCCAGGTTTAAAGTGTAGAGATATTAATAAATGCAAGTGAAAACAAAAATTATTTCTCACATGGAAACATTTGCTATATATGGCAGTGCATTTACACATTATTATTACAAGCTCGAAACTTAAAACAGTTCTAAGTAAGGTTATCTGGTATATATTTTCACAGACATATTGCAAGAAGATGGCACAACTTAGAATGCCTATTTAGACATGTTCGTGTTTGTTTGTACGTCGTTACAAAAACACCTAATGCGATTATTTTACCTTAGTGTTCAGGATTTCAAAATATACTTTTACCATGGTCTGCATAACCTTAAGCAACACATCCTAGTTAAAAATGAATTAGTAGTTTAAACATATTGGAGATGAGAGACAATACTCAAGTGTAATGTGCAGCTCGGAAAAAGCTGAACCAAACAGAGCTATTTTAAAACTCTTTATTCCTATTTAACCAAAATACTGTTTTGGGTAATTCCAACTGTCTTATAGTGGCCATTGTACAACAACACTAACTCTATCTTCATAAATCGTAGGTAAATGTTCACCCGAGTATCTCCCATTCTGTATATTTTATATCATTATAAATAAGTACAAATTAGATCTTACATGAGAATCTAATAATAGCTGAGGGTAAACGGTTCCCATTCAGTGGTATATACATATTCTCTGATTACGTATTCAGGCTTACAAAACACACAGAGGATAAAATGAGAAAAAATTACCTTGCAGGATTTTTTACTTCCCCAGTTAGGAAATTGAGATAATTCCTGAAACCAAAAACACGGAAGCTGGAGTTTAAAGTTGGTTAATTTTTTCTGTTTACGAAACATAATAAAAGTGAAACAGGGCTGTACGACGAAACGCTAGATTCATCTGAGATAAACCCAACATAGGCTATTTTAACAGTCTGTTATAAGTCTTATGAATTAACTAAATGATGGTAAAATGGTTATATGGGCACCAGAAGGGACCGATTAGTTTCAGAAATTGAGAAAGCACCATAGCTCTATACAGTTCATATGACGAACTCATATGTATACACATTTAATGGATTCAAAGTACAAGGTAATCATAAACGACAACCCTACATTACAAAAGACTAAATATGACTGCCAAAAAACATTTAATTTCTTGAAGGAAAATACTACAGAAACTGAGTATCTTTGTGTTCAGAGGAGTGTGTAGCAGTAGATAATTCCCCAGAATGTATAAAGTATTTAGACTATCTAACCTTCCTGATTATAGTCACTGTCCACAAATGATTTTACTTTTTCATTTGTATATTATTAACTACCATTAATTAAGCCTTCGCTAATACACAGGAGTCTGCTGAGTCATCAATGCATATTAATAATAATAATTATTATATCTTTTGTTCTTGATTCTCGCAGCGAATTCAACAACTGGCACACGCACACATACAATTCTAAAACTCTTTATCCAGATATAAGATGGGAAGTAATCAACAGTAGGAGAATAAAAGTCTTTCACTTTTCAATAAACGAAAAGTAAATAACCGCTTAAAAGTGTTCCGAAGAGGGCCATGTTAATGAATTAGATAATTTCTGCTTGTTTGCATGCCACCACCAAGTGTATACGCTTTAATACAAATTATGTTGAGAAACTCAAGTGAACAGATAAACGTATGAATATTTACATCAGCGCGTTAATATAGGTTGCTTAACTTCAAAATATTATGCAGAAGAATAGCTTAACATATAGAGTGATAGTATAATAACAATATTTTTGACAAATTATCGTATTTTCAGCATTTCACATTGCAACGTATTTACTACTTGTAAAAATACCTTCCAGAGGAATAACTTCTGGATAAAGTTACGCTAATAACAATATTGATGTGTGTAATAGTACATTAGTGACTACAAGAACAGAATAGCTGTTTATTTTATGCAGAAACAGAGCTCCTAGACTTATGCAAGTTATTTGAAAGACAAATATATGACAATGTTTTATTCCTTGCACCACTGTTAAAAAAGGGCTAAATGTCAGACCTCTCACAGTATAAATTTCAGAACTGATTACTCTGCACAGCTTTTGCATGTGCAAACGCACATCTCAAAATGATATGTCAAAGCCGCAATATTTAAAAATGCGAAACCATGGCTATCTCCAAAACGCTTAAAAATACTACAGAAATTTTGAAGTAGAGATTTGAACTGAGTGTCACACATATTCAAAGGCATTCACCCTACTAAAATTCTAATATACCTCAGGTATTGTTTAAACACGTACAGTACAAATTAAGTCAGACTACATTTTCAAAAACAGTCGAATGAAATTCTTCTACCGCCAGTATAGATGAAGGTAATATTACTATTCACACAACCTATACGGTTACTACACTGCATAGTAGTTGCAACATGTTCCTAATAACGATAAACAAGTAACTTCTGAAACTGGGTTCAGCGGGAACATACGGCAAAGAAATAATAACTTACCAACCAGAAAAAGCCCAAAATCCTTGATAAAATGCCAGTGCAAGCGCTCCTGGTGACGTTTCACTATCTTCGAACGAATTCTTAAAACTCTCCGTGTTACCTTATCAAAATAAAGAGGTACCAGTCAAGTGGTGAAACTGTCCTTTATTCCAAAACAGTGTCAAACCATAGTGAACTTACCTATAGCTAAGTAGTAGCCGCCAAACCCAATAATAAGCAATAGAGCTGCTACTTTGCAAGTAGTGAAGACGACTGCAATTTTCGTTGCCCACTTAACACTAAAGCAGTGTATGAAACAAAGTGTTACTTTATAACAGTAACATTACAAATGAAAAACTCACGAATCCCCAAAACTGCAACAAGTCGAACAGCATAAGTGGGAGTATTGCAACTAAGGAATGCTGGCCGGAGAATATACTCTGCAAAGATAAGTCCATTTGCAGCACAACTGGCGGATCCAATCACTACGAATGTGATCCAGAAAGCAAGAAAGGCGGGCAAGGGTCCAAATGTCTGGAGGATGTAAATATATTCTCCACCAGATCGAGGAATCGTGACTCCTAACTCGGCGTACACAATTGCGCCTATGTAGAAATGAATTTCTGAAACACAAACTCACCAAGAGTGCTGAATAGCCCTGTCACGGACCACAAAATAAAAGACAATCCGACAGACTTAGTATATGTTAAAACTCCAACTGGTGATACGAAAATTCCAGAACCAATTATCACTCCAACAACAATGCTGACACCTTGTAATACAGAAACTTCTTTTTTTAGTGTTACTGACTGGTTTTGATCAGCATCTTTTTTCTTCTTATTGAACAAACCCATCGTGTGTGACGGCACGAAAACAAGTGCAGCAAGTTCAAAATGTTCACGCGAGAAAGTGAGATTTCAAAACTATCATTGGTTGAATATTCAATATCTGGCGTCATATCGAATCATTTTAAGAAGAACAGAAGAATGTATGTAAACATTTCTGTTCTAATTATTTCAATAGGGATTTTGTGGTAATCAACATGCACTGGTTACATATGCTGATGTAAACAAACCACCCTCTTCATTCACAACTCTCCCCTTGCATCTCATCAGGCAGAACCAGAAGCCTATATAGAAAACTATATGTTCGCACTAGCAAGTACGAAAACCCAACCATACCCTACTTAGCTCGTTTTCTGTGCCATAAAAAAAGCATTAGGCGTGATACCTATACCTTATTAAATAGTCAGTAGAACAACTGGATCTCGTCTTTCCAACTCATATCATTTATAGGTACAACGTTTTCTTTCTTTCTTTTCCTTTTCTCTCTCTTTTTTCTGTTATGTGCTGTTTTGTTTCTTTCTTCCTTACAAACTCTATTTAAAACATTCTTCTTCGTTCTTTCGCACTCTGTATATCTCTACCTTTTTGTTACAGCTTACGCCATTAAATATGCTAGCATCCACTTTTCTAACACCTTCAAACACTCTGTTCAATTTTGGCTTTGCTACCGACATGCCAATATGTTGTTGTCAAAACTAACTGAGATTACCCTTAATCTATGTAGAATTTTATTTATTCTTAATGTACTAACTGGATGCAATACTGTAGTAAACAAAATGCTGAGAATTCCATTCTGTATCAAAAGTACTGTTTTGGAATAAAGCAAATTATTATTTTATGTAACATCAGTTATTCAAAAGCTGCATGTATAATATTCCGTGTCATCACAAAACTGATGGGAATGGAACCTTAATATTGCTGATCCTCAGTGGTGTAACTATATGTGCAAGCTAATCGATAGGTATTCGTCTAATTTTTGATCGACAGCTTAGGCAGTTAGAAAACTAGGCTCCACATCATGATCTCAAGAGGGATACGGTAGACATTTTCGGGGTACTGTTGCCTTCAGAATGAATTACATCTTGTGTACAAGTTTAAAACCTGCGTGGAGATTTCCGGCATTTGCTTTTAAGGAGGGTACCAGTTAACAGCTAGTTACCGCAACTTAATTTTAATGCCCTTTGACTATGCAGGTTACGCCGAGAATAATACAAAGAGTGCGTACAGAACAATTTCAGCTCCTCCTGGGAGGGTGAGGACTTGTCAGTCGAACAACCTGGAAGTGATTGAACTAACCATCAAAAAGTAAGCTCGATAAAAGCAGACATAGTCAAAATTCCCACCGAAAGAAATGTGTTTTCTGCAGGCAGTTGTGTAAGTAGAAACACTTCAGATCAAGTTTCTTACTTTCACCATATGCAAGACATTCTGCCACGTTGTTGTCAATGTATTCATAGTTTTGTGACACACTCCGGAATCAAATTTGGAGCCCTTACTTGCAGCACGATGTGACGTTAAGGCGAAATTTGTCAGCAGTAGGAATGATGTTACCTTCAGTTCTGTATGGTTTAAAATACCTTTTGAATGAAGATAAATTCCTTTAAATAGCACTAGGCTCTTTTCAGGAGCACGAAGCAGGAACATGCAAGATTTCATTGGGTTTCAAACTCCATACCAAAAAACTGATTTGTAGATAGTGAAAATTGGAGTGACTAAAAGACAGTACGGTGATGGATGTGAGCTGCCCTGCCTGCATGTTCACCAAATTTCTGCACATGTGAAAAAGTCTCTTTTCGTCTGTAGGCACCGGGTTATTAATAAACTCCTAGTCCAGGCGAAATGTGTTCTCAATCAACACACAACAGTAGTCTGTTGAGTCTTATCTAGCTCAGTGCATTTACATTTGTCACTAAAGAGTTCCGCTTTCGTAGTGCCGGGGTGCTTAGTGTTCAGTCAGTGGGAAATATAAATGCTGTGGCTGAGGAGAGTATAGAGGACTTCGGAGCAATTTACTTATTGTCTTTAGTTAGGAATAACGCCAGGAGTTATTCTGCTGTCTGCGATTCACCACCGGGTTTCTGTAAACTGTCGTAAATCACTGCTTTTGAATGACAAACGAGGGAGTTTCTCCCCATGTCAACGTACGTCTTCTAGGTTGAGAGATGGGCACGAATTCAGTAGCAGCATTTACAGGTGAATGTGGTCGACCGAAAGACCTCCATATTTCGAGTCTTCATTACGCATCGATCGTGTAATGTAGAATAAATGAATATTCAGCATTCACTTAGGATGAATGAGAACTAAAGGAATACTGAAGAAGTTGAATTTACCAAAATTAGCCTATTTTGTCATACATAGGTGGAAGCGATTTAGATGACGCGTGTTGAGGTCATGAATTTCAGTTTGCTTGTCCCAGTTCATGTAATAATAATAATAATAATGATACATTCCCACTTTATGTACATGAGGGACGCCAGTTTACAGGCATCATCAGTATGATAATTAACATATACATGGAGTAAGCATATTTACAATTTTTCACTAACACAGGATATATATACAAGAAAAGGTAATAGAATGATGTCAGTACGCACAATTTACAGAGGTTCAGACAATATGCATGATATAATCCTAGGCACCATTGTTGCTTGAATTTGTCAGAAATGCGCGCCACAACTGAAGTTTGCGTTGCATGTAGTCGATGTGTAACGGCAGAAGACAAGGGCCAGGCAACAGATCGTTTATTGTTAAAATGAAGCAATATTTATAGATTTTTATGTGCATTATTATTAGTAATGGTTAGCAGAGAGGCGACGTCTTCTGATTGGTTGTTTTCCAGCCGAAGGTTGTTCTTTCATCTCTTTGTTGCCTTTAACTCAAATAGTCCGTCGATGTATCTGCTAATCGTATCCGCCCATGCTAAGCCTCAAGTTTAGCCTTGTTCCTCTTTTCTTTCCTGACTAATTTTGGCTTTCAGACAGCTTTCCCCACAGATATGGTGTGCTATTCACAAAAGTATAAGAATGGCTTGTTAAACGTTAGTTAGTTCACCAACAACAGTGTTTTCAGCAACATCATATGCAAGAGGCTAACCACAGCAGTTACCATCCATTTTAAAATGCAAATAAGTATTAATGAATCAGTGTAATCAGCAACCGGTGAATTTTTCGGTTCATTTCGGTCAGAAACCAAAATGACTGCGAATCAATCCATACAAAGTTTGAGTTGCACCGACTGGAGTATTGGACTTATATAGTTCCTCGTCACAATGGAGGAAATATCACCACATTCTTTTTGGAGAGTAGACTAGTTGGGGGATCATAAATAATGTCTGAGTAACTTATACCTTTCCATATGACATTGTAGTAAGTTTCGACCTTGTTTTCTCATGTTTCATTTGTGTGTCTGTTTTGTTTCACCCTTTGCATCGGGTGGACATTATAGAAACGACTCTTATTTGTTTGGGTGCTTTTGTCATGAATGCTGCTTTTCTGCCTGAAATTATAAACAGAGGTAAAATGAACAGCGGGTGTAGTCTCTAAGTTCATACATAAAATGGGCCTATGACTCCTGAAGCTCTTGAATGGGAATTGGCACTGGGATCACTTGAAAACTCTCTTAGTGTGTCATTAAATACCTTTGCAAAGGAGGCCAATATGCTTGCCGGCCGCATTTCCGCAGATAGTTTGTTCCATATTTAGGCATATCTAATCGGGAAAATCTTTTGCCTGGTGTCTATTTTACATTTTTCAACAGCCACTGTACCTTTATTGTGTCTAGGGTTATATCCAATATCGTCTGAAAACTGAGTACCATTAGTAGGTGTGTACACTTTATGGTTAAGAAGCCTACAGAAGAGTACTAAATCTAGTCGCAGTCGTCCTAACCATAGTGTTTCTAGTCCTACGATCTCATATCTGGTGGAGTAGCTTGTGCCGTTTTCGGTTGCGAGTACTTTTAGCGTGAAGTGCCCCTGTATTCCTTCCATTGATGTAACGTGAACATTCACGATAGTGCAAACCGTTTGATTTAGTAAAGTTCCGGAGGTCGTCTTTGAATGATGAAGAAACAGCATCAGTGCATTACGGAATTATCCTCAATTATATAGAAAATGAAAGTGGGGGGAATAAATATGCATAAACCTATCACAGAATCGGGATTGGAAGAGGGGATGAGAAGTTAATTTAAAATGTCTACGATTCAATTCTTGCGTTTCGAAGTTATAAAAACACTTAAGCCACCAGGATGGCTTGAAGATAAAAAAAGTTTAGGAATCCCTTGCACACCTTCATAGAGTGTTCTAAACATGTGTTATGTACCTCAAGTTCGAAACCTTCGCAATGCTTTTGAAATGCTACTATGTTCATTTGTAATAGCCAGGTTAATATGTGGTACATTATATTTGTATTTGGAAACCTTGCTGCAACCATAATATTTGTAGCGGCAGAAGACAAGGGCCAGGCAACAGATCGTTTATTGATGAAATCAAGAGATATTTATAGATTTTATGTGCATTATTACAAGCGTTACTGTTATCGGAGAAGAAACGTCTTCTGATTGGTTGTATTCTTGTTGAAGGATATTCTATGCTGCTTGTGACGGTTTCTCTGTAAGTTAGCCATATATCTGCCAAACGCATATACGTACGTTAAGTCTGCTGTGATCTGCTGGTGATTTTCTCGAGTTTAAGCTTTGTTGTTGTTTTCCTCATGACCTCGATTCGGGACGCTAACATTGACGTTAATTGTTGTCTATAATTTTGGCTTGCGGACAGTTATCACCACATGATTACTTTATAGTATGATTTCGTGCAGATGCTGTTCGGTCCTCTAAGTGCTGTGTAAAAATATCAAGGGTAAACTTGCCACCTACATCCTGCCATCGGTGAAAGCACACATAACTGCCTTAGTAATCCTCTGTCTTGATTCAGACAACTGCGAAGACTGGGTGAAGGGAATATCGAAACTGAAAGATAAAAGAACGTTGGGCAGTTAGGGCAGATGAATTTAAATAGTGAAACAATGCGCTTTACACGATTTATCAGTAAAAGTAAACTGACCATTTAGTCCACGAGCGTTATCCATAGCCTATCCCATCCGCACAACTCTCGTTTCTATCGTTGACTAGTGTCAGGATGCAATGGCTTTATTGAATATCCCCGCCAAGTGTAGCATCGAAGTTCGTAGCTTCAGTGGTTCTCTGAGTTACATTTTTGTATGCTTCTTAAAGATAACTCTGCGTTAAACATTTTTTCGGCTTGCATGTTATCGGTGGCACTGTATTCTTGAATTGTATTACATTTGCTTCACTAGTCAGAAAACATTACTTTATCCTGATGTCTGTGATATAATAGGTAGAAGGAGGCAGTACGTTCAAAAGTCAGACGCATGTCACTGAATTCTCTCGAAATCATGCTGGTTTATTTTGGCCTACTTATTGAAACACCCTACAACCCACCGGATAGGGGTGGCACCACTTCAAAAAAGGGAGATGACATATAATCACCCACCGGGAGGCACGCACTTTATGTGACCCGTAATTCATTTTCTGATTGAAAACACCTCAATTAGCCACACATATTACATGAATGTCACTTGACAAAAGTGTCTAAACATGACTGTTGAAAAGTATGCGCTACAGTCGTTTCACAATTTTAATACTACCCATGAGCCTGTACAATGTTTATGCAGTGTACTCCGTCTCTAAGCTATATATTCCTCGAATGTGACTGTATTCCCACTGAGTGAACCTGTATGTCCAATTAGGGAATTTTAAGGCTTCTCATATAATCAAAACCCACACGAAATGCAATTAACTGAATCCGCACGGCAAACTAGCTGTTGTACACATCTATATATTCATCCATATGTTGATCGTGATGACAAGTCCAAATCACTACCTAAACAGTGCCGATAAACATGGATATCTAAGAAGTAATGCTGACAGCTGCGTTCCGAATCCCACTGACCTGCTCCATGGCAATATTCTGCCTCCACATGCTTCATTTAAAATTTTGTATGGATTGATTCGCCTCTCTGCTAACCATTACTAATAATAATGCACATAAAAATCTATAAATATTGCTTGATTTTAACAGTAAACGATCTGTTGCCTGGCCCTTGTCTTCTGCCGTTACACGTCGACTACATGCAACGCAACCTTCAGTTGTTGCGCGCATTTCTGACAAATTCAAGCAACAATGGTGCCTAGGACTATATCATGCAAATTGTCTGAGCCTCTGTAAATTGTGCTTACTGACATCATTCCATTACCTTTTCTTGTATATATATCCTGTGTTAGTGAAAAATTGTAAATATGCTTACTCCATGTATATGTTAATTATCGTACTGATGATGCCTGTAAACTGGCGTCCCTCACGTACATAAAGTGGGAATATATCATTGTTATTATTACATGAATTGTGACAAATAAACTGCAGTTCATTGTCTCAACACGCGTCATCTATATCGCTTCCACCTATGTATGACAAAATAAGCTAATTCGGCAAATTTACCTTCTTTAGTATTCCTTTAATTCTCATTCATCTAAGGTGAATGCCGAATATTCAGTTATTCTACATTACACTGTCGATACGTAATGAAGACTCGAAATATGGAGGTCTTTTGGTCGACCACATTCACTTGTAAATGCTGCTACTGAATTCGTGCCCATCTCTCAACCTAGAAGACGTACGTTGACATGGGGAGAAACTCCCTCGTTTGTCATTCAAAAGCAGTGATTTACGACAGTTTACAGAAACCCGGTGGTGAATCGCAGACAGCAGAATAACACCTGGCGTTATTCCTAACTAAAGACAACAAGTAAATTGCTTCGAAGTCCTCTAGGCTATTAAATGGACAGGACTCTCCTCAGCCACAGCATTTTCACACTGATTGAACACTAAGCACCCCGGGACTACGAAAGCGGAACTCTTTAGTGACAAATGTAAATGCACTGAGCTAGATAAGACTCAACAGACTACTGTTGTGTGTTGATTGAGAACACATTTCGAGTTTATTAATAACCCGGTGCCTACAGACGAAAAGAGACTTTTTCACATGTGCAGAAATTTGGTGAACATGCAGGCAGGGCAGCTCACATCCATCACCGTACTGTCTTTTAGTCACTCCGATTTTCACTATCTACAAATCAGTCTTTTGGTATGGAGTTTGAAACCCAATGAAATCTTGCATGTTCCTGCTTCGTGCTCCTGAAAAGAGTCTAGTGCTATTTAAAGGAATTTATCTTCATTCAAAAGGTATTTTAAACCATACAGAACTGAAGGTAACATCATTCCTACTGCTGACAAATTTCGCCTTAACGTCACATCGTGCTGCAAGTAAGGGCTCCAAATTTGATTCCGGAGTGTGTCACAAAACTATGAATACATTGACAACAACGTGGCAGAATGTCTTGCATATGGTGAAAGTAAGAAACTTGATCTGAAGTGTTTCTACTTACACAACTGCCTGCAGAAAACACATTTCTTTCGGTGGGAATTTTGACTATGTCTGCTTTTATCGAGCTTACTTTTTGATGGTTAGTTCAATCACTTCCAGATTGTTCAACTGACAAGTCCTCACCCTCCCAGGAGGAGCTGAAATTGTTCTGTACGCACTCTTTGTATTATTCTCGACGTAACCTGCATAGTCAAAGGGCATTGAAATTAAGTTGCGGTAACTAGCTGTTAACTGGTACCCTCCTTAAAAGCAAATGCCGGAAACTTGTACACAAGATGTAATTCATTCTGAAGGCAACAGTACCCTGAAAATGTTTACCGTATCCCTTTTGAGATCATGATGTGGAGAAGGTATTTTCCAAAAACCTAAGAGACAAGCCTAGTTTTCTAACTGCCTAAGCTATCGATCAAAAATTAGACGAATACCTATCGATTAGCTTGCACATATAGTTACACCACTGAGGATCAGCAATATTAAGGTTCCATTCCCATCAGTTTTGTGATGACATGGAATATTATACATGCAGCTTTTGAATAACTGATGTTACATAAAATAATAATAATTTGCTTCATTCCCAAACAGTACTTTTGATATAGAATGGAATTCTCAGCATTTTACTACAGTATTGCATCCAGTTAGTACATTAAGAATAAATAAAATTCTACATAGATTAAGGGTAATCTCAGTTAGTTTTGACAACAACATATTGGCATGTCGGTAGCAAAGCCAAAATTGAACAGAGTGTTTGAAGGTGTTAGAAAAGTGGATGCTAGCATATTTAATGGCGTCAGCAGTAACAAAAAGGTAGAGATATACAGAGTGCGAAAGAACGAAGAAGAATGTTTTAAATAGAGTTTGTAAGGAAGAAAGAAACAAAACAGCACATAACAGAAAAAATAGAGAGAAAAGGAAAAGAAAGAAAGAAAACGTTGTACCTATAAATAATATGGGTTGGAAAGACGAGATCCAGTTTTTCTACTGGCTATTTAATTAGTTATAGGTATCACGCCTAATGCTTTCTTTATCGCACAGAACACGAGCTAAGTAGGGTATGGTTGGGTTTTTGTACTTGCTAGTGCGAGCATATAGTTTTCTAAATAGGCTTCTGGTTTTGCCTGATGAGATGCAAGGGGAGAGTTGTGAATGAAGAGGGTGGTTTGTTTACATCAGCATATGTAACCAGTGTATGTTGATTACCACAAAATCCCTATTGAAATAATTAGAACAGAAATATTTACATACATTCTTCTGTTCTTCTTAAAATGATTCGATATGACGCCAGATATTGAATATTCAACCAATGATAGTTTTGAAGTCTCACTTGCATGCACTTTCTCGCGTGAACATTTTGAACTTGCTGCACTTGTTTTCGTGCCGTCACACACGATGGGTTTGTTCAATAAGAAGAAAAAAGATGCTGATCAAAACCAGTCAGTAACACTAAAAAAAGAAGTTTCTGCATTACAAGGTGTCAGCATTGTTGTTGGAGTGATAATTGGTTCTGGAATTTTCGTATCACCAGTTGGAGTTTTAACATATACTAAGTCTGTCGGATTGTCTTTTATTTTGTGGTCCGTGACAGGGCTATTCAGCACTCTTGGTGAGTTTGTGTTTCAGAAATTCATTTCTACATAGGCGCAATTGTGTACGCCGAGTTAGGAGTCACGATTCCTCGATCTGGTGGAGAATATATTTACATCCTCCAGACATTTGGACCCTTGCCCGCCTTTCTTGCTTTCTGGATCACATTCGTAGTGATTGGATCCGCCAGTTGTGCTGCAAATGGACTTATCTTTGCAGAGTATATTCTCCGGCCAGCATTCCTTAGTTGCAATACTCCCACTTATGCTGTTCGACTTGTTGCAGTTTTGGGGATTCGTGAGTTTTTCATTTGTAATGTTACTGTTATAAAGTAACACTTTGTTTCATACACTGCTTTAGTGTTAAGTGGGCAACGAAAATTGCAGTCGTCTTCACTACTTGCAAAGTAGCAGCTCTATTGCTTATTATTGGGTTTGGCGGCTACTACTTAGCTATAGGTAAGTTCACTATGGTTTGACACTGTTTTGGAATAAAGGACAGTTTCACCACTTGATTGGTACCTCTTTATTTTGATAAGGTAACACGGAGAGTTTTAAGAATTCGTTCGAAGATAGTGAAACGTCACCAGGAGCGCTTGCACTGGCATTTTATCAAGGATTTTGGGCTTTTTCTGGTTGGTAAGTTATTATTTCTTTGCCGTATGTTCCCGCTGAACCCAGTTTCAGAAGTTACTTGTTTATCGTTATTAGGAACATGTTGCAACTACTATGCAGTGTAGTAACCGTATAGGTTGTGTGAATAGTAATATTACCTTCATCTATACTGGAGGTAGAAGAATTTCATTCGACTGTTTTTTGAAAATGTAGTCTGACTTAATTTGTACTGTACGTGTTTAAACAATACCTGAGGTATATTGGAATTTTAGTAAGATGAATGCCTTTGAATATGTGTGACACTCAGTTCAAATCTCCACTTCAAAATTTCTGTAGTATTTTAAGCGTTTTGGAGATAGCCATGGTTTCGCATTTTTAAATATTGCAGTTTTGACATATCATTTTGAGATGTGCGTTTGCACATGCAAAAGCTGTGCAGAGTAATCAGTTCTGAAATTTATACTGTGAGAGGTTTGACATTTAGCCCTTTTTTAACAGTGGTGCAAAGAATAAAACATTGTTATATATTTGTCTGTAAAATAACTTGCATAAGTCCAGGAGCTCTGTTTTTGCATAAAATAAACAGCTATTCTGTTCTTGTAGTCACTAATGTACTATTACACACATCAATATTGTTATTAGCGTAACTTTATCCAGAAGTTATTCCTCTGGAAGGTATTTTTACAAGTAGTAAATACGTTGCAATGTGAAATGCTGAAAATACTATAATTTGTCAAAAATATTGTTATTATACTATCACTCTATATGTTAAGCTATTCTTCTGCATAATATTTTGAAGTTAAGCAACCTATATTAACGCGCTGATGTAAATATTCATACGTTTATCTGTTCACTTGAGTTTCTCAACATAAACTGATTAATTTGTATTAAAGCGTATACACTTGGTGGTGGCATGCAAACAAGCAGAAATTATCTAATTCATTAACATGGCCCTCTTCGGAACACTTTTAAGCGGTTATTTACTTTTCGTTTATTGAAAAGTGAAAGACTTTTATTCTCCTACTGTTGATTACTTCCCATCTTATATCTGGATAAAGAGTTTTAGAATTGTATGTGTGCGTGTGCCAGTTGTTGAATCCACTGTAAGAGTCAAGAACAAAAGATGTAATATGCAGCAGACTCCTGTGCATTAACGAAGGCTTAATTAATGGTAGTTAATAATATACAAATGAAAAAGTAAAATCATTTGTGGACAGTGACTATAATCAGGAAGGTTAGATAGTCTAAATACTTTATACATTCTGGGGAATTATCTACTGCTACACACTCCTCTGAACACAAAGATACTCAGTTTCTGTAGTATTTTCCTTCAAGAAATTAAATGTTTTTTGGCAGTCATATTTAGTCTTTTGTAATGTAGGGTTGTCGTTTATGATTACCTTGTACTTTGAATCCATTAAATGTGTATACATATGAGTTCGTCATATGAACTGTATAGAGCTATGGTGCTTTCTCAATTTCTGAAACTAATCGGTCCCTTCTGGTGCCCATATAACCATTTTACCATCATTTAGTTAATTCATAAGACTTATAACAGACTGTTAAAATAGCCTATGTTGGGTTTATCTCAGATGAATCTAGCGTTTCGTCATACAGCCCTGTTTCACTTTTACTATACTTCATAAACAGAAACAATTAACCAACTTTAAACTCCAGCTTCCGTGTTTTTGGTTTCAGGAATTATCTCAATTTCCTAACTGGGGAAGTAAAAAATCCTGCAAGGTAATTTTTTCTCATTTTATCCTCTGTGTGTTTTGTAAGCCTGAATACGTAATCAGAGAATATGCATGTATATACCACTGAATGGGAATCGTTTACCCTCAGCTATTATTAGATACTCATGTAAGATCTAATTTGTACTTATTTATAATGATATAAAATGTACAGAATGGGAGATACTCGGGTGAACATTTACCTACGATTTATGAAGATAGAGTTAGTGTTGTTGTACAATGGCCACTATAAGACAGTTGGAATTAACCAAAACAGTATTTTGGTTAAATAGGAATAAAGAGTTTTAAAATAGCTCTGTTTGGTTCAGCTTTTCCCGAGCTGCACATTACACTTGAGTATTGTCTCTCATCTCCCATATGTTTAAAATACTAATTCATTTTTAACTAGGATGTGTTGCTTAAGGTTATGCAGACCATGGTAAAAGTATATTTTGAAATCCTGAACACTGAGGTAAAATAATCGCATTAGGTGTTTTTGTAACGACGTACAAACAAACACGAACATGTCTAAATAGGCATTCTAAGTTGTGCCATCTTCTTGCAATATGTCTGTGAAAATATATACCAGATAACCTTACTTAGAACTGTTTTAAGTTTCGAGCTTGTAATAATAATGTGTAAATGCACTGCCATATATAGCAAATGTTTTCATGTGAGAAATAATTTTTGTTTTCACTTGCATTTATTAATATCTCTACACTTTAAACCTGGATAGTACTCTTTGAGGAGAAATGGAGTATAAAGTCAATGTGGAGGAGTATCCTTTGGATACTGTTATATATGTATATCAAAACTAAATTTTTCTGTATAACCAGTTGTAGTGCTTTGACTTGTACCTATTGTATGGAGTCAGATGACACTACTAGACCGCCTAAACCTCAGTAGTTCAAGTGACGTCTTCTTATTCCTTTACGTTCCCAGTGGAACATAGGGCTTCTAGCTAGGGGCTCGAAGTTTCGGTAGCAGTGGTGATTATTTTTACAGGATGAGGTTGCTAGCCTCACGCCCAGCCCAACGTTCCCTCTTTACCAGCTTTCAATTCTGGCTTAGCGAGGTAAGGGAGTGCGTCTGTGCCCCCAGACCATATTCATGGTTGACGAGAGTCCTAACCACTGTGTCACCGACGCACAATGACGTTTGAACTCATAATGCATAAGCCACTGATCCGCTATGTAAATAATTTTCTGTAATATTGTAACAACAGAAGAAAAAACATGGAAGCCAAGTATATTTTCCATTGATCAAACCGCTCTTTATATATCTACAGTTTATATTCGTTAACCAATCACTGAGTGTGTGATTTTGGTTTACATTAAACGACATGAAATAGAATCTTCATATATACATAGTATTCTGTTGCCAATGCAGTATTGAACTGTGTGAAAAGTATTCTGACTCTAACATCAAACAGAATGTTCAAATAGATATATCGTGTTCTACTGCTAATGCTGTATTGAGCTGTGGAAATATGCGAGAATAATATTGCGTAGGCACACATTGTCTGTATCACACCACCACAATATGTCACTATCACTCATGCCAAACTAGGCAGTGAGTTCAAATCCATAGTCATTAGTTTGTGACGTAGTATCTATACGGGTGAAGTTCAGTTTCAGTGTGCTGATCGCGTAATTACTAAACAGTGTAAACTAATATATTTATTTCTTTTATACCCAGGACTCTTCCAATTGTGATTGTCCTTTCGCTTACAACAGTTACACTAATATACATTTTAACTAATGTAGCCTACCTTGCCGTATTATCACCTACAGAAGTTCTCGCTTCAGGTGATGGATCTGCTGCTATAGCTGTGGTGAGTTGTCATAACTGTTCAATTTCATTCAGTGTTGTACTCGACTCTTATCAAAAAGTCATTGGTATCGAAGTGCATTTTCAGACTATTATTATTACTGTCTTCTCTTTATCGTATTCCCTGTGGTTCTGTTTAGCTGGTCCTACAATCGCTCATCTCCTCTATGTCATATTCGGACACATGTCCGACTCCTCGTTTCTCATTTGGGCTACACTCGAGTGGTGGCCTGATGCACGATATCACCCAACAGTCAGTCTCTTCAGCGTGTATCCGATCCATCTCCATTTTCTTCGAAACATTTATTGAGGAATAGGACCTTGATTGTTCCATTCCAAAAGTTCCTTGTTTCTTATTCTTTCCAACCATCTGATATAGAGCGAAGACAGCTACTGATAAAAGTCTGCAGACGTGCTGTTGTAAATGCTTTTCGTGGCTCATTCGCCAAGTTTCTGAGCCACATAGAAGAACTGACTGACCTAATATTCGTGTTGAAAATCTGATTTGTTTTTTCTTTATGTTGAGGTCTGTCTCGCCTTTCCAATTTTCGCTGGTTTTGACTTCCTCATCTGTGCTGTTACCTGTAGTTGAAACGAAGTCTTAAAATACCCACAGCTGTTTGAAGATAAGCAAAAACTTCACTTGAAAACTTGTTTGTTGGATGATATACCAACCTAATAACTATTTCAAAATAGACATGCAGACAAAAGTAGTGTACATGATATCTGGGTGACTTCACTTTGGTTCAAACAGCCACTTGAGCCTGCCCTACAGGAAATCAGATAACATGTAGCACAATGTGAAGAGACATAGTTGGTTGAAAATCCTCCCAGACCACTTCGAACAATGCTTAACGATCTTAAAAATTAACTTCTGACTGCTGGTGCTACAAATATACATTAGAAAAGCACTCAACCTTGAAACGCTGTATATTTCTCAAAAGCTTTCGACAGGACTCCCATTAGTGCCAATGAACAACTTGTCAATCATGTAAACTACTAGAAAAACATGAGGCCGCATGTAAGTATTTTTTTCGTAAGAACCTGTATGTCTGTTTTCAACACAGAACTTTGCACCGATGTGCAACAGCTCAAGTCGCTACACTACCTCCTTCCAGCACACAAAGCAAGAGAAGAAAGTAGAAGAAATGCATAATACAGACAGTTGTCAGGGATATGAAACACAAGGAATAGTAATAACGAAGAACAATATAGTTTCATTGGAAATTATAAGTCACAAGGAGTGCATGCATCTGCGCCACCCATTCAGAACGATTTTGAGCCATATCACCAATCATCTCCAGCCTTTATTGATGTTTACCTTCCCGAGGACCCCAACCAGATAGGAAGTCTACACCTTCACACGTGGCTGGGTTGAACTAACTGTTGTGGAGACTCTGCATTTTGTCAACGTCTTCACCTAGAAGGACTATATCATCTGCATATTCTAAGTCAACGAGAATAATCCTTGACGGTAGCAAGTCAATCCGTGAGTCACTGAAGTTAGTTAGGGTTACGTCCATCAGTACATCTATGATGAAATTGAATAGAAATGGGGATGGTCGGCATCCTTGACAGACGCCACTATTTGTCACCCCTTCAGATGACAACTCGCCTTAAGCTCACGAGAAGCTAAACACTTTTTCTGCTAGATTGAGTTTTTAACATTGTGTCCACGTAAATCACCTATTCAATTTCAGCCAAAAATCAATTGTTTGTTTTGATTATAAACTTAACAGAGTTTCGCAACGAGATGTATGGGCTCCTTTGGCTTGGTAATGCCGGCTCTCGTGGGCGCCTCTGTGTTCGGAAGTATAAATGGTGAGGTATTTTCCATTTCTCGGTAAGTTATTCGTGATATTTTTTTTGTTTTGCGTTCCACCTGAAAGAAAATGCAGTATGCATAGGGTTTGGCACATAGTTATTCTGTCATCATTTTACCAGTCATACAAGTCGAAACTGAATCCATACCTATGGAACGTAATTACTACTAAAGATATCACAGTTTTTGTTTAACTCAACTTGCTCGTGACATAACACACTCGTGACCATTAGACGTTCACCAGCAATTAGAACTAGACAGCTATATTGTTTTTTTGCTTTTTAAATCTTCAAGTTTACTGCTTGATTCATGTGAGTATAACTCATTTGGATGTTAGACGTTAAATATTTAAGTTTGCATCTGATTTCAACGTAAATTCCATCTTCAGTAACTAATATAATAAAGTAAATTGTGATTATGCAAACATGAAAGTTCCACTTTACAATATAAAATCAAAACCATACATTATGTGACGCACCGGTGCTTCGGTAGTCTAGTGGTAGGATGCTTTCCAATCACGCCGACTCATCTCCTTACCTCGCTAAGCCAGTAATAAGACTGGCAAAGAGGGTAGGTTAGGCTGGACATGAGGCTAGCAACCCCATCCCGTAAAAGTAAACGCCACTGCTACCGTAACTTTGAGCCTGTAGCTAGAAGCCATCTATGTTCCACTGGGAACGTAAAGAAATAAAAAATGTGGCATATGAAAGGTTGTTTTTGGATTGGATATAACAACTAAGGCATCTTTCGTCTCAATCAGGTTAAAATTGGAAGGGGTACGTATCAATCTGAGTCGTTTCATTTGACAAAAGTGTCATCCATAAGGTTATATCATTATTTGAGTAGAATTCAACCTTAAATTGAACGAGAGTCAGGCTAACAATGGTGGTATCAAGGAATAGAAATTTAACAGAGGGTGAGGGAAGATTACATTCTTCAGTGTTCAGACATATCGAGTCCATTGTAGGTGTTGTGACACTGAACAAACTTCTTCTTTATGCAGAGTTCGGTATTTAACGTGTGGATTGCCATCGATTCTACGGTTTCAAGAAGTTTGATGTATACTCTTCTAGCAAGATTCCCTCGTATTCTGTAAATAACTTTGAAGTTCCTCTGTGGGTTAGCTTGGTGTCTAGATCCGAACAGATGTCCCAGAATAGAGTTGTGGTGGTGGGGTGACCCATTTTTCCTTTATAAAGCCATGAGGGTAAGTGTTTGATGATACGCTTGGATAGCAAACGCTGGGTACTACCGACACACTCAGCTCCTAACGAGCAGGTGAATTGATAGATACACGTTGAAGAGGTCAGTAATGGTAGCTTATCCTTCACGTTCATGTGAACGATTGGTGTTGTGGAGTAAGTTAATCGAAGTTCAGCCTCGAGGGAAGTTTATTTTCAGTTAGGTGGTTTCTCAGTATTTCTGCCGATGAGTCCCCGCTGAATAGTAGCTTCAGGAAGAGAAGTACTTTTGGAGCAGAAAGTGTGGGTGGTTTTAGTGGTTCAGGCTTCATGGATTTTGTAATGAAATATTTGGGATAACCTTGTTGAACCTGGAATTACACCTTGTAATAACCTGGGAGATTTCCTGTATTAGTTCTGGGAAATTCAACTTTAAATACTAGTCATAGATATACGCCGTCTAAGTGCAAAGTTCTTTTGCAACATTGTCTGAAGCCTGTACCTGCACTCATCCTTGCGGGTAAGCCGCTTGAAGTTATCGATAAGTTCGTATATCTAGGTAACTGTTTGAGTGCTGTCGGAGGTGTGACGCACGAGATTTCTAATTGCATAGTAAAGGCTAGGATGGCATACGACTGTTTGAGCCACCTCTGAGACTGTTTGGACTGCAGCCTGAATGCCAAAAGTAGGGTGTACAATACTTGGGTGAGCGTAATCTTGCTCTATGCCTGTTAAATCTGGAATCTCTGCGTATTCGATCATCTCTGTCTCCGTAGAATTGTCTGCATTCGATGGCATTGTCGCGTGAGTAATATTGAGGTCCGAAGGCATGTGCTTTAGCAAGGCAGACATTACCAGTCATTGAATTTCGTCACTGGAAACACCGGTTTCAGCGGATCTCCACGAATGTCATCACAGAGGCTTTCGTACCAATCTCCGTTCGCCACTCCTGGGACTGGGTGGAAAAAGTGAGGCGGTGGTCAGCCTATGATGAGGGATATTTGTGTGAGATTAACATCATTTGGCACATCATGACTCCCTGGTCGGGATCGAAAGGTTATCAGATATGACTTAATCTTGACAAATAAGCTTTCTTGGTTTCTGGATAACATCCCACATTTATTCTCTGCTTATTTTCTCTCTCTCTCTCTATATATATATATATATATAAATATATATATAATATTTGTTATGTGGTGCATCTCTTGGCGCCTGTATTGCACCAATTTTATGTTTTTGAAACGAATAAATAATCTTAATTTTAGATTGGCGTTTACTGCTGGAGAGGAAGGACATATGCCTGCCCTACTTTCAATGGTTAACATTGAACGTCTAACTCCAATTCCGTCAGTGTTATCTGTGGTAAGTATACTTTGGAGTGTGTTCCACGTACATATCCCTTTCTTAACACAAGTACTGAGCCTAAACGCTTAGAAATTTCTGTATTTAGGTTTTATTTGTCAAAGTTATACAAGTAACTTCATATACAAGGATTAATATATATATATATATATATGTATAAAGTGGTATTGTGTCATTGAGTGTTCTGTCGTCATCTTCATCTTCGAAGTAAGCTCACTTGTGACTTTTCTTTATCCAGTAAGATAATAGGGTTATGTAATTAACTGGCGGGTGCGTCAGTGGCTCAGCAATAGGATGCTCTCCAACCACTCACATGGTCTAGGGTTCGATCTCTGGCCGCCGACTCACTATCTGACCCGATAGTAAAGACGATAAAGTGGGAAGGTTTGACGTGAATGAGGCTAGCAACCCCACCACATAAAAATAATACCTCCGCTACCTAAACTTCAGATCTCAAGCTGGAAACACAAAGGAGTAAAGTAAAGGAATAAAATAATCCACAGGCGGTTTAAATTAGTTGTTTGTTTTTTCAAGATATAAGTACATCAAATACTATAACAGTTGTACAGCATCATAAATGTATTCGGCATGTTACTAAGATAATCAGATAATATTGGGACCGTTGCTCCTGAATGCCAGTTGAAATTGTCTAACGACATGTTGAATACCACTAGTATCAGTAGCTTTTGTTAGTTGTGTTTCACATACTAGTCATTTCAAACAAAAGCATTATTTGATCGTCTCATTTGGTTCCTCCTCATCATTATTATTATTAACATTATAATTATTATCCACTTGGGTTCCGACTGGAATATAAGGGCATCAAGAGAACATTTCCAATTTTTCCTCTACTCTCCAATCCTCTTCAACTGGCCGTACGATCACTCATAATCTCTAATTTCCTCCTTACACGATCCCCTCATTGTCACTCTCACACTATCAACTGAAATTTCGCTTCGCACTAGTGTTCCACTCAAGCGATGGCCTGGCGCGAGGTGTCAACCAACTTTCTCCTCAACGTGTATCTGATCCATTTCCATTATCTTCGGGATATTTCTTGGGTTATGAGTTTGTCCCCAGGGTTTCTTCTTGCCAATTCCTTTTGGCTCTGGTCATTTGATCTTCAATATGCAGCCAGCAAATGAAGCTGTTGATAAAAGTCTTCAGTGACTTGTTAGTTATGCTTCTCATGAAGCGCTAGCCAAGTTTCTAATCCATATGGAAGAAATGACTGAATTAACTTTGGTGTGAAAGTCCGAATCTTGTTTTTTTAATCTGCTGAGTGCAGCTGGTTTCCAAACTGATTTCAGAGTGATAAAGGTCTATCCTGCCTTGCCGATTCTGGTTTTGACATCCTCATCCTCGTTGTCGCCTGCAGTTGAGAGGATGATGCCTGGATCGGTGAAGGTAGTGACCTCTTTTCATTTGATCCCATTGATAGTGATCGGTGCCTGTTGTTGTTGTTGGTGGTGGTGGTGGTGGAGGTGGTCGCTGGGCATCTTAATAACCTCCATTTTCTCTATATTCCCTTAAAGTCCTATATTTACCGTCTGCCTCTTCTGTCAGCTTGGTTTTCGCCTGTGTCTTCTAGTTTGTGTGACACGGATCATCCATGAAGACCAGATCTACAATCTTCTTATTAGTCTAAAATATTCCTGTCTTCTCACTTCCCACTCCCTGTCTTCTGCATAATCCAATCCTCCACAAATAAGAATAATAAGCTCTTTATTAAGAAGCTCGAATAATCTGTGTACTGTTACATTAGTGCTTCTGCTTATCGTCTATGCAAATCCCCGATTGAATAACCGTACAATAAATGAATCCGAAACACTTTTATTTATGTCATATGATAGACAATCAACAAGTAGTGTTCACGTATCACCCTTATGAACATGATAATTTGGGGAAAATATCTATTATTCCCAACAACAATAACAACAACAACAACTAGATATGCCCACCAACATATTTTTATCTGTAAAGTGAGGAAACGGATGAAATCCCCAACAAACTAACTCCTAAAACTTGATCTAATGGCTCACTAGTGACTGACTGGCTACAGGAAGAAGTTGTCTGTAGTTCTAGTGAGGAGCAATGACGAGTGGGGTCACCTGGTATGGAGTGAGGTTAAATACTCGCCATAGATGACATAGGCTGGGGCTAAACTAGCTGCGCCAAAATCACGAGTTGGTATAAATCGGAATTCACACACTTGGCCATTGGGTCGCGTCCCAGTGGCTTAATGGTCTACAGCCTTGTCTTGTAACTGGAAGTCCCTGGGTTCGAATCACAATGGTGGGTGCGTACTGTCGATGATAGCCACCTTGTACTTCCTGATATTCAGTGTTCCTCTAACTGATATCAATCTGTGGTTGAAGTTGAAACATAACAATGTTTATTGTGTATGTTTTTGGTAATTCCTGGTCTTCCAGTTCTCCTTAGGAATCGTCAGTTTGTGAATTTCATGATAAAGATAATAAACGATGTCATTATCATCTTCATGATTATGTTTATTTCTATAGTACTGAAATATGCCTTATCGAAAATGAACTCTTGATTTGCAAACAGTCCATCTAGCTTATTGTAAGCATAAAATTAGGCTTTATATGGAAAAGAGGTGTTCAAGTTTGGTAAAAGATCTCTCAATACACAGTGTATTTCGACATGAAGAACTTTAGAAAGGTGTTTGTTCAAATAATTTAAACTGACATTTGTTGTGGTGTTCCGCAAGGTTTGGCATTTAGTCGTCAATATTTTATCATGACGCTAGGAAACTCTGTCACCACTTACTTTATAGACAAGTGAATTGTTTCTGGAACAAACATTTGTGCATGATACTTGCAAGCCTTCAGTGTAATTGAAGTTTTCTGATTTTGATATTAGATGATTAGGGGTGATCGCAAGGAAGTCTTCCACCTACGTTTCGTGCTTGTTGGCATTCACCAGTCAGTCAGTCAGCAAGGCGTATCTGCAAACACCTTGAAGGAACTCATGTTCCTTCTGAGATTCGAACCGGTGTCACCCAGTGAGTTTTGCAGTCATAGGAGCTACCACTGAGCTATTTGGGCTCGTGACTGACTACTGATACAGACGATCCTAGGTGGAAGGCTTCCTGCAGATGGCCTCCAACAATCTAGTAACATTAACTCATAGTACACCTTGATGACAAGCCACCTAGCTTGTTGATGGTCACATTCATATCCCTGTCTAATGTCTCTCTTATGCATTTCTTCCCTTGCTTTGTGTGCTACAAGGAGGTAGTGTGGCGACTTGATCTGTTGCACATCGGTGCAAAGTTCTATGTTGAAACCAGACAGACAGATCAAGGATTTCATGAACTGATTCCAGGTTTTAGGTTCACTACCACTAGCTCTTTTCTTACCGAACTCATCCTTTCAGCTAACACTACTCATTTAGGAAGGCGATGGCTACACAGGCGTAACACATCTCCTCCTCAATTCCACTGATGTAGCTTCACAACCTCATCGATTGATTTCCCCTCCTTACTTAACAATCGATGCCTAACCTCAATACCACTCACTCTATTATACCACCTAACATGGGAGATAGAACGCAGACACCTATGATCAGTCACTTCTGATGACTATGGCAAATGGCAAACGGGCCTCATGTATGCGTGCTGAGATTTCGTCAGCGATCAACCCACTGGTATCAGCTGATGCAACGCCCCAAATAAGTGAATTGGTGGTCGACACGCTCTACTACTTCACTCCCTATCTTTAAGCTAGGAGTCAATTTAGTCCAGTCCTATAGCATCATTTTGCATTTGATACAAGCGGACAAATCTCGTGCCAAACATTCGAAGATTGCTGCTGCCCAAGGTGTTCAGAGGACTGTGCATTTTATCAGTGCCTTCACCTAGGAGTGAGGTTACTCCCTGGTAACAGGGAAATTAATTAACTTGAAATTAATCTTACTATCAATACAAAATTACTAAGAACAAACTGTAACCGCAGTACTTGTCAGTGGGAATAAAATTTATTACTTCGAAGACTGATGATGAAACTGCTTGTCTGGTCGGAGCAATTCATTAATGGAAATACTGACGTGAATATAAAGCGAATTAGAAATTAAATTATATTGCTGAAAATTCAAATTTGTTGTTACTTATCGTGTACACATCCATTTTTCTCTCTCTATCCCTCCTTCTCTTGTAGGTGATTTTAGCTATTACTTATCAAATGTTCGACGATGTATTCTATTTAATCGAGCTAACAGGATTTGCTTTTGCTGTCATTTCTGCAATGGCTGTTGGTAGTTTACTACACATTCGTCGAACACAGCCTGAAATGAATACATCTGGATTTCGGGCAGGTTACATTTTTCTGCCAACGTACTCCAGATTATTACTATATTATTATTATTGCTTCCTTTAATTCCTAGAGGAACATAGGGATTCAGCCGCATGTCTGCATTGCGTTAGGTTCTCTGCCAACCTTTTCACCTGGTTTCACGTCTGCCCATATGCTTTCATCATTTCCTCTTCAAATGACCTCCTCCATGCCACCCTTGCACTGATGACCAACTCACTCGCCTCTTCCCATTCAGGTTCCACTCGAGCGATGGTCTGGCGTGTTATGTCACTCACTCGATGGTTTGTTTTCTCAGAGTAGGGCCAATCCAATCCACCTAACTCCATTTCATCCTGCATATTTGTTGCACAATCGGTTCCTGCTGGGTTGGTTCCCTCCGAGATCCGTGTTGCTGATCTTTTATGATTGGCCATCTGATCTTGAGTTGTATTGAGCGAAAACAGCTGTTGGTGAAGGTGTGTAGTTTGTTCGAAGTGCCCTTCGTGAGGCGGCGTGGCGCGGCGCCAAGTGTCTGATTCGTTTAGTATGCAGCACCGACTTCACATTGGAGTTGAAAATCCTCATCTTTCATTTCATTTTCATGCTGAGTGTTGCTGACCTCCACACAGACTTGAGAGTCATGAAAGCTTGCTTTGCTTTCTCGGTCCTCGCTGCTTTGATATCCTCATCAGTTCCGTCAGCCTGTAGTTGAAACGATACTTCTCAGGTAGGTCGGTAGGTAGGTAAAGGAGGTTGCTTCTCTCACACTCCTCCCATTTGTGCTGATTGTTGTCTGTTGTTTTTGTTGTTGCTGTTGCTGTTGGACAGGAATCTTCATCACCTACCTCTGTCTTCTCTATGTTCACCTGAAGGAAGTGCTATCTTCTCTGGATGCTTCTTCTGCCAACTTGTTGCTTTTCACTTGCATATCTTTCAGTTTGTGTGAAGCTTTTTGCTTGAAGCCCTATGTTTCAATGGGAACGTGAAGGGATAAAAAGAAAAAAAGAAATCAACCATATCTACACTACCACCACTATGTTTTTTAAATGGCACTTTTGTTCTAAGTCCAAATTCATGGTCAGAAGCAAGTTCGTTTTTGACCGTTTGTATAGGCATATTTATCGGTGTACGTGTATATGAACTGAACTCTGGACAGTAACTCGTGTAACTTTACTCCTAAATTTTGATCCAAATCTGTCTGTCAGGTTTATTAGAACAACAACAACATTTCTTTGCACCGTTGTACATTGTGATGATTTGAGACTAAATGTTGTAAGTCGACAAGGCGTATCTGCAACCTGGAGTAGACTCATATTCGTGCAAACATTCAGACTTGTGTGTTATTCATTGAATGAGAAGCAGTCATAAGAAAAAGAGGTAAACAGTGAAGAAGAGAATTTCCTTTTTAGCGATTCATTTTCATAAGCTGTTGTACAATCGTAATTATATTTAACAAAGAAATCATAAGACCAATCAGATACTGGTAAAATTTGTCCTCGAAAAATGTATTCCGTAATGTAAAGTGTAACCTAGATGGGGTGACTGACTGTAAGTTGAAAAGAGGCAGAAGTTGGCATGACGTAATAACTTCCAGGACTTCGTCCCACTGATCCGAAAGCAAAACCTGGTACGTACATTAAGTTCAAGGATTAGAAAAACCTGTTCGGAAGACACGATAGAGAAAGCATTAAATTTACCACCTGAAACCCTACTAGTGAACGGCTATACACCAAGATTAATATACAAAGGCATGTAAGAAAAGCCTCCATCGCCAAAAGTCACAACTGTTCCTAAGAAAACTCTCTTCATGAACCTGGAGCTCAAAGGTGACATCGAAGCAGAAGATCTTCGAAACCACCTTCCTAAATGTCCGAAGAAGATATTTCCCCAGTATTTTATTTTCCTTTTCACCTTTCCTGATATTCCTAATGAATTTTATAAGATAGTTATTTGATACTAACGCTTCTTCTATCTGTTTCATTTCATCGTTTAGGTCTTTTCTGGTACTACTTAGTGCTAATGCTCGGTTTGTTAGACACTTAACTAAGCCTGCCTTACAGTTAAGGGATGAGACGAATTAAAGTCTAAATATCTATCAGCAGAATGAGTTGGCTTTTTATAAACACTAGTGTGCAGTTTACCTTCTTCAATTCGTTTTATTTTACAATCCAGCAGTATAGCTAATTCTCCTTGTTCATTTTCCGATTCAAATGTGAATTGCATTCCCTCTATTAGTGAGTCTGTACGTGTCAAGAAGCCACAAATGTGTTCTTAAACACTGTCTAGTTTGTCTAGCTAGCCAGAGGAGAAAAGAAGAATACTAGTAGCCCCATCCTCGAACACCTTATCAACTCTGGAAATCGAGCACCCCAGCATAAATGCTTCACATTGCCAAACAGAGTCTCTCAGTATCGTACGAAAGGACTTCGAAAACGCCATCCGTACATGGCTGAATCATTGGCTATTCGGGATCTGAACTCGGACCTCTGCATTCAAAAGCACCACAAACATTCACTCGCCCCTTCGTGGTCAGAGTAACGTTCCCATTATGATTTTGCCTCCTTTTATTATATAAGCTTATTATTATTATTTTATTATCATTATTACTCCCATCATCCATATTTTATTATCACTCAACTACTGTTTATTGATAACATTGCGTTTTCATACAGATTCTATATAAAAGAAACTTCATCGTCCTTTCCACTGTTTCCTGTCCATTCTACACAATCTTATCGACTAGTCATTATCTCACACCTATTACGTCATGCCAACTCCTGCTTCTTTTCTAACTTACAATCAGTCACCCCTTACGGAATACATTTTTCGAGGACAAATTTCACCAGTATCTGATTGGTCTTATGATTTCTTTGTTAAATATCGGGTATATTTTTATCATGAATCTCAACAAATAGAAAATTTAACTTGAAATTTCCTCAAGATCGATTGATCTAAAGTCTAAGACTTTCTATTGCTTGCCAATTATACAATAGATATGCTCTTAAAATGCTGAAAAGTATGATATCATAATAAGAACAGCATGACTGTACATCAGGCATTTGTGTACACACAGACACACGCATAGATTTGTTTATATCTCAAAAATTATTTACACATCTCTGATATCAACTCGTGACCAAACCCGTTACCAGTCAAATCCCTACAAACCAACACTCGATAGTTAAATCTGATGCTCACTAGGGACTGGCTCTCTACAGGAGAGTAGTAGTTACCTGGAGTTCTAGTGAGACATCGTAACCAGTGGGGTCCACCAAATCACGTAAGAGAACAATTACTCACCCATGATATTGGTTAGCGGTTGTGCTATGCACATATTGCGAATTAGTGACGTTCGGGATTCATCGGCTTGTCAGTGGATAAAGTCCCAGTGGCTGAATTGTCTACGAGCTAGTTCGCCTGTTAACCGGAATGTCCTGGATTCCAATCCTGGCAGGTGTGGCCTACTGAAGAATCCAGAACTAGGACGAAATAACTATCCAGTGCTTCCAGATTTTCCAATGGTTCTCTAACTGACATCAACTTGTGGTCTAACCTGTTACACATAATCCTTAAGTACTCATAGAAAGATGAAGACATGTGATCTTCTCATGAACGTGGATACAAGTTACGCCTGTCAAAGTTTATTTCCACACTATCTTTGAATTGTTCTGTTTGAAAAACGATTTAAGTGGGCAGCATCCTCATTTATTGAAAAATTCACCGAGATACCTTTGTTTGTTGAGTAACTTTTCAAAGATAACGTCGTTATCATTTTATTTTCTCTTTTCCAGTTACCTATATGGGTCCCTGTGTTGTATCTGGTTGTCGACATTGCTATTGGAATACTAACAGTATATCAGTCTCCGAAATCCTCTGCTGTTAGTCTGGGTGTGATGGCGTTAGGCATACCGGTGTATCTTTTTGGAGTGTCGTGGAAGAACAAGCCAAAATCCATGGAAATGCTAATATGTAAGTTGTGTTGATTGCCACGTAATTTATTTTGCACATGTAGAAAAATTAATCTGATGTAAGAAGCATTTCAGGTCAAATTGAACTATTTTCTCGTTAGACATGAAAGATCCTCAGTTTTCCGACAGATGGCTTTCTAGATTTATTTTCACCTTGTTGCGCCTAGTTGGAATACACTTCAAATTAATATGATATTCAAAATTCTCATCTCTTTAACCGGGAATCTTGGACTTTTATTCGTTATTATTCGACTGTTAAATTCTGAAATGTCTACCTGCCAGCTTACGCCATCTGTCGCATAGATGTCATATCCGGCTGGTTATTGGTCAAAGGGCGTGTGTACTGCTCAGCAGCATTTCGCTCCGTCCTGCTTTGTGGCTGTAAGTGAAACATGGTTATTAGAAGTGGAAGACAAGACAAGTCTGGTCAACTGTCGTCGATCGTAGGTGTCTGCGTTCTATCTCCCATGTAAGGTGAAATTGTGGTGGTGTGATACAGACAATGTGTGCCAACGGAATATGATTCCTACATATTCTCACAGTTCAATACTGCGTTAACCACAGAATACTATGTACATATGAAGACTCTATTTCATGTCGTTTAATGTAAACCAAAGTCACACACTCAGTGATTGGTTAAGGAATATAAATTGTAGATAAATAAAGGGCGCTTTGATCAATGAAAAGTATAACTTGGCTTCTGTGTTTTGCCTTCTTTTGTTACAATATAATAGGGTGAGTGATATTGAGGTTAGGCGTCGAATGTTAGGTAAGGATGTAAAATCAATAGATGAAGTTGTGAAGCAACATCGATGGAGGCGTCTGGGACATTTGACACGCCTGCGTAACCATTGCCTTACTTGACGGACAATGTTAACAGACTGACATAGGATGGATCAGATTAGAAAAGAGTTAGTGGTGGTCAAGCCAATACTTGGAATCACTTCATGAAGTCCCTAATAGTTAGTTTAGGTCAGCCATGTAGGGAGGTGTAGACTGACTGACTGACTGGTGACCTATAATAATAATAATAGCTTTATTCCAAACAGTATTTGTTGTACAGGTATGGAATTTTCAGCGTACATTACAATATTGCATCTAATTTCCTCATAAATTTCTATAAGATTTTAAAAATAAAAAGCAACAACAACAAAAAAAGATAAATTAAAGAAATAAAAAAGAACGGCATTGCATTCGCATATTTAAACCACAGGATATGAAATATAATATTAGTGTGTGATATAATATGTGAGCAACAATATAATAGTAACAAAGAAAGGAGAACAAAAGCTAATGGGAACCATTTGTTAGAGTGCTGCAGTAAGTTGGTCGTGTCATAGCTAACAGTTTTCTCATCACATAACAGCTGTGCCAGATAAGGTATTGGGGAGTTTTTGTACTTGGTAGTCCCGGCATATAGCCTCCTATAGTTGCTTCTAGTTCTACCAGATGAAATGCAAGGAGAGAGCTGCGTATAGAGAGGGTGTTCGGGGTCTGACAATATAGAATTCGCTAGTTTCTTACATGATATTATATGTCTATCCACAATGGTGTTAACCAGTTGGTTTGACGAAATCCCACTTCCCCTACTAACAGCTTCTGGTGCTCTACGCACCAAAGGAAAATCTTTCTTAAGTAATCCAGGAAAGATTAATGGGGAGCAGTAAAGAGGGATGGTTAGAAAGCAAAATACTGCTTTATACCAGACTGCCTTAACTTCCTAACGTAGAACGTTAAGCGAAACATCTTTTTAGTAACTAGCAAGATGTGAGAGGACCAGGAAAGATCGGAGGAAATACTCAGTACAAGGTACTTGACATTAGATGTAGTTTCAACCTCTATGCCGTCAATGATAGTAGGACCATGTGAGCTAGCTAGTTGTTGTAGGTCACGTTTTCGTCTGAAAGTGAAATTTACTACCTGACATTTAGACGGATTCAGCTTAAAACCGTTTGAAGAGGACCACTGACTAATTTCCGAGAGAAAGTTATTTAATTTGGAACAATCTGACTGAGAGTTAACAGGCATAGAGACAGAGAGGTCATCAGCATACTTGACAAAAGTGGCTACATCAGAATGGGGCAAGTCATGTAAGATTAGGTGTTCTATAATAGAGCTTCTCACACACTTCCTTTCTCCCTTGTAAAACCATGCTGAAATATGTTCTCGTATCCCTGGCTACAGCCCATATACCTTGCTCCACAAGAGCAGGTGAACTGATACATGCACATGGAGGCGGCCAGACGGGGGAGCTCATCTTTTACAGAGATGAAGAACAACTTGCTGCTGGTGAACGTCATTTGCAATTTCGCTGCAAAGAACGTCTTACTGACTGCTTTAGAGAAAGGATTTTTGAGCATATCTGAAGCTTGTTCACCTTTGAACTCCAAGTTCATGAATAAGGTTTTTTTTGGAACTGAGTCAGTAACCAGCTTAGACTGCCTATGTTTCGTGCAACTGTCGATAGATCTGTTCGGGTAACCGTTTTCTGCAAGCGTGGCTTTTATGAAGTTAAGTTCTGAGTCAACGCAATCAGAACTACAAATATGTCTGATCCTAATGCAGAGTGAATGAATTAGGTTCCTTTTCCTGGAGATAGGCAACCAACTGTAAAGTTAGTTAGTTATCCGTTCCATGTACGTTTCCGGTGAATAGATCTTTTGAGAGATCCGTCATTACGTCTACTAAGGCACACGTCGAGAAACGGAATACTTAGTTCAGATTCTTTTTCTATGGTGAATTGTAAAGAAGGATGGCAGTTGTTGAAAGCAAACAAGACATCATCAAGAGTTACGTTATTATCGCAGATAACGAAAGTGTCGTCCACGTGTCATTTATAAATGTCGAAATGATCGATGGTTTGACTAAGTTGAGAGTTTTCAAACTTTGCCATAAAACGATCAGCCAGCCAGGTACTTAGTGGTAATCCCATCGCAGTGTCATCTCCTTGTCTAAAAATCTCATTATTGAAGGTGAATTGAACATTCAGCGTGCAACTCTATTTCTACACTATGTGTATCAACATGATCATATAAATAGGAAACAGTTTTCATAATAGGTTCATTGATAAATAGTGAAGTCACCGGATATAATTTTTTAAAACTATATATATATATATACGATTATACAGCTTGATAATAAATTCGTTGAAAAGAGTCTCTTCACTGAATATTATGTTCTTAATGCTACAGTGGGAATTATTAAATTTATCTGTACCCCCTTTATCCGACTAATTGACTTACCAACGTATAACCTTACACAAAAGTGGACTAGTTCAAGTTGCCACACTTCAGAAGCTCACATCAAATTAAAGGTAAGGCGATCTAAAGGGAGGGAGGATAAGGAAGATTGGAAAGGATATTCAGGATCTCGATCAGTGTCTTAGCTTTGTGCTGTGAAAACACCATTCATCGACTGTTTTTTTTTCAGTCAGGCTGTCGAGATGCTAAAACAAATGGTTGTGAAGGATCTTCGTGATATAAGTGAAAATCATTCTCATTGACTTAAATCTATTTTGCTACCGATTTGTCATCGAGATTATGAAAAGCTTCTCTAATCTTTGTCTAGTCTTCTCACTCATGCGTCGTTACATTTCTTTGCCCTCATTTTGAGTGTTTCTTCGAAGTTTATTAAGGGGAACTGATGCACTCCTTTGCCAAGGTATCTGTTCATCCAGCAGTTTGTCTTCCTGCTCACATCAGTATGAGTAAACTAATATGGTGGGTGTATTCCAGATGCCACTTTTGACTTACATCATAATATTGTCTCTAGTTTAGACAGAGGTGCGAAATATCTACAGTGTGCCTCCCTTGACTACACATCTGCCTTTAACTCTGTACCTAGGCCTCTTTTGTCTAACAGACAGCTTGCTAAATTCATAAGTGGTTGCGTTCTTACTTACTTAGGGAAGTCTTCCACTCCTTCACTTGTTCTAACCAGTGTCCCTCTAGGTGCTACTCTTTCTTGTTACATAACTCAGCCCCATTCTGACGAGATCAATTTTGTTAACTATGTCTATTATCTGGCTGTTTCTGCACCTGATACTCCTCAGTCAGATTGTTACCGAGTCTTTTGTCTTCTACTTTTACAGTAGAATTTTTTCAAATACACACGGTTCTTTATCTCGTAAATGTGTGTTTTAGTTAGCTGGGACGATTCCAATCTTCTTTAAGGCGTTCATTTAACATGGATCGTTTCAAATAATGTTGTTTTTCTAAATGTCTTTATTATTATTGTTATTATTATTAAATGTTATTTACAATGAAATATCTTTCAATATTCCTTATGTTGTACAGATCGAGTCACAGTTACTCTGCAGAAAGTTTTAAAAGTTGTTGTACAAGAAACTGCTCCTGACACTGTGAAAGAAAATGGCTTCAACATGAAATCTGCACCATCATCTCCTGAACTTTCTTAGCGTGCTACAAAATAATAATAATGATGATGATGAGTGATCGGGAGAAAAATTTCTATAATGTGTGTCGTTTATTTATAACCAAATCGAACTGCTGATACACTACTGTCGCTGTGTTAGTTATTTTTTATACTTTTGATTTTCTATTCGTATGTAAACTGATTCAACAACCCTGTGTAATCTTCCATCTTATCATCAAAGCTTGCACCATTCTCACCACCAGCCTTTTTTACGCTTCCTCTTCGTGGTCCTCCTCCTCCGACTCTACTCCGCCTCCAGCTTAACGCCGCCTTTGTGACATTATGGCTTATCTTTTTGTCTTTTCTATTTTGTGAATTATACATGTGTAATAATTGATTAGTGATGCCTACAACAGAAACCTTATTCCCCGTTTTCGCTTAAATCCAGTATGATTATATGATTATTATTATTGTGTTACTTTATTGCCCAATTATGCTCCACATTATTCTTACATAGCACCCACCCTCCCTCCTGCACGCCTCCCCTATCTATTCAATGGGACAATAGATACACCACATACATGTGGGTGTATGCATACAATAATTTTGTTTATTGAATTATGAGAACAGACATCGATGTATTCACATTTGAAACTGTCAGCTTTATCTCAACGAAGATATAAATCATGCATGTATATGATTGTTTGAAGTCATTGAATGTTATTCGTTAGAAGAAAGAAATACAAAATGTATGTAGACGACTGTGTACTATTGTCAAAAATATTTGAATATCCTTTATGCTTGAAACATTGATGTAAATAAAGGTTTCACAAATATAAATATATATGTGTATGTAAACAAGTGAGTTTTATACAGTGAGACATTTTCCTTTTTGGAAAACTCATTTTCATTGTCCATTCAAGCTTATCGTGTCTACCACCCACCCTTTTGAAAATGTATGTTTGCGTTAAAAGGTGGGGCAGTAATTCATCGAAGAAGACATTGTGAGGTGGTCGCGCTGTATCATGAATTGGGGGAAGTTAGAATTCATGCACTGGCCATTGGATCAGTCGGGTCCCAGTGGCTTAATGGTCTACGAGCTCGCTGGCCTTGTAACTAGAAGGTCCTGGGTTCAATACCGAGAGGTGGGTGCGTACTGCTGAAGAGTCCCAGACTACGACGGAGGAGAAAGTTGTTCATTACTCCCTGCAGGTTTTCCAATGGTTCTCTAACTGATGTCAGCTCATGATGAAATCCTCCAATCCCATCAAACAAAATTCCTTACAAAACCAATACTTTAAAATGTTACATCATATATCGGCTGGTTGACATGGAAAATAGATTAAGGCAGATTTCGATTGGCTGTTGGCTAGTTGGCTTCCTATTGGTCTAAAATATAAGTTAAAGCGGTAATCTTTTTATTTTGACACGGAAATTTACAGGCAGTTTAATTGAAGACTTACCTTACCATAATATCACATAATGGCGTGTTAATTTTTTTGGTTTTGGTGTGAGTGTAGTGTAGATGAGTCACATGCTACTGGGATGCATTAGTGGTGTTTAAAGTACATTGAGATGTATGAGAATGTCTAGTAAGTGAATATGAATCAAGAATAATTTCGATACATGTATTTTAAGTCCCGAATAGGACGTATGCATTTTTGCTTACTAGGCGAATATAATTCAACTACAACATCTGAACATTTAATGTCTTTAATTAGGATATATATATATTGTATTAACTGATCCACTTTTTTAAGTTATCAGTCCAGTGACCTGTGTGATTTGTGCTTACTAGGTCAGCATAAATCAATTACAACAATCTACTAGGTCACAACAGTGGTGGGTACAGTTTAAGCAAGCTTTTGACGCATTTATGAAGGTACTAACTAAATTATTCACTATTTCTTTGAAAGTAATCCAACACATCCTATCGGGTTGCTTCAAGTAAAGATGACCCATTCGGCCCTATGGAATATGAGTTTGTGAGGTATAAATGCACTTTTGGAGGTTAACGTGCTCCCCGAGGTGCTGGCTTTAGGAGCAGAATGTAAGTTGGCTGTAGGTGTAAATTTTGAAAATTTTAAGGTTCAAAAGTATTTCATGTCAGTCAAAAATTATAGTACGGCGTCCATCCAAAGAATACGAGATAACAAAATACCAAAATGTGCATAACCATCCATGCACAGCAAGTTTCATGTCCACCGATGTATCTAGACGTCGGCTATCATCAGAGGAAATGACAGTTGTGCAACCGTTTATTGAAAGGAACACTGATGTCCATGAAATCATGGATTTAGCGCATGAGAAATTCGGCAAAGTTCTCCTGTATAATGATATTACAAACATGCGGGCTGGGATAAATAAACATAAGTCGTATCAAAATAAATGGGGCAGTAGAATAGAAATCGGTAGTTTACAAGACCTCCTTCATCGACTGAAACAGACAGATCCAGTTAGTGTTCTGCAGGACAATGCAGGTTTTGTATCGAAAATCATTTTCGCTCGTAATGATATGATAGACCTCTATCATAAGTTTCCAGAAGCACTTGAGATTGATCGTACTTATAAAACGAATAAGATGGGGTAAGTTGCAGTACAAGAAGGTATAATTCCTTCTACAAATTTATTACAGATTTCCTTTATATCAGTTTGTTGTGACTGATGGATTTGGAAGAGGAAGGACTGTTTTATTTACTCTTACTAGGAGGGAAAGGTTTGCAGATATCAAGGAGATATTGCAGACGTTTAAGAGATTTATGAGAGATATATCGAAAACAGTAACATTCACTGTCGACTGTGCAACTGCACAGATGAACGCTCTAAAGGAGGAATTCCCTAGGTGCAGCATTGTTTTATGTCTTTTCCATGTATGCCAGGCATTCAGAAGGAAGGTAAGTTTCATTCCCACTAATTAACATAGCGAAAACAGTTCCCAAATCAACGTGTTAAAAAGTGGTTGTATCGAATGGAGCACATGCGCAGTTATGACAGGTAGGTTAACAATTCAGAATATATTGGCAAAGGTTTTTGGAGTTACCTAAGCTTCATAAGTATTATAGACGCTTAGGCTGGTGCTTACATTAGAAGGTACTGGCTAAGAACACGGAAATATTGGGCTGCATCGTGCAACCGGTTTGCCATCAGCATGGGGAACCATACTAACAACAGGGTGGAGAATGCTCATAGGCAGCTGAAAAGGTATTTACGCAAAGATGATCCGCTGGAACTGACGCTATGGAAAATATGGAGGTGGACTGACCACACAACCATACGTAAAATACGTTAGGGTCAGTGGATACTTTGTAAATATTACAATTACGATGTAAGTTTCAATATAATTTAAAATTTTTCCTAGGTGCATACATCGCTGCAGTCTATATTACGGCGTCTCACACCCTTTGCTGCCAAGAAAGCTGTTTTAGACTTGCAAAGGCGCTTTTTCTTCTTCCATTCAATATCCTCCACCTCAGTTAATTACGCAGAAGGTAGTCACATCTTCTTTGTAAACAGGAATGAGGCGAAATGCACATGTTGGACATACTGTGCATGCAATTTGCCATGTGCGCATGTCGTTGAGGCTTTCTTGAATTCATATCTAAACTGTGGTATGTCCCATTTCCAAAGAAATCCGGATGCTGCACTGTGGGAAATAACAGAGTTCACCAGAAGGTTGGACAGTTTGCTAGTAAATGAACAAACAACTTTAAGATCACAACGTGCCCCTGTTAATCGCTTACTTTTTGTGAAAATGTTTGTATTACCTTATTGTTTCCGTATGTATTCATAACATAAACATGTATGTCTAAACTGCTGTTACACTTCCTTTCCCTTTAAATGCCTAAGAGTGACAGTTTAAAGCATACTTTGGTTGATTGTTTCGTGATGAGAACGCTTTGGAAGTCAGTTAGAAATTACACCGATCTGTGCCTAATTTACTACGTTTTATCAGCCGAAGATTTCTAGTTCATAGCATATCCTGAGTAACGGTGACTAATACGATTTATCGCTCATACCGTAGCAACCCCAAGCTTACAACAATTCTAAACTTATTCTTACCTATTCTTCGAAAATGCCTTTTTATGGTAAATGAAGATTTTATCTACCCACTATCTTCTGAAATAACGCTGGTCGTGCTGAAACAAAGAGCTGGGTGCTGATTTAAGTCCTTTCTTTCTGAAGTAACACTAGTCCGTGCTTAATGTGTCCTGTGAGGGCTGGAACAACGCCGACAAACAAACCCAGCAGGTTCTAATCTACTCCTGAAAATGCCTAGAAAAAGAACAGGGTGCTGAATTAGTGCCAGTCATGCTGAAAACCTGCACTGAGTTCTAGTCTGTGCCATTAAAGAATCCATTTCAGAACAAATTCAGAATTTACTCACTATAGAATGTTAGAATTATTTCAGAATTAGTGAGATTTAATTCAGTATTATTATAAGCTTGGGACGCTTAAAAGACCAAATTTACAACAATTCTCAGCAAAATCTAACCAACAGGTCAATAATGCCTTTTTACGTTAAATGAATACTTTATCTACTTGAAGTGAACCCAGTATGTACTGAAATAGCCCTGGTCCTTCTTAAAAAGGAGCACTGGATGCTGAACCTGGGCTACGAGAGCTGCAATAAGGCTGATAATTTACTTCTGGAAATGCGTAGAAGAAGAGCAAGGTGGTGAATTACAGCCAGTCATGCTGATAAACCAGCGCACAATTCCAGTTTAAGCAAATAATCAAACAATGGCAGAAAGTTTACTTACTAAAGAATGTTACTATATCAGCATAGTATACATGAATTAGCTCAGTGATTGCAGGTTTACCATAATCCTTAACTACCAACTTAATAACTGGGAACTTCAGACTAAAAATAAGCTTAATAGTAGCATCCAGTGACAAAAACTGACCTACACACTAGAAAAAATAAGCAAAACATCCAAAAGAACCTTTAAATTTCGATGGAAAACGAATTCACGAAAACATATAAGCAGTGGACGCATGAACCCATCATGACCTTGAAACTGGCTATAGCGTCTTTCCACAACGGTTAGTACGCTCCCCAACCATACATATCGTCCGGGATTCCCATAGTATAGAAACAAACTATAATAAAATAAATGAAAAAATAAAAATAATAACTTGTAATAGATTTTAATTTTAGTGCGAGGTAGGACGACTAGTAGCAGTTGGGATCGAGGATCCTGCCTTCCCCAGTGAGTGTTGATGGTTGGCTTGAACCTAGTACACCACTGGTTTCAAATGTCAAAGCGTGTTATCCATTGAGACCACTTTGGTTACAACGGCCACCCCCACTTGTACAATTTCTTTTTGTTCCTTCACGTTCCCAGTGGAACATAAGGCTTCAAGCTACAGCTTTGAAGTAGCAATGGTATTTAGTTTTACGGGTTGCTAGCCTCATGACCAACCTTCCCGCATAGCGAGGTAAAGGAGTGCGTCGGCGACCGTGGATGGAACCCCGGACCACCTGCGTAGTTGGCGAACATTCTACCACTGTACCACCGACGCCACTTGTGCAATGGGTGTCAATTATTATTTTATTTTTATATATATCCAAGCCAAGTTCACTTTTAACAGTTTGAAAATATTTCAGCATTGAGTATATGATATTCCTTATTTTAAAGGTTTTTTGTATTTCCCAATGAATGAAAAACAAAACGATATTGTCGTATTTACTGATGTTTCGCTATTTAATGCTGCTCATAGCTTTATAAAAGTAGTAATATTAAACAAGAATTTACAAAATCTCCTCAGCTTATGTATAACAAATCTAATCATCGTTCATCAACATGGGGTGATTTTTACGTTGTTTAGTTGGCTGAGAAAAAATATCAAACATTACTGAGACTCTGAAGAAAACTCACTGCCTAAAGAACTTCATCAACAAAATTAACACCGACATTAAATATGGTCGAAAATGTATTCCGAAGACATGGGCCTCAGTAGTTGTCATTCCATATAGATGGGTGAGGAACGTCAGACGATATCAGAAGACTTACTCAATAAGCACAACATCAGACACACTACAAAGCAACCTTGTCCATGTAACAGTTCAAATCCGTAAAGATTCTCAATGTAATTGTGTCTACAAAATAAAATGCTTGCTTGGAATGTGATACGATATACATCAGACAAACATTGCCAGAGAGAAATCAAAATCAGAAGAAATGAAATCAGTTTTGTAACCTGATTCTATAACATATAGAAGACCACCTATGGCTGATGATTTTTCAAGCTTTTCTAGTCCAACTGGATTTCTCGGTGGTAGAACAGATGCTCTACGGTGTTCATTTCTTCTGATTTTGATTTCTCTCTGGCAATGTTTGTCTGATGTGTATCGTATCACATTCCAAGCAAGCATTTTATTTTGTAGACACAATTACATTGAGAATCTTTACGGATTTGAACTGTTACATGGACAAGGTTGCTTTGTAATGTGTCTGATGTTGGGCTTATTGAGTTGTCTTCTGATATCGTCTGGGCTCTGCGGTCATTCAACACTAACCCTCTTTCTGTTTCAGGTACTCAAAGAAAAGTCACGGAAATTTCGGGGATTTAGGACCATCGCACGATGTATCCATCAATCGGCGATCATCCTCTTAAAACCTAATTATCCACGATCTGTCTTCTTCGATCTCAGCAGAGTCAGACAAATCGATCTTTGGGGATAAAATATCTGAAGTCAGTTAGATTACCGAAATTCTTTAATCTACTAAGCCGTGAGCTTCACATGACAGAATCAAACTGGAGTAATTCTTCCAAGTCCAGTAGAACTACCTTTTAGCTTGTTAGCTGTTTGATATTCTCTGATAACTCAAGCAACATCAGTCACTGACACATCTTTATTGATTACTTGAATATGCATATCATCCACCTGACTTCTATTCATCACTGCAGAGCAATCATTACTAGGCGACGCTTAGCTGCTCTTGACATTGATATCCTTCATTTCCCTACCTTTATCAATTATAGTATCATCCATAAATTGAATAACATCAGTTCACCTTGCGTTTCTGAATTAAGGGTAACCCAGTTATTCAAAATACAAGATTTTGATCATCTAGATCTTCTCACGGGTCTTTGAGTCACTGTGATTGCAGTTGCCGACAAACCCAACTAGCTCACTAGTGACTGGCCCAATTTAGGTAGGCAGTCACCAAGGGTTCTAGTGGGAAGTCGTGATCAGTAGGGTACAGTAGGTCAGGTGTAAGGACAGATACTCACGAAGACATTGCGAAGTGGTCGCGCTATGTCATTAATTGTCAGAAGTTAGAATTCATGCACTGGTCATTGGATCGGGTCTCAGTGGCTTAATGGTCTACGAGCTCGCCTTGTAACCAGAAGATCCTGGGTTCGAAATGGAGTGGTGGGTGCGTACTGATGAGGAGTCCCAAACTAGGACTAAAGAGCTGTCTAGTACTCCCTGCAGGTTTTTCAATGCTTCTCTAACTGATATCAGCTCATGATAAAATCCTGTAACCAAACTCAGATTTATTACAACACTGACTACTTTGTCATCATAGGTTGAGTATATACGGTCTTGATGCATATATCAGCCGCCAGGGTGTAATACAAGAAACCTTCATAAACAAGGCGAACTCAGGAGGACAGTAAGTCGTACACACTCTGAATGAGTGTTTGGTTGACAAGGACACGTATTTACGACTGGGTTTAAACCGGTGTACAGATTATGTTATTTAGAAAAGTAATGGAAAGCGTTAATCTCTTACAATGAAGCCCTAGAAGTGAGGTTAATCTTTAGCTATTTAAGGTTTTGGCGTAATAATAACATCTTGTGAAGACTGTACAAATCTCTAACTTCCAACTTTCAGACAGATGAAATTCTTGCGAATATTGGTCGTGCTTTTTCTTATCGCGTCTATCGCCTCCCCCATACATCTATCTACCTTTCATGTCAGCGTAATTAACTACTCTGAAAACATATTATTATTATGTATTATTATTGTCTCCTTTAATTCCTAGAGGAACAGAGGGCTTCATCCACACGTCTCCATTGCGTTCGGTTCTCCACCAACGTTTCCATCACCTGGCTCCACGTCTGCCCACACGCTTTCATCATCTCCTCTTCGCATCACCTTCCCTCCATATCACCCTCTCACTGATGGCCGACTAACTCACCGCTTCCCATTCGGGTTCCACTCGAGCGATGGCCTGTCGTGTAATCTCACTTGATGGTTTGTTTTCTCAGACTATGGCCAATCCAATCCACCTAACTCCATTTATTCCTGCATATTTGTTGCACAATCGGTTCCTGCTGGGTTGGTTGGTTCGTTCATTGCCAGAGATCCCTGTTGCTGATGTTTTCTGGCTGGTCATCTAATCTTGAGTAGTATTGAGCGAAGACAGCTGTTGATAAGTGTGTGTAGTTTGTTTGAAGTGCCCTTCGTGATACGGCGCGGTGCCAAGTCTCTGATCCGTATAGTAGCACTGACTTCCTGGCCAGATACACCAGAGAAATGAGAGTTTTATGTAACTAAGCAAACGTAGCGTACTAACTGAAAAGTGCGTCAAGGACCCTGGAAACAAATAAAGCTGCCTAATTCTCTTTTGATTTGGTAGTAGTGATCTCTGAGCTGGTTGATGAATTAACTGAGAAGCTTTCGTTGACCTTCTAGACAAGATCTTCAGTGTAGGTTTTAATATATTTTTAGTGAACTTGTTTGAATTCTCCGAGAATGACAACCATTGTTGTGATTAGTTGTCAATTTAAATTGATCACTTTTATTTCCTTGGAATTTGAAGTTTCTTGTCATGTGATCTGTGTTTAACAGAATTGGTAAATTTAGTCTATAGAAATGTGTTGATCAGTCGCTGATTCATCTGAATACCAAGTTTCTAGAAATGCACTGGCATTTTTGATGTTTCCACAGCGTCTAGGCACTCTGCATTCTCCCAATCAAACTGACATCCATGATGGTCTACATGCATGGATATGAAAGAATACCTATTGTGTCTTTTGACAGCTAATCAGTATTCTTGCATTCTCATTCGAAGGCGACACCCACTTCAATCGATGTAGGGTTCATCGTCTGCTGTGATTGGTTGTTGAGTTAGTCTTTGTTCTTGCTTTTTTTTCTCATGACCAAGACATGGGATGTAACCATTGAGGTAAATTGGTGTCTACCAATTTTGGCTAGCAGACAGCTCTCACCATAGTCTTTTTACAAAATTCTCAGTGTCTTATTACAAGATATTTACTCCTTGTATAGGATCGTCAAATAAAAAATGACGACAGTATATCTGAATAAACCTGGAACAACAGCGGTTTGTGCAGGATAAGATTCTCTCATCATTGATTTCGCTGGCTTCTCATCACCTGTGTACAGCCTAAAGAAATCATTATTAAGTTTGTGTACACAACAGTTCTAACATACTTGCAAATTTTACATAATGTCTCAGTTAATGACAGGAGGTTTCGGGCTTAGTGAACAATGCTCAGAAAATTACGCTTATATTGTTTCAAACAGGGAGTTCAAGTTTAAACTAAGTAAATGCATGCATACAATGGTAAAGGAGTTACGTAATAAAGACAAGAGATGCGTGAGATGACAAGTGACTAATAAACTAGACCTCTGAAACAAGAGACAAACCAAATTACAATATATGCAAGAGGAGGTGAGGTTAAAGCTAAAGATTACGTAGTCAAATAAGAGACAGAGTAAAGACATCCAGTTACCGGGTGGGCAAGGAAAGACTGATAACTGCGTCTTTCAGAACACATAAGTCGGGTTTCAGGCGTTTGTTGGCGATTGCTTCAGTAATGTTGAGAAGGACTGAACTGCTTTATTGATATAAATAAGTGTAAAACTTGGGCACTGTGGTAGAGTATAACTCCATTATGGATAAGATTTTATTTTGATAAATCACACAGTGTTATACAGTAATATCAACTGATGACCACGTTTCGAGCACAAACTATTGCCACTCATAATCATATCAAGTCACTCACACCACGTTCTTGCTTCATTTATATACATGTGTTGGGTATAGATACTATGAACAAGCATTCAGTAATCAATCTCCCTCTCCACCTACCTATATTACTTTTTAGAATCTTAACCCTCTCCCACCCACCCTATTGTGTGGTTGTGTGTTAATGCATGCAGTGCAATGTAGTGCTGAGCTTTTTTCTAAATTACTTATCTTCGCGAATGGGGTCAACCATTCTTACCTTAGCTAAATTCTTATGTTCTCACAGACAATCTGACTACCCGTAACCTACTAGTTTGACCTATGCAGTTGACTTAAGTCACAGTCATTGCAGGGTATTTCGTAAATTATATTATTTTGTCTAATGTGGTCCTTTAACCTACAGAGCTTGTCCTATCTGAGTTAATTTGTAGCGTTGAATGCCACCCTAATTCCTGCTTTATTGAGAATCTTACGTAGGGTCTCAGATGTCCCTTCCTCATATGGTAAAACTGTAGATGGCTTATATTCTCTCTTATTTATGTTATCACTACTAGTTTCACCATTCTTTTACTTTGCTTTTGGCCTTTCCTGATATTCCTAATGAATTTTATAAGATAGTTATTTGATACCAACGCTTCTTCTATCTGTTTCATTTCATCGTTTAGGTCTTTTCTGGTACTACTTAGTGCTAATGCTCGGTTTGTTAGACACTTAACTAAGCCTGCCTTACAGTTAAGGGATGAGACGAATTAAAGTCTAAATATCTATCAGCAGAATGAGTTGGCTTTTTATAAACACTAGTGTGCAGTTTACCTTCTTCAATTCGTTTTATTTTACAATCCAGCAGTATAGCTAATTCTCCTTGTTCATTTTCCGATTCAAATGTGAATAGTAAGGTTTATATGTGTCAAGAAGCTAGAGATATGTTTTGTTTTTAACACTGTGTGTGAAAGTGTCATCCACATATTTCCACCATACTTTTGGAGCAGGAGTAAATGTTGTGTTGAGAGCAATATTTTCCCAGCTGTCCATAAATATATCTGCTACGTTAGGGGATATTGGTGATTCATCCCATTGCTACACCTTCTGTTTGTCTATATATTTTGTCTTGGAATTTAACGATAGTAGATGTGAGGCATAACTGAATTCCTAAAATAATTTCTTCAGTGGTTAACTTCGTTCTATGAATGAGTTCAGGATCTGCAGTCAGTTCTTTTTCAACTGCTTCTAAGGCCATATGGATTGGTCAGTAGCACTGTATAACACTGTAAGACTTTATCCAAATAAATTTTACCTATAGTGTTGAAGTAGTTTCCACGGTCATCGAAGTCGAAGGCATTTTCAAAGTCAATGAAATTGAGTCAGAGTTTCATTTGACTATCATTCTATGCTCTATTGGATGATAATGATTCGTAGAGTTGTAATTTGATCGCCTCTCCCTAATTCTCGCTTGCAGAATCCTCAGGCCAGGGCATATTTTATTCTCCTCTCCTGCATAATTCAACTTAATATCTCTAAAGATGCATGAGATATTTGAAGGCATAATTGTGTAAGAATGAAGAAGAACATTAGTTAGTATAAAGCGTAAGATCAATATTTGACAGCGCACATCACTAGATGATATCTAGATCAAAGAAGCAATGAAAACTACTCAGAAATAATAATCCTATCAGTTTTCTAATTTTGCTTATTCTTTTAATTCTTTTTTTTGATTCTTTCATAGTGAGAAAAGAACGCAACCTTCCTTCTTGTCATGAGACAATAATAACAATAATACTCTAGAAGTATAAATCTTATTATTCTTTACAATATAAAATTTCATCAGACAAAATGTATCTCACATTGCCACAAATTCCATCGATTCTGTTATGTATATAAAATAAAGTATGACATTCCTTGTTATCACAAAAGAAACTAAAAGGTGTATTATCACATCTACTCTTATTACTATTATTATTATTAAAATACTTTATCAGCTATCCTAGAGACGATCGATTACACTGATGCCAAAATAAAATAAGTTACCGTTTCATATGTTGAATAACGTTCTTTACTCTCAGATATATATATATATATATATATATAAACAGACAAAATTCCCAGTGTCTTATTACAAGATATTTACTCCTTGTACAGGATCTTCAAATAGAAAAAACGATTGACAGTATATCTGAATAAGGCCAGAACAACAGCGGTTTCTGCAGAATAAGGTGCTACCATCATTTATTTAATTGGCTTCTCATCAGTTGTATACAGCCTAAAGAAATCATTACTAAGTTTGCGTACAGATTAGTTTTATCACACTTGCAATTTTCACGTGATGTCAGTTGACTGGAAGTTCAAATTTAAACAAAAACCAATGTATACATAGAATGGTAAAGGATTAATACATAAAAACAGCAGCACTGGGTGACACGGGTTCGAATCTCTGAAGAGAAATGAGTTGCTTCAAGCTGGTTGCAGATACACCTTGCTGACTGACTGTTGAGTGCCAAGCACGAACTAGGTCAAATAAGGCTTCCTACCGATTGCCTCCAACCATCTAATATCAACAATTCACAGTGCACCGCGATGTCAGTCAACCTAGAGGTATGGTGGCCACATTCCACGTTTGACTGATAGAATTCAGTCTCAACCGAAGATAGGACTAGATACATTCATAATTCAGGATACTCTATTAGACCTATAGTTGATTTTAGAAATTCACCTACTTATGAATTCTCTAAATATTTAGCCATGGTATTTAATTCCCTTAAAAGCCACTCAAAATCTAGACTAACAAATTCTTATGAACTGAAACATAGATTAGATAACTTAAAATTAAATAATGAAGAGAAAATGGTTAGTTTTGACATTGTCAGTTTATATACACGTATACCAGTAAATATGGCTATAGATGCAGTCAGAAACGAACTCATTTCTGACCAAGAAGTCGAACTTAGGACAAAAGTGCCACTTGAGAACATAACGCTCGAAGTGCAGCTATACCTGATTTCCACAGCATTTAAATTCCAAGGGAAAATATACAATCCAACTGAGGGAGTTGCCATGGGATCACCAATATCCCGAGTTATAGCAGATATATTCATGGATAGGTGGGAAAGCATAGCGATTGAAACGTTCACCTCCCACCCAAAAAGTATGGTGTAGGTATGTACATGACACATTCATTCTACTTAAAACACAGGATAGATGGAGGCAAATCAATTCACTTATGAATTGGCAAGTAAGGAAAGGGAGCTTCCAATGTTAGATTTCAGCGTGAAAAAGAAAGAACATGGGAAGTTCAACACTAGTCTTTATAGGAAACCCACACATTTAAACAGATATTTGGACTTCCGATCATCCCATCCTATGTCAGTAAAAATAGGATTGGTGAAATGTTTAAGTGACAGAGCACAAAAACTAAGTAGTACCAAGGAAAATCTAAGACAAGAAGTGACACATATAAGAGAAGCCTTGAAACTTAATAATTACCCTGATAAATTAGTCAAGAAATATGTAGCGTAAAGTAAAAATAAAATAAATAATGTTAGTAGTGATGGTGATAATAATAATGATATTATTAATGATGACATGCATGTCAAATATGCGCAAGACAACACCAACAATAAGGAATCTAAATCATCAGTAGTACTTCCATACAAAGAAGGAGCCTCGGAAACCTAACTCTGAATCCTTAACAAAGAAGGAATGAAATGGCATTCAAACCCACGAACTCAATTAAAAACATGCTTTGTCGGTTAAAGGATCCTGTGAAGCCTTTAAAACAAAACAATTTAGTTTATCTAATACTCTCTAATGATTGTCGCCTCAAATATATATATATATATATATATATATAGAGAGATATATAAGAGAGATAAGTGCGAACTCAGAGGAGCCTTTGAATTGAATAGAGGAGTAGGATAACCTGGCTGTCAGACTATTGTCACCCATGATGATATTCTTAATTGGAGCGGACTGCATCATACGTCACACTGTGGAGAGCAAAGAGGCAGAAATGAGTTGTACCACCGACAAGAAGACTCTAGAAGATCCGGATTCTGCGTGTGGTTGGATTTATGTCTCATATCACACTAAGTTGAAGACTTACAGAAGAAAACTAACACACTGGTTGAAGAAGAGGACAGTGAAGACAGGACTCCAAGTGGACATAGAATAAACGGACAGAGGTGATGAAGATAACCAACCAACAGCAACAACAATCAACACCAACCACCATCCAGGGGATAGATTTAACAGAGGTTACTTCCTTACACCACTTATCCAGCCGAGAAGCATCGTTTCAGCCACATCTGTTGGGACGACTGAAGATGTCTAAGGCAGCCAGCCAGCCAGACAGAATTGAAAAGGCAAGATACTCCTTCATCAACCTGAAATCACCACGGAAATCTTCTGAATTCAGAATAAGGAGTGAAAATCCGATTTTCGATACCAATGTTAAATCAGTCAGTTCTTCCATATGGGTCAGAAATTTTGCTAGTGTATAACGGAGAGCATTACTAACAGCTAGCTGTTGACTTCTGTTAACAGCCTCCACCTTCGATGATATTAGATAGTTGGAGGCAATCGACCACAGGAAGCCTTGCTTGATCCAAGTTTCGTGCTAGTTGGCACTCACCAGTCAGCAAGGCATATCTGCAACCTCGAATGAACTCATTTCCCTTCGGAGATTCGAACCCGCGTTACCCAGTGAGTTCTGTAGTCACAGACGTTACCACTGAGCTATTCGAGCTCGCGATTGACCTCCTGTAGGACTGTATTGGATATTTTGATTGGACACTAGTAACTAGTCAGTGACTAGTGTAGTGTGTCTAGTCCTTTGTTTGTTGCAGACTGAATTCTATCAGTCAAGGGATATGAGTTCCTTCAAGGTAGTTGCAGATACACCTTGCTGACTGACTGTTCAGTGCCAACTAGCACGAAACCTAGGTCAAGCAAGGCTTCTTGTCGATTGCCTCCAGCCATCTAGTATATAAGCGTTTTTATTACTGTCCTTTGCTTGATTGTAATAGTCAACATGTTCAATTTATTGACTGTGTTTAATTCTGAGTCTAATTCTATTTTGTTCAGGTAATTGTTTCACTTGTAGTGCTTAGGTTTAAAGTGATCAGAGATTAGTACATCTAAAAACTCAGCACTGTAGCTACTAAAACCTAATCGTTGTCGTCTGAACGTGAGAGACGGAGCTCCGCGTCCTACTGTATATATATGACCAAAACTTCCCTTGAGATATACGCAATCATAAAACTCTCCAAAAGACACATAAAATCACGATAATTCGTGGTTGGAATCTCTGTGTGCTTCTAATTCAGAATAATTATTGCCAAAAACTCAAAATTATCTCAGCTGTGCAGTCAGGCGACTAACTTCTTAGGTACAGAACAAGTACTGTAGAATAGTAGTAGATAACCAAACCTTAGCAGTAAGGATTGTCTTAGAAACATGTAGAATATTCCCAACAAGATGGAAATGAAATATCATTGATTATTTTATTTATCATTCCCATGGGGATTTCGAGTTTTTCATGTTACCGCTGAACAGAACCACATGAACCATACAAGATTTGTCCTTTTTTCCGTTTTTACAACAGTTTTGCTTTGGATGCCTCAAGGAAGTTTCGTAGAGGTATACATTTATTATTATTCCCTTGCGTTTTGAGTGGAACATAGGGCTTCAACAACACATCTCCACTTTGTTCTGTTTCCTGCCGTCCTCTTCAGCTGGCTCCACGATTGACCACACTCTCTCATCTCTCCCTCACACGATTTCCTCCATGTCACTCTCGGTTGCATCGACGACCCACTCGTCGCTTCCCATTTGGATTCCACTCGATCAATAGCCTGAACTGCCAGAGATGTGATTCGGCGGCCTCCTCAATGTATGCCCGATCAATCCATCTCCATTTTCTGCCACATATTTGTTGAGCGATCGACTCTCACCTGTTGTTTTGTTGCCAGCCAGAGTTTCTTGCTGCTTATTCTTTCTGGCCGTCCATTTGATCTTCAGTATGCAGCCAGCCAGTGAATGGGGCAGCTGTTGATGAAAGTCTGCAACTGGCCTGTTGGAAATCCTTTTCGTTACACGCCGGTCAAGTTTCTGACCCGTAAAGAATAAGCGACTTCACATTTATGTTGAAAATCCTTATCCTTATGCTGACTGACAACAGAAGATTTCAAAACTGGTTTTAGGTTGATTAAGGCGTGTCTTGCCTTTCCGATTCTGACTTTGACATCTTCGTCCGTTCCGACTGCCTGTAGTTGAAACGATGCTTCCTTACTGAATAAGTGAAGGACTTAACCTCTGTTGAATCTCTCCCGTTGACGGTAATTGGTGCTGGGTTGTTGTTGCTGCTGCTGTCAGTTGGTAATCTTCATCACCTTCGTCTTCGCTATGTTCACCTAATTTGTTGGTTTTTTCTTGCGAGTCTTTGAGTTTGTGTGACACTATACTTATGTTATCCACACGCAAAATCCAGATCTTCTAGAGTCTTCTTATCGGTAGTTCAGTGTATTCCTGACTCCTTGCCCCCAACAGTCTGACGCATAATCCAATCCACCACAATTAAGACTATCAACAGTGACAGTAAGAGGCAGCAAGCCCTGTCTTACTCCTGTATTCACTTCGAACCCCTTCTCTGAGTTTTCTGTTGTGGATCACCTGACACGTGGCATTGTCATGTAGCCGGCTGTTGAATGAGGTTGACAAATACTTGAGGTACGCCGTAGAGCCATACAGTAGGACGCAGGAATCGGTTTCCTAAGTCTAGACAATAACAAGTCGGCTTTGTTCGTTACATACCTATATAAACTAATAACCAGATCTTGTGTTTGGAATCCTCGTCCAATCATGCGTGAATTATGAATTTTAATTAAAAGATAATAAATTAAAATTAATGTCCTTTTCTTAAGACTGTTTTGTTTAAATTCATTTTCATTTCCTGTTGATTGATTGTCACATTTTCGAATGAAGGGTGTAAACATCGAGTATCACTATGTACACCATCACTCACTAAAGATACAGGTAATTGCAAGTGATGAGTCCCAACTAAGGCGAAATATACATGTTGCATTCCACCACTAGTCACCATCAATCGAAATAACACTGTGGTGAGAGCTGGCTGCGAACATGCCAAAACTGTAAACAACAATTTACGTCAGTGTTACGTCCGGAATCAGGATCATGAGAAAAAACAATAACAAAGCTTAACCTTGAGGAACTCAACAACCAATCACAGAAGACTTAATGTGTGCAAATACGATTCGCGGATATATGGCTTAACTTTTTAATTAACGGTCACAAGCAGTACTGAACAACCTTCAGTGAGGAAACAACCAGTCAGAAGAGGTTGCTTCTCTGCTAACAATAACGCTAATAATAATGTACATAAAAATCTATAAATATCTGTTGATTTTCTCAATAAACGATCTGTTGCCTGACTTTTGTCTTCTCTCGTTACAACACTGTTTTCATTACACACTACAAGAAGTGTTTGTTTGCATGTGTACTTTTATAGTTATCCCCTCAATGAACGTATTGGAATAGGGGTCATGAAGAAATGAACTGTAATTCAGTTTTCCACACAGGACTTTGGAATTCTCTGTTTATTACCATATCAATGAGATTTATGCAAATATAATTTTCATTCATGTGTTGTTCAGAAGGGATATGATTGGTTTCAGGATTGCATCATGAACTGACATCGGTTAGAGGACCATTGGAAAACCATCATGGAGTACTGAACTCTGTTTCGTCCTAGTTGTGGGTTCTTCAACAGTACGTACCCACTGAGGTTCTATTCCAGGACCTTCTTGTTACAAGGCGAGTTAGGTCGTAGACCACTCAGCCACTGCGACCCGATCCAATGTTCTATGGATTCCAATTCATGATATGGCGCGACCACTAGCGAATGTTATCGGCGAGTATTTGTCCCCACAAATTGCATTTCACTCAGCCCTGAATGTTTGTGGAACGAGTCGGTCAAATCTTAATCAGAGTTCATATCATCTTGAAGTACTTTATTAGAGGATGACTACCAGTGGAATCCAGAATGACTGCATTCCTCAGGGAAGTGACAGTGACAGATGATGCCATATCCCACTGTATGTACCAATTTATATGTACGTGTGGACACACATACACAGGGAGGACTCATCGATATCTGCTAGTAAGGTCTGGCTTAAGAAGCAAATAGAATCCTCTGAGCCCACTAAAGGTGAGAACATGAGACCTAATTCCTCTATTGCGAAACATATAGAGACATGACATAAAAGCGATGCTTACACGTCTTTCAAGCTAATGTAGAAGTAAACTTTGTCGGTAATATTGTTTCTGAACAAAAAATGTCACCGAATTTATGTATATATTATACATATATATATATTTTATATACATACTTGTAACTTTAAAACAATTAATCCCTTTTATAAATTTGGATAGTGTTATTAGAAGACGGAATTATCTGAAAAATGTATGTATTTGAGCTATACATTTCGAACAATCTATCACACATTTACTTGTCAAGTCGATATATATGAAAAAGATGTATGATCAGATTGTTCGAAATGTATAGCGCAAATAACGCTATCTGTACTTGTAAGTATTAAATTCAACTTTAGATTTTCCCGTCGATTAATTGAACCAAAGTGTTCGGTCTCAGGTTCACATGTCGGCTCGACGATGTCAGTTGGTGGACGGTGACTAGCAGGTGAATACAGGATAAAGCGCATTTCGACCTAATTGGGACTTGTCGTCTGGGTGTACCTGCATGCATCGGTGGGAACATCATCACTCATTGGGGAATGCAGGTTTATCCATTTGACGAGTCCCGAGTAGGACGAAATGCGCGTTATCCTGGATTCCACTGCTAGTCACCGACCTCCAATATAGCTGAAACTGTAAAATGTGCCTATAACTGAACATATTTCAGAAAAAAATCATTTTTCTAAGTGTCAGTTCACAAGGATTTGATTGACTACGAAGTGACTGCAATTAGAGTATCAGTGGAAACCAGAAAGTACTGCACAACTGTTTCATCCTTGTTTAATACTCCTCATCAGTACGCATCGAATCCAGGACACTCAGGTTTCAAGATGAGCTTGTACACCGTCAAGCCACTTGGATGGAATCTAATGGCCCATCAGTCCCAACTTCTACACTGTAGCAATGGGTAACATGGGTTCGAATCTCAGAAGGGACATGAGTTCCTTCAAGACTGAAGATATGCCTTACTGACTGGTGAATGCCAACAAGTACGAAACCCAAAGTCCAAAGCTTCTTCTTGTTTTCCCCCAATCATTTAATAACAACAAATCTTAGTTCGCAGTGATGGCGAGCCAGCTAACATGGTGTCTGTACCAAACAGAGGACTAGACGCATGTTACTTACTCACAAGACTGACTGACTGGTTTCAACATAGAACTTTGCACCGATGTGCAGCACTTCGAGTTGCCACATTCGATGTATCACACAAAGTAAAAGAAGAAAGTGAAAAGAAATGCAAATCAATAAACAGTAAACAGAGATATGCAGCAAAAAGAATAGTAGTATCGAAGAACAAAATAGTTTTATTGGATATTGTAAGTCACAAGGAGTGCATGCATCTGCGCCACCCATTGAGAACGATTTTGAGCCATATCACCAATCATCTCCAGCCTTCATTGGTGTTTACCGTCCCGAGGACCCCAACCAGTCAGGAAGTCTACACCTTCATACGTGGCTGGATTAAACTAACTGTTGTGGATTTCATTGACTGATGAGGCCATGTTTTGGTTTGACCGCCACTAGCTCTTTTCCAACCTGATCCATCCTATGTCAGCAATTGTCGAGGAAGGCAATGCCTAGGCTGGGCATGCGTAACACATGTCCTAAGCATCACCTCAATCGATGTAATTTCACAGCCTCGTCGATTGATTTCCTCCCTCCTTACCTAGCACTCGACTGATGCCTCACCTCAATGTCGCTCACTCTATTATACCACTTCACACAGGAGATAGATCGCAGACACATAGGATCGAAGACAGCTAGTCTGTCTTTTCATGTCTTCCACCCTCAACGGCCAGGTCTCACATCCATAAAGAGGGATGGAGCGGACTGCTGAGCAGTACACCCGCCCTTTGGTCGATAGACAGCCGGATATCACGTCTACTAATCCAGAGACGGCGTAAACTGGCATATGCGAAACTAGCCTTGTGTATCCGTGCTGAGATTTCGTCAACGATCAACCCGTTGGCACTGGCTGATGCAACTTCCCAAATAAGTGAATTGCTGGTCAACACGCTCTACCACTTCACTCCCTGTTTCTAAGCTAGGCGTGGTCTACGTAGTCCAGTCCTGTAGCACCATCTTACATTTGGCGGGAGCGAATCACATGCCAAACATTCGCAGGTTGCAGCTCAAATGTCCAATCAAAATAATAATTCCTTTTGATTAATATTGTTGTGCCATTCAAATGACTGATAATTGGTTGACAGCTGACGATAGAGTATGAAAGTGGGTTTCAGAAGGATTCAAAGAAGTACGGCGCTCAACTAGCTGAGCTACATAAAAATAACCGCTACTCGGGTTACCATCTTACTACAACCTTCAGGGAGTAATGTTTAAATGAATGAAACATTATTGTTTGTATAAATTTTACTCAAATCGATTCCTTCTTCTCTAGTTTTGAATACTTCGGGTAGTCAACTAAAGTTCTAGCTGAAACCCACCTTCCCTTCATCAAGTCCTTCTGATAAATTTTAGCCATTTTCAAGAATTCGTTGGTGGGGATTTGATTTGTTTCAAGTTTGATCACGGATTGATATCAGTCAGAGAACCGTTGAAAACCAGCGCGTAGTACTGGACAGCTACCTCATCCTAGTCTGGGACTCATCGTCAGTATGCACCCACAGACAGGGTTCAAACTCACGACCTTCCAGTTACAAGGGAAGCTTGTAAGACCTAAATAAATGGCCAACCCATGAATTCTAACTTCTACAAATTCGTGATTTTAGCCCAACTGGCACCAGCCATTGACATTGGTGATTATTTATCCTCAGCCACATTCACGTGAACTCCACAGTTCTTGATTTCTCACTAGAACTCCAGTGACTAGCAAGCATCAGATTAATCTTCAAAAGTTGGTTTGTGGAGATTGAATATATTTCAAGTTTGACCGCAGATTGATTTTTGATCACGTTATCCATATGACCTCATGTCATAATTAGTTTTACTATTACCAGTCTGATTAATCATGCCCATTTACTTTATAAGAGGCTTCATACGTTTTAAACAGCATGACCTATCAAGCCATACAACGTTGATTTATGCTAAACTGGATGGAATGAGTCAGTGTGACACAGAAACCTCTATTATATGACTATAATTCATTCTCATATAAAGATGAATAAACAAAGTTCAGATTGAATAGTTTTCATTCCTATATAATACTGTACTGTACTCTCCCCACTTCTCTTTTCTTTCTTTCTACATGACTTACCATCTTCAAATGATATTAATTTTGTCAAATATGCTGACGACCTGACTGTATCTTTGCCTGTCAAATGTCAAAGTGACTGCTCTAAACTAAATGGCTTTTTATCAGAAATCAGCCAGTGGTCCAAGGAAAACGGTCTTACCTTAAACCCCTCCAAATGCCAAACAGTCAATTTCACCTTTAGGCATAAATCCGACCTAAACAAACTGGTTAGCTCTCACGAGGTGTGCAACATAGATGGCACTGAAATAGAAACCAAGTCGGAAATTAAATACCTAGGCGTCATTCTATCTGCTGATCTCTCCTGGTCGTCTCATATCTTGACGATTTCTAAGAAAATATTCCGTCTTACCTTCTACATCAAGAAGTTAAAACATTCTGGTATAACCCAACCCTTACTCCTACAATTCGTTAACTCTCGCATTCTGCCTATTATTCTCTATTGTTCCCCCTTAGTTTTTCCCGGGCTACTGAAGAAAGACTATACCTTATTACGCAGGATGTTAAAGGTTGTCAGCAGGGTAAGCAACGTGCCACTTAACCAGCTTGTTAATATTCTGGTTGACAGGCACATGGACTCATGTGAAAAATGGGCTAAATCCATTTTATCTAACTCACACCACCCTCTTCATTCACAACTCTCCCCTTGCATCTCATCAGGCAAAACCAGAAGCCTATATAGAAAACTATATGCTCGCACTAGCAAGTACAAAAACTCAACCATACCCTACTTAGCTCGTGTTCTGTGCGATAAAGAAAGCATTAGACGTGATACCTATAACTTATTAAATAGTCAGTAGAACAACTGGATCTCGTCTTTCCAACTCATATCATTTATAGGTACAACGTTTTCTTTCTTTCTTTTCCTTTTCTCTCTCTCTTTTTTCTGTTATGTGCTGCTTTGTTTCTTTCTTCCGCTTACGCCAGTAAATATGATAGCACCTACTTTTCTAACACCTTCAAACACTGTTCAACTTTGGCTTTGCTACCGACATGCCAATATGTTGTTGTCATAATGAACTGAGATTTCTTTAATCTATGCAGAATTTTATTTATTGATAATGTACTAACTGGATGCAATATTGTAGTAAAAATGCTGAAAATTCCATTCTGTATCACAAGTACTGTTTTGGAATAAAGCAAATTATTATTATTATTATTAAGGCATTTAGAAGACAAATTTCGCGAGATGATGGCATCATTTCGTAGTTTCTTTACAACCGCTTTACAATTAACATGGTTAACAATAATAAAATAAAGGCCATGACAACTACTCAGTTATATAAAAAATCAAAAGTACATACTAATGACTAATCTTATTTAAATAGGTCAAATAGTCAGTCCACGTTAGACGAAGGTTGAAGTCTATTGTTTGTTTGTACACATAGTTTAGGATGTATGTGATTAATCCCCAAAAGTACTTCCATCACCTTCAATCACCAACCTTGAATTAGAGTTATGTGGAATAAATGTGAAGCAGTCATTAATATTGATTTTGTGACCTGACATTAATAAGTTCTTTGCAATGGATCACGATGATGATGGATTTCTATTCAGATTAATTGCATTTGGATTTTCTATGTGACTTAATAACCATTTTGGAACATGATCTTTTCGACCACACTGGAACATTCTATTGGTTCTACCTATATATGTGTGTGTCACCGCAACTGCAGGTGAACTTGTAGATGTAATGTCAGGTCATTTCTAGGTGGAGGTTTCGTGCACAGTCTATGTTCACTCACTTTGACCTTCACCTGTCTACTGCTCTCCTCTATTTGACAAGTTTCACATTCTGAACACTTTATCTTATAGACACAGTTGTTTTGCATCATTTCGGGAACCATATCTTTGATATTCACCAAAGCTTTCTCTAGAGAATTATTATTTTTATTCCCTTGAGTTCCGAGTGTAAAATAAGACTTCAACAACACATCTCCACTTTCTTCTCTTTTCTGCTCTCCTCTTCAGCTGAGTCCATGACTGATCATAATCTCTCAACTCCTCCATGACACCCTCTGTCGCACTGACGACCCACTCGTCGTTTCCCATTGGGATTCCACTCGACTAATGGCCTGCATTGCGCGCAACGTCATTCGACGGCTTCCTCAACGTATGCTCCAGCCAGAGTTTCTTGTTACTTATTTTTTCTGGCCGGCCGGCTGGCTGGCCATTTGATATTCAGTATGGAGCCTGTCCTTCTATGTATTGACCACGAAAATCAAAATTATTAAAATCTTGATATCCTAATAATGAGATGACTACTCACCATTAATGAATGTTAATATGTACAATGGAAAACATTAATGCACTTATCATATTTACGATAAAAAAGTGCACCTTATGAATTATTCATTATAAGGAGAAAGAGTCGTGAAACTGTTTAATGAATATGACTCATTTATAAATTAGAAGAAGATGATTTTGAGCGAACAATTGTGATTTGAAAAATTTAAAACAATTAGTTCCCTTTATGAATTTAGACAAAATAATAAGAAAACGCAATTTGTCTGATTCATGTATTGTATGTATCCGTGCAACACATTTTGAACAATCTGATCACAAACACCGTAACGGAATTGTCATAGGAATACATATATGAAATTAATGCAATTAATAGTTAAGAGGTGAGAAAATAAATAGACTTAGGTCAAGTTAAATGGAGGGCATATTGAAGGTGAAAATAACAATGGAGATGAATCACGAAACCAAATAACAGAGGTAATAGTACATCTGCCCTGCTATGTATCAAAATAAAGTTTCTCAAGGAAGGTGGTTGTTTAGTGTGATGACGAATTCTGGCTTTGAAAGCATAGAGGTGGTTTAAACACCCTAATTGCTAACTAGGGCTTCCGAAAACTTTAGGATACGCCCCAAACACGTTCTATGGATAGGTATTAAAGACGTGTAAATATCAATTTTATGTCCTGTCTCCTCTGTGATATGTTTCTCAATAGATGAGCTAGATCTCCTGTTCTCACCATTAATGGGTTCTGGGGATTCTGTTTGCTTCTGGATCCATTTAGGTATATGCTCTGAAGCCAGCGTTTACTTGCAAAGATGGATGAGTCCACACATACATTCAAATTGGTAGATACAGTGTTATGTGACATCATTTTTCTCATGTTCAAAGGGCTTAGATGGATGGATATATTGGCTTCACATTCTCAATTATTATGATATTAACTGCATAAAAATTCGTCTTTTTAACAGCAGCGTTAAATCTTTGTCTAGTTATCAAGCTGCTATGATCACCGATATAGGGTAGCCTGATACACACGTCTTTCTTAGGGGTGAGTTGGAGAGTGGGTCTTGGTGTGATTTCGATCAATTCTTCCCCAGGCTCTACAGATATAAATCCATGAATATTAGAAAAATACAAATAGCCATTAAAGGTATGTGAAAATTATATCTCGTAAGCTAAATCGTTGGCGTGCAAGTTTAACACGAAGTGAACGTGTATGGAAAAAAATGTGATGACATTCAGAACATAAGATAAAGTGTGATTAGGGTGTGAAAGGGTGACGTACTAATGATTTATAGTCAACAGAATATAAGGTTCATTCAGGTGGGAATGAGTTAAACTCAATTGTGTGCGAGGAAAATGATTACCACAAAACACATTGAAAAACACAGTAGCATTTCGAGATTTGTATATGCGAGTTGATCACAGATTGATATCAGTTAGAGAACCACTGAAAACCAGGGAAATCACGAATTGGTAGAAATGAGAATTCATGGGCTGACCATTGAATCGGGTCCCAGTGAGTGACTGAATGGTATACGAGCCAGCTTGCCTTGTAACCGGAAGGTCGTGGGTTCGAACCCTGGTGGTGGGTGTGTACTGGCGGTGATTCCCGAAAAACTAGGATGAAACAGCTGGCTGTCCAGTACTCCTTGCTGGTTTTCAATGGTTCTCTAACTGATATCATCAATCCGTGGTCAAACTCGTAAAAACAAATCTAATCCTTACAAACCAACTCATGATAATAAAAGCTTGCCAAAAATGTTTATGAATTTCAGTAATGGCCACATCAGATCCCCTATTGTTCCTCTTCTCATACAAACACCTACACATCTGACTTGCATCAAATTTGACGATGATAAAATTCTACTGGTCCTTTGTTTGAATTTTATAATAAATCAAGGGACATGTGTTTTTTACGTGTTTTTAAAAGGAGGTATTTTCATAATGCCATGATTACTAAAATTATTACGCCTTCGCTTATGGCATTTATTTCTTCACTCTTATCTAGAAGATAGTTTGTTTCAAAAATACGAAAAAAGCAAAGTGAGAGAATCAACCATTCTACTGTCATTATTTCATCATCTCTATTTCCATTGGTTAATTCTATACAGAAGAAAATAGTTAGAGTGAAGAATTGTGGTTTCAATAAATTCTTCTTCAGGCTCTACAATTATAAATCCATTAATTTAAGCAAGCATACAATAGCCAGCCAGCCAGTAATGGCAAATTAGCATCATATCAGAAAGTGTAGAAATGAACAATTATAATTTTGAATGTAACAATTGTCTGTTAGTTTTTTAATATGCATGGTCAATGAGAACATGGGACAAATGTGATGAAGTATTTGAATTTAATGATGTGTTTGTTTATACATAAGTAGAGTGAACAGAATGATACAGGTTTCGAGAGTGAGTGTAATCAGGTTGTGTGAGACAATATGAAAATAAATCAGCGAATGGGTCGGTCTAGACATAAGTTCAAGGTTGGAAATAACGACAGTAAAATAATAACGATGATATGGTGTAAAACTACAAGCATTATTGGTGAATGATTGTCAAATAATAATAATAATGAAATTGGTGAAGTGAAATGAACAGGATTTTGTAAGCACGATAACAAGTTAAAAATGCACTACTTAAACCTAAGGTAATAAAATCATAAGAAAGGTCATGAAATCATAAAAGTCGAAAATGAGTGTTCGTCAATGAAACAGAGGAATAGAAGAAGAAGAAAAGAAAATTGTGATAGGAATTTACAGTTTTAACGTTTATGGAGGATTTGTTGGCTTTATTGTAGGCAAAGGTAAACATAGAGGTTGAACATACTTCTTCTGTATACAAAGAGTTGGTCTTCTGGCATTAATTGCAACCGCTTCAGCTACTGATAGAAGACGTAGTCGAGCTCCTCTAGATAAATTGGTAGGAACGCGGTAAATAACTGAGAACGCCTGGTCAAGTTTTATCTGGTGCCCAGTACCTACCAAGTGGGTTAAGACTGCACTATTTACGCATTTGGTTACCCCTTTACTCAATCATATAGGTACATGTTCACGCACGAACATGGATAAAGCACTCTGAGTACGGCCAATGTAACTAGCTCCACATGAGCAGTTGAATTCATAGATAAACATTGATGAGGCCACAATATCATCGTGATTATTTTACAATAATTATTATTGTCATTATTTCCAACCTTGAACTTATGTCTAGACCGACCCATTCGCTGATTTATTTTCATATTGTCTCACACAACCTGATTACACTCACTCTCGAAACCTGTTTCATATATATATATATATATATATACATCATTAAATTCAAATACTTCATCTCATTTGTCCCATGTTCTCATTGACCATGCATATTAAAAAACTAACAGACAATTGTTACATTCAAAATTATAATTGTTCATTTCTACACTTTCTGATATGATGCTAATTTGCCATTACTGGCTGGCTGGCTATTGTATGCTTGCTTAAATTAATGGATTTATAATTGTAGAGCCTGAAGAAGAATTTATTGAAACCACAATTCTTCACTCTAACTATTTTCTTCTGTATAGAATTAACCAATGGAAATAGAGATGATGAAATAATGACAGTAGAATGGTTGATTCTATCACTTTGCTTTTTTTCGTATTTTTGAAACAAACTATCTTCTGGTTTTGTTACCTTCACCAGTTGGTCAATTTGATAACGAAAAATGCCTCCATGCTTAGGAACGATGATTAAGTTGTTATACATAAGCTGAGGAGATTTTGTAAATTCTGGTTTAATAATACTACTTTGATAAAGCTATTAGAAGCAGCATTGAATAGCGAAACGTCAGTAAACACAGCAATATCGTTTTGTTTTTCATTCATTCACTGGGAAATACAAAAGAACAACCTTTATTATAATGAATATTTTTGAGTTAGTTGATTATTTTTTATCTAACTTATAACTATTTAATAGTAACCCAGATTTTATTACGTTAAATAATGCTAAAATATTTTCGAAATATACTTTTTGATTGCATGTGACTGAAGATATTTTGGTATGCTCTACAGAAAGAAGCTGTAACTAGTCTGAATCGCATATACATTTTTTGATGATGTCTCCGCTTTTATATTTCGCAATAACACTGAGATTGGTATGGGCACACTAAAGCTGGACACTGGCATGGTGATGCAGAATATCACTGGACAACAATATTATACGACAGCTGCCTATTTCTACAGACCAATCTACTGAAACAGGAATACACAACGACTTCAGACCGAAAGTCCTCTCACTCCTATTCACTGTACACTTTCTGATATGATGCTAATTTGCCACTACTGGATGGCTGGCTATTGTATGCTTGCTTAAATTAATGGAATTATAATTGTAGAGCCTGAAGAAGAATTTATTGAAAACAATTCTTCACTCTAACTACTTTGTTCTGAATAAATTATGCGAACATTCAGTTTTCTTAAAGTCTATACCTTACAACGCAGACGCAAATTTTTTCCGCTTAAAAATGATTCGCTTAATACATTTCAAGCTTTATGAGTTACTGTACATTTCTTTCCGTGTGTGTGTGTGTGAGTGTGTTGGTGGGTGGTGGGTGGGTAACTGGGTATGTGGGCTGATAAACACAAGATGAAGCTTGTTAATAAGGTTGTTTTCCTTCAAAAATTTATTTTACATGTATTGTTTATTCGATATAAAAGCTAACATCATGTGCAAATATAGGACAGAAAAAATGGACTGTTATTCCTGAGATTATCATCAATATCCTTAGTTTTTAGGGATTCTATTTGTTTTTGAAGTTTGACGACGGATTAATAGCATTTGGAGATAGCGTTGAAAACTATTAAGGAGTACTGGACTGCTATTTCGTCTTAGTTTGCAACTCATCAGTCTGCAAACGGGTACAGAAACCCCGTCGGATGCAGACTGTCATTGAATTTTAGGCTATAAAGAGAGGAGATATCCAGTACTCTGTAGTTTTCAATGGTTGTCTAACTGTTAACAATCTGTGATCAAATTAACTGTGGAAAATTAATGTGATGGTCATTGGTGACTGGTTACTGGATGAAGTCGTCTGGAGTCCTAATGAGAAGTTGTGACAAGTAAGACCTAACTGCTAGGGAGTGACAATAAATACTCACCGATGACAACAGTTGGTAGTCACAATAAAGTGACGAATTGGTAGAAGTTAGAATTCATCGGTTGTCGGTCACTGAGCCTAGTCCCAATGGTTGAATGATCTACAACCGTGAAGTTTAACCTGAAGATACTGATTTCGAACCTCTTCTGTGGTACGGGTACTTTCAAAGGGTCCGGAACTAGGACAAGATAGCCGTCCAGTACTCATTACCAGTTTACAATGGTTCTCCAACTGATATCAATCCATAGTCAAACACGATCCTCAGTTTAGTTGACTGATGTGTTTCAATAAAGAAAGAAAGTCCAAATTTGAAGTAGAAAATGACGTCATCACTTCATTTCACGGGTTCTCATCATCTGCTGCAAACCACTAGCTGAAATGACAATGACTAAAAATAACGACAATAACATACTTCGATGTTTCAAAAGTAGTAAAGAAAACATTATGAGACCAACGCATCCGAAATATAAGCGTTGCAATTTGTAGTTGAAGTTACCATCAATTCATATGCTTTCGAAATAGAAAAGTAGGGAGGGGGACAGGAAGTTTCAGAAAACAGAAAAATCTAACAAACGGTGTCAGCTTGTAGGTTCACATTAGCAACTTAAGAAGGTTATCGCTCGTAAGGTTGAAAACTCGCTCAGTGATGTGAAATCCTTAATATGGATGATTAATCAATGTTATCAAAATGCAGTTAGCAAGGTAGTGAGAGATTGATTACACTCTCCTTCTACAGGCATAAGTTTGGTTTGAGGCATTTGATTGCAATTACTTCAGCAGATTGTAGTAAATTTGCTGCCCTTTTATACCTTTGTTATTGTGAAGGATTTAGAAATCTTGACGAAATGATCCGTGTCCACAAGATGTCTGGTAATTACAATTTGCGAATATCTGCTTCCTTTTAGACATAATTTTATTGGGACATGGTCTGAAAACACCGGATAGAAGCCCTTCTTTCTTTCTATCCATCCAATGCACTTGCTGCCCTAAGTTCATGTAAAAATAATCAATGCAGTTGGAGGTGACATCCTGTTTGGATTGGCTTATAAAGCATGTGGTGCTGTATAGCATTACCAGCTTAGCTTCAGGGAAGCATCTTTTTATTGCGTCTATCATCTGGCGACCTGCTTAAATCACTGGACTATCGAAATTACGTTCTATCAAAATGCTTATAGCCTGCTTCATATTTTATTGTTTTAATCTTGTATTTATATCAGATGACTAGTACATGTACTCGCGTGCATATTTAATTAGTTTCCCTTTATACGGTATGCAATTCTTGAAGGAACTGAAGAAAAAGTGTACAGAATTGATTATCTGTTCATGTGCAACAACACTACAACAAATAATGGGCCAAGTTATACTTTAGACACCAGTAAATACCAATCAGCGAACGAAGTCGAATTACCCAATGAGATTCACGAACGTAGTTCAATGTTGTATAGCGCTTGATTCATTTCCAATGCGTGCCCTTACAAGGTTACGTTTGCAATTCGAGGAGGATAGTGTCTTTCAGTATTCTTTGGACTTAGGCTTGCTTTGAAAGGAGAGAAGTTGTTCGTGTGGTGGTGTAATGACTCTAAAAAGCTATACCAGTTCAACTGATGGATTTGTCCGTCGTGGAATATGCTGGAAGCAAGTTAGTATTAGAGAGGGTAAGCTGCTAATTTTAATATTTCGTAGGAACTATTTGCTAGGTCGCATCTCTCCCTAACCCAGATTTTGCATATCTGCAACTAATGGGTATTGAAACAGCATTTGGGAAGAACATCTTCGTCTCAGCAGTTCAATGGTACCAGCTCTGCAGAGACATCGCCTCATGGAAAATGGAGAGAATCACTTCTTTGTTAGGCGGGGAGGACGTAGTAGTGCATGTGGATGAGACAGTGTTGGTGAAGAAGAAATATAACCGTGGTCGTCAGAGAGCGAACAACATTTGGGTCATAGGTTTATACGACACGTCCCTCCGAAAAGGATTTGTTGAAACAATAGCAGACAGGAAGGCGACTACTCTGATACCTATTATAACGCGACTTGTCAAACGGGGATCAGTTGTACATACCGACGAGTGGAAAGGTTACAATTCATTGTCATCCCTGGGTGACATTCATCACGGAGTGAACCACTCCAGTGATTTCATGGATCCAGTTACAGGGACTCATAAAAATTCCATTGAAGGATACGGGCTATAAATGGATCTCAATAGGATCTCATTTATAGTCATTTAGATGAATACATGTATAGAATGTGGTGTGACTTCTCTATGGACAGTCCCATGCTGAATTGGGAGATGTTTCTGTCCCATGTTCGGGAAAGATACCCATTGTAACTGTTTTATCCTTTTTTTATGCATTTTTCTATAAATATACCTTTCCACTTATCATAAACGCCTCTTTCATGTGATTGGTCCGTTCAAGGTCGTTTGCTGATTGGTTGTTACTGGTGTCGAAAGTTTAACTTTGTACTTCAGATTATTGCTTTATATACATGTAAATTGTGTATGAAGAGGAAATATTTTGGAACTAAATACACTGCCAATTTCTGTAATATATGTTCACATGTTGTCTCTCATCAATCTTTCGTGATACTGCTTCTCCTCTGAATGGGAGACAAATGAACACTTTCTTCTTTTCAACAGTTGGATTTTTCGTCTTGTGTGCTGCACTTTTGAATAAATCGCTTTGAATACCCATTTTTCAACGACGCTTCCACCTTGTTAGGCAAATATAACTTTCTGAATCTGTCGTACAGAATCCTTACTAATCCACGCTTATAGCATATAGGACAGAAGCTGTTGTATTGTCTGGTCCAGGTTTTTTTTCTGTAGATAGATTTTTCGACTGTATCATCGTTCCTTCTTCTTACATTGAGGTCGAGGAAATTGAACACATCTTTGTGTCTTTGGAGGCTGACGGTATTGACGTTCGTGGATTGTACGGAATATACTAACGCAAGGTCGAATACCAACAACTTCTATAGTATTCGTTCCGCGTAGACCAAAGGCAAAACAAAAGACACGATTGATCGTCCAAATTACGAGATATATTTCGGGACCAAATCGTAGACCGAAATGATTGCTAAGCTGGCTAGTGATCGTGCACGAACGCAACACGACGGAGTACCAAATGACAAGGATGCTTGACCAGAAGCGTTCAGCTAAACAAGTCGCCCTAAACAGTGAGGGTCGGCATCCAATGTTCAGTGATGAGTGCTGTGGTCAATAATTTTGGAGAGTTATTTACCGCAGTAGTATATATATACATATATAAAGAGATGTTCATCGGCATAAAAATATCAAATGGTAGAGAGATAAATTTGATTTCAGAGAAGGCGAATGATACAGCGTTATGGAGATACATGGGAGTCGTGAAAGGAATACAAAGAAACAAAACATGAAGTCCAGAAGTACCACAACACGAAGATCTATGTAAATGGTGCGTTGAAGATAAGTTATAGAAGTGTTCTTATTTATTTCTGACAAAGGTTGATCAATCAAAAATATTCATACACTGATTAAACTGTCAATAGTTGGATTGTAAGGATTAGATTTGTTTTTACGAGTTTGACCACGGATTGATATCAGTTAGAGAACCATTGAAAACCAACCAGTTATGGTCAACAAGTGAACAGCATATATTTGGGTGAGTGCTATGCCGCCAGGGGATTAAAAACTATTCCAGGAAGAGTAAAACGTCCTGGGAAACTGAAAAATGGTATAAAATACAATTATGGATAATACATCAATGGAAGTACATTTACTAGATATATACAAGAAGACGATGGAGATTCCTCGGAATGATAGTATACATATTGGTCTTAGCGTGGAAACTGTGACGCTTTCGATGAAAATATAACTTTGCTCAATTACTCGTGTTGTTGAATTTTTCATCGAAGCAATCAGACTTTAAACGAGCAACAAATATGAACAAAAAGTAAGTTTTAGCTTTAATAAAGGCCTAGCTAGTTAAGATGGAATAGAGCATAATAGTGTCTAAATGAAAAGATTATCGTGAAGTAGGTAAATATTATTTCAATTAGGAGTGAATTCAAAGATCTGGAAGATTAGAACCCGTAGGACAAGCTGACTTGTAAGATGTCTCACGAATTTCTGTGGGGCCCATGGGGAAGCATCTCGACAAGAAGCTGAAGAGGCTTGTAGATAGCAGGAGCAATAGCAATATTTTTCATACATTTATTCCCCTTAATGAATATTTTTATAATTTAGATCTGTTCGACCCTTATTTTTCTTTTTTTGTTAAGGATCTAGACTAATATTTAATTCTCGAGCTGTCAAAAATGCATGTTGCTGTCCTACAGATCGAAGCGATTCACATTTGTGACCACTACCATATCTGCTGATCACCATGCACCACCCTCCCTCCTTTTTGATGCTAAGCTCTGAGATTTTTCGCAATAACTGTAGTTACAGCGCTGCATTGCTTTGAGCTCGTCTCAATCATAGAGTGTGCTACGCATTAGTAACTTTCATGACAAGCACTTCCCATTAGATCACCAGATACATCGATACCTGAGGACATTCTTAGCAGTATCCCCTTTACAAATGCATACATGTATACTAGTATCTGTTAGAAACGCTTGTGAAATTGCGTTTACTTTAAGAAGTATAAAGTATAGAAGTAGCTAGTATTACAGCAACTAAGTTATAGCCTATTAAGCAGAGTTAAATGGGTAGGGGAACAATAAGTGATAAAATTATGCAGAATGATCTCGAAGAAAACAGCTGGCTATCAGAACTAGTTATGTTGAATTTTTATGACCGATTTTCATATGGTGTGAGTCAGACATTGCAAATGTACCATTCAACTTATATAATGTTAACAAATACTGCGAAATGTTATAAAATTACATTTTAGAAAATTATATTAGAAGCGATAGTTATTGACTTAGTAAAGTTATTTCGACACTGCATTATTAATTATATATATATGTAAAATGTTAAAAGGTGTGGCTGCTAATATAATTGTTTCTAGAATGACTTACACTTACAAATTATTGAAGATTACAGAGAATAGAAAATCAGTAAATTAGTTAAACGTTTGCTGCGTAAATACGAGGGTCGAGTTATGTGTAATTGACTACACTGAAGACTGGACCGGCTTCCATTTACCATTCTACCAACAGTTTTGGTCTTTTAGACGAGCTAGAGTGAACATGTTAATATGTCTTTCTAGGCTCCGTTAGAACCCATCGGGGTTTTCATAACATCTAATTTCAGATGGTAGTTGGTTCCAGAGAGTGCAATATTTAATGGCGAAAATGTTTGCCCCAATGGTTTTTCTGTGGATAGCCAACTTGGGAAGGTAGTCGCGGTTTCGCAGATAAAGTGATTTGATATTTGCCCACGCTATGGATGAGTTACTGTAACAATGTTTCCTAATGACTTCGAAGAGTACAAATAAGCTGCACTTCACTCTCCTTAGACATGGGGGTTCTAATTTCAGTCGTATACACCTGTCATCATATTCCATTTGTTAATTGAACCCTATTATGCGTTTCGTGAGGAATCTCTAGACACTTTCGACCTTAGGTTACCAAATAGGAGAGCACAATATTCAAGCTTGGGGCGAATTCACGTCTTATATATGGATAATCTTGCTTCTTGAGTGTAGAAGTTACGCAGTACAAAGCCAGTAAGTCGTTTAAAGTCAGAAAGTACCTTACTTGCATGATCGGAAAAGGTTAAATCTGAGTATCTTATGCCAAGATCTGTGACTGTGTTCAGTTTCGAGAGGAGCTTACCGTACATATATAGGCACATTCTCGGTTTCCACAGTCCATGGTGGGCTATACCGGACTTGTCTGGGTTGAAAGTCAGTTGCCACTTTTCGCTCCAATCGCCTAGATTGTTTAAGTAACGTTGGATCTTACTTTCAACGCTCATGCCATCGTATCCATTATCACATACTATCTTGAGATCATTTGCAGAGTGGTATGGCTTGTCACACTTGATCACGGAGACTACATCATTTATGAATAAGGGGAATAGAACGCTTCCATGTACTACACAACTAGTTATCAGCTTTGGTGAGGACAGCTGGTAGTTGATTTTGACTAGTCGCTCCCTTTCTGTGAAAAGAGAATTTATCCACTTGAGAAGCTCTCCAGTTATTCCGTAGGGTTGGAGTTTTGTTAGAAGTCTGATGTGTGAGACTTTATCAAAGGCTTTGCTAAAGTCGAGAAATAATGTTGCCAATGAATGCCCATTATCTATGCACTGTGTGATGTAGTCAAAATAATCTAAGTGGCAAGTAATGCACAACCTTCTACTTAAGAAACCGTATTGGGATTGGGATATTAGGTCATTTGACAGCAAGTACCGAATGATTTGAGTCCTTACTATCTTTTCCATTACACGTGAAACTACAGACGTGATGTTGATGGGGCGGTAGTTGTTGATATCAGCCATAGGCCCGTATTTATGGATAGGCACAATATAAGACTTCTTCCAGCAGGTAGGGTATGTCACATTGCTTAATGAAATTGAGCATGAATTGTTTTTTCAGTAGAATGGAAAATAAACCGTCTGGAGTAATAGTATTACTAAGCTTAAGATCTGCGACAGCTTTATCGATCTCTTGTGTGGTGGAAAGTATTTCACTTAAACATTCGTCCGTTTTACGTGGGAAATCCACGACCTGATCATCCTCCAAGATGTATAGCCTGGCAAAGTACTTGCTAAACAGTTCATATATCATCTCAGTATTTTCGTCAGCAATGGCGTCTAAGTACATTATTTTTGGATAGGCTGTTTGGAGTTTGTCAACCTACTTTTGAAAAGTTTGGCTGTTTCTCCTGGGTTATGTGGTGGCTTAATGGCCCGTATTTCTTTGTTTCTGAGGCTTATATTTTTCAACTCTTGAATTCTAGTGATAATGGATGTGATAGCAATTAATTATGATAAGTCATGATATCTGCAGTATTTTATCGAGTGATTTAGCAGACTCCTCGTTAACGATGTCAGAATATAATCGCTTTGGCGGAATTTGAAGCTAAGAATTTCCTCAGGTACAATGACATAATGACTTGTTAAGAACTGCCTCTAAGGACTTGTTTGAAAAGTACGTGTCTCAATTTTAGCATCTAATTAGATGCTGATACAAGTTCCAGTCAGCATCTGCGCATGATCTTAGAGGTGTGTGGTCAGCTTCATCTCTGAGTTTGGTCTCAGGAAAGATGTTAAAACAACACACTACTATCTTATGCTCACTACCTGGAAATTCGTATCCCACATGTTCTGTAGATGGTGCTATGTTGTTCGTGATAACAAGGCCTGGGATATTTGCGGATCTGGTGGGTGAATCTATGTGTTGTATCCACCCGCTTGTGGTGATGGAATTCAGGGGATTACCATACCTTTGGGGTCCTTGGGGGTGAAAACCATGATACTTCTGGCAAGTTGAAATCACCTCCAATATTTTATAACTGAAGGGAAGATTGGCTGAAACATTAAAGGTGTTGCTGAGCGTATTATCACACACAGAATGTTTTTGAGGCATGTGTGAGAGCTGCTTTTATCTTATCAGTCGAAATAGATGGTTTTGATTTCATATACATGTGAATAATTCCATTTTTAAGGCATCTGATATTGAAAATTCGATGGTTCATAAATTGAGATTCAGCTTGATATATATGTGTGAGTTTGCTGGCAAGTCTTTTGATGGCAAGACAGTCAACTGAATTAGTGTCAGTCAAATGTTTGAGAGTTTTGGAGTAGATCAAATAAATTTTTATTATATTTCAATGGTTCAACGTAGTTCAACAGTAAACTATTGAAATATAGCTTATATGATCTATTCCATAATGCTCAAACTTTTTACTGACGTTAATATTTTGTAAGCTTATAAATTTTTTGTTGTCACTGCTGCTTTTACTGCCACTAGTATTACTGCCTCTCCCTCATTGAAAAATCGGCTTGGAAGAAGACTGATGCAATGAAAGCATCTTCACACCATTGAAATTTGAAAAGGAAGTGAATTTTACGGCAGAAATTAAACGTCACGTACAAGGTCATTTATGGAGTGAGACGCTCAAAGGTCATTTTCGTCCATGTTAGTCGGCCATGTTGGACTGCAGTTCCGTAGCTGTTCGTTTACATATTGGTTTTTCCGTTTATCCAACAGTTATTCACAACTTATCTTGATGCACATTGTTTACAAATGTTGCGTTTCACTTCATTATTGTTACCGTTTCTGTTAAAATTAGTTATTTCGTTTGTTTCGAAAGATTTTACCACCAGGTCAGTGAATTCGTTTCATTGTAATTGTTTCATACGTTGCATTCATGCATGGTTTCAGTGTTTGAATTGTTTTTCAGCTATTAATGAATTAGTACTGTGTATAAATCTTGGAGATTATGCACGTGAACATGTTTGGGAAGCAGAAGCCATTGTTTCCAGTTCATTTTTGGTTGCCGTTATTGCTGCTGGCTCAGTTGGTTACTTAATATGTAGGAATCTGGACAAAAATGTCTCTCACGTTCATGTTTACAGCATGCAACAATCTACGAATGAATCCGGTGAAGAGAGCACCATCAGGGTTGATATTAGCAAAGTTTTCGAAGAACCAATTCAACCCAGAGAATTTAGAACCTGGTTTGAAGTTTAAAAAGCTTTGGAGCTTTTCGACAAGGTGTCTGTTGTCAGCTGAAAAATCAGGTATATTGTGAGAGAATCAAAATCAAGCAAGGATGAGCCAAATGTGAAGCATGAATGTGTGGTGTTTGTATGTACTTTTGGAAGCAAAATTAGGAAGCAATAGGAAATCCCTAAATGATTGGTAATGCCTAGTGTACTAGATCCAAACGCACGAACTAGGACTGCCTGTAGTAAACCCGGTGTTAACAACCATTTTATTTCTTTCAAAAGGATTTGAAAAGCGGATAACGTACGATGATCTGATGAGTATTCGGTAAGAATTTAACTAGCAAGAATAACGTTTCGGATTTTGGTCTACAATCGGTGGTTTTTTCGAATTTACAACCGTCTGAGAAGCTGATTATTATTCGGGGTGAAAAGACTGGCTGGTTACAAATTGATTGTTTCAGTTCAAATAATGAAATTCCTATTTTTCGGATGCTTGTGACTTCTCCATGGTTATAAACACGGTTGCCCATGATTTATAAGAAAACTTTAAATAAATTTTCCTTGAACCAGTGGTCTTCTTTTTCTTGGCGAAGCATCTGTTGAGACGATTAGGTAGCAAAGTAGAATGTTTTGTGATTGAGAATCGTAGTCGTTGAGTTTCGGATTTATATCGCGCATCTAATTGCTATAACCCTACGAATAAAGCTTTTTCCTCATATTGCATTATGATATCTAGAAACCATAAGCACACTGCCTTCTATAAATTTATTTTTACTTTTTAAATGACAGCAAATAGTGAGTCATTTGAGGCGATAGGATAAATACCTCTAAACGCTTTCGTGAAGAGATTAGGATATGTTTATTTTCTCGACTACGAGACGATCTTTTTACCTAGAAAGCTCTCAGGATGTCCGCTTTTACTTTGTAATTCAAAGATAACGTTGAGTTGCTCACTTAGGTAGTAGCAAGGGGGTAGCTTTAGGTAATGCGTCATAGAAGTAAGCAGTATATGTCTATTGTGTCTAATTATATTAAACGTTGTAGAGCCGGTCAAATGGTAGTTCTCACATATGAGTTAATTTTTTAAATAATGAGTGTTTCGTACTAGCGTTTGTGCTCAAAACGTCATCAGTTAATATAACTGTACAACACTGTCTGATTTATCAAAATAAAATCTTATCCATAATGGAGTTATACTCTACCACAGTGTCCAAGTTCTATACTTATATCAGCGTTTACCTTGGTTTGCATACCTAGCTCATGCATGCGTGTGATATACATTTAAGTCTAATACGCTGTATAGAAACAGACACGAAATCTTACGAAGGGCTAAAGTAACAGTCTCATAATACTATAGTAAATCTCCATCCTTCTAACTAAGCTTAACATACATTGATCCGAATTCACTTATTACAAAAGCACATAGTATAGCGACGCACTGAAAAAGTCTGGAGGAAGTAGAATTGAAGAGTATATTAAACATTTCATTAATTTACAAGAGAAAATCCCGATGAAGAGTATTAACGTTAGTTTGTCCGGATGATATTTCCGCTGGTTTCATATTCGACAACTTCCGTATACCTGAAAAAAATAAAGCACATGTAAGGACTAGCACAACATGAATTTATGAAAGATAATTCTACATATTAGCACACACTATGAATACACTAATTCTGTTAATACTAAGTAATATCTCATGCAAATAAATGTATATGTAGTTTTCAGCTGGTTTTTATATTGGCACCATAAGCATCAATGTTTTCCAGTATTAAAGGATTACACGCAAATATCAAGACAATCTTTGAAGCTTCCATACTTTTGAGGCGTCATACTCTCATTGACCTTAGTTGCACATCAACTTCACACTGAACACGTTTACATTAAATGAAGTATTGCAAATGTGTAACTTAGAAATTGATCCATAATCTCAGTAATGTCTAATGAGCATAGTTTTATGAATCCTACAGAAATTACATTCTCATATTTAGGAATCTATAGCCATCAAATATAAGCTGAACATCCTTCAACTCTAAGCAACTATGCACAGTGTTAGCAGCATAGAGAAACACTTAAAATATTGTAAGATACGCAGACCTGTTGCGTCGATGAGGATAACAATGACATATAATGCAACCTAGACATTCGATCGTGACACTGCATCTGTACTGCTTCATGTTAATAGAAAATTCAGGAAAAATTTATCACCACTACTGGTGACCAAAAACAGTGCAGCATTAAGTTTACAGTGCCAGTGAGAATGGCATAACAGACAGTAGATTGATAGTAATAGAGCTGACTAGATTCAGTTCTCATAATCGACACAATCCATGTGTATAATAATACTATACACTGAATTAATGCACTAAGTGGCACAGTTAGGAAATTTAAACGAGTGATTGCCTTCTCCACGGCACTGCACTTGCAATAATCATGACAACCACCTACGTTTGCTAGCGAAGCAGTCAGCTAAGGAGACAGTGGCACAATATAAATAAAGTTGAGGTATTTTTATACATTGAGTCCACATAACTCACATTACACTACACCAAACAGTGCAAATATACATGAAATCCACTTAGAAATGACCTCTTAACTTACGATAATTCCTGTCAAAACACACATATGGTGAGACAAATCCACATGATTACTTCCATTCCCATAGAAGGTTCTGTTAGCATTTACAGGTGATTTCGAAGTACTGATAGAATTCTTTTGTCAAAAAGGACTGTTCTTCACACGAAAATAGGCTGAATTAATATCCTGAGACATGAAGTCTCCATTGAGTGATACCATGCTGAAAGGTGCAGCATCTAAATAAAGTAGACTATTTGTGTAGATGAAATTACCCTTCAACTATCCTATCTTTCTCATTATAGCGATATTTTGCTACAGTTCGCCTGAAACACTGATCGTTGCAACTAATATGCTAGGGGGTGTCGCAGTCAGATTACATGACGCGGACAGCAAAATAACAGGCCGGAAAATGGGAATTCTCATCAATCCAGATGACATATAACACAATTTCATTAAAAATTATTGACAAAAAAGATTTCCAAGTGAAATTTTAACAGCGGTACTAGAACGTGATATTTAACGTCTACCATTTTTACATGCTCTTGTTTAATTTTGGCTTTTGTTGTGTTACAAGCTCCAAAAGTCTATAGATTAACTTTAAATCAGTTAAAAGTTATACATGTCCATTTTTGTACATTCATTGGTTTTTTATCAGTGATTTATAAAGGTCATATATATAAGGTCACATTTGAATCTTTTTGTCTCAATTCACTCTGAAAGGCCGATCAAAAGGAACCACTGTGGAAGAGTTATGTACCAATTTCCAGTTGAAGAAGGAACGCAGTGTGATAACTGAAAGAGGTGGTTTCACAGCATGCGCACAAACCTAACTCCTGCAGCATACAAGCGCTGCTGGAAACCTCTGACGAACTGTCTGCGCAATGACTGCTATAGTACGACTAACTTTCGCATAACGGAAGCCACTGACACTCTCAGTGGGGCTCTGAAGCTCCTGGACTACAAGGGCCTTCCACCGCAGGAGAAGAGAGACTACTGCTGAGACATGGATGATGTGGCTACCGTCACTGACAAAACCATACACGTTCCTGATGCGTTTCTGTCAGGGAGTGAGTGCCCTTCAGGGCACCAACGAATGGCGTAATGTAGTCTCTCGCAAAAAGCGAGATAAATACAAAATAATGGCCATACTGTTCACTAAGGACGGAAATACATTTACGCCAAAGAGCAAGAAAGCCACGGCAAGCAAACCTGATCTCTCTGACAGGTCACTCATTCTCCACAAAGTGAAAGAATCACCGGCCTCCAATCCCAAGTTCAGGTTCGAGCATGACCTTAACTTGGTCAAGCCCCTCTTAGATAAACCACTGCCAACAACAGAATCAGGCATAACCATACTCAGCTTATATAGAACCGGTCAAAAGCTTGACTCGACAGTAAATCAATCGGCGTGTCTTCTCAATGACGTACTTTACTCAAAACAGGAGAGGAATGCCATTCTAAGCAACACTCAAGCTTTTGAAGGATCAAGCATAAACGTCTGTGCCCACTTGTGCCTAGCGGACTGCGTTTAAAGACAGTCTGCGGCTCTTGGTGTCCCGAATCTGACTACTGGCAATGAAACAATCGAAGAAGATCAAGAAAAAGCAGAAACAATGGCAAACTATTTCCCCCAATTCTTTACACAGGAGTCGTCGCCCCCCATGGAATCAGCTCTGGCTGCGTCAGAGGAACACAGAATAGATTCCGTTGACGTCGACCAAGACACCATGCTCAAGTGCCTGATGTAACTAGATGCAGGGAAATCAATGGGTCGTGATAGTCTTCATCCAAGGCCTCTCAAGGAGCTATCAGCTCCCATAGCCGGCCCATTGACCACGATCTTCAAGATATCTCTCCTAAATGGGGTGTTTCAGAGTGACTAGAAAGACGCCTTAGTAACCCCATCAACAAAGGAGGAACAAGAAAAAGCTCTTCAAACTACAGGCCTATTAGTCTCACCAGCACTTTAATCAAGACACCGCAAACAGTCATCAAGAAAAGTATCATGGAATATCTGGAACACAGCATGGCTTCCAGGGACGCCCCTCATGTCCGTCAAATCTGCTCACTGCAAGGGAAAGTTGGGCCAAGTCAAGAGACAACAGAAGAATTGTTGACATCGTCTTCATAGACTTCAGCAAAGCCTTTGATAAAGTTCCTCACGATTGACTACTCATGAAGTTGGAAAGTTTTGGTATCAAAGGCAGATTACTAAATTGGCTCAGGGAATTCCTCATAGATAGGAGACAGAGGGTTAGGATCAATTCGAAACTCTCCTCCTGGACAGCAGTGCGTAGCGGAGTGCCACAAGGCAAGTTACTCGGACCTCTCATATTTATTTTGTATATCAATGAATGATCTCTGCTCACCGATTCCCTTATGGCCTATACGCAGATGACTTAAAAATCTGGAGAGAGCTGAAGGGCGGCAGTGACACGCTCACGCAGCAAGAAGACCTCAAGAAATTGTCAGAGTGGTCCATAGAATGGATGCTCCCGATCAATGTGGCAAAATGTGCAACCATGCGCATCGGACAAGCAAGCCTCAGCTCCTACGAACTAGAGGGAATAACACTCCCATCAGTTCAGACTCACTGAGACTTAGGTGGCATAGTTAGCCATGAATTAAAAACTACAGCACACTGTCGCGCCATGGCTGCACGTAGTTTCAGGTCCAAATCGGCAATTCGCAGAGCCTTTACTAGAATCACCAGAGATTTGTTCACCTCTTTATATACATCTCTGGTAAGATCAAGGCTGGAAAACGGTATCTAGGCAGCCAGTCCTTGTCTTATAGGGGACTCTAAAAGGGGTTCAAAGGAAGGCAACACGCATGATTCTCGGCATGACTGATCTAACATAAATCTCTTCTCCCTATCATACCGTAGACAAAGACAAGATTTAATCACAATGTTTGAAATTAAAAATAATGACTACGGACCAGAATTATTCTCTCTTTTCTTTTCCGACAGGCCGGGACACCTTACGGGACATAGCAAGAGGGTTAAAAAGCCAAGAAGAAATCATAATGCTGTGGAGTAGGGGTTCACACATGATGTCATAAACTCTTGGAATCGACTTCCAGAAGAAGTGGTATCTGCAACCTCAACTGATTCATTCAAGATGGGTTTGAACAAGCACAGAAATTAACCTGAAAAGGATTAACATAGGTTCCAAACCTTCCATCCCTAATCAATAAATATAAATTGAGAAAATCAAAGTCTTCCTAAGAGACTAAACAAACTACCCTCTGACATCACAGTCTGGCGTATGTGTGACAAATGGGTGACAAAGTAAGCCATACAGCGACCTTCGCAGATCATGGCATACTCTTATTCATCAAACAACCACAGCGAAGACGCCAATTCAGTTAACTCTAGTTCGGTGAGAGGACACTGGATGTTGAATTGAATGCGCTCGCATTACAAAGTTTAGAGGTTGGGCACTTATTTGAATTTAGTGAACGATGGCTGGTCCGCAGCCATCTGGTTTGTGCTTGTCTGACACACCTTCCGAGTGGATAAATAAACTTTTGTATCGTGATGGCCTTTTTCGAGATCTTATGTCTACTCTGGAGATTGATAAATATGGTAATTTTTAAATAACTGTCTGAAATCGTTTTTTGTTATAGGTAAAGTTGGCTTCAGTGGTAATCGGGAACTGGACTACCCACTATTGAATGAAAACCTGAGTCATGATATAGAGGTCATAAAATCCTTCCCACTACCACAGGATCTCGTTGAACGATTCACTGGTACACTTAACCTTAACCCAATTAAATTATTTTCACGACAGGTATGCAAACAAACTGTTTAATGGGAGTTTTCACTTCATGTGAAAAAGTATGGGTCACGATAGATAACGAAATATTCATGTGGAATTTTGAGGATGGGTTTGTGATTAAAATTTAAAATGATAAAACATACATCTAGGGAGGATTTAGCGTATTATGATGGGATGCCTGACACAATCGTATCTGTTGCTCTCATCGTGCCATCTCCTGGTAAGTTTGAAAGTTTCTTCTATTATCAGGTTTTATAATGACTTCAGCGCCATAGTCTGACCTTTTATTAGAGTTTGGAGTTTTGATAAACATCTTTGAAGTCTTGTATTAGCTCTGGTGGTATGTTACTGAAATCTTTTACTCATGCAGGTGTTGTGTCATTTTGTATCCACGTTTCGTGTGAAGCTTACTGAAATCAATTTTCGGTCATTTCCCCGTGGGTGCTTTAGCAGGAAAAATGGAGCAGAAATATCTAAAGTGTATACTAACACCCAGGTTCAAAATGTTATTGCCTTTCGCTACCTTAATACCAAGCATCGAATAAAAGAAGTGTGTGGGATATTTTAGGTCTGGGATTGCCCGCTTTCCACTTCTCATCGTCAAATACTGTTTCACCCCGAATTCTGGCATCCTAACATTTCCCCATCCCGGGGTTTTAAACGTGTTACTACTTGATTAGTGGTCACATGATTGGTTGACTCATGTGCTGTATGGGATAATCTGACGTAGGATTTCTAATGATAAACGTGTCACTCAATTGATCATATGTATGTTTTAGTTGTATACGCAGTGATTTAAAAAAAATTATTGCTATAGTCATACTAAATTGGTCTATTCCTTAATGCACAAATGTTTCACAGATATTGTCTGTCGCTCAGTTTGAATGCATTGTTTCTTCTAATTCTTACGTATTGAAAAAAGTTGGATTCGGTGCTGAAAGTAGGCACTTTTCGATCCATCTCACCTTTAAGGAAAACCACATTCGTGCTTTCGAGTTAAAATCAAGTATTAAACTGTGCAAAATACTATTCTAAGTAAATTGATATGCGTCTGCTTGAGATTAAATCGCCTTTCCCATTCGACTGGTAAGCAGCAATTCATATCAAAATTTTCGTTTCTAGCAAGTCTTACGATGCCGTGCAGTCTAACTAGCCAGCACTGATACTCCGATGTTTGCTTAACGTCATTCGTGCATATATAGCTAACTGTATTCACTTATTCCATAATACTTTTTTTTAGAAAAAACAGCTTTCTTTGACTTGTTGGATATTTGTCTTGGTTATATTAGGAAATATTGAAGTTCTTTTGGATAACTCTTGACAGGTCTGGGTATCTTAAGGTTTGCGGAAACAAGATTTGTAACATGTTTTCTGTTTAGGCCACAGAGAAACAAGACAATGTCGACTCTTACAAAAATGGAATAGTTAAACATTGTATTATTTAAGACTGCACAGAAATTTGTCATGTTTGTGCAATTAACTTTAACCCATATCATTCTTTTTCTTGAAATTTATTTTTCGTATTATAAAAACCCCATCCAGTAGCTTTGTAAGCTACTGTCACTATATTTTATCTCTATCTGCACTTGTCAGACAGGTGCTTTTAAAAAAAGTTTTTATCTTTGCACGTTTCACTAGATTCCCATGCACTTTTCAGTCAATGGAAATAAATTTTAATTGGACGACCTTTTACTCCTTCAAAATTGAAATAGCGCATTGTTTTAAGGAAATGTTTAGTAAGAAAATGCCAAGTATTGCTGGTATAGATCGCTCTATGGGAGCAAAAATACTAGTGAGTGTACATTAAGATTATCTTTAGACATTCTGTCCTGCGATCCTGGAAATAAAATGTTTGTGTTCTATTTTATTGCACGTGAGCAAAAAGAGTAAAGTCACATATTATCTTCCTTTTAATGACTTGATAAAGATATTTAAACCATCTTAAAATAGTCCAGAGTTGTATGGCTGTATTTTGGTTCAAGTTGTTACATTCCAAGTCAACTCATTTGAATATAGTTGTCCAGAAGATGAATTGGTTGATTTCGAAGATATTTTTAGAAGTGATTAAAATGGTGAATTGAAAAATGACTGCAATAGAGGATACATATGCATACAATTTTAAAATTAAGGTAAACATAGAGTAGGAATCCATTTGTACTGCTCTAATAGATTTTGGGTCATATTTTCCTAGAATAGTAACTTACATTACCTCAAAAAAAACTCAGAGTAATAATTAGTAAATAAGTAGTTCGCTTGTTAATTATAATGCGTTCATGTGTTTTATGAATATTTGTTATAGGTGTACTACCAGAACATATTAGATTTTTACTATGCTTAGCTACTCCTTCAGAAATATGGCTTCTTGGTATGATGTATTCGAATGGGAGTAATACGCACACACTCGGTATGCAATCTTCATCTCCTGTCCTTGAAGTGATGCCGGATCCCTTGTATTATTTGTCCACAGAAAATAATTATATTTCATGCATTGAAGGCACGCCAAACGGCAGGTAATGTAATCAACGTCTTCATTTTAACTGCTTATTTGAATATTATTTTTTTTAAATGTTATCAGTCAACAAGTCGTGTATTAAAGTGTATTGGATCTAAATTGCCACTCTTCAAAACGTCAAAAATAGTACATGGACAGATGAATGAGGAGCGAACGTACGTTCAACTTACAACCTATCTTTTTAAACGTAAAGACTCTGGTCAAAGAGCTGACTATGATTTTGGATAACTTATGATTGACTAAAACTCTTTCATCACTGTGAAATGATATCACCATTTCTCCTGCTTTAAAAAGGACGGACAATGTTTGTGACGATAAATGAAGTATAGGCTTATTCTCACTCTGGTTAAAAGTATTGGCCACCGTGACAATTCAAAAGCTGTGCTGAACGCATCACAAGGTATGTGTGTGTTTGGTCGTAAACTATGAGAATGCACCAGTTAAGTGATTATCATCCTCCAATCTCTTAAATAGCATTGCACGCACTGTAATTCGTCGACTCGTTCGTTGGACAGGACTGCTCTTGTGAATCGTGTACAGGAAGTTCATCAGTACTTTAAGAGATCTTGAGGTAGACAAGGAACATACAGCCATTCACTGCTGTCTCAAATCTGCTATATCATTAGACAGTATTAAGTTACTTCCCTATTCCTTTCCTAATATGTTATCATTGATATTCTTGAGATGCCTTTACAAGTGGTATGGTGGTGTTGCAAATCTGCCATCTGCAGTAAAGCCACTTTAAGTATGCTGATGACAGTTTCACTGCAAGACAACATATAGGCTACTCACTTCACACTTAATTAGTTAGCAGTATCTGTAGGTGTGATGTTCTTGGCAACGTCGAAGAGAAAAGTATGCATTTTCACTAACCTTAACGGATGAAATGTTAAGAATAGGTAGTAGTTTGAGCACTAATGGGTGTTGACGGATGAGGTTTCTAATATTGTATATCAAGAACCAGAACTATGTGTATGTGAATATGCACCACTACAATGATGGTCAGACTATTAAAAGTTGTTCCAGCTGCTTTCACAGTGTCTATTGTCTGCTGACCGTTGAACCCATTGGAAAAAGTGTGCAGGATAACAGGAAGTTCAGTTGAACTAAAACCAGTCGATCTGTTCATGATTCTTTTGACAGAGTCTGAGACATTACATAGCCTAGTACCTCGAGATATTATCAAACATGATGTAGGATCCAAATGTAATGAATAACCTGCGGTGTCCTCCACAAAATGCCCCTTTGAAGGTACTTGATGAAAGTGTCTATCTGTTCATCATATCCTCCATACATATATATATATATATATATATATATAACACCTGTGGGGATGCCCACTGTGTCCCTATGTTTGCTTAATTTCATCATAGATGTACTAACGCGGATGTGACTTTAGTCAACCTCAGCGACTTAGGGGATTGACGTGTTGTCAGGCAACAGTCTCGTCGACTTAGGTGATGCTGACAAAATGCAGAGTCTTCTAAACACCTTGAGCAGAAATCTTGGACCGTGTGATATGCGATTCACCTCTGTCAAATGTAAGATGATGCTGCAGGACTGACGTGTACCGACTCCCAGTTTAAAGATATTAAATGACGTGGTTGAGTGAGTTGATCACTTCACTTTTTTGGGATACGCGGCTATCGATTAAAGAACGTGTGTGCACTGTGTAGCAGTCCTCTTTGTCCTCCATTATGGCTATGAGATATGGTTACTGAAGGTGGAAATAATGAAAAGATTGACTGTCTTTGACCACAGATATTTGCATTCTATCTTTTGTGTTAAGTGGTATAATATGGTGAGTAGTATCCAGATTATGCGTGGAGTGTTAGATAAGGAGGGTAAGCCAATCGATGAAGTTGTGAAGCTATATCGGTTGGGACGGCTATAGCATGCGCTACGCATACGCAACTCCTAACTTCTTCAACAATTAATGTTAGCTGACATAGGGTGGAGTTGGAAAGGAGTCTAAGGTGGTAGTCAAACCGACACCTGGCATCATTTTATAAAGTCGTTGACAGTTGGTTTGAGCCACATAGGAAGGTGTAGATTGTTGATGACGCTAAGACACCTGATAACTGGAGACTGTTCGTGACACGGCTCGAAATCATTCTCAATGGCGCAAACTGACTGACCCCTAGTTGTACGTTGAGAACTCAATCAGTTGGTCAGTATTTTGATGAGATTTCACTTCGATCTGTACATGTTTCAGACTGCTGATTATTATTGTTGTTGTTGAAAGGCCAGTGAGTTTGTTGTATTTAGGTAGTTGTCTCATACACACTGTAATTATTGCATTTACTTTGAGTATTGCTAGCATCTCAATGAATAAACACAAGTGCATACTTATTGATTTTTGCCGACAATTCAGTTTTTGTGCACTGATCTCGATCTATGTGTATTTAGTGTGTACAGTTTGCACCTTGTGTACAATCCAATCCATTAAGGAAGTAAATTTTACAACAATTGATGCATTTAATATTTCTTCATTGTCTCAGTGTAAGCATCATTTTTTGGTAATGATGAATACAATCTTCTCCTTTCAAATATATTTTTGTGTTTTTTCTTCTTTTTCATTCAATACTATTTACTCTTTTTCTCTCTAGGATATTTCTTGGCACACGTGAAGGATTTCTACTTGAAATGACTTATAGTTCAATACCAAACTGGGAGGCAGCTTCTGTTCAACCAAATGTTGGTAAAAGTGGACCGTGTACACTTGTCAATCATTCGGTGTCTGCATTCAGCTTGTTATTACCGTCGATTATAACATCTAGATTTCATAATGGAGGTATGTTATTATTTATTAATTTATTTATTTTGTTCATCAGAACACAAATTTAGTACATTATGGACACCAAAAGATGCACTACATATAATCTCATAGTTTATGCAAGGGTTGGAATACTACCTTGAAGGCCTAGATTGAACCGAAGCAGGTGGTTGTCTTAAGGGACTACCCCTCACCCGAACCTTTGACTTGAATTCTGATCCACAAAGGCAGAGGAGCAGCGTCAGGAGTTGCATTCTCATGATTGTGGGTGACCAAAACAGGTCCATATGCTATTTGGTCTCTTCGGATTCCGGAGACTATTTACACACCATATGTTTAGGACCAAGGTTTTACAGCTCCTCTGGATGTCCACCAGTCCAGTTATAAGCGCCAGATTTTCGCATTCACCCTTTCACTTTTGTGAGAATCACCCACTGTCGCGTGAAGGTCAGCGAATAGGACTTATCTGGCAGGAGTTCTCAACTGTACTTATATAAATAGTGATTTGATCAATGGAAAATATACTTGGCTTCCGTGTCTTGCCTTTTGTTGTTACATTTGATGTCGCTGTCTGCCGACAAATGTAAAGCATAAGCCCTGCAGTTTTTGATGGAGACGTATGGATCTTGTTGAAGGACTTCGAGGCTGTTGCGCAATTGAGTGGCGTTCAAGATCCGTCAACGATGAGGCTGGTACTTGGAACGCTGCTGGGAGTTCGGACGACGGCAGCATATGATAGTGTAAGGTGGAACACCGGCGAATAAGAGCCAGGGTCATGCAAAATGCTCACAAAGTGGGAAGGACCATACATGGACACCGTGAGAAGGGGTCACGTATATATGATCAGAAATGCAAACAAAGAGGAGCGAGTGAACACCAGCGAGCTCCGGAACTCGATACAGCCAGACAAGCTAACAAAGCCGCCAGCACCAAGAAGATCCAACCGACTTCAGTCGAAAGTTTTTGACAGAGGGACGATATACAGCAATGTGTGCCAACGGAATATTATTCTCACAGTGTTACTGAGTGGCATATTTTGTTTACTCCTAGCGCCTCCCCTCTCCTTCGCCCTCAGGTCGTAATCTATAATCTTCACTAAGCGGTTTACAGTAGAAAGGAGCTATCTACATTTCAGCTAGACAGGTAATTTTGATATGAACTTGGAAAACATTTACGAAAATCTCCAAGGCTGTTACAAAATGACATTGGTTAAAAACAACCCATTGAAAACCAATGAGTTTTATTCAACATCTGTTTCGTACTATTTATTGATTTTTCAGTAGTATGTCCTCATCATAAGAGATCGAAAGTAGAGGATCCAATTTATCATTCTGTTAATTAACTGGGATCTAATGACCCACGGTATTCAACGTCTCTTGACCTGTGATGTAATAACACTCATCATGCGATTCGGTTTCACCCACTGTGGTTCACATTCAAACCATTTACAATTTTTGTATGATCGTTTCAAATCATTTATGTTTTCCCCGTTATAAATTCTATCTTCTATGGATGGGTGTGTATTATTTAAACGGAATATTCCTGTTTCTCTGTTTTTCTTGTTGATAGATTCAATTGTTCAGTTGTCAGTGGATACTCCGAGACATCTACTTTATACGCGTACAGAAGATTCTCGGTTAACAGTTTATGAATTTACAGATAAAATCTCTGGTTCTTTTTCTCGTCTGTCCACATTATCAGCTTCAGATTTAGCCTATCAAGCTTCGTGTATTGTACGTTCTGTAGATAAGAATCAATTTAGAAAGTAAGTAGTCTGAAGAGAGTAAATTCTATCATCTTTGGAGTATTTTGTTGTCTGTGAGACTCAATATCACTGGCATATTATGCTCCAATATTTTCAGGCAAAAAAGATTACTTTGATTTGTGCGTATAGTCACATTTTAGCATCAGTCGGAGAGAATCATTGGAGACCAACATGGAGCACTGGACATTCTATTTCGTTTCAGTTTGAGACTCTTAAACAGTGTGCACCCATGACTCCTTACCAGGAATCGATCCCATGACTGAATCAACATTGTAGAGGTTGCTATTGCTTTTCAAAAACATTGAAGTACTTGGTAGAATGTGAGTCGTTGACGCAGAGGTGTAGAGTGCACTCACGTGTTCCGGGGTTCGATTCCCGGCCGACTCACTCCCGAATCCCGCCTAGCTTGTGATAAGCCTGGCAAACAGGGATAGTTGCGCATGAGACTAGCAACCTCACCCCGTAAAAATAAAACAACTTCTAACGAAACTTCAAAACTGAAGCTTGAAGCTCCCTATGTTCCACTGGGGATGCGAAGGAATAAGAAAACTTGGTGGAATGTGGGACCGAGATATTCATTGCAGTGTATTATTCTGCTAACAGCTGTGATTTTCATCGAGCTTATAAAATAAGCTGTGATAGATGGTTTTGTGAATTAAGTGATCCAACAGTGTTATGAGTTTTTCTCCACCTTATCAGTAAACTTTTGTGGAAGCATCCTTTTATATTAGTTACCTGAGCACCCACTTGGTACACTATAGACGACGAGAAACTCTCAGCGTAAAAAAACAATAACAGTACATAGAAAAGAAGTAGGATATTTAATGCACAGCCTCACCAAAACAGGCAAGCATACTCTGTGAAGAGCATTTATGGAGCGTCCATGACTTCATTATTACTTTAAGACAGAAACTACTACATGTTTACCACACTGATTACGATTCTCAGTCATATTTTATGATGACATCTTGAATAACAGAATCAAATTGTTTCTAGGACCTCAACAAGAGAGTTGTGATGCACCAAAAAATGTTATTCCAGTATAGCTATCCTTCATCCCATAGTTCTACATCATGAGTTGGCTACTCCTCTTGATTTTCCATCCACTCCCAGGGACTAGCAAACATGCTTCTTTTACAGGAATTTCATCATGAACTATTGGAAAAACAGTTGAGGGTAGTGGACAGCTGTTTCGTTCTAGTTTGGGACTATTGGATCGGATCCCAGTGGCTTAATGGTCTACGGGTTCGCCTTGTAAGCGGAAGTTCCTGCATTCGAACATCGGTGGGGAAGCATACTGGTTGGTTTTCCAATGGTTCTCTAACTGATGTTAGCTCATGATGAAAATTCTGTAACCAGTCAAAACCCTGAAAAGCAACACTTAAATATCTCTTTCAACTACACTGGATTAACTAGTCTCGTATGTCAGCATATCAATTCATAAGCATATCAAGTTTTAGTATGATTGGTTAGAGGACTTCATCATGAGCTAACATCGGTTAGAGAACCATTGGAAAGCCAGGGCACTTTGAGCACTGGACAGCCAGCCGTTTCGTCAGTCTGGTTTGTGACTCTTCAGCAGTTCACACCCATTGCCGGGGTACAAACCCAATACCTTCTGGTTACAAGGCGACCTCGTAGACCATTAAGCCACTGGAACACGATCCAATGGCTGTCCTATGAATTCTAACTTCTGCCAATTGACGACATAGCGCGACCACTTCGCAATGTATTCTTCGGTGAGTAATCATTCTCACCTTCGGCCTGCTGTACCCTACTGGTCACGGCCAGTCACTACTGAGTTAGTAATTTCCTAAGTTATCTTTGCGTGTGTGTGTTGTTATGAAAGAAGAGTACCTCTGCCTATCAATTGTCTTCAGATTATTACAACTACTAGGTTGGATTTATTATCCCAATTTCTATAGCCAAGTGTGCAGTTGAGTACATTTATTAAGTGGGGATGTTATCTTTAGATCTTTAGCCAGTAATGTAATTTCTGTTTTCCTAAGAAAATATTTCCTCATATTTGTTCCTATTCTTTATTTGTTTACGAACAGCATTATTTCTGTGACACCATTATCCTCTGGTCTGTGCTATCTGATGGCCGTTACACGAACAGGTATTCGTTTATACTTTGGTGAAAATCTTCGCCTACTGCACATACGACTCCCTCCATCTTCACCTTTTGATACTGTTGGATTAAGTGAAGTGAAGTAAGTGGTTTCAGCCTCTCTTTTCATTTGAAACATCACTGTTCTTGTTTGTTTTCTTTTTATCCTCCTAGATTGACTGTTGACGTCGACGTCGACACCGACGGTTGAACGATAGAATTGATATAAGAAAAAAACTTGAGCACAACTGACACTGGTAGAGTAGTATAATTCCATCATAGAGTAAATTTACAACTTGCTAAAAAGCATACAGTGTGATGACGTTTTGAGCATAATGTATTACTCATAATTATATCAACTCACATGGTTCGTGGTCGATTCTCGGTCGAATCGCCTCTGAAATCACGCGCGCCTATCCCTTATCATTATTTATTCCCTTAGGTGGGTTTCATCAGAACATTTATATTTTCAGTGAAAAAAGCGGGGGAGTACTTAGTGAATCTGGTCTATCACAAAGACTGAAAGTATCTACACCATTGAGAACAATTTTGAGGTTATATCACCAATAGTAGTTCCCCACCAATGGTTCATATCATCTCGAGAATACCAAACAGGCAGTTTACACGTCTAATCAACAGAGTGAAGAAAAAAACACTTCACGGATTAATGTCCAGTTTCGGTTTCATGACTTAAAACTCTTTTGCAAACTAATTCTGTGTTAGCTATCCTTGTTTGTTGAGGAAAGCGGTGGCTCATTATGCGTAGAGCTCGATTAGTCTATCCGCCCTATTTAACAATCTACTCCCATATAATACCGCTTAACAAAAGAGATAGAATGCAAATATTTGTGGTCAAAGATAGCCAGTCTGTTCATATCTTCCATTTTCAATGGCCATGTCTCATTCGTAGCCATAAAGGAGGACTCAGTGAACTGCTAAATAGTATATACGTCCTTTGATCGATAGTCAAATATCACCTCTACACCAGAGATGACAAATACCGCATGAGCTTTTTGTCTCCGTACTGAGATTTTGTCATAAATCATGAGTCCATTAAGGGTGATGCAACTTCGCAAATAAATGAAGTGGTCAACATACTTTACCACTTTATTATCACTGTTATTTATTATTCCCTTGGGTTCCCAGTGGAACACAGGGCTTCAACAATACATCTCCACTTTCTTCTATTTTCAGCTGTCCTCTTCAGCTGGGTCCACGATTGCCTTAAAGTTCTTATCTTCTCCAACTGGCACTATCTAGCCCATGTCACCCTCTGTGCGACGACCCACTCATAGCTTCCCATTCGAATTCCACTCGAGCAAATGGCCTACATCGCACGCTATATCATTCGACGGTCTCCTCAACGTATGCCCACCCGACCGGCCTATCTCCATTTTCTCCTTTATACTTGTTGAACAGTTGGCTCTTGGTTGGTTTGTTCCACTGAAGAGTTTCTTGCTACTAAATCTTTCTAGCCAGCCATGTGAGCTTCAGTATGGAGCCGGCGAAGGCAGCTGTTGAGAAACGTCTACAACGGGTTGTCGGAAATGCTCTTGGTGAATCACACGCCGCCAAGTTTCTGACGCATATAGAAGAACCGACTGACTTAACATTGGTGTCAAAATTCCGAATCTTGTTCTTTATGCTGAATCAGTGCAGAAGGTTTCCAAACTGGTTTCAGGTTGATGAAGTCGTATCTTGCCATTCTGATTCTGACTGGCTGGCTGGCTTTGACATCTTCATCCATACCGCCGCCAGTGGTTGAAACAATGTTGCCTCTGACTAGACAAGTGAAAGCATGAATAGACCTCTGTTAAATCTTTTGCCAATGATGGTGATTGATGCCGTTGACTCTACTACTTTACTGTCTATCTATGAACTAGGAGTCAGCGTAGTCCAGTTCTACAGCATCATTTTGCATTTGTGACAGAAGTGAATCGTATGCTGAACATTCCATGATTTCTGCTCAAAATGTTCAGAAGGAGAGGGACTTATTTCGAGCCCCCCGTAGCCTTCAAAAATTATATGCATCTCTATTCATCTATATTTATCAATCTTCTGAATTCTTTTTCTAAAATAATACCTGTCTTGTTTCGATCTTTCTAGGTTAGCCGTTGAAACACGTGGTACAGTTGTGATGATATCAACTTTACCACCATCGAATGTACCGACAACAACAACACTAAACAACAATAGTAGTCGATTCAAATCATCATATCCTGTCAGTGTTAATCATCAATCCAGTTTAAATATGAGTTTAGGACAATTTTTCCCTTCAGATTTAGACAATAATCAATTTCTTAATCAATCCAACTGTTATTATAATGATAATAATAATAATAATATTCCTGATAGTTTTACTACTAATGACTTTGATTCAAATGCTCTAAATGCATTCACAAAACAAATACCACCACATATCATTTATACAATAAGTCCTGATCCATATCCATGGACACCGAATTTAGCTGAAAGTTTTATGGCCACGCAATGTATCGGTGGGGCATGGGCGATTACAGTACTACCTGACAATCATTTACACATGGATTCTTTTGGTAGTCATTTAGCTGGATATTCAACAACAACAACAACAGCGATCGATAAAAGGTAGGAGGAGTTGTTTTTTTTTACTGTAGGCTGAATTTTCTATTTCTAATTGATCGTTTATATTGGACTGTGTGTTAGCTGTTAAAGCGGGATGCTTTGATGGTGTGGCTGTGGATTAAGGCGAAGTTTATTTTTAGCTGTTGGTGACTACTTAGCAGTTGGATTGAAGATATGTGTATTTCTTCTGATTTTTGGGACTGGTCAGTTGTATGTATCTGCATTGCGCCAGTAAATGATGGTTCCCCGGCATCATTGGAACTCTCGGACCTCTGCACACATCGTTTCAAACACCAAAGCATTATCCATTAGTCCAACATTGTCACTCGCTGGGAATGCATGTGTATTCAGTCGACGGTTGGTAAGCAGGACGAAGTGCGCATCTTCGCTTCCACTGTTAATCAACATAAATCAAAAATGATTTCGCCAAGTTGTTTTTAAGAAATTCATATTTCCACGCGTATTACTGTCGCTTACAATATGCATACTTTGCATCTTTATGTTATGGTCTTCATTGGAACTGTGGGTCATTGGTCTAGGCGTTTGGCTCTCAATCTATAAGCTCGTGGGTTTGAATCCCGCATGATTCGCCTACCGAGCGTAGAGCAAGACTTCAACCCCGCACTCAACCACTTCATCGCCTGATAACTGAAAGTCGAATGCTCAAGCTCAGTGTGCCCCATATACATTGTAAAACTTATGGATAAGGTTAAAGGCTCTAGTGTTAAACCATATTTTGCATTAACATGCATTTGGCAAATGAGCCATATCAATTATTGCTTAAGGGCTGATTGTACTTGCCTGCTACTATCTGGTTAGTCGAGCCACACCCTCTATAGCCTTTGTGTATGCTTTTGGAAGCGTCTAGATGGTTGTTACTTCCTGGTTGCCCACACCATGAAAGTTAGGTTTTCTTCTGGTGTACCTGAAACAGGGAGAGCACTTTAGTGTCGCATGACTGCAGAGCCCATGGGAATAACTCCTTAAACTTCGGTTATATGCTGCTTGTTTCAAGTGGCTTTTGGCGTTGTGCCTGTATTAAGATCTTACCGCCGGTTACGTACCGCGGCAAGGTTAGTCGGCATACACAATTTTCAGAGTCGACATTGTATAACCTCTCCTATCTCATCCAAAGCGGAGAAGCAGCACAACTGGTATGCTGGCTGGCCGTCTTAAGGGAAACACCTTACTGCTGTTACATTTCTATTCGCCAGCAGTACGGTAAGACCTGCAGGAAAATTAGTTCCAGCTAGTGTAGCTTGTTTGCTTCATTGCGATATGCAAGCCAGACCATCACGTTAAGGTAGTAGTATTCGATCAGCAAAGAAAAACTCTCCATAAGTAGATATCAGGTTTTAAACCCCTGATTCGACGGAGTTGATGTCTCTAGCTTACTCTTAACCAATTCTTTAGATAGATAAATATCTTGATTTACGTTTCACTCTGGATAGAGTTACAAAGTGATTGTTTTCACCGTCCGGTGTAACACAAATTAAAACATTCAGGTGTGCTTAGAAAAGATAGTTGCTTTTGTTTTTTTACCTGTACCAGGCTGTGTTGGTTGATGATGATACTACCTAAGTTGCGCTCAGGTTGAAACAGGCGAACCAACCTGGTTGGAAGACGACAGAGTGTTGAAGCCAATGAACTATATCTCAACTGGATAGTATTCACATTCCTTGAAATCCTTCATTCTAATTAGAAGCAAGAAAGTAGACTTCCTGATACTTATAAGCTAAAAGCTTTCTGAACTGTTTAGTAGCATATGCTGAGTTGGCAAGGACAGTAATGCATTGAAGCGACCTAATTGAGCGGCTAGTGTGATAATAATAAATGGTTAGGAACGTCTCTTACATCCACATGACAACTAGGCATTGTCTATGTCGGTGGCCGCCGTAATTGCAGTGATATAAGTGACCTGGTTAGCAATTGCATTTCGTAGTGCAGCTTGTGGGACGCCAGAGTAGCAATAATTCCTATTGTATGCATTTTTCATATCCATGATAAATGTTTATTTCGTTCTTCTTTTCTTTCTTCCTTCATACAATGTCTTCTAGTCGTTCAGATTCTCTTCAGGTAACGTCTCAGCGTAGTTCTCTACGTGGAGAACCTCCTGTTGTGCTTACTCAGATATTAGATCCACCAAGTCGTCGTTTATTGCTAATCTCTGCTCAAGGTGTTGTTCATTTTCGACTGCCTAGTCCGTTAACTCGTCTGCAAGAGTATTTATCTCGAGAATTCGCCTCGAATACTTCAATGTTACCGTTATCTGGCGGTGGGGGTGGTGGTGGTTATACGGATCATCAAATATCTGAGATGATGTCAACTTCTCCTGGTTATATAGATAGTAGTTTAAAGTTAGGCTTTGAAGGTGGTTACCTCACTGCCTACCTACTTCAGTTCAGTGCTGATGAAGCTATTTGTGCTGCATTGGCAATTGGTGCAGCTGCTGCAATTTCTGGTGGACAGGCAAAGAAGAGTCTTCAATTTGCTGCTGAACAAGTAAGTTCCATCTACTATCGGTAGTTATTGTTGTTGTAGGTATTTCAATTATGTGATATTGGAATTTTATTTATTATTATTATTAAAGCGCAAACTTGGTACATAACTGGAACCAAGAGATGCGCCACACAGTTTCATCGCTTGTGCGAGGGATGGGATGCTGACCGGACATCTAGGCTGAAGCAGGTGGGGGTCATCCCTGCCCCAAGCCTTCGATTTAAACCCTGATCCACAAGACAATGGGGCTGTATTTTTATGGTTTTAGGTGATCGGAACAGGCACGCCATTTGATCCGTTTGGACTCTGGATCCCATGTACACATTAGGTTTGGAATCGGGGTTTTCCAGAACAACCCCTTCCCGACTAGTGCTGTTGTAAGCGCCAGAAGTTTGCAGTCGCCCTTTTATTTTTTTGAGGAACATCCCCGTCCCGTGAAGGCAGCGAATATGATTTACCTAGCAGAGGCTATAGACGCGTGTTCACATGATCGCATTTCGAGAGAAAGACCGAAGTGTCTACTGATCCTAATCCGTGCCAGGTTGTTTATGTGGATGATAGTAGAACTATAATGACAAACTGGTGGTTCAATGGTAGAATGCTTGCCAACCAATCATACACGTGGTTCGGGTTCGACTCTCAACCAATGCACTCTTAATCCTTGCCTAACTTATGATAGTAAACCTAGACAAGAGGAAGGGTTTGGCGTGTGACTAGGAGCCCCGCGCCGTGTAAAGAAATCGCTACTCCTACTGAAACGTCAAGACTCAAAAATCTTGAAATCCTGTGTTCCACTTACAACACAGAGGAATAAAATAAAAGGCCTGAAAACTATTGTCCTATAGTCGGAAACCTTCAATATTAATGTAACGCCACATAGCGTGGTACTCAGTGATAACAATAGTTATTGTCAATAGGCAGGTACAAGAATGAGGAGTGGAGAGAGGGTCCTTTTTTAAGACCGTATATAACATGTAGATAGTTATGGCTTTTGAACTCACAGAGATTTGGTTTATTCAAATGAATTCTGTTTGTCTCTGTCAGTTGTAGAGAGTTGTAAGAACGGTTGAATCAAAATGCGATAAATAACCTCAAAAGCTCTCTTTTAATGCCGACTGGATGTCCTGTATTAATGAGATGAAGTATTTATAAGGCTGCGTATATCTCAAGTCGGTCCCCTACCATTTTACCAATGTTAAAAAGTGTGTGTGTGTGTGAGAGAGTTGGTATGCAAGTGTTATCCGTTTTTGGTTGATGAATTAGATTGCGACATTTAGCGTAGAGCTGTGACTCATTGGTCTAGGCTCTCGATTTCAGAATAAATGAGTCATGAGCTTTGGGTAGCCAGGTGGTGATAGTACCAATTAAGGCTCACACAATGAGTATAACTCATTACCAATTATACATAGATATGCAAGTGGTTGGTGGGTTTTCTGTGTTATTTTGTATGGCGATTAGTTTAAACAATATAAACCTACAGAAATGACTTCTTTTACTCCCAAGGGCCAGTTACTCTATCGTACGATATCATATGTTGTTCCGTTTACATACTGGTGGTAAGCTCGACTCCCTAACGAGCAAAATGGTTATCCGGTGTTGAGATCGCTTCATTCCAACTAGCAAACAGTACTACTGATCGACGTGAGGAGTTTCCAAATACTCTTATCATGATATCACGTATGATTATGATTATTCTCTTGGATTCCAGTTGGAATGTGGGGCTTCAATAACACATCTCTATCTCATCCCGTTTTCTGTAGTACTTTTCAGCTGGCTCCAACTCATTGTTTCCTATCCGCGTCACTTTCGAAGGCCTGGCTAGTGGTGCCATTCAACGGTTTCGACAGCGTGTGTCCAATCCATCTCCATTCCGGTGTGTATATTTGTTGGGCGATAGGTCCTTGGTTTTGTTCGTTGACACAGTTCCTTGGTGGTAATCCTTTCTGACCGGGTATCTAATCTTCAGTATGCACTGAAGACAGCTGTTGGGGAAACTCTGAAGCAGTGTGTCGCGTAACGTTAAGTAAATGAACCATATAGAAGCAGCACTGGCTGAAATGACAGTAGTGTTGAAAATCCGAATCGTATTCCTCATGCTTGATGTAGAAGATTCCCAGACTCATTTCTGACTATTAAAGGCATCTTGCTTTTCCAATTCTGTCTTTGACATCCTTATCTCTGCTGTTCGCAGCTGAAAAATGCTGCTGCCTAGCTGAAGTGATTGAAAGTAGTGATTTCCTTCAAATTTCTCCCTTTGAAGGTGATTTACGCTTATTGCTGTTTCGTAAGTTATCTTGATCATCTCTGTCTTGTCTATGTTCATCATTTGAAATTCTGTCTTTGTTACTTCTACTGCTGACTAGCTAGTTTTTGCCTGTAGGTCTTTGAGTTTGTATGGCATTAGACATAAATCGTCCACTAAGCCCAACGCATAATCCAGTCTACCATAGTGATAGCAGTCAGCCTCGTTTTACTCCTGGCTTTACTTCAAAAGCTTTGCTAATCTTCCTATTGTGAACTGTCAGTTGACGAGATCATATAGCTGTTACTGATAATTTTGTTTTTACTTTAATATCGGGTCAATTCTTTTATTTTGTTATGTGTGTCTGTGTGTGTGTTTTTGTATCTTTTCCAGGCTGCATTATACTTTGCTGCTGAAGCTAGTCAATATTGGCCACCAGCTGTTATTCGTTCACGTGCTGTCACTAATTTATCCTACCTTCAGTCATCATCACATCAAGCATCCACTGGTACACGCGGAGGTGGTGGTGGTGGTGCTGGTGGTAATATTAGTAGCAACACTGGTGATGACAGTTCCCTGAATAGTGCTCTTCATCTATTCACCGGTGTATGTGTATTTTTATCACGTATTACACGATGTTTTTGGAGGAGTTCAATGTTTTTTGATGCTACCAGTATTTGTGCTAAGTATGATGTCAATTCATCATTTACCAACAGCAGCAACAGTATTCGTAATAAACCTACTAGCAATGGAGGTGGTTTAAAATCATGGGTTAAAAGTCTAATTCATACCCTGTCGACTGCTTCAACATTCGGTGGTGGCGGTGGCCGTGGAAAGTCAAGTGAATCATCTGAACAGATTGTAAGTATTGCACTGCCCATTTTTCTTTCTTCAGTATTATTGTGATTTTTGTTGAATGTCAAGGAGTTATCTGTTTGTATGTTTTTCCACTAGACTTAGAGTCTAACATGGCCTAAACAGTCTGAGGCAGTGTCCTATGAAAACAGGACTACGATTTTAAATTCAATTATTCTCATGTATATTCAAGCATCGGTTTGTAGGGATTGGATTTGATTGGATACAGGATTTCATCACGAGCTGACATCAGTTAGAGAACTATTGAAAAACCAACTAGGAGTACTGGACAGCCACCTGTCTCGTGTCCTTAATCTGGGACTGCCTCTGCCTCAGCAATACACACCCACCACAGGAGGTTCGAACCCACGACCTTCCGGTCACAAGGCAAACTCAATAACTGATATCAATCCGTAGTCGAACTCGGAAAAACATACCAATTAGATAATATAATAATAAATTGTGAAACCGAGATTAAAATGTACAACTACGGCATACAGCATGATACTGATAATAGTAGGACAAGTAAAAATAGAATTTAAAAAAAACAAGAGTTATCCGGTGTCACTGGAAGAGATAACTATTCTAGGTTGTGGATAATGATCAAAGGAGTAAGGGAGAGAAACTGAACAAACTTTTTCTGAACACAGAGATTGGGTTGAAATTTTTTTTATGACAACTGCCTCAACTATCTATGCTCAGCAACCGAAGATGTACCAACCTAGGGAGTGGAGGTGGCACCTTGTACAGAAATGTAAAACCTGAATTTGTGTCAATCTTGTGCTCCATATCCCCTGAACTCTGATCCTTGATATTTTATTAACCACATGAATTCAAATGCCTACAATTAGATCTTTCATTATGTATAAATGTAGAGCAGCCTGATAAGAGAATTTACCGAAAATATGTATTTGCCTAAATCGTGTTCTACAAAGCTGTTATTGTTATGTTCCCGGTTATCGAATAACACTTCATTCATTTTCAACTCAGCAATACTGAAAAAGTGACCAGCTTTATTTATCCTGTTTGCATACGACAAGGAGAAAGCGAAATTTGATGTGAGATTGTCATCTTAGAAAGCGCCAAGGTTGAAGTGATAGACTTGCTGTATTTGTATCCATAGTATGACACTATGCCAACGGATATTTCTTCGGTCACTAATAATCTAAACTGATTTGTCTGCTTAGTCCTGAGTTTCCTAGATCAGATTTTCAGCCTATCAGTTGTACAATTATTGTGTGTTGTAAGAGCTGATAATGGAGGAGCTATGACGCATTGGCGTAACACGCTAGACTTCCAGCCATTGGGTCTTGGGTTCGAACCCCTCTCCACCTACTAAAGTATTATCTCTAGCTTTCATACAATAAGTACGGCTCATTGCTAACAGCATTCATGAATTATTAACAATAGTACCCGCTTGTCCAGGCTGTGAATTAAGTGGGGCTAGGACTTGAACCCCGAAGCCCATCAGCTGAGAGTCGAATACATGCGTCAACATGCAACGTCTTCGCATAATCTGAACTGTAGTTCGTATGTTGGTTTTTTCTTCCTTTACGCTCCCAGTGGAACATGGGGTTTCAAGCTAGAGCTTTGAAGTTTCATAAGCAGTGGTATCTATTTTTACGAGATGGGATTGCTATCCTCGTTTGCCCAACCTTCTGTCTTTATCAGTCTTACTACTGCGTTAACAAGGTAAAGGAGTGCATCGGCTGGGTACTGAACCCTGGACCACATGAGGCGTGATTGGCGAGCATTCTAATGCTGTGTTACCGACACACCGTATGTTGGTTAGTTTGTGTTTATTTTGCTTTCTTCACCTGATGAATGGCTGTGTACCATGCTCCGTCTCCTTCACTCATACAATTTTCAGTATCCGATTCTTTTTTTGAATGGGGATTCCACCTACAATAGTCAATCATCTTATTTATCGTATTTATTACTCTATTACTCTTAAAACTGATAGATTATTTCACGTTTGGAAACCTCAGAAATTAGTTGGCTTTTGAGTCAAATCACTTATGTACAACAATTTATTCAACGTCAACTCAATGTACGTGGTGGTTGGTTTCGGTTGTCACCACAGTCTCTTAGCAGTGCAAGTACTCATCGTGAAATGTCTACAAAAACAATGCTGGATGCTTCTGATGAACACGTAGATGGTGTTGCATTGCAACGTTTAGCTGAAGAACTTGATCATTTACTGTCAATGATTGGTGAGATATTAGGATTTTGGGAAATATTAAGTGAGCATGTAGTTCACAAAATTATGAGGTAATTTATTTATTTATTTACTTTTTGGGTGTTATTTGAAGCTCTTTTTGTACATATGGGGCTACTTTTTGTGTTACTCTAACACTATGCATGATTATTTTTTTATATTAAAACACAAAATTGGAACATTATAGGGAGCGAGATGTCATAGTTTCTGTCAGGGTCGGGATACCGTCTGGACGGACGGACGCCTAGACCAAAGTAGGTGGTTGTCTTTATGGGTCAGCATTCTTGAGTCTTTGACCTCAATTCTGACCCACAAGACAGTGGAGCAGCGTCAGCAGCTACGTTTCCATATATTCAGGTGACCAATACAGACCTATATGTGCCATTCGATGCTTCCAGATTCTGGAGCCGATGTACACCCAGAGGTTCGTAATCAGACTTTTCCAGCTCTCCGAGGTGTGTACCTGCATTTCAAACAATCTGCTTATAACCGCCAGACATCTGAAATCACCCTTTCACTTTTATGTGATGAACGCCGCCCCCCCCCCTCACCGTTGCGTGAAGACAGTGAATGATGCTCAGGAAGGCTTTGTATGATTTTGGAAGTGTGTGGGTGTTTGTTACTTCCCGGCTCCCCACACCGTGGAAGTTGCTTGATTCTTCGGGTACCTGAAACAGAAAGAGGGTTAGTGTTGCGTGACCGCAGTGCCCAGGGGACAACTGCTTGAGGCTGGTCACACACGGCCTGTATTAACTGGTTTCTTGGTTAAGTTCCGTATTAGCAAACTACCGCCGGTTACGGACCACCGTAGGGTAAGTTGGGATGTACAATTTTTGGGGTCGACCTTTTCTAACTCCCTCTCTCCAGCATAGAGAGACAGCATAGCTGGAATACTAGTCATCTGATAGAAACACTTCACTGCTGTTACATCCCTGTTCCCCAGCAGTCCGACTTCGCCCACAGACCCCCAACATAGTGTAAAAAGAATCTTGCACTATGCCGGTAACTGCTTTTAGTCTAACCGCTATCCTAACAAATCTTCTTGTCATGGTAGGATCTGCAGGAACATTAATTCCAGCTAGTGTAGTTTGTTGGGTCATCGCGATGTGCAAACCTGACCACCACGTCAAGGTAGCTGCTGTCGGTAAGTTTAAGCCACGTAGGAAAGTGTAAACTTCCTGGTTGGGGTCCTCGGGACAGTGAAAAGCAATGGCTGGAGATAATCAGTGCTATGTCTCAAAATCGTTCTCAATGGCTACGGCGCATGCATCCACTCCTTGTGACTTATGATTTCCAATTAAACTGTTTTGTTCTTCGTTATTCCTTTGTCTCACACCTCTGTTTACTGTCTCTATTATGCATTTCTCCTACTTTCTTCTCTTGCTTTGTGTGCTACAAGGAGGGAGTGTGGCGACTTGAATCGCCGCACATCGGTGCAAAGTTCTATGTCGAAAACAGACAGACAGAAGACAGTGAATAGAAATTCCCTAGCAGACACTCTGAAGGCTTTGTCACACAGGGAAGCATTTGTAGAGGAAAACTGAAGTGTTTACTCACCCTGAGTCACATCTAGTCGTTGATGGATACTCTTTTCCTATGGATGAATATGTGTAAATACGTGTCTTTGTATTCCCTTCAGTCGATCTAACTCGTTCATCGATTCACATGCCGATTAAAAGAGTTATGTTCAATATACGTTTGTCCAGTGTTGTTTACTTGTTTTGATGTGTATCTTCCCCGCTTGAAAACAGCTGGCTTTAAAGACTACTTTGAATGAGATGTCTAATTCAACTGATTGCTTCCGTATGCATTGCACACACTTCGCTTCATCCTTCTCTACGCCTGTGAGATATGATTGTTGGAGGTAGAAGATATCATAGACACTGTGTCTCTGGTGTCACAAGGGTGGTCAGATAAAAACATGCAAAAGTGCTCGACGAAGTCATTGCCTGTTAGTTTGAGACAACCATGTAGGCAAGTATAGCTTGTCTGACTGACGGCGGGGTGGGGGACGAGGTCTTCAAGACGCATAAAATTGATGTCTGAAGACTCAATGATATAGTGCATAATAATTTTCATTTGCACACACCTCGTGATCTCTCCGACTCATTCAATCCTCATTATTCTCCAGGTGATTCTCCTGTACATTTCATAACTTAATTTTTTTTTTCTATCTCCTTATAGACGCTTAAATAATGAACATCGTGATTTAGCACTTCAGCTGACTATAGAATCGTATATATCAAGCCTAATGAATATTCAATACTCTGGATCAATATTAACCACTCTACATCATGGATCATTAGCTGGAGATAATCAGTTGAATAAAAGTCCAATAACATCTTCGTCTGTTATTTCTACTGGTGTTAGTGGTGGTGGTGGTGGTGGTGGTACTAGTGGTTCATCGAATCAAACAGGCACAGAAGTGATTGGTGCTTTGATTACTGCACTTATTGAATATTATCTGTTAGAAACAAGTGAAGAAGTTGAAGAAGGTGGAAGTATTATCAATGTGGAGACAATCACATCTCGTCTTCAATCCACTTGTCCTAGTTTATTTGCTAATGAAGATGCTATGTGTGCTAAGGCTAGTGAATGTCTCATTCAGGTGAGTTATCTTCATTAATGCAATTTAATGTTATATATATATATATACTGACTGATTGATTAACTGGCTGGTATAACGTAGCACAAAAGTACCGCACTTCAAGTTGCAACACTCCATGTTCACCCACACAAAGTAAAGCATAAAGAAAGAGATTCGCAAGATCAATAATGAGCGGAAATCTGTGGGAGAACAATAAGGTTTTATTGTAATTGGCAGATCACAGAGTCTTTGAGAACGATTTTGAGCCATTTCACTAATTGTCTCAAGTCATTGGTTCTTAGAATCTCGAGAACCCCAACTAGCCAGCTCCAATTATAACTGTTGAAGATTCCATGGATAAAAAGATTGGACGCTTTTCTTTTGAATAATACATAGTGTGAGGTTGAACTTTTCAGATCACTGGTGCCTCACTGATGCCCAGATACCTTGATGCGCCACTCCCTTTCAGAGATTTGATTGGATCTTGTATAGGATTTTGAAGGAGTTTTCAAATGAAGTTGAATGTTCTGAGTTCACCAAATGTTATGTTACCGAGGTGTATACGCAAACCTGTGCTCTCTTTTTTACCAGCCAGGCTGGACAATGTTTTGGAGGCCTTAGATCACTGTGAAGGGAGTGCCAAGAAAGTACATTGTACTAATCAAGGCACTCTACTTAAACTCACGTAGCCATGTAAGGGCTTATGGGGAATTGTCATCTGAATTGATAACAACCAGTGGTGTCCGTCAAGGATGTCCACTTTTTTCCATCATAGATATGCTAATGGAAGTATCCTTAACTGATGAGATAAACAGGATTGATTGGTGACGAAATCTCAGCACGGATCCAAAAAGCTCGGGCTGCTTTCGCTAACTTACACCGTCTCTGGCGTAGGCGTGACATCCGGCTATCAACCAAGGGACGTGTATACTGCTCATCAGTTCGCTCCGTCCTTCTCTATGGCGGTGAGACGTGGCCATTGAGAGCGGAAGACATGAAGAGATTGTCTGTTTTTGACCACAGATGTACGATTTTTTGATAATAAAGTAAGTAATGTTGACGTTAGGCGTAGAGTGTTGGGCAAAGAGGGAAAATCAATCGAAGAGGCTATAAAGTTACATAGATTGAGATGGCTAGGTCACGTGCTGCGCATGCCTAACCATCGCCTCCCCCTACGGGCATTACTAGCTGATATGGGTGCAGGTTGGAAAAGAGTAAGTGGTGGCCAAACAAAAACATGGCCTCATCAATCCATGAAATCCTTGACAGTTAAACTGAGTCAGGTAGGGAGGGAGATGCAGACTTCCGGGTTGGGGCCCGCCCTCGGGACTCTAAGAATCAATGGCTGGAGACAATAGGTGACATGGCTCAAAATCGTTGTCAATAGCGCAGATGTATTCAGTCTCTGTAGTCTTTCATATTCCTTTCTACCATTACTCATTCTGTTTCACTCTTATCCTTGTCAAAACTCTATTGATTCTCTTCACTCATTTTCTTGTCTACCTTTGTGTGCTCTTTGGAACGTGGCAACTCGAACTGCTGCACTTCGGTGCCAAGTTCTATGTTGAATCCAGCCAGCAGCCAGCATGGTATGGTCAATGTATTCAGCTCCACAAGAAAGAGCAAGTGAACTTGTCTATGCAAGGTGAAGTGACCCAATGCGACAGCTTGTTTTTCACGTGCTTGCATGAAAATGTCACGGGTAGGCTAATGGTAAATTATGTTCTACTGAGAGATTTGGAATGCAGTTTATGGAAAAATTCTGCTTCAGTATCACTTTTAAGTTCGAGGTTATTCAGTAGGATCTTTGTGGCTGCGATTTGGACCTGTTCAGAAGCTTTCTTTGATTTGAGATGCTTGTCTATAAATCTGGCGGGGGGGGGGGGGAACCATTTTCCATCAAGATTTCTCAGGGATTTTGCAGTTCTTTGGCAATACATTCCTCGGTACATATTTTTTGTGATCATTGAGCTAAGGAAGTATATATTAGGTTTCTTGATAAACTGTCCCTTCCATGTGGGCTTTTTGTATAAAGATCTTCTTACCTGTATATATATCAGCATTTCTTCGCTGTTGAACATTGAGTCATATTCAACTTCTACAGTGAAGTCGATGTTTTTGGTAGGCATTATTGTGAAGGTTAAGATTAGGTTTCCGAGATCCAAATTCTTATTTTCTTCGCCCCAATCATCCTTTTAATTTTTTTCCCTATAATCTTAGATGCATCATTCTGATGTTTCAAATACTCAAAATCGAATAAGTAATAAATTTGTAATATATCCTGTGATTGGACACTAATTAGTGTTATGTATCTAGTCCTTTGTTTGCTGCATACTAAATTCTATCAGCCAGTCGTGAGCCTGAATAGCTCAGTGGTAACGTGTGTGACCGCTGGCAGCACCGCTGGCCAGTCTCCGAAGGGACATAAGTTCCTTCAAGTCTGCTGATACGCCTTGCTATCTGGTGAGTGTCAGCCGACAAGCACAAAACCTAGGTGTCCGGTCAAGTCTTCCTACTGATTGCCTTCAATTATCTAATAACAATATATTCTGTATTTTAGGTCTGTTCTATTCTGATAACATTATAATATAGAAAACAAGTTATGACACAATCTCATCGTCAATCTGTCTGTGTTCCTCAACGAACCTATATCCAATCTCTTTTTTGTATTATTTAAACAGTAATTAATACACGCACACACATACACACAAATTAGATGACATTACACAGTTCACACTGTCAGCGTGCGTTCGACTCTTAGTCCTGACGCCAATTTTTGTACGTTGGTGGTTCAGTAGTTGAATGTTCGCCAGTGTTTGTTGTAGAAAGCCCAGGTTCGACTTCCTTGCTAAGGCACTCCTAAACTTTCGCCTAACCGGAATTCAGCTCAGAAATGAGGGAGGGTTGAGTATGTGAGGCTAGCGACCTCAACCTGTAAAAGTTATTGAAACTTTAAAGCCGAATGTGCTTTGTTCTCTCGGGACGAAAGGAATTAAAAATCAGCTCAAAAATGCCCTGTTCAGCGCTCACACACTGTCATTCATTCGGTCAGTCAGTCAGTCGGTCAGTTAGTCAAATCAATATTTATGAACACTTTACTTCCTCTAAAGCCTGATATTTCTTATTTGTTCCCTTTCTTTTTTTTTCTCGACATCTTTTCTAGGCATCTATAATTCGAATAAATATCTTATCCACATTAAATGATCCTGACGGTTTGAATGATCTCCAGTATGAAGCAAGTTTAGAGAATAAAGCACATATAGATCAATTGGTTTCTGAAGCTATCCAGTTGTATATTGAAGCTGGACCAAGTATTAATCTGGAGAATGCTGTACATCGTTTAGAAAGTTGTAATGCATGGCGTGGTGCTATCCGTCTCTGCTTATCTGTTGCACGTTCACGTGATCCATCCGATATAGCTGTAGATTGTTTGAAAAAAGGTCGACGTCCATCTTCTGATCCTATACTGGATTTTGATCATAGAGGAGGAGTAGGAGGTCATCGATCTAAGCATAACAGAGCTTTTGCTATATCTGAATTGGCAGCTACAGAAGGCAGGTTAGTTAATAACTATGAGTGTTCTGTGTTTTAATGTTCAGCTCGTCTACCTTTTTTTCAAGTTTGTCCACGGATTGATGTCAGTTTAAAGAACTATTGAAAACCACCAGGGAGTACTGGACAGCTGTTTCACCTTAGTTCTGGGTTCATTGACAGTTCGCACCCACTACAGAGGTTCGGACATAGGTCTTTCCAGTTGCAACACAATCTCTTATACCATTCAGCTAATGTTATCGGCGCGCTAAAATCACGAATTAGTAGGAGTTGAAATGCACGGACTGGTAATTTAGGTGTCGGGTCTCAGTGGCTGAATGGTCTACAAGACTGGCTCATTTGAGCCATAGAAGGTGATATCTGCCGACTAGTTCCAAACTAGGACGAAACAACTAGCTGTTTAGTACTCCTTAGCAGTTTTCAATGGTTATCTAACTGATATCAATCAAATCCCTACAGACTGACTCCTGAAAATTACTCTTTTTTTTAAATATTTTACAACGATGTCATTGGGTCAAAAACAACTTAGAAGATGCGTATTTTTGTCGTATTTAATACTTGCCAGCAGTGAAAGTCTAGTAAGTAATAATGTTCCCACTGATACTTGTGAAAGTTCAACACACATATCAACTGGGAATGATCATATCCGCCTATTGGAATCAATCAAACGAGAAGCACAAAATAATTCTGATAAATATTTCAAAGATAATCGCCCCCCATCACATAAATGTCTTGTCCTTTTTATAATATGATTGTAATATTTTAATTAATATTTATTGTCGCATTTATTAGAGATTACCACTGATGATGAAACCCTCTTGTGTGACTGAATGTTGGAGTTTGCGTTGCCTTAGTTGACATTTCGATCCGGTCAATTACAACAGGAGGATCATAATTGAATTCTTTTTAAAACAATAGCTGACATCCATTGCAACACAAGGGGGGGGGTGATTCTCGAGGCCTTCAAGTGGTCTAGGCATTTGAAACGATGGATACTGGTTTCATGCCTCACTCACTCACTGACGACTGGTGGTGAATGCAAATACATCCATCCGGTTGACGAATCCTTAATAGGACGAAATGCGCGTTATTCCGGATTCTATTGCTAGTCACCATCCCACAAATTACTTTAAGATTAGAATGTGGTTTAACTTTCAGATTTCATAGGAGCCAATAAGCATTACTATCAAAGATGATTTTTTGTTTGTTTGCGGTGGACTGGATTGATTATATGACTCATTGTGTGGGGAGTGAAAAGACAGGCTTGCGTTGAACCTATATAATGGTCCTAAAAGATGTGGATTCTGTGTTGTTGATCCATCTCTGGAAGCTATACAAGTGAAAATCAACAAGTTGACAGAAGTGACAGCGAAGGCAGGAGTTCAGGCGAATATACAGAAGGTAGACGTGATGGAGAGATAGATACCCAACCAACCATGAGCATTAATCACTACCAATATTAGAAATCTAACAGAAGCCATCCTTTCATTTACCTTGGTGACAGCGTTTCAACTAAAGGCTAGCCATCATCATCATCGGGGAAGTAAGACAGGTTTCAAATGTCCAGATCGCTAAAGATCCTCAGCGTATCGCTGATTTCAGAAGACTACGCCTAACACACCGAATACTGTGCACAGTAACCAACATGGAATACCAGAAAACAGAAGGACAATATGATTGTTTATTCCTCCATCGATTAAGAATCAGGATTACAAGTTACTATATGCAAAGTCTGTGAATAAACGTTATAGATAAAATGTACAATAAATACTTCTGATCGTATTTCTCAAGTCCTCTGCCAATCAGTGTATACGATGAAGCAATAGTCGTCATTATTATCTCCCGTCGAATGGTGGAGGTCAGTTCGAATAAACAAACTATTCAATGTTCACTAACATTGACAACAGACGTTCATTACTCTGATATCAGTGTAGAGATACATAACATTTAGCACAAGGTACAGGATCAGTATTTTTAACAACACAATTGGTTCGGTAAGGATTTGCAACAAGGGAATCCCTGCAGCTATCCAACCAGCGATCTATTGCCCAACAAACATTAGGGAAGAAATGGAGATGGATGGGCTGAACACGTTCAAACGGCATCACACACCAAGCTCTCGAGTGAAATCCGAATGGAGTGGCATTGAGTTGGATAACTCTGGCGAAGATCAAATGAGGAGGAAGTGCAAGCTTGTGGGCAGTCATGAAGTCAGTTGGAAATAATTGTAGAGAACTATACAGCTTCAATGGGACATTTCCATTACACTATTTCCGATTTTGGAATGCAAGGAGTAAATAATATCATCTAAACTTTGATATAAATAATCAAAAAGAATTAGAATCCACTAGACCCCTCCACTGTTTGAAAGTTCAGCATCTGAACAGATCATATACATAGCCTTTTCTTTCTGTTGAACTAGTACATCACATCGATAACTGTTGTTTCTAAGCCACTTTGTAGGAAAGTGGCATATTAATTAGTTCAGTTGATAATTGAAAAAAAAATTGAGATGTAGCAACTGAAACGTGCCCATACCACTACCTGTTTGTTCCTTAAATATCCGGAACAGAGTTATTATATACACCAGGCTGAGAGTCATACTTATTGTGTAGCTGCTGATGATACTACCCAGTTACCTCTGCTGAAGTAAGTGGAGCGGGACTCGAACCCAAAAGCCATCGGTTCAAAGTCGAGTGTTTAAGTCAATGAGCATGCCATTACCTACTGTTTTACTGACAAGATTTATGAGAGGCATATAAAGGGACACTCATCGGCACACAAAAATATCAAATAGCGGAGAGATAGATATAACGTCAAAGAGAGGAATTGGACCAGTATTACGGCAAAACATGGGAGACATAAAAGGAAGACACAGAAACACAATACGAAGGAAGGGCAGAAGTAGCGCACCACACGGAAGATCTGTGCAAATGACGATTTTAATATATGGTGTACATAATTTCCCCTATATGTATGTGTACATCAAATTGCAAGTAAACATTCCGTCACCAACCACCACTGTGTTCTGCTGTTACAATTCCAACAGTCTTCAGACTTTCATCTAGTAGATGCCTTCTGTCTATACTGAAGATCAAAAGTCGAGAAAGAACAAGCAGCATGGAACTCTGACAATGAACCAACCAAAAATCTGACACTAATGTAGAAGGATGAGGAGATAAATTATAGACAAATACTCAATGACAACAGCAACAATCCAATAGCACACAAAAGGAGTTGTATGCAAACACTATTCAACAGGGCCAGCCAGGACTCATTCTAGCACTCCCACCTTAAGGAAAATTTAAGAAAGATATCTCATGGACGTCTTCCAAAAGAATGGATATCCACGGAATTTCATCAAAAGACATATACCCCCAAGCCAACCTACCAAATCAAAGGCCCCTAAGAAAAGCACAAATAAAATCGCCCTACCATATATAAAGGACATCTCAGAAATTACTGCAAAACTCTTCAAACCGTTAGGAATTGACGTCGCACATAAACCAACAAAATCACCTTCACTCAACTGGCTCTGTGTCAACCAGAAGACTTAAAAACGAAAGGAGATAAAACCAACATCATCTACAAAATAAATTGTAACAACTGCGAAAAACACTCCATTGGCCAAAGTGGACGTCCCCTTCGTCTTTGTATCCATGATCATAAACTAGCCGTCAAAAGACATGACATCCACTCCCTCATATCACTCGCTGCATACAGACATCCATTCGACTAGGACAACGTTCAAATATTAGGCAGAGGAAACACTAAAAATGCTAGAGATTTTCAAGAACCCTGGTATTCCAGTGAGTCTTCAATTGATAGACACGTTGACATAGACAAAATTTATCAATCGATAAGAAGGAAATCTCACAATACACAAAGGGTCAAACTTCAGATCAAGGAAACAATCAACACTAATGCCAATACAAGTAGTCTAGAGGGTGTAAAAACACACAAAAACAACCAATCACGCTCAAGGTCACCCATCAGGAGAGATAACTAATAAACTCGTGGAGAAATCTAAAATCTCACTTCAACGAATTGAAGTATGCGCTGAAGATGTTGCCTAGTAGGGTAATGAAAGCTTCGGAAATAAGCCATCCAGCTAGCTCAAAGACCACAACTACATAGAAAAAAAACGCTGTGTAGACCATTGAGTGACATCACATCCTAGACCCCCGAGTGGAACCTGAACAGGAAACAATGAGTTAGATTGTGAGTCCGATGGAGACATAAAGGAGCTGAAAAAGGTTTCATAGGACCGACTAAAATGGAAATGCGCTGTTGAAACCCTACGCTCCACACGGAACCCAAGAAAATGATAATAGCAGATTCTGCGTCTGATATCTTCACAAAAACGAAGTAATGACCTGTCCATGGGAGAAAGATGTTGTCCAATCAGTTGCTTGTTTCGTTCGTGACCAGAGTCCCTTGTCTCTGATCCTTTTTGACCATTATGGAACGAAGGCATCTATTAATAAAATTCTTCAGTAGCCTGTTGGAAATGCTTATGGTGGTGAACTGTGCTCCAAGTCTCTGAATCATATAAAAACATTAACTTGACTTTGGTGTTGACAAATCGAATCTTGTTCCTCATTGTGAGTGGAGTAGATTTCCAAAATGAGTTCAGAATAATGAAGATCTATCCTTGACATCTTCATCTGTGCCGCGTGTAGTCGAAAGCTCGGCGAGTTTACCAGCTCAGTCTTAATTCCCAAAGAAGGGGGAATGTTTAGGGCATAGAACTAGTAGTGACCCTAACCCCAGTAAATCAATTGAGTCGCCACAGAAACCTCAAAGCATACAGACTAATACCCCTATCTGCTTCAGAGTTAAACTGTGTATTTTTTGTCTCTCTTTCAATGTTTAACTGTTTTCTTGTTTAATTGGTGGATGGTGACTAGCAGTGGAATCCAGCATGCGCATTTCGTCCTATTTGGGACTCGTCGTTTGGATGTACCTGCATCCCCCAGTGAGTGATGGTGTTCCCACCGAGGCAGGTACATCCAGATGACGAGTCCCAAATAGAACGAAATTCGCGTTATCCTGGATTCCACTGCCAGTCACCATCCACCAATTATCTTCTAATTACATGCCCAGACATCGTCGAAGCATCTGCACAAGAAGCCGACATGTCAACCTGAGACCCAGCACTTCAGTCCAATCAATCGACGGGAAAATCTAAAATTCAATTAAATGTTTTCTTGTTTGTTTTTTGTTTTTCAAATTCCTAGATATGATGCCTATCGACGTTTAACTATCTGTTTGGATCATTTACTACATGCAGCACAAATCAAATCTGATGCAACATTCATCGTAGAACAGCCAAACAACGTCAGTACTACTACTACTAATTCAATGCTGAATATGAGCAATACCACCGTCAATGGCAATGATATAAGCAAAGTTGGTGGGATGAAGACTAAAATTGGCTATGACACTATTGCTACTACTGGTACAAATGGTACTACCACTGGTGGAGATTCCTTTACTCTAGTAGATGAACTGGATTCATCACCTCAATATGCTCGATCAACTTTACAGACAGTTTTGATAGATATCAGTAGATCAGATGATATATTAGCGCATTTTGAGGTAATTTCTGTGATTTGTTATTATTATTATTATTATTATTATTTATTGATGAATTGATGAAATCGGTGGAAACTGTAGCTAAACTGAAGATCTGTGTCATGGCGGGGCTCGAACCATTGACTCAGTCATTGTACAAAGAGAGAGTGTCTGTTTGTGTGTGTGTGTGTGTCTTCAACATGTATACGAATGCTAAAGTGATGGTGTCTGACTCATTGATCTAAGCACTTGAAATTCAGCTCATGGTTCTTGAGATTTTTTTCCAATTCTATTCTGCCTACTTCAATCTGGTCAACGGGATAGTTTTATTTACCAACCCTCTTATACATGCAATCAGTGTGACTCACAGCGTCATAGTATATTATTATTATTATTGTTGTTCCTTTGGGTACCGAGTGGAAAATAGGGCTTCGACAGCACATCTCCACTTTGTCCTATTGTTTATGGTCCTCTTTATCTGGCCCCACTATTGCCCATTAATCTCTTATCTCCACCTTCCCACTCTCGCAGCTAGGTCCAACTCATCATTTCCTATTTGGGTTCCCTATCGAGCAATGGCCTGGCGTACGATGTTATTCAACGGTCTCCTCAGTGTGTGCCCAACCCGTCTGCATTTTCTCCTATATACTAATTGAGCAATAGCTTCTTGGTTGGTTTGTTTGTTTCCAGGGTTTCTTATTGCTAATAACATAACAGGGCAGTCAGATGACGATGTTTGTATCTCCCTGTTTAGGACTAGAACTAATAGTCAGTGACGACCTTCTAACTCTTTCCTAGCCAATTTTCAATTCAGCCAACATTGTCAGTAGAAGAAAGGCAGTTGTGGACACCTCAATCGATACGACTTTATGATGTACACAATAGTCGTTGACTTACCTTGTCCACATAACAATTTATATTTAACCTTATTCTAACTTATTATATTGCTGTACCTAATGTGTGAGAGCAGTTAGCTGTCTAAACTATACTGTTTCTGTGTGAGTTTGGTTATAACGTAAGAAACCGATTGGTTTTTTTCTATTAATTAATAACTTAAGTTGCCTACTTTATTGTTTTATTGTATTCATTTTAGGTTTTCAATTGGTTATTGTCGCATGGTCTCACAGATACAGTAATATCCTTGAATTCACCGAATCTTGAACCTTACCTACGTTCACGTCTACGCCAAACTCCAGATGATCCTGGCCTACGTTGTCTTCTTTGGCGTCAGTTGGAACGACGTGGTGCTCGTTTGGAAGCTGCCCAGGTTTTAGAACACTTAGCTGTTACTCCATGTCGTCAGCTGACGTTGGATGATAGATTGGATTTTGCCGCTAGGGCTATTGTCGCTGTTAAAGCTCTTCCAAGTACATCAGATCTTTTCTTAAATCACTTGTTTTGTTAACTCATTTCCAACTAGTGTGTTTCTCTTTCAAAATTAGTGACTATATGCTGTGTAAATAAAAATACTGTAATTGTACAGTAGCTTCTCCGCAAAACGGAAGTTGTAGAGTTCCTGAAAGCATTAGTGTTGCGTGGCTATAGAATCCAGGCGACAACTGCCTAAAGCTCGCCACATAGGTCACTTTCAGAGGCCGAGTTTTATCCATACAAAAGTCTCTACTGCCAACTAAGGGTCCTGCTTAAGATGGATAAGGATACACACAGTTTTCTAAGCTCACCTCTTCAAAGCCAAAAAGTAGCATGTCTGGCTCGCTAGTCACCCTGTTGCCTTAACACTTCTGTTCACCATTTGCTAGTCTCTTTCGCGAATACCTAACTTTAGACTAAGGGATTTAGTATATAATGATAACTGCTTTCAGTCCAAATACCAAAACACCAGGCCCACGACTACCTGAAACCTTCTATTTCTTCCTCACATGATCTTCCCCATATCATGGTAAGACTCACGTTCAGTTCGTCGTTTCGCATTTAGGTGCAACTGGAGGCTCTGGTTAGTTTAGGCGCATAACATTGGATAATTGTAACTTTCCCCCTTTTGAGTTGACTCTTGTTGTCCTAATCCTGTAGGAGGAGATTGGTCCTCACTGCATAAGAGCTTCGTCTACTGTTGATGACATTATGAAGGCCAGTCCTTCAGTGTGCTCGTGGTTGTCGTTTGGGCGACCGGAGTAGATTATTGACTCTTCAATTAACAATTTAGAGAGTCCATATACATTCCACTTGCTCTCACAGATTTCTAGTACTTCTATACCATATCTTCTCATTTTTTTGGCAACCTGGACAGCCTTCCCAGCTGCATACATATAGAACGAACATCCCACGTCCCCATTCTTATTTTTGCTTTCATCGAAAGTGAGACACATTAACTGACTGGCTTCCTGAAGGCTTTCACCAATCCGCGTCATTTCATCTCTCCGTTTTCAGCGAAGAATAAGCTTCTTTATTGTACTTTTCTTGTGTTTTAACGTTTCTCTAGCGATTGGATTGATTTTCCGGTGTAGGGTCTCTAGCCCTATGCCCAGCCTGCACTCTTTTCCCGGGCTTAGAACCGGCCAGAAAACTAGGCGAAGTTGTTCTGGCTAGTTATGTTATTTAAACTTCTGGTCGATGTGTATCCAACCCGTCCCTGTTTCTTTCCACATATTTGTTGAGCGATTGGTTCTTGGTTGGATCTTTCCTAGAGTTTCCTGTTGTTAATCTCTTCTGGCCGGCCATTTGATCTTCAATGTAGAGCAAAGGCAGCTGTTGATAAGAGTCTGCTGTGAACTGTTGGAAATGCTTTTCGTGATGCGCTGGCCAAGTTTCTGGCCCATATAGAAGAACCGATTGACTTAACATTGGTGTTGAAAATCCGAATCTTGTTCTTTATTCTGAGGCTGAGTGCAGAAGATTTCCAAACTGGTTTCAGGTTGATGAAGGCGTATCTTGTCTTTCCGATTCTGACTGGCTGGCTTTGACATCTTCATCCGTGCCACCGCCTGTAGTTTAAACGATTCTTCCCAGCTGGATAAGTGAAGGAAGTAACCTCCGTCAAATTTCTCCCTTTGATGGCGCTTGCTGTTGTCACTGTTGGTTGGTTGGTTGTCTTCATCGCTTCCGTCTTCTCTATGTTTACTTGTAGTCCTTTCATTGCTGCCTGACTCTTCTGCCAGTTTGTTGGTTTTAATCTGTAAGTCTTCGAGTTTGTGCGACATCAACCGATATAAATCCTCTGTTGAAGTTCAAATTTTCTAGAGTCTTCTTATCGGTCGGTGCAGCGTATTCCTGTCTTCTCTCTCTCCAGCTACAGTGTTTGACATGATCCGGTCCACCATCACAGTTAGAAATATCACTTCAAAGCCTCTTACAATATTAAGTCACAAATATATTAGGATAATTAATTCCCTTATGTCTCTTTTCAAAATCTAAATAGTCCTTAGTTGTAAACTCCACATTTCTAGTGTGTTATCCTATTCCCTATGTATTTCATTTGTTGTAGTTGTTGAGAAGGAAGACCTCTTTCTAAATTTATCCTCCCATCCGCGACCCCCACGTCTCTCATTGACACTATTTCATTAATATTCTTCTTTCGCCTTCACTTTAATTACACAGCTTCTCAACAAGATCTTGATTATTTAAAAGATCTTGAAACACGTTTAGAATTAGCTCAATTACAACAATTACTGCTCAATGAATTAAAACAATACAAAAAACAATTAATTTATCATCAAGGAAAGAAACAATCTATCGGTTCACCAATTGGATCCATATCTCCAGCATCATTATCACCACATCGAAGTCATATACCACTAGGTTCAACAATAGAAGATGAAATTGACGAAGCTATACTTCAATTGACTCATGGTGCATTGTTAAGTGTCACTGAAATGTTTGCTGATTATGCTGATCGATTTGGACTGCATGAATCAAAGTTGTGCTTATTATGGGCTAGCGGTTCACAGGTAATATCTATCTATTTCAATGATTTTCCAATGTTAATTTTTGAGTGATTTGATTGCCTTCAAGTTTGATCAAAGATTAATATTAGTTAAAGAAAACTACTAAAGATTGTCAGGGTGTACTGCATAGGCGTTTCGTCCTAGCTCAGGACTCTTCACTGTCTGCACCCATGACCTCTTGAGGATCGAATTAAGGACACAAATTGATAGTATTTGAAATTCATGGATCTCTGCATTCCATTCCTTGTTTGAATGGTTAACAAGTTCGCCTCGTGACCCGAAGGTCCTTCGTACTATCCCTGGTGAGTGGTGACATGAGTACGTAGTGCTGTAGAGTCCTAGACACAAGGACCAGACAGCTGGCTGTTCAGTTCTCCCTGTTGGTTACAATGGTTTACTAACTGATATCAATCCGAGATTAAACTTCTTAAAAATATATACTTTGAGTGTTATGTGAAGTTCAACAGTATGGTGAATGTAAAGCTTTCATCGTTTTTCTGAACGACATTTTTAGCTCTAACTTCACTCTAGCGTTGTCGTCTACAAGGACAGCAAAAGATTCGCGATTAAATTATCCATCTGCGGGAGAAACTTCTTCCAGTATTTCAACGGTGGTGATAAGTGTTCTAGTGTAGTGAGCAATATATTCAGGTTAGACATAGAGTGTTAGGTAAAGAAGTGAAGACAAGCAATGAGATTGTGAAGCTCCATCGGCTGAGATGGCTAGGACATGTGCTGCGCATGCTAAGCCACAGGTTTTCTCAACAACCAATGTCAGCTGACCAAAACAAAACTTGGAATTAATCCACGAAATCTTTGATAATAGGTTTAAGCCAGCCATATAGAGAAGTCTAGTTCGGGGCTGTCTGCATACTAAGAACCAATTTCTTTGGAGACTCTTTGTGATATGGCTCAAAATTGTTCTCAATGACAGCATAGGTGCATTTTACTCTCTCTGTGATCTCATGTATGCATTGACTTCTCATGCTTTCTACGTTTCTGTTTGTTCTCCCTCACCCCCCACCACCACCACATTTACGCTTATTATCGTTCTTTTGAATTTTTTTCTTTGTGGAAAAAAGTGATGTGTATGAACTTGAAGTACGCTGTACTTGTGTGGAAAGTTGTATGTTTAAGCACACCCACTCACTAATTAACAGTCATTGATTCTTAGCCTCTCGAAGTTCCCATTCAAGCAGTCTAACACCCCACCACGCCCCACCCGACCCCTCCGACTTTATGTGATTAAAATCAACAGCCAATGACTTCACGGAAGGACGCCAGGTTTTTGTGGCTGGATAATTCCTAAATCTTTCACCAACTTTTTCCCGTATCAACTAACATTGTATAACGAAAAAGGCAGTGGCTTGACGTGCGCAACACGTGTCATAGTCATTTTAATCAATTTAACTTGACAACTTAATTGATGGACACTTACCCTTCTTACCTAACACTGTTCGTATAGTACTCACCATATTACATACATCACTTGGTGTATTGTGTTTATTTTCATTAAATTTTTTTTAAAAAGGTGAGCGTAAATAGTTAATTGTTTGAATTGTAGTCATATGACAAATACTAAGACGGTTGATTCGTTTCTCTTTTTAAACATTGAGATTAAGTTTGTATATATACATATTTACTACTTGACGACTTATTAATTTCAACGGAATTAAGCAAAATGGCTACTGTTTGTGTCGACTGAATAACTTTTGAAGTTTGCTTTTCGTACTGTGATCTTTTGTTTAGGCCATCAGTGGAACACTAATTTTTTTCCTTCACGTCCCCAATGGAACATAGGGCTTCAAGCTAGAAAGGCTTGAAGTTTCGATAGCAGTGGTGTCTACTTTTACGGGATGGCGTTGCTAGCCCCATGTCCAACCTTCCCTGTTTACCAGTCTTATTACTGGCTTATCGAGGTAAACGAGTGTGTCCAGTCACCGGGGATCGAACCCTGGACCAGATTGCGGGGTGGTTAGTGACCATTCTACCACTGTGTCACCGACGCAGTAGACCACTGAGAGTTAATAAAAGTGGCAACATCTCCACCTCTCTTCTTATTGGAGCTTCATCGGTCTTGTCTGTACATTGTGAAACCACCTAAAGAGATAGAATTATCGTCAAATGAATCGGGCAGCCAGGTTTCTTGAAGAGTAATTACACCGGTACTACAATATACATTTGAGTATAATTGAGAATGCAAGTAATTAATCTTGTTTGGTAGAGATCTGCAATTTGTGCTCGTAATCACAGGAACAGTCATCAAATACATTGGAGTACGCTTTAAAGCTCTTTGCCATCCACCATGAAGCTTTTTCTTAAGTTTGTTAGAAACTAGTAAATCAGCCGGTTGGAAACGTTTTAAACAACCGCGAGAGTAAACAATACGATCAGGACACATAATTGAATGATTAAAATAAAATAAATCCGAGGAAACAGATGCAATATGTAGGATGGACATTTTGGTAGCCTAAGATTTAAGCAGGCCGCCAAGATGGAATTACATACTACACTGCCCAAGTTTTAAACATATATTAATTTGTTTAAGTACGGAGACTTCGACGATGTCTGGAGGTGGTTAACACATGGTGTTCTGTAATTGGTTGATGGTGATGGTGGCCGATGGCTAGCAGGGGAATCCAAGGCACTAAAACACACAGGCACACAGAGGGAGCAATATCGATTCAATAAAAATCTAATATTGGGAAATATAAAATATTATAATCAACACAATTGTTAATACTTATTGCTTAGTGGGGTGGTCACCTAGTGAATAACATTTTTTCAGTTGGCTTTAAGTCTCATCGCGAACTAGAATTACTCACTTTTGTGAATGCAAGCGCATAAAACTGATGAGTTTTATTAAATGGGACGAAATCATGTATCCTTGATTTTAACTAGTATGGTCACAAACCAAAACTAAATAATCCATCTATTTCTTCAATACTTGATAAATAAGAAAGAATCTTTTCACATATCTCTCGTACGAGTTGATCATGGATTGATATCAGTTAGAGAACCATTGAAAACCAGAGAGTACTGGACAGTTGTTTCCTACGTCCTAGTTTGGTAATCATCGGCAGTACGCACCCACCGCCATAGTTCGAACCCAGGACCTTCCGGTTACAAGGCAAGCTAGCTGATAGACAATTCAGCCACTGGGACCCGATTCAATGGCCAGTGCATGAATTCTAACTTCTACCAATTCGTCATTTAGCGCGACTGGCACCAACCAATGTCGTCGGTGGGACATCCATCCTCACACACTTGACTGGATAGATCTCACTGTTTATTATTGCTTCATCATGTTTCTTTTTCTTCACATTCCCATAGGATTATGCCCTGATTAAGGCTATTTGGCGTGATCTACTGCGTAGAATACTTACTCAATCGTCAACAAGTGTATTGTATAGTCCAACGAAACGTTCACCACCGTTTACACCGTATAATACTTCGAGACATCCTGTTACTGATAGTAAAACTACACGATCAACACAACAATTAATTGAATTATCTCTACAAGATTGTTTATCACGTTTCTCCAACCGTTTTCTTGATGATTCAAGTTCAAATCATCTTCGAGGTTCAATTTATTTTCCACTGAGTAAGTTCTTTACATCTACTTTTGTGTTTATGAGTGTGTGTGTTTTGTGTACTTCTGGATTGGAAATAGATTTTGTTTCACTCGTTTACAGAGCCCTACTGAACGAATACCTTTAGCAGAAATTATTCGAATATTTCACATAAGGTTTGCTCCTGTCAAATGTAAGATGATTCTGCAGGATTGGATTGCACCAACTTCTAGCTTAAAGATAGTAAGTGAAGTGGTTGATTGTATTGACCAGTTTATTTATTTGGGAAGTTGCATGAACCCTGAATGAACTGAGTGCTGTCGGAATCTTAGCACGTATACAAAAAACTCTAGCGGTATTTGACAAATTACCTCACATCTGGCGTAGACGTGATATCTGGTTATGGATAGAATGACGCACGTACTGTGCGACAGTTCTCTGTGTCCTACTTTAATTATTGGCTATGAGAAGTAGCTGTCAAAATTGGGAGATATGAAAAGGTTAGCTATGTTTGGCCGCAGACGTTAATTGGTACAATAGGGTGAGTAATATTCAGATCAGGCATAAAGTTTTAAGTAAGAAGGGGAAGTCAATCGATAAGACTGTGAAGCTACATCGATTGAGATGGCTAAGATATATGTATTACGCATGCCTAGGCATCGCCTTTTTCGACAATGATCAATGTTAACAGACCTAGGGTAAGGTTGGAAGGTTAAACCAAAGACTGGCATCAGTTCAAGATGTCTTTGACAGTTGAATTGAGCAAAACCACGTAAGGAGGCGTAGAGACTTGTTGGCAATTTGACGTCTTTGGGATTCTAAAAACTAAATGGCTGAAGACTGTTGAGGTTATGGCTCAAAATCATTCACAATAGCACAAATGTTTTTTGCACTCTTTGTATCCTCCCATATCTACATTTCTTCCTCTCGTACACTTCGTTTGAATCTCTTTTGTCCACCTTTATCTGCTACATGGAATATGGTAACTTGAATTGATACAATTCCGTGCTAAGTTCTCCGTTGAAACTCAGCCAATAGGAACGTTCGGTTAGAATAATCATGAACTTATTAGTAACTGACTTTAGATAAATTGGTTTGGTTTTGGAATTAGACGGTTGTGTGAGAATCCAACAAAGTTTCCAGGAAAGTTAAAGTTTCTAACACGGGTTGATGAATCGTTCAATGTACAGACTGTGCACTATCTCATAATGAATTTCCAGTTGAGTTATGTCATTTGTCATTTTATTTGAGATATCTTGATATGTCGTCAGCTATACGCGGTTCATATTGCTAACAAAACTGGTAGATTTAGTGAATTCATAGCTTCATCCTCTGTTTATATTTCTTCACACATCACTTTTCGACTTATTCCGAAGCGAATGTTGTAATATTGTAACAATCTTAGCAACTCAAAAGACAATTTTTTTATAAAATAATACACTTTTCAACACTGTTGGTTTGTAGGAGGATTTGATTTATTCCAAGTTTGACTGAGAATTGATATCAGTTAGAGAACCATTGAAAGCCATCTGGGAGTACTGGACAGTTGATACACGCTAGTGACTGGCTACGGGGACGGAGTTTCTTGAATTTCCAGTGAGAATTCGTGACCAATAGGGTCCTGCCGGTCGGTCGAGCGTAAATGAGGACAAATACTCGTGATGGATGTGACATTGACTGGTGTCAGTAGCGCTAAAATCATGAATTGGTAAAAGTTAGAATTCATGAGCTGGCCATTGTGTCAAGTACCGATGGTCTACGAGCTTCCTGGTCCTGGTTTCGAGCCCCAGTGCGTGCGTACCACGTATGAGTCCCAAACTAGGGTGAAACGGCTGTCCAGTACACCATGGTTTCCAGTGGTTCTCTAATTGTTGTCAATCCACAGTCAAATTTAAAATAGTAAATGCTGTCTTCCTAGTGTGTATATATTGATGTCCCTATATGCACAAGTACAGTCGCATAAGTTACATACTTCGACTCCAACGACTTCTGTTTCGTCATAGTGGTCAGATTTCTATGCCTTCGGTTATTTTCTGAATCTGAGTATAATGTCGTGTCAATAACTAAGAAGATATACAACACAACAGAAAGATGTTTCTGCTGGAAATCTACTTTCTCACTTTTCAGGGATTTGCATTGCTACTCGTAGGTTACTCTGAGTGTAAACGCAACTTTACCAAAATCAATAATCTTAAACACATGACCTATAATTCCTCCTACTCCATCTACCTTCTCATCTCTCGTAATGTGTGGAATAATTTCGTTAGTCAAAGTTTTAGGTAAGGGTAGATAGTTAATCTATGGAATGACTAAGACACGTGCTAAGCGTACAATGTTAGCTAACATAAGATTAGGCAGGAAAAGAGTTAAAGTTTAAATGCAGATTAAAACGTGCCCACCGATCTACGAAGTCTTCGTTTGTTGACTTGAGTCATGTAAGGACATCTGAACTTTCTGACAGAGCAGAGATCGTCAAGACGCTTATGAACTAATGGTTAGCAACTGTCTATGAAGAGGATGAGATATGGCTCAAAATCATTCTCAATAGCACAGAGACGCACATTCACTGTGTGTTTTTTCTTTCGATATCTATTAACCCCCCCCCACCTCCCCGCCCATGTTTCTTCATGTTACTGTACCTTCTTTTTCCTGTACATTTAAGAAAACAACAGTTTGTGAGGAATAAGATGGTACCATCATTATTATTGATTACGTTGACTTCTCATTAGCAGCTGTGTTGTACAGCCTAAAGGAATTACTATTAAGTTTATGTACAGAACAATTTTAACATACTTCCAGATGTGCATGTGTGATGTCAATCAATCGGAGGCTCGTAACTTAATAAACAGTGCTCAGAAAATTTCACTTTTATATGGTTTTTACCTACAGAAGTCAAGTTTAAATAGAAATCAGTGTATGCATACAATGGTAGTGAAGTTATATAATAAAGACAAGAGCCGAGTAAGATAATGAGTAACTAGTAAAGTGAGTAATAATTTGGTGAGTTCAACTTAAATCATATGAACGAAGATTGCGTAGTCAAAGGAAACAGTTAGTGGGGAAAGACGGATAACTGCTTCTTTCTGAACACATAAATCAGGTTTTCAGGCGTTTAATGGGGATTGCTTTGGCACACTTGAGGAGAATTGACCTATTCTGTCTATTGTGATCAGTTTAAGAGATTCCGCAATTCTCCACCTCATGACCTGTATTGATGAGATATCTGGCAATGGGACTAATGTAATCGAGAGGATAACTCTTGAGACGTAGGCTTCATGGTACATGTTCAAAATATCGGTGGTTTGCCTTTCTCTCTGTTCTCCCAATGTAACTGATACCGCATATACATGTGAGTTTTGATTTCAAACTTCTAAATATTCCCATTATTAATATTAGGCGAAGACATATAAGCGTACAATATTGTTGTTTTCAGTTAGATCTTCTTCAGGCTTTACTCTAATTTACATAGATTTATACATAAAAAATGTAATCAATGACGGTGAGTTTGTGGATGAAATAATAATAGTAATAACGTGGTAAATGTTTTGGAATGTCAGTAATAACGATAGTTGTAATGATAATAAGGTCAGATGCCTCACAAATAGAGCGAGAAGGATCTGTACAGATACCTCCTTAGAAAATGAATTAGTATACATTCAAAATATACTTGTCCATATTGGTTATCCTACTAGATTTGTAAGGAGACAGGCATATGAACATCAGGTATAATAAATAGAAACTGACAACAGTTAAAAATAAGCAATTGTTCCTAAAACTGCAATTTGATGAGGATGTGGCCAATGAAGTCCTACATCTAAGATTATCGAAAGCAGTAAAACGAACTTATACTGCCACCACCCTTTTTTGTGGCATTCTCCAGCTGCTGACCAATTATGATTGCTCAAAAGAAAGACAAACTGCCAAGCTGTCCCACTTCTATGTGTGTATCTACAAATTTAGTTGCTCTTGAGGAGAAGGCTGTATAGGGTGAACAACTAGACACCTCAACAAACGTATTAGTGAGCACCTCCCTTGATGGTTTGGAAAAGGCCAAATAAAATCTGTAAGAATTTCTATTTTGACTTATTCGATTGATGATAGCGGTCACCAAGTGGAAAGAAGTACCTACAAAGTTATCTATCGCATTCCATTGAACTTTTCGAACGGAATTCCAGCCAGCCTTTTACACATAGCCGAAGCTATGGGAATTAATTCGAGAGAACAATCCTAGTGTCTTTGCATACAGAAGAAGTTTGTTCTACCTTTGTCTCTTCCTTGGACTAGGTAAAGTCTAATTTTAAAAACCCTCCCACGCTTTCTTATTTTCCATTTCTTGAGTATTTTTATGATATTTATTTAAACTCTGATTATCTGTCCACTTCACCTTAAGTATTACGTAACTTTTAAGATTTGACATAATTTATTTATTGAATTGTCTACATATACACATATTACAAGCTTCGTTATTCTTATCGCCACCAACATAAACTTTATTATCATTATCTTGTTGTTATAATTATCGTTTTTAGTGACGTTCAAAACATTTAACACATTATTTTTATTATTATTATTATTTGATCCATAAAATCACCGTCATTGGTTAAATATTCTCGATTTATAAATCTATGTAAATTAGAATAAATCCTGAAGATCTAATTTTGATTGCATCAGAAAGAAGCATGTTGTCTAATACACGTGAACCAATCTAGCTGCAGTGCGTCGGTGGCACAGCGGTTAGGGCGCTCGCCGACCATGCACATGGTCCGGGGTTCGATTCTTGGCCGACTCACTCCTTTACCTCGCTAAGCCAGTAATAAAGCTGGTAAAGAGGGAAGGTTCGGGGGGGGTCATGAGGCTAGCAACACCATCCTGTAAAAATAATTACCACTGCTACAGAAACTTCAAGCCTCTAGCTTGAAGCCCTATGTTCCACTGAGAACGTGAAGGAATAAAAAATCTAGCTGCAAGATGATGATAGGTTCTGTATACTAGTGAGGTATTCAGTCTTCTGTTGACTATTCCTATAATATTATCAGTCTTTCCTTGCCCTCGTAGCTGGATGTCTTTATTCTCTATTCCTATATTTTGTCTACAATTGTGTGGTACATGGAACTGGACAAATTGAACTGCTATCAAGCTGCATGTTCAAACTTAGTCAGTCAGTTGTCTCACGCCTAGTAGTGAGTCACACGAATCCATATACTTACTGTTATGTTCAGTGATAAAATAATGGTTCCTCTTTTTTATTTATTTTCACATTTGTTTTCTTTTTCAGCTGATATCATCTCCACTCTTGAATATTATGCTATTCAGCATAAACTAAGCGCCAGTTGGGTACCAAATATCCTTCGTGACTCTCATCTATTGTGTATTGCCAATATTACAGAAGCGTATAATGAATTAATCCACTCTAAAGATTCTTTATGGCGTCGTGATGAAGTCCAGCATCGTTTATTCAATGCATTGATTACAGTGATTGATGATTTTCTAAGGTCTACAGTTATTCGTCTACCAGTACGACAACGTATGCTACAAACAGATCGCATGCTGAATCAAATTACTGGCCTATTAGTCGATTTGAATTCAGATATAGCAACAACATGTGTTGATGATATTGATCGTAGTGCTAGTGGTGGTGGTGGCGGTGGTAAGACGTCGAATCAACAACAATGGATTGATTCACTTCGATGTATTCATGAGAAATTGCAAAGATTGAATAGATAGGGGGATTATATCATCTATATGTCTATTTCAATGTATGCGGGGCGGTGGCCATCATCTTTGTGTATGGCTGTATGTATGTATGTGCGTGTGTGTAACTGCCTGTTTATGTATTTATGCCGAATACGGTAATGATGAATTTGACTGCGTATGTATTTTTTATACTTCACTTCAGTCACTTATCCTTGTACAGTACTACTGCTAATATTATCATCATCATCGGTAATGTCCACCTGTGTCTAATATAAATGAAAGGAAATATATTTTATACGGAGCAGTCGTTTCTTTTGTTGTTTCATTTGATTTACTACTACTGTGAGTCAAAAATAAGTAGTATTAGTAGTAGTAACAGTATTTTGTTTCAAATAGGATGAAGAACTGGCTTCATAGGTAGTGTTTCGTTATATAGTTTGCGACTTTTCAACAAGACTCAGCTAGTAAGACTGTTGACTATTTAGTCATCATTGCGATAGGATTCAATGGCCAGTTCCTGAATATTCCGTTTTTATTATTGAAGGTGGGAGATACGAAAAACCTGGCTAGCTGTCTTTGCTCATAGGTGTCTGTGTTCTATCTCCCGTGTGAAGTAGTATAATAGGGTGAGCAATATTGAGGTTAGACATCGGTCGAGTACTTGATAAGGAGGGAGGGGAGATCAATCGACGAGGCTGTGAAGTCAAATCGATCGAGATGGTCAGGACATGTATTACGCATATCTAGCCTAGCCATCGCCTTCCTCAACTGGCAATGTTAGCTGACATAAATTGGATGAGGTTGGAAAAGAGTTAGCTGGTGGTGGTTAAACCAAAGCATGGCTGGCTTCGTCAGTCAATGAAATCCACAACAATTAGTTTAAGCCAGCCAGTCACGTAGGGAGGTGTAGACTTCCTGACTGGTTTGTGTCCTCGGAGTGATAAAAACCAATGATGGCTGGAGACTATTGGTGATATGGCTTATACTCATCGTTCTCAGTGGTTAATACAGATGCATGCACCCTTTGTGATATATAATATCCAATAAAATTCTATTGTTCTCACATATTACTATTCTTTTTGCCTAATATCTCTGTTTGTTAAGTCTCTTAAATCTCTCTTTACTCTGTTCTCTTGCTGTGTGTGCTACAAGGAAGTGTGGTTACTGAAACTGCTGCACATCTGTTCAAAGTTCTAGGTTGAAACCAGCCAGTCAGTCATTATTATTAATTATTAAAACAAAAATATGGTATCCTATGGGCCACACAAATAGTCTCCTAGTTTTTGCGATATGTGAGATACTGCCCAGACACCAAGACCAGAGAAGGTGGTGGTTGTCTTAAATGATCACCTGCCCTCTCCCGGAACTTTTGACTTGAAGTCTGATTCTCACAAGGCAATGGTTTTCAGTGACCAAAACAAGTTTATACCTGCCTTTCGATTCTTTTGGATGTTGGAGCCGATATGCACTACAAGTTGTAGGAATCAAGTTTTTCCGACTCCCCTAGGTAGACCTGAATACTTTTCACAGTTTGGTTGTGTAAGCGCCACTCGTTCGCATTTATCCTTTCACTACTTCTGTAAGGAACATCCGTTGCTGCCACGTGAAGGCAGCGAATAGAACTTACTCGGCAGGGCCATTCAAGCGCGTGGCTACATGAGACAGCATTTCCAGGGAACGCGACCGAAGTCTTCTCACGTACGTTTGTATCAGGTCGTTTATCGGGGAGTGCACATGAATCCTAACTTCTTCCATTGTCATCAGAGAGTATTTATCGTTACATCTGACCAAGCGGCCCCCAGTGTTGAGAGTTTCTCGCTAAAACTCTAGGCGACTTCATTCTTTTGTCAATTACCAGTGGAAACTAGATTATCAAGTATTGGTTTGTAGGGGTTTGATTGATTGGTTACGGGATTTCATCATGAGATGATATCGGTTAGGGAGCCATTAGAAAGCCAGCTGCGGGTACTGGACAGCCACCTTTTCCTTCCTAGTTTGGAACTCGTCATCAATACGCACCCACCGGGGTTCGATGCTCACTAGAGACTGGCCCGATTCAGGTAGGTAGTTACCTGGGATTCCAGTGGGAATTCGTAACCAGTAGGGTACAACAGGTCGGGTGTGAGGACAAATATTCGCCGAAGACATTGACTAGCGGTCGTGAATTGGCAGAAGTTGGAATCCATAGGCTGGCCATTGGATTGGCGGGTCCCAGTGGCTTAATGGTCTACGAGATCGCTCACTTTGTAACCAGAATAACCTGGGTTGGGACCCTTGTGGTGGGTGCATACTGATGAGGCAGAGTCCCAAGCTAGTGGGACGAAACAGCTGACTGTCCAGTACCGCTAGCTTTTCCAATGGTTCTCAAATCTATGTCAGCTCATGATGAAGTCCTGGAAAATAGATTAATTTTCATGTTTTGGTTTGTAGGTGGTATGAGTTCTCTCTATTACTGAGTTCAGAAAGAGAATTGATAATACGATGACAAGAAAATTCACAAGATGAAATCAACCAGATTAACAACTAATGAAAGCATAATTTTGCCTCGACCATTTAAAAACTCTAATGTTCTCAACAGACTGAAGTGTATTGTATTGTCATCTGTAAACTTAAGCACTCACCTTCTAATTGGTTCCAGTATTCTGCCTAGCCACTGAATGATACCGTTATGATGAAGAATCAGTCGTATCCAGAATAGGAAGAAGAGGTCATCCTGCTGTTTTATGAATTTTCCATAATCTATATAAACACGAAATTATTTACTCAATACTAACTGAACTTTATTGTACTTAAGGATCACGGCACCTGATATTATAATAATAATAATAATCGCTTTATTCAAAACAATAATACTTATACAGATGGAATGGATCCGGTAGACCCAGTTAGACGAAATAATATAATTTACAAAATACCTTGCAACGACTGTGAATCGGGTCAAACTACTAGATCTGGGCTAGTCTCATTGTCAGAACATAAGAATTTAGCTAAGACCTGGATGATTGATACCACGAAGATAAGTAAGTTTTTTAAAAACTCAGCTATAGCACTGCATACATTAAAACACAATAGGGTGGGTGGGAGAGGGTTAAAATTCTAAAAAGTCATACAGCTAGGTGGGCGAGGAGATCGATTACTGAATCCAAGTTCATCGAGTAAACCTACCTACACCCAGCAGGAATGACTCATCACTAATACCAGACATATGGAAGGTATAATTACCAGTTAAATCGGAGAATAATAAATGACGTTAAAATGTATTCAATTCACATTATAACAAGTTATTTATTTTTACTATAAAACTTCTTATTTCCCGTCTTATTGTATTTTATTGATAACACGAATATTATTTCTGAATGCACTTTATCTCATATTGTTTTTATTCAAATGTCTAATCAAATTTCGCTCATTTATATAAACGAATCAAGTTGTGTGAGTACCTTAATACGATTATGAGCAGCAGTAAATTGTGCTCGAAACGTAGTCATCAGCAAATATTTCTGTATAACACTGATTTTATCAAAATAAAATTTTATCCATAATGGAGATAAACTCTACCATAGTGCCCAAGTTTTATCCTTATATCAAGTACAGACTAGATTTTACATCAAGCTGGGTATGGAGATGCGGCCAAGTACTCGACTTTAGGCTGATAGGTCCGAATCCCGTCCCATCCAATTCAACCTGGATCCTCATAAAAGACTTGGTGCGGCCAACAGAGTGGGTAGACTTCAATTCCCCCTCTCAAAATACTCTTACGTGGCCACACGTCAATATGGCCTCTGCCAGGTAAGTCCTATTCACCGCCTTCACTCGGCGAGGGAGTTCTTCACAAAAACGAACTTCTGACGCTTATACAACGAAAATAATAGTGGGTAAATATCGGTCAACCTAGAGTGAGCTAGTAAACTCTGACTCTAAACCTATGGTGTGTATGGGCTACAGAATCTCCAGATAGGATAGAATAGCGTGTGAACCTGTTTTGGTCACCACACCACCAGGGTAATGTGTACCTCTACTGCCTTGAGGATCTAACTTCAAGTCACCGGTTTCAATGGTGTGGGGGAGGTTGTCCTCCTTGGACAACCACTTACTTTGATTGGGCGTCAAGCAAGTATCCCAGGTCAACTCTCGCAAAATCTATGAGACAGAAATTTGTCTGTATTTTAGTACTGATAATAAATAATGAAGAAGAAAAAGATGCAACAAATTACAGATTAAAAACGAGATTTTTATTTGGTAGTAAACTGAACTCCCTTTTCTTCTTCTTCTCTTTCTGTGTGTTTATGTGTATACATGGAATAACATTATTTAACAAATAAACAACAGGGTTTCAAAATGAGCATAAACAATTTGAGTATCATATGCATATATATATATATATATATATATATATATATATAACTAAAAAATACATTAACTTATAGAATAACGAGAGTAGTAAAGATAATAGTTATAATTTATACACAGCAATAGACAGAAGATTTGAGCAAAAAATAAATCTGAACAGTTTATTGGCAATATAAGAACAGCTGAGATGAGATACAAGTGGCAGAAACCAAAACAAACAAACAAAACAGAAATGGAGTCAACGTGAGATAATAATATTGGTGCATTCAATATAGATGTATATAGATATATACGCAATATCTGTGCAGCCAGTAAAACTTACAACTTTTAGAAATAAAGACGGATAGAAAGGCAGTGTTAGGTGTCTTTAAAGGAAGACAATTATATTCATGGCATTATTTGACAAGAAAGTGTGGCAACACTGTCAACAGTCAGTCAGCCAGCCAGCTAGAAGGTAAACGCGCCCACGCACACACACGACAAAATGGGATTGTCGGAACACAGAAAAGAACCATATTGTATCCTAGTATAAACTTGATGTTATGTTATGGAGTAGACAAAGAGAAAGATAATGGGATAGTAAAAAGAAAAAACGACGCAGTATACAGAAATGATTGCTAAAATAAGAATAACAATAGTAGTAGTAGTGATAGTGACGCCTAGAAGTATTCCATTGTCTTTCCTGTTCATTCATTCATTTATTCACCAGTGAAATTTACATTCAAACAAGACACTAGTTAATCCTTGTTGACAAATTTGTAGATTTTCTTTTCATCATGCTAAAAGATTCTCAGGGAATAAACAAGATGAAATAACAATAAATGCACTTCCTTCTAATGGGATTTTTCCACAAAAAAAACATAAACATTAGTAGTTGTGGTAGCAGTAGGAACCCTTTTTTAAAATCCATAAGAGCAGCAAAAGGAATAAACAAGAGGATTGAACAATTTAAAAAAAAAATATTTTTCTGCAAAAAAAAATACAAACAACACATGAAACACAACAGAAGAGAACTAGAAACGAGTACTACTCAGTGTTGGTTTGTTTGTTTGTTTTTTCTCGGTAATAATTATTGATTAAGTGAGTGCAACGTTTGAAAAACAAACAAACAAACAACCAAGCAGCAGACAATTATTCACTGACAACAGCAGTAGCATTGATAACACCAGTATTATCAGTTCCATTTGTAGTAATCGTAGAATCTGTATCATCCTTAGAGTTGGAAAATTCTAATCGAGGGCGTTTAGGCATTGTTTGACTAGGAGATGATGATAGGCTAACAGGATTTGTTCCACCGTTTGTATCGCCGTTATTAGTAGTAGTAATAATAGTCTTGTTGTCTTCTTCAACAACTTCACAAGATGTTGATGATGATGTTAAACGTTTTCGAGGTGATTTAACTGTCGACAACACTGTGTTATTCTCAACAGCAACAGTAGAGGCATCGGTGGCGGCACCGGCAGCGGCAGAGTTTTTCTCACAATGCTCAACCCATCCAGGTAGATCATCAAAATGAACTATAATACAGGTCATATTATCACAACCAGTTCCATCACCGTCTGTGTTTGGCGCTAAGCAATGATCAAATATCTGTAAGGTAAAGAGCAAATAAATATTTTAATGTGATGATGATAGCATCAAAATTGAATCAGTTCTGAGATGTCGACATAAAATCTACACAATTGGCGTGTTGAAATCCGTTAGATTTGGGGTTTTTTTTCATTTTGGTGACACAATTACAACACTTCAAAATTGTCACACTCTCATATGTAGTACACATACACACAACACTGAGAGAGAAAGATACGACGACATGAGAAAACATGTGAGTTTGATGAATATGAGTGATAACACACAGAGTGAATGCATCTGCACCACCTTGAATTGTAAAACACGATATACTACCGAGACTGGATAACATTGACCCACTCCTAGCTTGAAGATAGGCAAGATTGAAGTGGTTGGTGGAATGTGTTGACCATTTCACTTGTTATTTGAGAAGTTGTATCAAACATTGCCAGCGGACTGATCACCGACGGAACCTCAGTATTTGCCAAATTATGCCATCGCTGGCTTAGTAGACGTGATATCTGGTTGGCTAACGACCACAGGGCGTGTGTACTGCTCAGCAGCACTCCGCTCCGTCCTACTTTATGCCTGTGAGCGAGACATGTCCATTGGAAGTAGAAGATATGAAAAGCCTAGATAGCTGCGCATTCGATCTCCCGTGTTAAGTGGTATAATAGGGTGAGTAATATTGAGTTTAGGCGTCCAGTGAGTACGATGTAAGGAAGGGAAATCAATCGACGAGGTTGTGAAGTTACATCGATTGAGAGAGATGGTTCGGACATGTGTTACGCATGCTCAGTCATCACCTTCCTCAACGGGAATGTTAGCTGACACAGGTTGGAAAAGAGACAGCACACGATGGTCAAACCAAAACATTTATGTTGATCAGCACATGACCTCATTAGTCAATAGAATACACAATAGTTAGTTTAAGCCACATAGGGAGGTGTAGACTGCTTGCCTGGTTGGGGTATTCAGGATTCTAAGGATCAATGGTTGGAGACAACTGGTGATATGGCTCAAAATCTTCGTTCTCAATGGTGCAGATGCATTCACTCGTTTTGATAGGTCATATCTAATAAAACTCTATTGTTCTTCCATATTATTATTCTTTTTTCCTCACTCACGATTGTGTTTATTCTCTCTCTGTTTAGTCTCTTCCCTTGCTTTGTGTGCTACTAGGATGGAGTGTGGTAACTCGAACAGCTGCTCATCTGTGCAAAGTTCTATTTTGGAACGATTCAGTAAGTAAGATAAAGATTTCGAGCCAAGTCATCAACAGTCTCTTGGAATCCCGATGGCCATAATCACGTGGCGATCTACATCTCCTAACGTCACTGGTTCAAATCAACGGTTACTCATTCATTTATTTAGAACACAAAATCTGGTGCAATATAGGTACCCAAAAAGGTGCGTCACACAATAATAACAAAACGACAATATAAAAAGAAAGTAGGAGGAGAAAAAATAAGGTACGTCATTCAGAAAGGAAGCAGGAAACTGCAGCATTTTCGTCATTGATTGTGATTCTCGGCCATATCTGATAACATTTAGAGGGAATCGTGATGTACCGACCGATGCTAACCTATCACACAAATACCCTTTATCCCAAGACACCACATCATAGGCTGATCACCACCTATCAGCTTTTTCCAGCCAATTCCTGGGCTGGAGAACAGAGACCGGTACAGAAGCTTCTGGGATGACATTCGTAGCACATGTCCAAACCACCGAAGCCGGTATTTCCAGATGACGAAGCTCAATGAATGGTGACCTCCATTGTGTCCAAACGCATGATGCCGAACACCTCAGAATTACTCACATAAGCAATTCTCGGCAACAGTGACCGGGTTTCGAAGGTGTAGAGCAAGACTACGCGCACCGAAGCATTGTGAAGCCGACCCTTAACAGCCAGGCTAACATCACAACGGCACCAGAGGTGGCTTAAATTGTCACCTCAGTTTTTATTAGACGGTTAGAAATCTCGTCCGTCACACTTCCGCCAGCACTCACACGACTACTCAGATATACGAATTTACCAACAACTTCAAGCGGTTCACTTGCAAGGGTAAGTGCAAGTACAGGCTCCCGTCAATTCTATAACAGTACTTTGTACTGAAACGGAACAAAGTAAATACCATACTTACAGACACTAATTGCCAACTGACTAAGTGTGATTTGGTCAGCCTGAATGCTATCGCACAGTCAACGATATCGACTGCATACCATACGTCGAAAAGTTTTTCTCCGGGAAGCAGATCTACATCACCACCTACACCCTTCAGAGCTAACTCCAGAATGTCATTAGTGGCAAAGTTAAAGAGATCGGGCAACCCTTTCAGGTAACCCTACTGCTGGTTTGCAACAGTGATGACAGCTGGTTGTATGCCTGCACTCTACCTCAGGTGTTCCTGTATATAGGGTTTTCAGGGTGTTAACAAACTTCTCAGGTACACCCTTGTCTAACAGACAATTCTAGAGAGCGGTTCTGTCCAGCGAATCGAAAGCAGTCCTAATATCGAAAAACACAATACGAGTGCTCCAACAACTGACACATCCACGGCCTGAACGAAAACCCGGCCTGCTCTTCGCGAAGCAACTTTTAACATATCAAGGAAGGTGATGGTTTGGTATGCATCATACGTACCGTAGCCATCTCAATCGATGCAGCTTCAAAACCTTATCGACTGAATTCCCTTAATCAACTCACTTCAATATTACTCACCATGTTAAACCACCTAACACGGGAGACAGAACAGACACACAACAAATAAACCATGACCACAAGCAACAAAAGGCATTGCGAAATAGTCGCGCTAGGTTGTGAATTGGCAGAAGTTAGAATTCAAAGACCATTGGATCGGGTCCCATTGGCTCAATGGTCTATGAGCTCGCTCACCTTGTAACCAGAAGGTCCTAGATTTGGACTGCGGTGGGTGCGTACTGATGAAGAGTTCCAAACTAGGACAAAACATCTGCCCAGTACTCCCTAGCTGGTTTTCCAGTGGTTCTCTAACTGATGTCAGCTCATGATGAAATCCTCCATGCAATCAAACAAAAAACCCTACAAAATCAATACTTGAAAATAAGTATCATCAATGCGACTAAATATAGTACTTTTTTTAATAAAATAAATATTGTAATTTAGTAGTCTTACCTCATGGCAAATCTTTGACAATTTATCAGCTGAAGTCAATTGTTCAGTGGCATCGCCATTCTCCTCACCAGCATCCTTCGAATGACTTTTCGTATTATTTTTATTGTTTGCCTTAGTAGCAGTAGCAGTAAGAGGATGAGGCGGAGGATGTAAACGATCCTGAATGAATTCTACAACCTCTTGACTAGTCATTGAATTCCATACACCATCACATGCGATCACTAGGAATTCATCAGCTGATGGGATAAGATCAATCTCTGTAACGTCTGGTGATGGAGTGATCATTTGATCAGTCAAGGGAATATTTGGTGTTTGCTGTTAAACAAGAAGAAAAAAAGGCGCGATTATGTGAGGGGAAGAAATTGTGTGGAATATTTTATAGTAATAGGCGTCGGCGGTACAGAGGTAGAATGCTCGCCAACCACGGCCTTATGTGGTTCGGGGTACTATCCCCGGCCACTGAGGCATTCCTTTACCTCGCTAAGCCAGTAAAAGATGACTGGTAAAGAGGGAAGCTTTCACATGACGCTAGCAACCCCATTCCGTACGAGAAAAAAAAACACTAGTGCTATCGAAACTTCAAGCCTCTCTAGCTTGAAGCCCTATGTTCCACACTGGGAACGTAAAGGAATAAAATAATAGTAAAATTGTATAGTAACAGAATGCAAGATCCTACAAGGTTCGCATTATATAAAAAAAAGCCATTTTCAACAGCAAATATGCCATTTGTATTCAAACCTACTGAACTTTAGACTAGCACATGACTATTAGAGTATTAGGTGTGACTGACTGTAGAATTCCTCCTTCAGAGAGATAACAGTGAAACCACCACCAAGCAACAACAGAAGCTAGACGGTGAGAACACGATTCAGCAGTTTTTCAAGAAGTCCTTTTATGAATTCGAATGAAAGGCATACATATGAGTGAGGAGAAGACACACTGGAAAATTTTTACTTCGTCGAGATGATTAACAAGCAAAAACCAACAAGTTGGCAGAAGAGACTGACAGCAAACACAGGACTCCTAGAGAACACATAGAGAAGAGACAGAGGTGATGAAGATACATTAGTCATTATCAACAGAAGAAATCTAAACGACTTCGCTCCTTTCATTGATTCAGGCAGCATCGTCCCAACTTCAGGAGACACAAAGCCAGGATCGGAAAACAAAATATAATATTCAGTAGTTTAAAATGAGTATGGAAATCTATTGAACACTCAGAATAAGGGACAAGATTCGGGTTTCTCAACACAGAGATTTGGCAGGCGCATCATCAACAGAATTTCCAGTGGGCTTTCGTAGACCTTCAACAAATGGATCCACAGCTTCGATATTGAACATCAGATGACAGGTTGGAAAGGATAAGCAACACGCACACGGAACTCTCTAAGGGGCAGCTGCTAACCGCCAGCTAAGAACCTAACACGACGGATAGCCGCTAACTTGACGTAGTGGTCGGGCTTGTATATCGCGATGACCCAACAAACTACACTGGCTGGAATTAATGTTCCTGCAGATCCTACCATGCCAACAAGATTTGTTAGGATAGCGGTTAGACTAAAAGCAGTTAGCGGCATAGTGCAATATTCTTTTTACACTATGTTGAGGGTCTGTGGGCGAAGTTGGACTGCTGGCGAACAGGGATGTAACAGCAGTAAAGTGTTTCTATCAGATGACTAGTATTCCAGCTATGCTGTCTCTCTATGCTGGAGAGAGGGAGTTAGAAAAGGTCGACCCCGAAAATTGTACATCCTGACTTACCCTACGGTGCTCCGTAACCGGCGGTAAATTTAATAATACGGAACCAATCCAAGGAACCAGTTAATACAAGCCGTGTGTGACCGGCCTCAAGCAATTGTCCCCTGGGCACTGTGGTCAGGCAACACTAACTCTTTCTATTTCAAGTACCCGAAGAACCAAGCAACTTCCAAGATGTGGGCAGCCAGGAAGTAATAACCGCCCATACTCTTCCAAAATCATACAAAGCCTTCCGGAGCATCTTTCCTGAAGAATCTATCGCCCAATAAATACGCAAAAGAAAACGTAGATGACTTGGACATAACGCTGAAGTGTTGAGTGGCACCCAGTGAGATCCAAATGAAAAATGACGAGTTGAACGTAGGTCAGAGGGTGAAATAGAGTAGATCGTATGACTAATACTAAACCATAAAATTATGTGCCACACGGAGTTTGTCACTCATACCGATAAACTTTTAGTGTATGTAACGAGCCCCACAAGACGCGGAGAATGAACGTTACTCAACAATCACCTGCAGTATTACCATACAGTTTATCAATGATCCGCAGCGCCTTTTGTATGAAGATGACAGTACTCAACATGGCTGCCTAAAACTAGGTAGGTGGAGCGGGGTACGAAAACACTAACCCATTGGTTTGAAGTCCAGCTCCCCCGGACAAGTCATTCACAATTCCATATGCAGTAAGGCTTAAATCTAGCTGTCAGTGAACTACTACTGTGTTTTTACTTCGTCTCTAAAAACTGCAGATTGTCAGCAACCATAAGAAGTACCTGATAAGATGCAAGAAAGCTGGTAAAAACAAGACAACTAGACAGTGTAATACGTCTTTGGTTATTAAACCTTATATCCCATAGAAAGATGTGAATAGCATTCACTACCAAATATCTTCGTCATGAAACAAAACCAACAAAAGCATATCAATCTATGCCGTTATCAAATGTAACATCTTCACATTTATCACTAAACACTCACCTTGTAACTATGATCACCAAGTGCTCGACTGAGATTCAAACCACCATTTACACGACCATCTCGGGTAACAGTTCCACCAGCTGCAATTATTCGGGCTTTTTCATCTTCATCCTCCGGTTTATGATCAACTGATAAGTCGACAGCAGCACCACCACGACAGAGTACAGCTCGTGAATCTCCAGCATTAGCAACATACAGACGAACAGCTCCTTTAACCGGGACAAGGACTGCAACACATGCAGTAGTACCACTGTCTACACCAGGCTCTGTTTCATCTGCCATTTCTTCTAAAGAACGTGATACAGGTAAGCCCGTAATTTCATCATCTTCAGAGTCTTCGTCATCATCATCATCGTCGTCATCATCGTCATCATCGTCGATCGTCGTCGTCGTCGTCTTCATCATCATCATCGTCATCATCACTCTCTTCAAGCTCAACCTCGGGATCGAAATCTGCGCTGTCATCATCACTTTCATCTTCATCTCCAGATGTGTCAGTTGCAGGTTTACTGTCATCTGTGCTATCTGCAGGTTTTTCTGAAGACGTACTGGTCGAGTCCTTCTTTGCAGCAGCAGCAGGAGTTTTTTTAGAATCAGTATCTTTCTCTTCTTTTTCTTCTTCTTCCTTTCCCTCTGTTCCTTTAGATTGAATGCCATTGTCTAATACACACAAAAAGAGTGATAATGACAATTACGACGGATGAATTCAATAAATAATAACTAAAAGTGCAGATGTAGCTTAGTGGCTGAAGCAGCCAAGGCATTCTACGTTTGAATCTCTCAATTTGGTTAGTATCATCATTAGCACATACACAATAGGTATGACTCATAACCCGGGATTGGGTAGCTAAGTTCTATCCAACCTATAGGATATTCGTAATGCGCTTCTGTTTATTTAGCTACGTTGAGGCAGCATCTGTGGACACATACAAGTCAAAAAAGTATGAAGGTGAGAACACGAGAAGACTTGAGCATTCACAGCCAGAAGTTACACACACACACACATGTCACAAGGACGATTTACTCACACCACCTGACAGCTTAAAAAACAAAAATGACTGGAGTTTATGAGTGTATCCTGTACTTCAAAAACTATGACACATGGAGTGAATGATTTGGTTTTCCGAGCTCAGCCAAACTGTGTAGTACACCAACAATAAGCTCGATTGCAAGTGAGCGAAACCACCGCCCGATGTTTGGATCACTTTGATCCGACTATCAAGCACTCCTGTGTTTGGCATCAGGAAAACATTTCCAACTTTGTTTACCAATAAAAACAATAAATTGCATATACCGTCAAGCCATTTCTCTTGCTTTTTCGATTGTCACTTATAGTACCAAAGAGATTACATATTGTGGTCGGAATATATTTTGGTTTCGAAAGAAGACCGGAGTGATTCCCCCCCCATCAAGTCGATATGAAACTACAGAATCAAATGTTTCAAATCCTAATTTGTGGAGAACATTTATCAGAGACTAAACTAGTTAGCTTTGAAATCAACAATATATCCTCCTAGAAGACAGACGAAGTTGAACAGTTATACATGAAGCCGCAAAAATCTTATTCCAAAATTCAAAATATAACTTAACCAATAATAATAATAATAACGATTAGAGATTAATAACACTCACCAGAACTTTCTTTAGTGGTCCTAAAGAAACATAAGGAGGAAAAAATAAGAAAAAGCAACATTAACTACTTATTTTCTTTTAAGTAGGCAAAAAACCACAACTAAGAACAACGAGCACCACAAATAAGCATAAAAAGCTTTATAGATGATACATAAAATAGGGACGACATAATTTTTTCATTACACAGAGTTCCGAGTTAAATAAAGAGGTTCAGTATTTGAATTCTCAGTAGTGGTGGTGTTACTTCTACGTTGAGTTTCTAAACTCACACTCAACCTACCCTCTTTTCTGAGGTGTTAGACTAGCTGAAGTCTAGGAGTTATTTTGTCAGGAATCGAACTCAGACCTCCTGCATGGCTGAAGAGCATTTTATCATTGAACAATTGATGCATGATTTTTGAGTGGGTTATGTAACATTTAAATGAGAACCGAGGTGATTTTCTCAATCAACTGGTCAGGTTAAAAATGTATTTAATGTTTGGCAAATTGTAAACAGCTAACTTTAACTTGCAGTACACTGTTCTGCATTTGCCAATTCATCAGTATGCACTAATTGAATGAAATATACTCACACGCTTTCATACATACCTGCATACATACATACATGCATAATATGAGAAATTTTTTTAATTCTAGGTCGTATAAGAACACATCTATTTACTGAAACCTTGATTGAAGATAATGAAAAGCAGTAATGTACCTTATACGCCAATATTACTGGTTATCGGTAGTGAGTGAGTGAGTGAGTGGGTGAACGCTACACGAATCGATCGATATGACAATACCTATTTTTTCACTGTGTGTACTGAATCCTGATCTAAAATCTCTTTGATATAACAGATATAACATGACGATGGCACTGCTAATTTATCATTGGAGATTTTACGGGATGACACTAATTTGAAATTTTATGTTTGTTATAGGCCATCATCCTCCGACACTCACACACATTTGCATGCAGACACGCACGTACGCACGCATGCACGCATATAAAAATACCGCACAAAGAGTCTTAAACACTTGTAAAGTGAATATCACTCTTATTACTCATCTTGACAGTAATTACTTCACGCCACAGACACATACATATTTAGTAATCAATTATAAGAAAAATCATTTAAACTATAAGCTCTCTGAACATAATAATAAAAACCAAAGGTATGGTAGTAGTGGTAGTGTTTTTATGAGAGAAACCTACTCTGCATCACCAACACCATCACTCCCAGTATTATCAGACACTTGAACAGTGTCACTGGAATCTGTTTCTTTGGATTTTATATTGCCACTTGATGAGCCTCCTGATGAGGCGTCAGTTAGCTTGATCGGACTATGGCTACATTCACCAACTTTCATTTGACGTCGAAAATCCAGTATAGTCTACAATTAAAGGCAATAAGGTAATGAAGAAGTTATTCAGCATTTCGAAACAACAACACACACAATATATAACACAGAAATCCACCATCTCAATATGCTGCATTTTCTGACAGAACAGAAAAGAAGTGAACATCAAAGGAGAACTTATCAAAATAAAGCCGGATATAAGACTAGTAAGGTAAGTTAACTTTGACCACTGATGCTAAAGGGTGGCTGCTTAGCTTGCGTAAGGCGTCCAAGCAGCCTTAGAATAAATTGACTTTCATTCTCTTATTCAGCACGTTGTCTCCCTCTTAACACTGACCTATCCACTGATGTTTATGTACACATGATCAATACGATGAAAGTATCTTGAAGATGACAAAACGGATGTGAGAGTTGAGAAGAGTACCATGATATTTTCTTCAGAGTTAAACAATGCCAAAATATTTCTTGGTTGTAACAAAGCTGAATGCCGCTTTTGGGTCATGAAAAATCGGAAGGTTGGATACTGATAGCCATATCCGTATTCAACAACCAGTTAGAGAATGAAGACTTAATCAATGCCACCCCCCCCCTGCAATCTAAACTGCTTAAATATAATCTGAAATACCACTTGTAGGACATAAATGGGCTACCAATCTTAGAACAACAATATTTATTGGCTACCGTGTTTTAATGTCCCACTGCATTTTCTTAACATATCCAGTGTAATACGAAATGTACCGAAAGACTGTACTCACACTTGACTAACTGAGTTCTCAGCAGAGAACTCTGCATAGAAGTGCAACAACTCAAGTGGACACACTCGATGTAGCACAAAAAGGTAAAGAAAGGAGAAAGAGAATGTAGTCATCAGAAATCTACCGGTAGGAAGAATAAGTAACTGCATCTGCACCATGGAGAAAGATTTTGAGCTACATCATCAAAAGCCTTGAAGGCATTAGTTCTTAGCCTTCTGAGGATGCCAATCACGTAGTCTATATCTTCCTACGTAGTTAACTTAAACTAACTGTTGTGGATTTCATTGACTGATGAAGCCAGCCATGTTCTGGTTTGACCACCACCAGCTAACTCTTTTTCAACCTGACCCTATGTCAGCTAAAATTGCCAGACGAGAAAGACGATGACCAGGAATGCATGCGTAACACATGTCTTAACCATCTCTCCCAGTCGATGTAGCTTCACAGCCTCGTCGATTGATTTCCCCTCCTTACCTAGCACCCGATACCTAACCTCAATATTGTTCACCCCATTATACCACTTAACATGGGAGATAGAACGCAGGCACCATTGATCAAAGATAGCTAGCTAGGCTTTTCATATCTTCCACTCTCAATAGCCAGGTCTCACTCACAACCATAAAGGAGGACGGAGCGGACTGCTGCTGAGCAGTACACACGTACTTTGCTCAACAGCCAGCCGGATATCACGTCTACGCCAGAAACGGCGTAAACTGGCATATACGAAACTAGCCTTATGTATCCGTGCTGAGATTTCGTTAGAGACCAACCCGTTGAGGATGATGCAACTTCCCAAATAAGTGAAATGGTCAACACGCTTCATCAACCACTTCACTCCCTATTTATAAGCTAGGAGTCGATGTAGTCCAGTCCTGTAGCATCGTCTTACATTTGGCGGGATCGAATCGCATGGCAAACATTCACAGATTGCAACTCAAGGTGTTCAGTAGACTCTACATTTTGTCAGCTTCTTCACCTACAAGGACTATATCATCTGCATAGTCTAAATCAACGAGATTATTACCTGGTAACAAGTCAATCCCTGAGTCTCTGAATTTACTTAGGGTTAAGTACACTAGTACATCTATGATGAAATTGAATAGAAATGGGGATAGTGGGCATCCCTGACGGACACCACTAGTTGTCACCACTTCAGATGACAACTCGCCATAAGCTCTCACCTGGCTGAGTGCATGAGTTCGAGTAGAGTACCTTGATCAGTGCAACATGTTTTCTCGGCATTCCCTTAACAGCCAAATGCCGCCTCTAGGTCAAGAAATATAACGATTGTTCGACACCACCGGTAAATATGCCTATGTTCCAGAATCTGTCGAAGGGTGAAGATGTGATCAATACACTCTCTTCCTGGTCTAAAGCCTGCCTGGTTCTCCCATGTTTGTGCCTCCCCAGCACCACTTAGTCTACGCATTATAATTGAGCCTAGGACTTTAGATACTATATTAGTCAAGCTAATCCCCCTGTGATTATCACAGGAAGACTTGTCTCCCTTCTTGTGTTTCAGGAAAATCAATGACTTCCACCAACCCGACAGGAATTCCTCTATGTAACTGGCTAAAACCATACGCCAAGAAACTCATAGGTTGATGATAAATTTTGATTGGTTTGACCACTATCAACTCTTTTCTAAACCAACCCTATACTCACGACTAGGAATCAATTCTATGAATCTATACAATAATGTAAAACTTTCTGTTAATCAACAAACACATTCAATAATATGACGATGTGAAATTGTACTTTTAAAGAAAGAAAAAAAGGAGAAAAAAACAGTTTACATATTTTTACCTTTATACTAGAGGGTAGAGCATCTTCTCCGCCATACTTTTCTAAAACATGCTCCAACGGTTGATTTGCTTCAGCGCGTAAAGCCAACAGTTCTGAATAACTTGCATCTTCTTCTACATCATCGTCATCATTATTATCAACATCAATATCACCACCATCATCATCATCCTCATCATCATCATCGGCCAGAGTCTAATAAAATCTATGAATATAACAACTGTGAATGATACTTACACAATGAATTTTAACATGTGATTCTTTTTCATCCCCACCATCACTATCATCAGCTTTGTCAGCCTCTGATAGTTTACTCAAAGTGGCTTTAGTTTCCGGTGTTACCAGTGTAGCATCAAAATCAAGGAATAATTGTTTCAGTGCTTCTTTCATATCTGTCTTGTTATTATCATTATTATTTTTATAAGCTGGATGTTCCATCAAATATTTAGGCATCTTTTCAGCACAGTATCGTGCGACTTCTGATCCACCATGACCATCGTAAACAGCGAAGAACGATACTCCCCGAGAGACATCAAAATCGGGAATGCAATTATGAGCATCCTAGAAACAAATATAAAGTGGAAGAGCTTCTTCCCATTAGCTGGTAACATAAATTGTTATCAATAAACAACAATCTAAACTGTAATGAAACGAAAAAGGACTTATACAAATCAACCAAATTCAGCATTTCTAGATGGTTATCAAGATCAGATTAACTGTTATGAAGCTTTGAATCCCTGTCTGTCTGTCTGTTTTCAACATAGAACTTTACACCGATGGGCGGCAGTTTAAGTCGCCACTCTCCCTCCTTGTGGCACACAGAGCAAGAGAAGTAAAAAGAAGTGCGAAATAGAGACAGTAGACAGGGATATGAGACAAAAGGAATAGTAATAACGAAGAACCATATAGTTTCATAGGAAATTATAAGTCACAAGCAGTGGATGCATCTGCGCCTGCCATTGAGAACGATTTCGAGCCATAGCACTGATTGTCTCCAGCCATTGCTTTTCACTGTTCCGAGGACCCCAACCAGGAAGTCTACATCTTCCTACGAGATTCAAACCAATTGTTGTGGATTTCATTGACTGGTGCCATGTTTTGGTTTTACCACTGCTGGCAAACTCTTTTTCAACCTGACCCTATGTCAGCTAAAATTGCCAGTCGAGAAAAGCGATGACCAGGAATGCATGCGTAACACAAGTCTTAACCATCTCTCTCAATGGATGTAACTTCACAGCCTCGTCGATTGGTTTCCCCTCCTTACCCAGCATTCGACGCCTAACTTCAGTATTACTTACCCTACTATATCATTTCACATGGAAGATAGAACGCAGGCACCTATGATCAAAGGCAGTTAGGGTATATGAGCCAAGCACTTGCAGATTTCATACACTGTTGCTAGAAACCATCGCTAAATTGTTTTTTTTTCGTCATACCATTGGGCTTTTAAAGCATCCCAAGAAATTCAAATGACTACAACTCAAGCAAAATCGGCAACAGAGAAACAATCAAATCCAACAAAGCCATTGACTCTATAGGCCTAAACAATACAACCATATTCAGGACTAAACTTCTCGTAACAAGTTTAGTGAACAGTTCAGCTGTGTATAATCCACATCAGAACTGGATCTGTTATCAGTAGTGCGCCATCGTAAAAAGCAAATTTGTAGTGGTTGGGAAATATACGAATGTGCTACTAGTGACACTGACAGGCAACTATGAAGGTATTACACTCTACCTAGGCTGCAGGTGCACAACTGGACAAGACAGATAGGCAGACTCCTGAATTCAAGACTGGGATCTGAGACAGAAAGTTCATCTGCCAAACGTGTATATGTGTCAACCACCTCAATACAAACCATATGGTTTTCCAGAAAACATGTTGAAGCTTGACATTACAATAGGCTTCTTGACGATAGTGAGGAATCTATTGAGAAAATTAACTACAAACTGAATCTTCTCATCAATATGAATGTTTTGACATAATACAGATAACGATATTTCCTAACGAAATAAAACTTGTAAGAAGACACTGATTCTTTTCCGCAGTCTCATCAACAGGTGAGTAACCCCGCAAAGTATTAGGCAGTTGGAAAATATTCTACTATACTTAAATTAGACAAACCTTAGTTAGTGAGTACCCCAACAAAAGTGAGAGCACTCGAAAAGTAATTGTTATATGTTTTTTTAATATAGCATCCTCGAAAATGTGAACGGTTTGTCCCATGACAACTAGCAGCAACATACAGGACACATGCTTTGCGGTAGCAGTGTACGAGCAAAAGATATATCAAAGTTTCGACAACCAACTCAATATTCCTATTTAGTTACACTTATATTTACGGAAATGGTCAGAATCCTCAAAACTTGGTATAATGTATCACATTCTTCATTAAAAGATATTCTACGCTAGTGTCATTCAAACAGCTACGTGCACGTAATTACAATTATCATACCTATTGTGCGAAGGCTAATGGTTACTCACTACACGGTGCTCAAATTTCGTAATCACGTTCTGTGCTTATTGAGTGGATTATTCTTTGGGGCACACCCTTTCAAATGTGAACAGCATATCACCATCCTAGAGCATAAACATGGTAACAAACATAGTCCTTCTACCCAAAATCCATATTCATGATATGGTCTTATCAAGGGTGAATGGTTACCTAAGCGACAAAAAAAAACTTTCTTATTCAGTGAGTCCAGTAGCATCAAATGGTTAAATGACTAGGACATATCAGCACAGCTAATCAGAACGAGTCATTGAAATAACTGTCACTACATCAAACTTCACGTGGATGGTATATACCAGAAATGGATACAAAATGTATTATTTTCCCAACGTTGTAGCTATGTAGTGCTTAATGTGGCAACAAAAACTTTAATTGTCACAACGGTAACATTTAAATGACGATAACTTTCACTTCCGTGAGTGGAAAAACGATGATCTCTGTCATTCAGAACTTGAACAATATTTGTAGCTGGGTTACTGATAACGAGATTCCATCCAATACAACATGCAGGAGAATAGTAGACTGGAAGTGTCCTAACATTCAAGTGAGTTATTGGAAACCACCAGCACCAATAAGGGCATATTTAGAAATAACAAGTAAGGAATTTCGGGCCGTTATAAACTAAGGGGTTGTTTGTGGGCAGAATAATGCAGAGTGAAACCCTAAAACTACCCGCAAAAACACTTTTTTCCGAAAATAACTTGAGACTTCGAGTGAACCGAAATGTCCTAATTCCCACGAAACCCCTCAAGTGACGGTAAAAGGAGAAAATGAGTCATTTTCCTGTGGAGTGAAGTTTCCGTGTACAGAATAATCCACCTTAAATCGGGCATGGATGCAATGTGGTTAAAGAATACAACATAGAGAAAGAATGTCTACAGTATACGTGATTTTATAGTCATGTTGAAAGTGAGTCTGTTAAGAGATGAGACATGGCTTCTGACTTGCATACCTATCAGCTTGACGGAAGTGTATGCCTAGGCGTTTCAAAACAGATAATATATTAACGTATACAACTGCAAAGCTTTAGAAGTACGAAACTGAAATCTATTAACAAACCTCGAAAAACCTACCTCTTGGTGCATTCTCCAACCTTGCATAGAGCATGAGCTGTATGATATCCATTTGTTCCCTCCTTTTTCGGTAACTTTCTCCGTATTCGGCTTTGACATGTAGGCGCCCATGCTTATACAAATATCAAAATACACTGAGTGACCTTGGTCAGACTTTAAAAGTACTAGAACACTTTTCAATGTCCAATGAAAATTTGCATTAATCGCTAGGTTCAATGTGTTAAGAATCTATATTAGCCTAAGGAGTCTAAACCCCTTTTTGCTGTTGGTTGGTTTCAACAAGAAAAAACTGACTGACAACGGCACCCAACTTCAAATCCATGGAATCATCTCAGACTACTCTGTTTATATTATTTGCATCGAAAAGCCAGATGATTGCATGTCTCCCGCATTACTGCAATGTTTCCCTAAAATTATAAGGAAGGAATTGCCAACGCTTGAATAAAGTTACTGTCCCAGGTCTTCATGTCATTCCCCATTTGCACCACTTCGCTCTGATGCTACGTGTTGAGACTATTTTCTCCAAAGTGGATTTGGTCAAAGTTTGTCACCAGATACTAGTCGCTTCCGAGGACATTGAGAAAACAGCCATTTTAACACCTTTTGGCTGCACACTCCTTTCAGGACATCATGGACCCAGTCACTCAAGATCTTGATTTCGTGTTCTTTATTTAGATGACGTGTTAATTGCCACGTCGGTAGATGAATATATAGATCACCCCAGCATTCTTTTCAGCTCTTCAAACAAAATGGTGTTGTGATAAATCGAAAAAGGTGCACTTGCAGTATTCCTCCTATACATTTTCAGGGGCATTACATAACGGCAGAGGGCATCCGACCTACGGAGGAAAAGGTAGAGACTCAAAAACTTCTCCCGACCAAACTCATTGAAGATGAAGATGTTTAATTTCTATCATCGTTTGATTCCTTCATGTGCCTCCATCGTAGAGCCTTTAACCGATCTCCTTTAAACTGATCACAAAAATTTCCAATGGTCAGCACAAGCACACGAATCCTTCTGTGATGCCGCAGAAGCTTTGTCCAAAGTCTTCACGTTGTCCTACATCAACTCAAAAGCATCCCCTACCCTATGTTTAGATGCATCGCAGGTGGCAGTAGGAGCAGTCATACAGCAGAAATTAAACAATTATGTCACTCCGCTTGCTTTCTTTCCCAAGAAGTTGGAACCTGCCCAAACACGTTATAGCACCTTCGGCAGAGAACTGTTAGCTGTCCATCTGGCAGTGAAGCATTTCGGTTTCTTTTTATAGTGTCGACATTTCAACACCTTTACTGACCACAAACCCCTTTGCTCTGCCTTTAACACTCCGCTAGATAGACATTCGCTAGGAGAAGTTAGGCGGCTGAATTTCATTTCCAATTTTCCGACCAATATTCAGTATATCGGACAGAACCATCGTCCGTGATATTTCTACAGTTGCTCATCGCCCCTTTGTACCTCAAAGATGTAGGAAAGCCCTATTTGAACATTTGCATTCCCCTTTTCATCCTAAAGTACGTGCTTCGGCCATACTTATCAGCGACGCTTTTGCGTGGTATTCGTAAATGAGCACGTGAATGACCCCAGTGCCAGTGCTTCAAAGTGCAATACACTGTTACAAGTCCAGGGACATTTGATTTACCGGATAAAATATTTCAACATGTTCATAATGACATTGTGGGACCACTAACAACACCAAGAGGATGTGCATTTATTCCTAATCCATTGACAGATTTACTTGCCGGGCTATCTCGTGCCTACTTAAAAACATATCAGCCGAAAATATCGCCTTAGTTTTTCTAGATCTCTGAGCATCAAATTATGGAGTCCCAACTACGATTACATCCAACAAAGAAGCCTAGCTCCAATCGACACCATTTACAGAGTATCCCCGACTTCCTGGAGTGCAATAGACCGCCACAGCTGCATGCCATCCCGCAGCGAATAGTCTTGTCGAAAGATTCCACAGACAACCGAAAGGCTCCCTGATAGCACAGAATGATACATCTAAATGAAGTGAACACTTACCTTTTGTCTTACTCGTCATCCGATCAGCAATCAAAGAAGACTTAGGATGCACATCAGCTCAACTCATTTATTGTAATAACATAACCCGGCGTGAACAACTAGTTCCCTTACATGATTCGGCGGATGTGAATTTTGTTGGCTTCATTGACCGACTAACTAGACAAGTGCTGCAACTTCAAGCGAAAGCACCTTGACAATCTGTCCGATGAGATCAGGGCAGTACCCCTGGAAACTTGCAAGTCTGTCTTTGTTCCAGTCGATTTTGTGAGAAAATAATATATACACAGGTGAATCATTAATATTCAGTATTTATTTCCCACACTAGCATAATCATTGATTTCACGCATCTGCGTGATTATTGATTTAAATTACTGAATTCCCAGGGTTTGTTAATATTTTTAAAATGTGACATTGATTTTTCTAATTGTATAAATACGGAGTTGTTGTTTAACATTTCGACTGTTGTAGAGACAGTAAAAGCTCTCGTATCAACGTCCAGTCTTCTCTTTTCTTTGTCTTGCGTGCCCGGCGGTATTGTTGTTGTTGACGTGCGATTAGGACAGATTAGCCAGCGCATTAGTTAGATTCGCTCGTAGTCTACAAGGTCCTCATATTCACATACATAACAAATTTGGCGACGGGTTTGCTGAAGATGGACTCACTGCGTTTAGAGAAACTAATGGAACAGCAGCTAAAATTGATGGAAATGCTTGCTGGTCTACAAATATCACGCTCTGCTGATTCATCTACAGCCAACGACAGCATTGGTAGCAGCATCGCAGAATTCGTTTATGATCCAGATGTCAACGTTACTTTTGATACCTGGTTTCGCAGATATGAAGACCTATTTCGAGTAGACTTTGCGGATAAAGATGATGCCTGGAAAGTACGGCTTCTACTTCGTAAATTGGGAGCAGAGGAGCTAGATAAATACTGCAACTTAATTCTCCCACAGAAGCCCAGCGAAAGATCATTCGATGAAACTGTCCATACCCTTCGTCATCAGTTTGGTGATCAGAGATCGTTATTCAACATTCGATATCATTGCATGAAACTAGTGTCGAACGAAAATGATGATATCCATACTCAGTTGGGTATAGTCAATCGCACGTGTGAACGTTTTAAATTGAAATCACTCTCAGAAGACCAGTTCAGGGTATTGATTTTCATTTGTGGTTTGCAGTCTCCCAAATTTGCTGATATACGCACACGTCTATTAAATCGCCTGGAACAAGATCCACGAATGACTTTGAAAGACGTTGGTGAAGAATATCAGCGTTTAATCAACATTCATAACGATACCGCCTTGGTGCAGTCTGGTAGCCAAAATGCAGCAGAAGTGCATGCGGTGCATCCAGTACCGTCGACATCAACCGCACCGCTTCATCCTCAGCATAAACCACCATCAGCCTGCTGTCACTGTGGCTCCTGGCATTTTGCAAAATTGTGCCCATTCAAACAGCATAAATGCCATCGATGCCATACTGTTGGTCACAAAGATGGCTACTGCAAACGCAACAACCGACGCAGACCTCATAGTCGACTCAGACGGCGCAACAAGCTCAAGTCTTTGGGTGTTACTGCCGCATATCATATTAGTACTCCAGCACCTCGCAAATATATCGATCTGACGATTAATACACGGCCGGCACGCCTACAAATCGACACAGCATCCGATATTACAATAATATCAAAGAAATTATGGCAGAAGTTGGGATGCCCTGCCATAGAGAAGACAAATCAGATAGCAATTAGCGCATGTGGTGGAAGACTTCGATTGAATGGAGAAATAAAATGCGGCGTTGATTTTCGCGATAGTCATTTCGTCGGCACATGCTACATCAATAATTCAAACCTTGACCTCTTGGGTTTAGACTGGTTCGAGAAGCCGCACCTGTCAGAGATTCCGTTAAGCAGTGTATGCCAAAAGATCGAAAGTATTGAACCCTCAACAAGAAAGCCAGAAATCAGAGACGGATATATTAAACCTAAGCCCATTAGAAAGAATGACGTGATTAATGAAACACCAACTTCGAATCGTCACAATGAGTATGGCTGCGCCAAAAGTGCTTCGATGTCTGGTAGCAACAAGTAGCGACTGTTAGCTCCCGTAAGACGGGCCCTGCTCAAAAACTGAAAGTGATGTCTGTCATGGCAGCGAAAGATCCGCCACCGAGAGCATGGCCCGCGTCAAAACCATGGTCCCGCCTACATGTGGATTTTGCTGGGCCGATAGAAGGTATATACTACTTGGTGCTTGTGGGCTCTTACTCAAAATGGCCGGAGGTAGTACAAGTGACACCACCTTCTAGCAGCAGAATAGTATCAGTCCTGGAAAAGATCTTCGCATGCCACGGTATACCAGAAATCATCGTATCTGACAATGGCAGTCAGTTCACCTCACAAGCGTTCCAGGAATTTTGCAAGAGAAACGGTATACAACACGTGCGGACGCCACCTTATCACCCTCAATCCAACGGTCAGGCAGAAAGATTTGTCGACACCTTCAAACGAGCGTTGTTGAAAGCAGGGGGAGGGGCGAAACCGGAAGCAATACAAAACTTTCTTTTTGTATACCGAACTACACCACTGGCAGAACAGAAGAAAAGCCCTGCAGAACTTCTAATGGGTCGAATGCTACGAACTCATCACTACTCCATGTTACCATCTTCGTCACAACAACGAAGAAATAGTCTGAAGTATTACCGCAAGGGTGATGCCGTCTATGTGCGCGATTATCGACCGAGGAACAGAAAATGGGCCGAAGGCTTGATAGAATGTCGACATGGAACTCTAATGTACAAGGTTAAAGTTGGGGATGAATGGTGGATTAGACATAAAAATCAGATACGACGTCGATATACTACATCCCAAGAACCTAAATTGCCACTGGATTTACTACTGGAAACTTTCAAAATACCACCAGTCAAACCAGAAGCAAAACAAGAGATGCTACCCAGCCGACGATCCCAGCGTAAACGAACACAAACAGTTCATTTCCAAATCGACCCCAAGGAAAAAAGATACTAAACTGTTTGCAAGATTCTTTTTAAAAGGGGGAGGTAATATATACACAGGTGAATCATTAATATTCAGTATTTATTTCCCACACTAGCATAATCATTGATTTCACGCATCTGCGTGATTATTGATTTAAATTACTGAATTCCCAGGGTTTGTTAATATTTTTAAAATGTGACATTGATTTTTCTAACTGTATAAATACGGAGTTGTTGTTTAACATTTCGACTGTTGTAGAGACAGTAAAAGCTCTCGTATCAACGTCCAGTCTTCTCTTTTCTTTGTCTTGCGTGCCCGGCGGTATTGTTGTTGTTGACGTGCGATTAGGACAGATTAGCCAGCGCATTAGTTAGATTCGCTCGTAGTCTACAAGGTCCTCATATTCACATACATAACAAATTTGGCGACGGGTTTGCTGAAGATGGACTCACTGCGTTTAGAGAAACTAATGGAACAGCAGCTAAAATTGATCGAAAAGTGCTACACTACTAATTTGGTGTATCTACAGAGGACCTGGCACCTTCAGTGATAACGAGACACAACTTATAAATGTACTGGAGCAAGTATCCACTCTTCCATACGAGCATAAGATCATATGTGGAGACTTCAACCTACCCGAAATCAACTGGGACTTATTAAAAGGGCCAACTAAATACGACAAGCTCTTAGGGACATTGGACATCTTCGGCTGGAAACAAACTGTCACTATCCCTACAAGAGGTGACAATGTACTAGACTTAATATTCTGTCATGATATAAGCCCCCTCTCAATCTTAGTGGGTTCTAAGTTTTCACGTAGTGACCACAAAACAGTAATGTGTGCTCTGCTACTTCCACTGAATAGCAATGCAGCTCATACCTCCACTTCACAACAAGTACTATATAGGAACTATAGTAAGGCAAACTGGACCTTAGTAGAATCAGTGCTAAGATCCTCCGAATGGAGCGAATACTTCACTACTGATGACCTCTCGAGAGCTCTGAGCATCTTCTACCATAACTCGAACACATGCTTAGATGCTGTCATTCCACTGCAAACACTTGAGCTGTCCCCACATAGGAAGTCATTCATAAAACCAAAGGATCGTATGAAACTGAAGAAACTCTCAACAAGTTACTTCAAACACCACGACTTTGGCACACTAGGTTTAATACTTAACACCCTTAGTTCCATCTCACAAGCTCGAAATTTCCGTATGAGAAACGAAGAACGCATCGCAGTAGCCAGTCCTGCTAGAGTGTATGCACTCACGGAAATCTTAAAGAAGCGAATGAATCGCAAAATTCACAGCATTTCCCTCCTCATAGACAAAGGTAGGCTATGTACTAATTCCGCAGACATGTGTGAATTATTCAACTCAACTTTTGCAGGTAACTACCTTAAGCCCACAGTCCAGTTACTCAATATAGACCCTGCTACTAATGTGGCACAAACCCCATCTCCACACACACCAAACTTAATTAGCACTATTGAATTTAACTATACTAACATTAAACAAACTATAAGAACCCTAAAATGCTCAAAAGGTTTCGGTACTGACGGCATATCATCCTATTTTTATAAATATGGTGGCCCTGACATTCCCTTACTCCTGCTTAAAATATTCACAATGTCCTTAGAAACCCAAACTTACCCTGATGTATGGAAAACAACGTTTATTATGCCTAAACACAAATCTGGCTCGAAAACAGACGTCAGTAACTACAGGCCAATTAATATCACACCTATAGCTTCTAGAATTATGGAGAGACTAATAAAAGAAAACCTAATCATGCATATGCTTAGCTGCAACATTATAAGTCCGAACCAACATGGATTCCTAAAATCCAGATCTTGTTTAACATGCCACTTAGACTTCTTTAACTTTGTGACCAGCAGTCGTGACAGACGACAACTAGTACTTGTCACCTACTTTGACATCTCAAAGGCATTTGACCGTGTCGACCATTTACTACTAATGCACAAGCTGAAATCCTTAGGAATACGTGACCCACTATTAGGATGGCTAAAATCATTCCTTAACAATAGGTCCCAAATAGTTAAACTCGGATCTATAACTTCGAAACCTAGCCCAGTCACCTCTGGTGTAGTACAAGGTAGTGTCATTGGACCCCTTCTATTTACCCTATATATTAACGACATATGCGCTTGCTTTTCTCATGGGAAACCATTCATCTTTGCAGATGACCTCAAAGTAGCTTATACATTCCAACCTGATGACCTAGGGTACTTCCAGAATGTTGTACAAAAAGAACTAGATAAAGTGACTGCTTGGTCGTCTTTATGGAACCTCCAATTTAACCTTAAAAAATGTGGCTGGATCTGCTTCGGTGCACCCTCAATCGACATAAAGTTAACGCTTCAATCGGCTAACCTAACCAAACTCCAAAGTGTCGTTGACCTAGGTCTGAGGTACTCGAGTAACCTAACATTCTCTGAGCAAGTGGCATCACAGACTCAAAAGTCGAGGATGCTCTTAGGATGCATACTCAGGAACTTTCACGACAATGAAGCAAAGCTCATTCTGTACAAAACCTGTGTGAGGCCACTACTAGAATACTGTCCATTTATTATTAGCGGCACTCACACACGTGAAAAGCTAAGAATTGAAAGTATCCAACGATATTTTACCTCGAAACTACTAGGCTACGAATGTAAGGAAGACTACATCTCACGTTGCATGATTCTACAACTTGACCCACTCTGGACAAGACGACTAATTATAAACCTAGTATTCTTCTATAAGGTCCTACACAAAATATCATTCTCAGACATTAAGGACATACAATTCGCGCAAGAAGGCTCTTACGATCTGCGTAACCAAAATTGCACAGTGACAATAAAAGCCTTTAAGTCAACACTCCGCGAAAACTTCTTCACAGTCATGTATTCTAAAATATGGAACAATCTGCCCCTAGATATCAGGAACTGCAATACAGTTTTAAGTTTCAAACGCTCTCTGTACACACTATTTCACTCTACCGACTATATAAATAAACTATTTATTCCTAGAACGAATCAACTATTAGTCTACTACAGTACCTAAACGCGCTTAAATACCCTTACTTCCCTAAAGACTATAAATAAACTAGTAGCATAAATGCATAAAAACACTATTTCACTCTACCGACCATATAAATAAACTATTTATTCCTAGAACGAATCAACTATTAGTCTACTACAGTACCTAAACGCGCTTAAATACCCTTACTTCCCTAAAGACTATAAATAAACTAGTAGCATAAATGCATAAAAACACTATTTCACTCTACCGACCATATAAATAAACTATTTATTCCTAGAACGAATCAACTATTAGTCTACTACAGTACCTAAACGCGCTTAAATACCCTTACTTCCCTAAAGACTATAAATAAACTAGTAGCATAAATGCATAAAAAGACATAGTAGAAACAAATTTTTGTTCATCAAATTACAATGTACAGCGAATATAATCAAATCGTTTAGACTCCACCTGGTTTTTCTTTGTCCTCTGGTACATTTCTGTTGTATTTACTTTGTAGTACAAGTTGCATTGATCTACATTCCGACTGAAGCTGAGAAACAATTGAAGTCACTTACTCATATATCCATCCATATATCATCCCTCAAGGTTTGGCTAGTAATGGCTCAGCATCCTTGATGAAATCCACTGTCACCATAACAAGACGCTGTACATCATCTTATACAAGCACTGTCAACGATCTAAAATGGTTTTTATATAGCTTTCTACGCGTTTATCAACTTACTCGTACGGAGCAACCATGCTGTGACAAATAGCGGGCTATGGGTGACTTGAGCGCAGTAAAACAAATCTGCTTGACAATGACCAATATTAATCTGCATTCAGTTGAATTCACATCTGGTATTACTTGCAAAATAATGATGTCAAAATCATAAAAATTAATCAGTCATTTTAAATTAATACACAATTTGAACATAAAACAAGATACGATGCCGCACACAACAAAGTTATGTGGAGGAATTGACTTCAAGCTTTATTTTTTCCCAAGTATTTGTAATTTATCCGACACGTACTTGGGTTTTTTTGTTAATGCGAAGACAATATTTCTATATTTCTTTATGTGCTCCATTGAACGACTAACTATCAGAATGTGCTCACTAACTGATATCAGAGAGAACAGCAACCATGTAATTTCACTATAAATCAAATTCATGTAATTTAAATAATACTTATCCATGCCTGTACAACTGGTGTGTCCTACATTGATAGGAAATATATATTATTATATAGTATATAATATAGAAAACATGGATACAATCATTCCACAGCAAACTCCAGAGCATCCTAGCATAGATAATATTTCAAGTTAGTCATCAGCAGTGGTAAATATCGCAATACAAAAAAGTTGCCATGTCTATAGAGGCGAACGAGGTGCTCCCGTTGACAACACTGAATACGGTTGTAACCTTTTCACGAATCCAAGAAAAAAAGTTCAGCGAAGAGTCTCTTACCAGCGATTTCATTCAAATAGCTGCACAAGCGAAATTATAAAAAAATTTTGTGTGTATATTAGGTTTCCCAGACGACAATAAAAACCACATAGGGTTACTGTGGCTGACATAGAAAAGTTTTGAAAAATTCTAGAATAAACAAATTGCAATTAGGGAGAGGCTTAAGATAAGTAGTTACTGAGTAGGGTTACGTAATGTGAAAGGCACTCAGAAAAATAGGATTTTAATGAAATAGCACGGAGAAACTTGTCCAAAGTAAATTACGTAATAGTTGGAAAGAGTGAATAAAGATTTGATTAAGAAAAAGATGTTACTAAGAAGTCGTACAAAATTCTTCAAAGAAGCCTCATTAACAAATTAGTCGAACTTTGAATTATACCCAAGGTAGAAGGAGGTGGTGGAGAAGTTTCCTCTGTGTACATAAATCAGGGTTTTCCATCCGGATCGACGAGGCCTCGGCAATGCAGAGTATACGGAACCGCACCATTTTCAACAGGCTTCTTATGTCTTTGTAGATGACTGAATGAATTATCCGTACGTATTGAGAGACCAGTGTTGAATATATGCTCAATCATGGCACTCCTTATTGACCGAGTGTTACTCTTCGTAGCCGAGCATGTTAATGTTCCTTGATTCTTTTGGATAAAACACACATCGAACGACAAATATATCTCCCCCCACACGAGCAAGTAAATTGGTAGATACACATGGAAATGGCCAGAAGTGACAGTTAATCTGTAAGGCTGTTGAAGAACAATGGGCGGCATGAGAATACCAAGCATAATGCGGCGGCAGAGAATAGTATTTTCAGAGAGTTAGATATTCTCCTCTTCAAGATGTCAGCCAGGAGGTTAATTTGTGAGCACGTCCACTTATAGCATCTTCTATGAAACAGACGTGGGTTGTTCTTTGTTCATTTTCCGCTTCATGTGTTTATCTTTCAAGCATGACGGACAGTCATTCTCAAGTATTGTCTTCCTCAAAAGAGAGATCTTTTCTCCTACTGATTCACAGCTGCAGATTCTACGGATTCTAGTCGCAAGAGATATTATCAAGTTCCCACTTGCGACTGATGGGTACATAACTGTAAAAGTTAGTCACCTGGCCGTCACACTGATAATAGCTTTGGTAACAACGTATCCCAGGTTGATTCTTGCTCTGATTCTAAAATTTTTATCTCTAGTGTCCTGAGGCATCGACTTGTACGTACTGCTGACCATTACCTACAGTAATTCTATATTTACGTAGTCCGAATAGATGATATTTGTCACTAAAAGAAAACCTTTCGAAATGGTTCTGTAGTCATGATGTATTTGTTCTGATGCGCCTCGAATAAGGTCCAAAAGTCGAATAATTCTTCAGCATCAGCAAAAGCCTCAATTCATCCAGAATGCACGGCCTACACCAATTTGTAAGCAGTTTACAAAAAATAGGACGAACTTGCTACTACGTCCCATCCCAAGCATTGGTCTTACTGTGTCCACACCAACTATCTTATTTTGGAACCCTAAATTTATATTAACAATTCGTACGCTGAACTTCCTCGGTGGATCCCCTATGTTGCCGCAAATCGCACAACCGTACACCAAGTCTTGAACGCCACACGCTGATAAATCCACCAATAACGAGTAACAGTTCGTAGTATTTTACTGATTCCCGCTCTCTCCAAAACGAAGTATATTGTTATGCTAGAATCCATGTATCTCAAACAAATGGTGCCACACATCCTCACAAGTAATCAGTTGTCGGCTGGACTCGCAGATGTCGCCTGTAAAGCAAACGTTGAATGTACTGCGTCTACAGTGCTTGACATATAAGCTCTGTTTCATAGTTCGTTGCTTGGATGTGTCCCTGATACATCTTAACCAAAACATAGCGGCGGATAATCTCCGTATGGTTTGAACGCCCGTCGAGATAAAGCGTCAATATTCTGCATGTCAAATCTAGGGTGGTGAATACATTCAAAGTAATATTCTTCAAGATACCGCTGCCACCTAATCGCCTAGCCTGCTGGGTCCATAACGTTGTGTAACAGCTGGATCGCTCTCTAATCTGTCCTAAGTATAAATATTTTGCACCCTTCATATTGTTTCCTACCGACCCCAACAGGGAATACAGTCGCGCCTATAACTATGTGGCTCGCGTCAATGTCTACAATGAACTCACAAGTTATTTAATATGTATGCGGGAACACTAAATAAGGATCCTAGCATAAGGAATCTTTCAAAAGAATAAAAACGCGGCCACCTTCTTCAGATCGTCCCGAACGAATGTTATGCTTTCAGTCTCCTGGGTTAATGGGTCGCCGATTGCAGAATAGTTTCCTATGAAACAAAGACAATACAACGCTAACCCAAATATATTACTTGACTGACGTAAATATCTAGGTAAAAGCCACTCTTGCAGGTGGCCCACTGTTTGGTCTGCGCTGAATGTGTGTCACAGGAATATTACTCCCTCTCTTTATTCACTAGGCTGTATCTTGAGACCCACCTGCACCGAACTCTCTGAAATTATTGGCAGTCTTTCCATAAGTTCTTCACTTATGTGTTTAAGCACTGCAATGTTATCTGGACTTACCACACGTATATTCGGAACTCGTCCCTTAAGTGGCATGAATATTAAATAGGCCGAAAAAATGGTCTGAAACTTATACAATCCCTAAGGCTTGCTGAAAGGAGTCTTAGGATGCATTACAACGTGACAATATCCGGAGGTCAATTCGATGGTTGAAAACCAAACGGCTCCTGCTAATGCTTCTCATTGTGTTAGTGGTTAGCCACCTTTCCGTGTCAACCCGTTTGACTGCCTGCGATCCACACACACGCGGAGTGATCCCTTTTTCTCCTCAACTAACACTAAGGGAGAAGCACACAATGAGTTCGATAGCGCAATTATATTTTATGAAACATTCCATTCAAAGTGGCGACATCACTAGAATTTGCGGCCAATTATATGATCCACATGGCCAACGGTTTACAAGTTTAAGATACAAAAACTACGTTTCGACTACACGTTATGTTAAAATGAAAATCAAATAGCATGACCTTAAACCCATGTTAAGACCGAATGTTTAGTTTACAGATTAATTGGTTAGCATTAATTCATAACGTCTCCCCTCCTGCCCCAACATTCTACTTAGTGGAAGTTCGTAACTCCATAATATTCAACCAATTTTTAGGAAGATGGGTTGGTTTTGAGCTTAAATAACGATACGCTGTACAAATACTTCCAGTCTATCAAATAGAATAAACCGAAACGGGTGGTGTAGCTGAACTAAGGAACTAGAAGGCTGCCTGAATTCCTGAGTCCTGGTCAACTTCTGAGATCTGTTAAAGCAAAGCCAAACCATTGAGCTCCACTGGACGTGTGGCACACATGTAAATCCACAGAAGTGACACAGCCGTCATCTATATTGAGATAAACGTAGCAATACGAAGAATAGAGTCGACGGCATATAACTATGGACTACGTAAGATTGTTCACTGTGAACTAAGATAAGATGAACAAGATATAAATCTGAATGCAACAAGTCGTCGTTCTAACCGCATGGTAGAAAACCTCCTCATGGAGAAATCAAGCGGTTAGACACAGAAATGTTAGGTTTAGGGATTTCAAATTTCCATCAGACAACTGGAAGGTCCCGCAAATGACAGCGGCAAAGAATACTTCTGGCAAAGTGAAGTTGATCTGACGCCTTGCATCCTTAAGCCAAAGTCATCAGTATGTGCTCATATTTTATGCTACTGGAGAATCAGCCTACAGGGCTCAAATTTCTACGGATAAAGAGAGTGGAAAGTCTTAATAAATGCCATACTCTCTGTAGTTCACCAAATAACTGGACTATAAATACGTAGATCCATTTGGAAACCATGTGGGATCATTTTGGTGCAATAACAGGCCCTGATAATTCAACTCTACATCATCTGGCTCCTCCTTGAGGAACGAAAAATTGCACGAATGGGCCGAGAAATTTGTGGTCCGTTCAGAAGTAAATCAAAATCCAGGAGGCTTAACACTACACCTGGAAGTAAATGACATATATTAGTGCCCTGTTTTAAATATGTTAACTCTCCATTTCACGGAGCAGCGTAGTGGTTAGTGAAGATTTTGGGTCCTTTGCACAGAGAAATCGTGCAACAGAATTATTGATGTCTTCGACTTTATTTCTAAAATATCCAAGACTAATGTAATAATAATAGCTTTATTCCAAACAGTATTTGTGGTACAGGTATGGAATTTTCAGCGTGCATTACAATATTGCATCTAATTACCTCATAAATTTTATAAGATTTTAAAAATAAAAAGCAACAACAACAAAAAGAAAAAAGAAAAATAAAAGAAATAAAAAAGAACAGCATTGCATTCACATATTTAAACAATGCACCACAGGATATGAAATACAAAATTAGTGTGTAATAGAAGATGTGAACAACAATATAATAGTAACAAAGAAAGGAGAACAAAAGCTAATGGGAACTATTTGTTACAGTGCCGCAGTAAGTTGATCGTGTCATACCTAACGGATTTCTCATCACATAACAGCTGTGCCAGATAAGGTATTGTGGAGTTTTGTACTTGGTATTCCTAGCATATAGTCTCGTATAGTTGCTTCTAGTCCTACCAGATGAAATGCAACGAGAGAGCTGCGTATAGAGAGGATGCTCGGGGTCTGACAATATAGTATTCGCTAGTTTCTTACATGCCATTATATGTCTATCCAAAATGGTGTTAACCAGTTGGTTTAACGAAATCCCACTTCCCCTACTAACAGCTTTTAGTGCCCTGCGCAGCAAAGCAAAATCCTTCTTAAGTAGTCCAGGAAAGATTAATGGGGAGCAGTAAAGAGGGATGGTTAGAATACAAGAATTGACAAACTGAGAAAGCAATGCTGCTTGATACCAGAATGCCTTAAGTTCCCAACGTAGAACGTATTTTCCATATTTCTGGTATGAGTGATGAATCATTCCTATTGCATGTGTTGGGTGTAGATTCGATGAACAAGGCTTCAGTAATCAAATCATCAAATCTACACCCAACACATGCAATAGGAATGATTCATCACTCATACCCGAAATATGGGAAATACTACTACCAATCAAATCAAGTGAAAATCAAGTGAAAAACAACGGAACTATATAAATGAATTTGGGAAGCCTTGTGATTACCTTGATATGATTATGATCAATAAATTGTGCTCGAAACGTCATCAATAAACATTACTGTATAACACTGTGAGACTTTATCAAAATAAAATTTACCCATAATGGAACCTCATATAACCAGCCCAGTAACTATCTTAAAGCTATTCCTCTCACACGGGCTGCTATGACGTGATTGTAAGGATGTAGTAGCGAGTGCTATCCATAAAGTAGGATCCAAGCAATGTCCAAACTATATGCCGATTGACAGTACCAGTCTAGGAAGCCAGCTAGTTAGGCTTCTTGAACGAAGTGATCTGCACGATCATGCACATCGAAACGCAATTATCGGAGCAAACACCGTGAAGGGAACAAAACTCGATTTAGTCTAGACGTAGACTGGTAGTCAAAGCTCCCAGCTTCATATCCTTAGGAGCACCATATAAGGCCTGAACTGGGATTGCCAAGAATTTGTTCTTCACCATATACTATTCTGGTGAGGTCTACACCTACGCAGCAGGCCCTCCCTGCTCCCACCTGGAGGAGTTCAAACAATAGTCAAATGACAACTCTTGGCATAACGCATATTGTCATAAGAGGAACGAATTGAAGGACTGAATCTTTTTTTGCTTATCATAACTTAAGCTGAGAATAGATGCAAAGACTGTGTTAAAAGTTTTACGAAATTACTGTGGGCTTAACCTACTTCCGATTTCCCCCTCAACCATATGCTAAAACCTCAGAATAAATTACGGCAGAGTTCAAAAGCCAAATTGAATTATATCTTTATGCACTAACTGGTCAATCTCTTAATTTTAACACTTGGAACTTATTCCTGTAACAAATGGAGTCCGAGCCTTCAACCAACTTATTTAAAAGGAAATAAGTAGACGTATATATTCATTGGAAAATGATTTATATGGGCTGAAGAAATTTTATTCCCAGCATAAAATATGTAACTCAAGGCGCGCTCCTTGAATACGATGTGCATTTTCCTCTCTAACAGGAAATATCCACTTTTGTGAATAATTCGTTTGGGAAACCTGATCTTCCTATCCGGCGAATTTTATTCAACCATTTCTTCTTCACCGAGCCTGTGTTTGGTACTTCCCACTGTCTCGAACTACTGCCTAAGCTTCAGGTGCTACTTCTGTAGCAACATCCCCCTCACTCTTTCAAATATACAGGACTTGTTGGTCTGTTACGTGATTGTTGTGAAGCCGAATAACCCGAAAGTTATGGGTAAAGTCAAAAGCTTTTACTTATATACTTTATCTTTCTGTTCTGTGCTCTCTACTGTCTTTTGCCGTCAGTCTATTGTACAAAACTCCACTGTCTATTATCATTTAATCATTGGTATTATTTTAGGAGTAATATGACTATAGATTCTAACCCCAAGATAAGTAATGGGAGACCATACACCGTAGTCACCAGAGCTTCAGCCAAATTAGGCAAACAGGTGAAGGTGATGGAATCTCGCATACCGGTAAATATTCCCTGCGTGAACAGATTGTCCATGTCGCCGCAGTCCTACAGTAAAACTGTGAAGAGTCAACTAAGCGGATGTGGCTCCCTCCCTGTTAACACGACTAAGTTAATAGAGGCGAGTGGTAAATCTGCACAAAGTGGGAATAGTATGATACCTGTATCCACAGTAGGTCTTGAAAAAAACAGGAAGGCCAATAAGAAACGTTCACGACGTCGCAAGACGACGAAAACGTTCCCCAAGAAGGCAGACGATTGCAAGGTCTGCAATTCTATTGTCGAACAAGTAGACTCTGCTTTCGAATGTAACTTTTGTAAGCAATGGGTACATTGTCGATGTGACACCGGAGTACCAAAGGTATATTACGATTTTATGCGTAAGAATCCATGCCCATGGTTCTGGTACATATGCCCAAGTCGCCGTCCTAATGCAGCCTCGTGTAGTTCCTCGAAAGCTACAGATGGCATAGAGATATCAGGAAAAAACGTGAAACGTTTTACTCCCACCAACTCAGAAATCAGCACAATTGCATGTAAATCGGGGATACCAAAATCCACACCGGTTATACTTGCAATTCCTGCCATAACTGCCCCAGACACAGAGGTTGAAGCACCAAGGGTACCTGTCGCTGGGAAAAGACCCTTACCGTCCACCAGTAAAAGTGGCCACAGCACTGCGACACATAATAATACCCAGTTGCACCAGACGAAACAAAACGGTCCTAAGGGGATGACAAATGTGCGAGGACCGAACCTAAATCCACGGTCAGTCGATCAAACTGCGTTATCCTCTTTAATGTACCAGACTGTAGCAGTAGTCTGCTGGAAAACAGGGCCCTGTTTGATCAGGAACAGTGGTCCAACTTATGTAGCACACTGGGTCTGGACATCCAACCAGTAAAACTGTGCAGATTGTATAAGGGCACTGCTGCTCCTCAAGGCAAACCATCCCCACTGAGGGTAACACTAGGCTCTGCCAAAGATGCCGAAAAAGTTTTATTGACTTCCCAAGTCCTTTCTATAGGGAGGACCTGCAATATACGTGTTAGGCCAGATAGGCCATGGAAGGAAAGACAGATGGCGAGGGAGTCGCCAGAGCTTATTCCTTCTGCCTCCATGGTTGTCCACGGCATTCCCGAACTGGGAACTGGGAACGCTTGTGAGAAGCACTGTCACGATGTACAGCAATGGAGATGGTTGGCATCCCAGATGGGTCTGAGAAGTTCAGGGTCTGTCTCTATTTTTAGACTGCCTCGACCCACTCACCTAATGTCAATTAACACTCCACGTCTGTTAGCTGTTAAGTTCAGCTCCCGAGACCACTTGACTACTGCTCTCCAGAGATGGTACGAGACCAAGGACAAGGTCAGCAGACACATTCGCTGCTGCGAGAGCCGGCCTCGTACCCAAAGGAGAGAACAAAACGTTGTCATAGAACATCCCCAACCCCTAGTCACAATACAGCGGTGCAGCACGGACGATGATAGCCAGTGTCATCCAAGTGCTCCGATTGAATCAGAAGAAAAAAACGCCAACAGGCCGGTTCCCGGGGAATCGGCCAACTAGTTCGTAGGATAACTCCTCAACCGACAGCCCACATCACGTCAACCACCCCTTAATACGGGGACGTGGTGAGACTGACTACCAGTTGCTTGTACAGTAATGTGAGAGGTCTAAGAGGCAAAATAGCTGAACTTAGATACCTACAATCACAGCTGAACTCCAAAATCATAATACTGACGGAAACCTGGCTAACCCCTACGGTGGCAGACAGCGAAGTCAGTATAAATGATATGGTCCTTGTCAGGCGAGATAGGGATCTGAAAGAAGGAGGTGGAGTCGCCATATACGTCGACAAACAGCTCAGATGTGTCCATGCAATCGACCCTCCCCTCATTGAGCTCCCTGACTCCATATGGTGCCCTTTCACCGTTGGGTACTGTAAGTATCTAGTGGGCAGCATTTACAGATCACCTTCATGTGGAGCAGACCACAACCAGGTACTGCTGAATGCAATTTCAGCGACACATGACATGGGTTATGATCAAATTGTCATAGCTGGAGACTTCAATGCCCCATCTCTTAACTTGATGACGGGATGTGCCCAGGACAGATTTGATCGAAATCTGCTGCATACCGTCACGGAGGCCGGATTCACCGAAAATGTCAGAATGGATACTAGATGGGGCCCAGATGGGAAGTCTTCTAGACTGGATTACGTGCTCACTAGTGACCAGCTACTAGTGGAAAACGTTCAGATCACGACTCCCATAGGTAGTAGTGACCACGCGGTCATAACATTCGACATAGTCCTCCGCGAGCGTTTACAGTGGGACAATACACAGCCTTATCTGTGTTATAACAAAGCCAATTACACCGAAATGCGAAGACTTTTGTCTGAAGCAAATTGGCCAAAAAATTGGACAGAGCTTACAGTAGAAGAACACTGGAGAGTGGTAAAGGAGATCATTCACCAGGCGATCTCAGACACTGTTCCTTTGGTCACACCTAAAGCTAGAAAGCAACGTTCATGGCTAAAAAGGGGGACGCAACGCCTTCTACAGGCGAAGCGAAAAGCCTGGTTTGCGTGGCGAGTATCGAAGAGTCAACCCGAACATGAAGTGTACCTCGAACTCAGGAATCGGTGTAACATACGAGTCCGGAGTGATAGAAGGACATTTCAGAGAAACCTCGCCAATAAGCTTCTCGTGAACCCCAAAAGCCTACACAGGTTTATGTCTGAAAGAAAACCGACCAACCAGGGAACTTGCAATCTAGTGGGTTCTGATGGGAAATCTCTTACTAGTCTTGAAATGGCAGAGACATTCAGTCTAGCCTTTCACAGGCAACTGAACAGTAACGAGGATTTTACCTCCACAAAACATCAAGATTACAATGCAAGACCAACGTGCGAAAACCTGCTGGGTACATTTCAAATTACCCCGGCTATGGTACTCGTAAAATTGGGAAAGTTGGCTTCAGGAAAGTCTGCAGGTTGCGATGACATAAGACCATCCGTCCTGAAGCAGTGTTCAGAAAGTCTCTGCCAACCCCTAAGTGATCTGTTTCAACACTCCTTTGATGTAGGGAAACTTCCATGTGAATGGAAACGAGCCATCCTATCCCCTATCTTCAAGGGTGGTGACCGGCAGAACGCGACCAGTTACAGACCAGTTGCGCTACTCCCAGTGATATCGAAGATATTGGAAAGTCTCATTGACGACCACATGAGAAAATACTTCGACGGGACTAACCTACTCCATGAAGCACAGCACGGTTTCAGGAGGGGAAGATCCTGTGTGACGAATCTTCTACTAGCTTGGAACGATTGGACACTATCCTGGGATGTAAAGGTACCAGTCCATGTGATCTTTCTCGACTTTGCGAAAGCATCCGACACAGTGCACCATGGTCTGCTCCTTCACAAAATAAGCAAAGCGGGTGTTTCTGGAGCACTTCTCGCATGGCTGGAAGATTATTTAGGCGAGAGAGAATTCTGCACCAAAGTCAACCGCATCCGATCATCCTGGCACACCTCGGCATCAGGGGTTCCTCAGGGTTCTATCTTAGGGCCGTTGATGTTTTTGATTTTTATCAATGACCTGCCCTGTCAACTGAATTGCTCTGCGCTTCTTTACGCTGACGACGTAAAGATTTGGAGAGCAATAAACTCATCGGAAGACTCCGACAGATTGCAGGCTGACCTGCAAACGCTGGGAGACTGGGCTCTGGCTAACGGAATGCCTTTCAACTTAAAGAAGTGCAAAGTAGTGCAACTTCATTCCGGCAGATCACAGAGTGCAAATTACACCCTTGGTGGCCAGAACTTGAGTTGTGTGCCATCAGAACGCGATCTAGGCCTTACTTTAACAGAAAAGCTAGACATCAGTGTAAATTACACGAGGGACGTCGCCAAAGCTTACGCCACTCTACACTTTATGCATAGGCAGCTGGGAGCTCTTACTCCTGAACTATTCCTAACGTTGTATACGACATACGTGAGGCCACTCCTTGAGGTGCATAATATCATTGCTCCTCCGCTACTCAAAAGGGATGCTAACATTCTAGAGAGTGTCCAGAGACGAGCGACAAAATGGGTGATCGGCCTCCGCAACAAATCATATGAGGAAAGACTGAAGAAATTAAGTCTTTTCACACTTAGTTACCGTAGTCACAGGGGAGACCTCATCACCGTCTATAAGATCTTAAATGACCAGGCCCACCCTAATAGGAGCATCCTGCCATTAAGTGATTATAGGCTTCCACGAGGTAACCCACTAAGGATAGCACACCAGAGACCAAGGACTCGAGTGCGTTCACATTTCTTCTCGCTTCGAGTTTGCCGTCTCTGGAACGCTTTACCGGCGGCCGTAACTACAGCTCCATCTGTGGAGACTTTTAAGCGGAAGCTGGACAATCATGCAGAAATGCATGGTTTGTGTCTCAATGGCTTACCCTCTTAAAATTTGAAACCACATTGTCAATGGATAAGCATACAAGCTAAATCCCCACGACCCGTCTTGTCTTCTCCCACTGTACCGACTACTCTATCTTTTCTTTCTTTCTTTATTATTTCACTTATCTCAACCTATATTATCTACACTACAACCTATTATTATCATTATTATTATTACTCTACTTTTATGATTATACCGAATGACCAACGGGTGTTAGGTCAAACTCCATTCACGGCAGCAACTGAGTCCTAACATACTGCACACTACAGACCACAATCTTGACCAATCCTCGCACCACTCCTCTTGGAGTCTACCAGAGCTAAAGCAGTCGAGTGGCGGGACTTACTACGCATAAGTTCACCGAAGATCTGGAACCTCTACCTTACAATCAAGAAGCGAGCTCAAAGAAATCACTGGTTTATACTAGCTCGTAATCAGGATATTGGATATTGGATATTGCGGCAGTTATAAATGTGTCGGTACTAGTCATTTTTTGTAACAAAAAGAAACTATCAGGGGAACACCTGGGAGTTCATTCCTTCGAGCAAGAGGCACAACTTTTATCAGGAATTGACATAAATGATGACAAATAGACTGTTAGTTTTTGAGGTCTTGACCCGCGTACAATGATTTCTGCCATTGTACGAAGTACACGCTACTGCGGAGCTCGCGTTCTGCTTTCCTCCCTCGTGTGACCGTTACTGACCGTGTTATAGTTTTTATTAATATTTGAAGTGTTCGTGAGTTTGATGTTATCATGCATGTTATAAAGCCAAATTACAGCACCAAAGATCTGTTCAATTTTTTCCCTAATTGTATGTGTGCCTAAATAGCTAAGCAGCGTGTTCGTAAAAACCCGGAATGAAAAGTTATTAGTATCTCATTTCACGACCTTTATTTAACTTACTGATGTCGAAAGCCGAAAAGCTATGATGAGCTTATGGTTAAAGTGAATTAATTATATTATTGGCAAACAGTTATTATTTTTTATGGATACAAAATTATAGCCTTGCAAATTTTAGTTGCATGCTTCACTAATCACGTACAAAGAGGCAACATTTTTAATTAAACAGTTTTTGGTACTGAAATTTGAATAATTCTGAGTCTTAAATTAAATGAAGGATTATTTCTTCGGTTAAGTGTGGTCATGAGGCAAAGAAATTGGCACATCTGTTTAGTAAGTCATGAGTGTGCAAATCATAAGTACTAAAAATGTGGTGAAAGTAATTCATGAAAAATACAGGCAACATCGTATAGGGATAAGAATAAAACTTGTGCACTCTGGCACTGAATGAGTACCTTGATATGATTATGATCAATAAATTGTGCTCGAAACGTTATCAGTAAATATTACTGTTTAACATTGTGTGGTTTTATTAAAACAAGTTTTACTTATAATGGAACATCGTATAGGACTAAAAAACCATTATTATTGTGGTGGAAGTAAACTAAGTATTCAAGTGGTCGCTTACATAGAACGAGACTAGAGAAATCTTGATAATTTACTCTCTTTATGTAGCTTAGCAGAGCCATAGTTCATTCCTATTTTGTTTACACCCTATGCACTGGTTTGTCTCCCCAATCATTCTTGAGACTTACCGGAATGATTCTAACCAATGAAGTAGTTGATGTTCACATAATTACGTACAAGTGTAGCTTCCACTAGAGTGATGGCATTTTGGTTTGTCAGGTTTAAAATTAAACAGCGAGCAAATTTTGTCTGTTTGTCTGCATTTTTGACACGACTTGCCGTTGTTGTTTTGTAATCACAGTATCTGAAATCACGTGATGATTTTGTTTTATTTCAGCGTATTGGGTGGGTATGTATAAAAAAGACCAGAATAATCGATTTCAAGCTTATGTTAAAAATTGACTGAACTATGCCAGTCAAAATGCCGATGACAGTAACCTGCTAACTCATTTTGCTCCATTGTTCACTATAACTTAATTTTTGTTATTATACTACATAATTTCAATGTAGATTTTGTCACAGACCAACGTGATTTAGAGACCATTGAGCACTGAGCTGTTTCGTTCTAGTTTGTGATTGTTGACAGTGCTAACCCATGATCCCACAAGGGATCGAGTCCTGGGCCTTCAGGTTGCCGTTTAGCTCGTTGGCAATTTAGCCACTCACTTGTGCCGGAATCCAGTAACTCGTGTACTCTAACTTCTGTCAATTTGTTATGCAGCACTGCCCTCAACTAATACCTTTGATAAACATTCACTACACCTTGACATTGTAAACCTAACTCTGGCCATGACTTCTCAGTGTACAGCTTGAGGGAACATACATTCAGTAGCTGCCAATAATATGGAGGCTATTTAGATTCTGCTTTTTTTTCTCAGGGTAGATTTATACTTCGAAATTTATCCAAATCCACACAAACACCCGTAATCTAATATGCTAGATAAGTCGACATAATAAGTAGGAAAACCTGTGACTCTAAACTATAACAGCCCAGAACGGAACTACTTAATGAACAGATTGATGACCTTGAGCCGCCGGTGAGATGAGTCTGTTGTATTCAGGCGGAATTATGGATGCCGTATACGAATAACGCAGCAAATTCCATGCAAATATTGTATTTAAGTACAGGTTCATTGGAAGGGAGAAAACGTAGCCAACTGTCGTCCCCGGGCTATATTCATTACCTGGTCAGTAGTACGGACGATTTCTTTAATCCTCTCAATGAGACTGACAAAAGTCCCTTTGAAAGTTTCTAAAGTCACATAAAAAAACAGGATGGGAGCGGTGAAGTAGTCAAGAAATACGATGACTTACAGTTACGTCAATGAATTTACTCACAGAAATGGATTTAAGCTAACTATGAGGAATTGGAAGCTTTTACTGGAACATATGCAAGGAAGTTATTCTATGTAACTACTTTTTAATATCGCACTACTCATATATAAACATCTTTTTCAAATCACGCACTTCTGCTTCCGACGCGTCTAAGTGATCGATAGAGATTTGTCGAAGTCTTTGTTAGGCAGTTCGTTTTGGATTGCTATAGTTTCGAGTCACTGGAAAACCTATATTTAAATTGTTTTTAGCATTTATTTACTAGATTTATCCTATAATTCTCAAGTGAACTGGTTGATTCTCAAACAGCTCAAATTCAGTTTATTAGAAGTGTATAACAAAAATCCGATGATAGTAATAAATCCAGTTGGTATTCAAAACTGAACAAGAAAACCGTAATCACACACACACTTTCAAATATGCTTTAAATAATTTTAATAGATGTCATTCAGGCTTTGAGTATTTCAGTGATTGTGTCTAACTGTAGGGAAATCATTTTTCTTCAAGTTTCATAGACAACAAATATCATTGAATACAAAAACTAGTGTCATAGCCCTACACAGATTTTCAAGAATTGGTTTGTAGGCATTTCACTTGTTTTCAAGTTTGACCACGGATCGATATCACTTAGACAAGCAGTGAAAACCAGGGAGTACATTGGGCAGCTGTTTTCTCCTAACGTTTTCGGTACTCATGGGCCATTGAGTCAGATCCGATTGGTTGATTGGTCGGTCTATGCGCTTGCCTTGTAACCGGAAGGTCCCGGGTTCGGACACCACGTACTTGTTTAAAGTGTCTATTTTAACCACTTATCTACTTTTTTTAATTATCACAATATATTCTAACATTAATTACTTTTATTTGCTTTCCTTCTAGTGTTATAGTATACACACTTATTGAAAGGAAAGAAAACAAACAAACCTAATTAGATGTTCAAACCAGTAATTGCTGCTTGAATACCAGAAGCAAACTTTAATTCAAGAGCAAAATTATCATTCGATGTATTTTTAACAGTGATCCTGGAACTTCCCCTATTTTTCTCCTCTGGCGATCTGATTTGCTAAAGTTTTATGGAAAAGTAACACACCAAATCACATTTTCTGTTCTTACTTATTTGTTCTTTCAGAAAGAAAGCTTTTGTTCAGTTAAAAGAGTGAATGGTGAAACAATATGTCGTCTCGACCTCAGTTCGTGAAAAGACCACCTTTAAAAGAATTGAAATCTGAAGAACCGTTAACATCGTTAGTTTTTTCTTTTTTTTATTAGAATTTCTAATAAATCTCTTTTTAAAATATATATATATATATGTATGTATAGAGGATTTAAGTATTATTCTTGTCAAGGGAAACTTACTATCCCAAATGTCTGTCAAGATTTGGCATTTTCAACTGACGATTTAATCGATGAAGGCGAGATTGGTCGAGGTGCTTATGGATTTGTTAATCGTATGTTACATGTACCAACACAGACAGTGATGGCAGTCAAGGTAAGTTGTGAGTGGTGCGCATATTCTTTTTTTAACTCAAAAAATTTTTTCCTTTTTTCTGTTCTGTTTGTATGAAAAGTTGAGAGGAAAATATATTTTTTGTTTTTTCCTTTATTATAATAATATATTGCTGAAATTATAAGGTCGCCTTTTTTTCTGTTCTCTTTAATTGTAAACAACAAAACAGTGTCAATTAAGGAGTATATTGAAAGTGTAATTAACACGAAAATAATCAATTTTGATGTTGAACATTAATCATGAGCATTCATTACTACAACGTATAGATCCATTGTGTTATTCGTGATAATTTATTTTCAAAGTTCCATGTTTTATTTAACTGACGAGGATATCAAAGCAAGGATCGGGAAAGCAAGACAAGCTTTGACTACTCTCAAGTCTGTGTGGATATCAGCAGCACTACTCAGCCTGAAAAAAAAGATCGGGATTTTCAACTCCCATGTGAAGTCAGTGCTACTATGCGGATCAGAGACTTGGTGCCACGCCGCGTCACGAAAGGCACTTCGAACAAACTACACACTTTCATCAACAGCTGTATTCTGTAAATAATACTCAAGATCAGATGGCCGGCCAGGAAAGATGATAATCAACAAGGATCTCTGGCAATGAGCGAACCAACCCAGCAGGAACCGATTGTGTAACAAGCTGTGCAGGAAGAAATGGAGGTGGATTGAATTGGCCATACTCTAAGAAAACAAACCATCAAGTGAGTGGCATCACACGTTAGGCCATCGCTCGAGTGGAACCCGAATGAAATGGGAAGCGGTGAGTTGGTCGCCAGTGGAGGGTGGGATGACATGGAGGAGGTGATGCAAGGAAGAGGAGATAAAAGCATGTGGACAGATATGGAGTCAGGTGATGAGAACATTGGCAGAGAATCGAACGCAATGAAGACGCGCGGCTGAAGCCAATAATATATATAATAATAATAATGTTTTATTTAGATTTAGATTTATGCCTATTATCACACTATATTACACTCATATTTTGGACTGTTATCTATTTACACTCTATTCTTACATGTATGACTTTGATGTCACTGATTTGATGTTATCTGGAAAAAAACATCAATGTTGTCAATACCAATTATTCTTTAACCGCAGAACCTGATAAGGAAAGAGATATATGTGTATTAGATGGTTAGAGGCGATCGACAGGAGGCCTTCAACCTAGGTTTCGTGCTAGTTGACACTCACCAGCCAGCAAGACGTATCTGCAATTCATTTCCCTTCTGAGATTCGAATCCAGGTTACCCAGTGCTGCCTGCAGTCAGAGACGTTACTACTGAGCTATTCGGGCTTGAGATTGACCTCCTGTAGGACTGTATTGGACACTTTGATTAGAAACTAGTGAGTAACTAGTGTAATGTGTCTAGTTCTTTGTTTGGTGCAGACTGAATTCTATCAGTCGGGTTTACAATGTGGTCCGAATAGCTCAGTGGTAATGTCTCTGACTGCAGCACTACGCTGGGTGACGCCGGTTCGAGTCTCAGAAGGAACATAAATTGTAGATACGTTTTATTGACTGGTGATCGCCAACTAGCACGAAACCTAGGACCCGATAAGGCTTCCTGCCGATTGCCTCCAACCATCTAATACCAAAAATTTAAAGTCCACGGTGATAGCAAGCTACCTAAAATGGCGGACACATTGCAGATCTGACTGATAGAATTCAATCTGAACCAAACAGAGGACTAGACACATCACACTAGTTACTAGTGTCCGATCAAAGTATATATATATATATATATATATATATATAGCACGGAAATCTCATCCAGAATTCCTTACTGCATTTTACACAAATACATATGGCAATGAACTTAACTATGATTATGGCATGGCCATTGAAAGTAAGACGTCAAATGGCTAACTGTCTTCCATCATAGGTGTCTATTCGTTTTATCTCCCATGTTAGGTTAGGCGTCGAGTGTTCGCTAAGGAGGGAAAGTCAATCATTGAGGTTGTAAAGCTCTATCGATTGAGATGTCTAGGACCTATGTTACTCATACCCACCCATCACCTACCTCGATAAACAATGTTAGCTGACATCATTTGGACCAGGTTGGAAATGAATTAGCTAGTGGTGGTCAAACCAAAACTTGAAGTCAGTCAGTCCATAAAATCGTTGACAGTTAGTTAAAGCCAGCCATCCAGTCACATAGGGAAGTGCAGACTGCTGTGTCTGGCTGGTGTCCTCGGAGTCGTAATAACTAATGGTTTGAAGAAAGTTGGTGATAATGATATGGCTCGAATCGTTTCCAGTGGCTTGGATTCATTTCCTCTCTACAATTTACCATATCCATTAAACCTTATTGCTTTTTCCCTCACATTTCTGCCGTATTATAGTCCTTTCGAATCTCTTTATTCTCTCTTTTGTCTTCCTTTGTGTACAACATGGGCGGAGTGTTGCAAGTTGAACTGCTTCACTTCTGTGCAAATCAGTCGATGATTACTATTAATTAAACCTTTTGTTTCATGTTTATTTACTAGTGCTTAGATGATGCATTTCTACTTTATTTAAAAAAATTATTTTATTCCTTTACGTTCCCAGTGTGGAACATAGGGCTTCAAGCTAGAGAGGCTTGAAGTTTCGATAGCACTCGTGTTTATTTTTTCGTACGGGATGGGGTTGCTAGCCTCATGTGAAAACTTCCCTCTTTACCAGTCATTTTTTACTGGCTTAGCGAGGTAAAGAAATGCCTCAGTGACTGGGAATCGTACCGCGAACCACATAAGGCGTGGTTGGTGAGCATTCTACCACTGTGCCACCGACGCATTTCTATGCATTATATTACAATTTAAACTCACGGTTTGCTAATTATTTAGAAGTGTACTCCAAACACACTATTAAAAAGAAAGCTGATATGGAATTTCATAGTGAAATTAAATTAGTCATTCTCACGATACTTATAACTTTGAAGGGGACATAGATTACACTTTCGTGACCAACAAAACAGTTTTATTCGATAAAACAAACTGTGACAGAGTGTTGTTTGTCTTTGTGGATGATGTGACAGGGTTTCGAGCACATTTTTTCTATTGCTCAAAAATGTATATTGAAGATATACAATTCAACGGGGAAAATTTTCTTTATCGACGAAATCGTCTTCAAAGGCTGTACAACTGTATATATGTTTACCAAAAAAACGTGTATTACTTTATTACTGAGTAATATGGCAGAGGGGGGGAATGACATACTTGGTATAATTACTCAGAAGTGTGTGTGTTTATGAATTCACTTGTTCCTATGGAGTTAGTTGTATTTGTCGCACAAAGCGCACACTTTCTAAACCCATCCCTGAACATTATCCGACATGTTTAGCAAAAGGACAATGCAAGACAATTACTAGCTCAATTCTTGAGAACTTGGTGATCTCAGGCCACTTAGCTCCACCAGAGTCGTCTTTTAAGATTATCTACATGGTGAAACTGAATGATACGGAGGGTGTGTTAGGTTTCGGCATGTGTTTGGTGGAGGCTCTGGCGATTCGTCAATACACAACTCCGAACTCGCATACCATGAGCCCTAACCTCTTCATTAATCGTTCCTTGCAATTTATTTTATTTTTTAATAGTTAGTTTGCTTTTATTTTTAATAATTAATTCACTATTAGATCACTCTCACATGTTCCTTTTATACATTTTCTCGCCCTCTTTACACTTGTTAAATGGACACTCAATAACAACTTTAACCCTATCGAATTTCTAACCCTTTCATCCTTTTTGCAGTTGAGTATTACGTAATGTGTAACGTTTATTTTTACTTTTGAAGCCACTCCCGAGTAATGATATCGATAATGTCATCTCTACTACTTAATGGACTACTATACATTTTTGGTAAATATAAATACGACTGTACAGCCTCTAAAAGTGATTTCGTTGATGAAGAAAATTTTCTTCACTGAACTGTTGTCTTTTACTTTCTTAATGACTCGATGGGTTTTTTTTTCGGTGTTTATTCAATACAGCTAGAACCCTTTGGTGTATTAGGATGCTTACATAACCTCTACCTTTATAAAGTTCGTTTATGTCTATTAGTAACAGTAGTTTTTCTGTATCTGTGGTATCGATGCTGCCTCGCTCCTATTGCAAATGTAGATCCTATGAACAAGGACTCAGTGATCAACCCAATTGTATTACTGCCTGCATAGGGATTGCTGAAATTTTCTCGTAAAGTTGGTCATCTTTTTGGAGTTAGTTATCCAACACTTAGCTAAATTCGCATGTTTTTTTTAACCTAACTAGCCCCAACCTACTGGTGAGACCCACATAGTTCACCTTATAGTCGTTGGAGTCAAACATACGCCAAATACTTGCAATAAGAGTGATACAACATCAGTACCACATATAGAGGGAATATTATTCAAACGGTAGAAGACTAAAGACTTGGTAAAGGAATGTTTATTAGGAAATTGGTATCTCTATATAAAGCAAAATTATTTACACCTTATCTTCAACGCACCATTTCCACAGATCTTCGTGTTGTGCTACTTCTAGATTTCATGTTGTTTTTCTCTGTGTTCCTTTCACGTCTCTCATGTATCTCCACAACGCTATATCATTTGCCTTCTATGAACTCAAATGTTTCTCCCTGCTATTAGACGTTTTTATGCCGATGAGCGTCTCTCTACATACTACTGATAAATCTTATGAGTAGCATTCGCCACATTATTACCAATAAAATCAATGGTTAAAAAATATAATGGAACTGCAATATAAACAAAATCTGAAAGAGGTGTTATGTCAACACCTTGATACATATATTTATAAGCTATAAATCGTACTCGAAAAGTTGTCATGGGCAAGTAAAATGATACTGTGTAACACAATGTGTTTTATCAAATAATAATTATTTTATTATGAAAGTGTAATTTGTGGCCGGCATTATAAGAGTAGCTAGATAAGGCAATAAGAAGATGTATTTTTGTCTGAATCGTGTGTAATGTATTTGCCCAACAAATTTCTAACAATCTCGTCACACACACGTACCTTTCATAAGAACATATACGAAACCGATAAAGAGTTAAGTTTCATACATTTATTCCCCTTATTGAATTTGAACAAAGAAAGAACTACAGTTTTAGCAGAATAAAGTGGTACCATCTTTTATTTTATCGCCTTCTCGTCAGCTGCTTACAGGGCAAAGATATTGTTAAATATATCTACAAAAACAATTTTAACATACTTGCACATAGTTCATTTTAAACAAAAATCAATCGATCAGTATATTGATACAGTAATTATATATATATATATATATATATATATGTAATATTAAACACTTCCGAACAATAATAATCATACGCAATGGAAACTTTTCAGCATTTCGCATTCAGATAAAAGAGAAATGAAAATATTCAGTTACCAGGGCAAAGAAAGACTGATAACTGTTTCTTTCTGGGCGCACAAATCAGGTTTCAGGCGCTTAATGGAAATGGCTTCAGCAAACTTGGGGAGACTTAAGCTCTTTTGCTTATTGATAATTTTGAACGACTTTTCGACGTCCACCTCATGACCCGTGTCAAGGAGATGCCTGGCGATGGCACTGTTTAAAGCATTTGTTCCCTTTAGACATAAGCTTTTTGGTACATGTTCAGAAAATCGTAGATATACCCTTCTTCATTCTGTTCTTCCAATGTAACTGCTCCCGCAGGTACATGTAAATTTGTATATACAGTTGGAGTTAACATGAGAAGGATATCTATTGATTTTTGATTGCATCAAAGAGCAAGTTTTTCGACAGACGGGGACGAGCTTAGCTGCAGGGTAGGCTATGGCTAGTGATGTACTTAGCCTTCTGTTGATCATCGCTGCAATGTTTTCAAGGAGAGTCGTTGCGACGGGAAGCATGCTATACTTGTAAGTCCTCCATATAAACCAATTCTCCTATTTCCAAACTGTCGCATGCCTAGACAGTACTGAAATACTCCGTCCACACGAAATTTCACATGTAAGTTGGTTTGAGCAGTACCAAAGGGCGTGTGTACTTCTCAACAGTTCGCTCCGTTCTCCTTTATGGCTTTGAGACATGGACTGGAAGACATGAAAAGCATGGCTAGCTGTCTTTGATCATAGGTGTTTGCGTTCTATCTCCCGTGTTAAGTCGTGTATTAAGGTAAGCAATATTGAAGTTAGGCGTCGAGTGCTAGGTAAGGAGGGGAAATCAATTGATCGATGAGGTTTGTAAAGTTACATAGATTGAGATAGTTAAGACATGTGTTACGCATACCTAGCCTAGCCATCGCCTTCCTCGACAATGGGCAATGTTAGGGTCAAATTGGAAAAGAGCTAGCCAGTGGTGGTCAAACCAAAACATGGCTTCATCAGTCAATGAAATCCACAACAGTTAGTTTAAGTCACGTAGGAAGGTGTAGACCTCTTGGTTGGAATCCTCAGGACGGTAAGAACCCAAGAAGCAAGCTGGAGACAATTGGTAATATGGCTGGCTCAAAATCGTTCACAATGGCGCAGATGCATCCAACAAAATTATATTGCTCTTGCATATTACTATTCTTTTTGCCTTATATCTCTGTTTTGAATCTCTTTTTACTTTCCTCTTGTTTTGTGTGTGCTAAGTGAAGTATGGCACATCGAACTGCTGCACATTTGTGCAAAGTTCTACATTGAAACCAGTCAGTCAGTCAATTGACCAGACATTTGACTTTAATCAAGTGAATTATTTATAAGCTTGAACTCACATGAAGAATGCGATTCTTCTGTTCAACGTTGCTATAATAGTGCACTCGCAAAATCCTTTGAGTGTCTAAAGTTTTTCTAACTTTGTTGAACTTCCTTTGTAGTACCGCTTATATTCCTTTTTCCCCTTACTCACCACAATACTATTATTGACAGAGCAGATTAATGTTTGTTATTATTATTATTATTATTATTTTTCATTTCTCTGCGTTTTGAGGGGAACGTAGGTCACTTCAAGCTTTCTGCTAAGAAGTTTCAACCACCGATGATGTTGTTTTTTTACGAAGAAGGGACGTGCCAACCTCACTTCCAACCTTTCCTCTTTTTAGAGCTTCCTACCAGTTGAATGAAGTGTAAGAGTGTGCGTCAGCCGGGAATCGAACCCGAACTATGTGCATGATTGGTTAGCTGGTTGATTGATGAACAGTCTGCCTACACCACTGGATAACCACCAACTTATTAATGTTGTTATTATTATTATTTTTAATTTTTATTTCCCCTAGAGAATTCGTTCAACGCTAAATGAACGAGAACAGAAAAATACACTGAAAGATTTAGATGTTGTTATGAATTCAGCAAATTGTCCTAATATTGTCCTATTTTATGGTGCATTATTTAAAGAAGGCGATTGTTGGATTTGTATGGAAATGATGTCCACTTCGTTAGATAAATTTTATAAATTTGTCTATAATCATTTACAATCACGAATTCCTGAAAGTATTCTCGGGAAAATTACTACAGCGGTAAGTTCTACTGTCATATACATGTGTCTTTCTATGTTATGTATATAATTGTATGAGGGAATAAGTGATGCTTTTGTATCTCCGAGATTGTGTAATCATTTCACTGTGATGGTGTAAGCAACATGTAGCGTTTAAGGGATAATGGTACCATCTAGTTGTATCGACTTCTATGTATTTGGAGACTAGTGAGCTTACAGTTCCATACGTATTTCGGCCTTGTTGTGACACTCTTCAGCAGTGTGCATCTACATTGTTAAGCAGATCTTTTTCTACAGTTAGTTTGTAGGGATTTTATTTCTTCTAAGTTTGACCATGGATTTATACCAGTTAGAGAACAATTGGAAACCAGCTGTGAGTACTGGACAGCTGTTTCGTCCTAGTTTGGGACTCATCGGAAGTATCCACCCACCATAGGGTTTCGAACCCATGGTCTTCTGGTTATAGGGGAAGCTTAGAGACCATTCAACCTTTGTGACCTGACTCTATAGCCAGCCCATGAATTCTAATTCCTACCGATTCGTGATTTTAATGCGACCACTAGCCAGTGTCAAATCAGATCCCTGCAGACTAACTCTTGTAAATTAATGTGATGCTCACTAGTGACCAGTTACAGGACGAAGTTACCTGGAGTCCTAGTGAGTTGTGGTTAGTAGGGTCCAGCTGGTTGGGTGGGGGAGTGAGGAGGACTACTAGGTGGTGTGACATTGGCTGGTGGGTGGTCTCTCTAAAATCACGAATGGATAGAAGTTAAAATTCATAAGCTGGTCATTGAGTCGGGTCCCAATGGTTGAATGGTCTATGAGCTTCTCTTGTAACCAGAAGATCATGGGTTCGAAACCCTATGGTGGTTGGGTATTGCCGGTGAGTAGTCTCCCACTAGTATGGAATAGTTGTCCAGTACGCCCATCTGGTTTTCAGTGCTTCTCCGATTGATGTATCAATTCCTGATCAAAATTGTAATAAATAGATTTTTGTTTCGTTAGGTATCTGAACACACATTTAAGCGAACAATATTGTTTTCAATTAGATTTGATCAGACTTAATTCTAAAGGAATTTGAATATTATTCAGGATTCCTTGACACAGATAGACTATCCAATTAGTTTCATAAAGAAACATATGAACACATTGGAGAGAAAACCTGAGACTATGACTGCACGTAAAAAACCTCTATTTATTGAATTACAATTTAATGGTGACTTGTCAAATGAGATTTTATTCCAGAGACTTTCCAGGAGTACACAAAAGAACGTTTTACGCAGAGAACCTATGTTTATCATTCTCTAGCCCACGAAGGATAAGCTAGATAGTTTTGTCACATCTATGTGCATTTATCAATTCAACTGCACCTGCGGTGACAGTTGTGTCTGGCGTACTACTAAACAGCGTAGCCAACATGTTACCGAACATCTCCCATTGTGGTTTGGCGAAGGACAGACAAACACAATACGTAGCTCCATTTTGTCACATTTTATTGATAGTGGTTATGCAGTGGAGAAGACGAGAGCATTCAAGGTAATACATTGTATCTCACCGAATCTTTCCAATAGACTTCGTAGTCGCCTACTGCACACAGCTGAGGCGATAGCCATTCGAAATATTAAAACTAAACTATGCATTCAGAAAAAGTTCGTATATTTATTATCCCTCCCTTGTTGGTCTATTAAGACACAACCAACTGATGACTTCACCACCCCCTACTTATATTTTCAACCCCTCTCTTATCATCCCTTAATCTTATGACATCTTCATTAAAACATAGTTTATTTACTTCCCTTTCAGTCTACCATTACGTAATCGGTTCATTTGTTTTTCGTAACCTTTATCGACCACTTCTACCTGAACACATTTGTTTGTTTAAACGTGCTGTTTTTCGTTCTTGTTATCACAGATCGCCTCACTTTTTTATCTTTGTTATTGATAAAACCATTATTATTATTATTATTATTATTATTATGACTAATTGCACCATCTTATTATCCTATAGACAGAACACCGTGTTTGGTTTATATTTGAATTGTTATTTAGTAATCTGAATATTTAGGTAATTCAGTAATGAAGCCAAACTCTATATCATTAAACGATTCAAGTTGCTATGCCTGCTTTGCATTCACACTGGTTGTTAAATGGCAATTAGTGTTGCTTTCAAGTTTAACAGTGTTTATTATAAGGACTTGTATCAATAAATTCTGCCATTCAAGATTTGTTAAAGCTAGCCAGAATGAGAAAATCAAAACAGATGTTTGTTTTTTTACTCTTAAATCAGTATGAAGACATACTGTGTCGAGGTCTACTGATGAGATTTACCAGTAGTATATAAAGAGACGTTCGTCGGCATAACATACATCAAATAGCAGGGAGATACAGTTGAGTTCAGAGAAGGCAAATGATACAGTTTTGTGAAGATGCATGGGAGACGTGAAAGGAACACAAAGAAGCACAATATGAAGTCCAGAAGTAGGATAACAAAAATGATCTGTGGAAATGGTGCATTGAAGATAAGGTGTACATAATTTCGTTATATAGAAATTTTTCAATTAAATTTTCAAATAAACATTCCCTTACCAGGTCTTCGTCTTCTACCGTTTCAATACAGCCCTTTACCTCAACGAACAATTTGTGCAGTTTCAATATTAATTTCTAGTTTGTCAGTGCTTCTACTACATGGTTCAGAGACTTGTTTATTGTACACATCACCAACAGGCTACTCACTGTGAATTCTTATCAACAACTGCTGCCTTCGTTAAATACTGAAGGCTAGGCGGCTGACTAGGAAGGATAAGTAACCAGGATCTCTGTGTCAGTTTAGCGAAGTAGCCGTTAATATATTGTCCAATCAATATACTGAAGCAAATGGAGGTGAACTAGGATCATACACCTAGGAGACATTCAAGTGACTTTAAACACTAAACTATCAAATGGAGCGCGTCGGTGGAACAGCGGTTAGGACGCTCGGCGACTATGCACATGGTCCGGGGTTCGATCTCCGGCCACTGGACGCAATTCTTTACCTCGCTAAGTCAGTAATATAACTGGCAAAGAGGGGAGGTGGGGCATGAGGCTAGCAAAAAAATAAATACCACTGCTACAGAAACTCAAACCTCTAGCTTGAAGCCTTATGTTCCACTGGGAACGTGAAGGAATACAAAAAAATCATATGGAACCTTACACCTTGTTCATAATTATGTTGACAGTACAACTAAGATTACCAGTAACTAACTTTTTATTATTATATATAGTCTTGACTATGAAATATTCAAGTAACTTAGTTAAAAGATCATGTTAGCTGGCGGTCGTATGTATGTCAAGGGAGACAGCATCTTTGATTAGCTTAACGTCTAGTTAGAACATTCAATTACTCAGAAGAGATTTTTCCTGTACTTGGCCATGAGCCATACTTATTATTCGAAATCTGAACGAGTTAGGTAAAGTGGGATGTTGAATTTGGCGACCTGTCGGCTGAAAGTTGAATTCTTTAACCAATGAGCCATAACTCCACAAGTACAAGTGGTACAGCTCAGAAAACAAACAAAAAGCCATTTAAAACTTCAATGTAGATTTCGTCATCAACCAACACTAGACAGTCATTTCGCCCTAGTTTGTAACTCTTCAGCAATGCGCACCAGGAATCGAACCCTGAACTTTGGGATTACGAGACCCAACTCGTTGACTATCCAACCACTTGGGCAGGAATTCAATGATCTGTGAATTCTATATGTGCCTTATAACCCCTGTGTGTTTAACGACCAAATTTATCCGGTTATCGTCTGAATAGTCGACAAAACTTCACTGAGACACACGCTGTCACGATTATTCTACAATATCTTAGCGGTTCTATCAAACAACAATAGTAACATCAAAACTCAAATTTACGTCAACGGTACCGTGAGGTAGACAGGCAATGTAGGTTTCTAAATACAAGTACTGTTAAGCGAAATTAGCTAACCAAAGTTCAATTGTAAAAAGTACCTTAGAATCGAGAAGAATATTCCCAATGAGGTGGGGTCAATCAAAAGCTCTGTCCACAACAATCAACCACCAATGTTTCCAGGAGGCAGGCAGTCCCTGGTTAGAATGACCTCCATTCACTCAAACAAACTCATATTGTTAAATAACACGTCAATGTACACAAAACCACAAAGAGAAGTATTACAATTAAAGATTCACCAAGGACAAAGACAAATAATAGAAGCCAAAATCAACGTGTCATATGCAGATATGATACACAGTCTAGGTGGAGGAAAAACCTATAATTATTACAAGGTTAGTTAAAACGTCTAAATAGGTATATTATATATTATAAATATATCGTCTAGGAGGATATTTCCAAACATTTTGCCCACTACAACTTGAGCGTCCCGGGTTCGATTCCTGGTAGCATCGTGTGTGCACATGCGCACTACTGTATAGTCTCGAACTAGGACGAAACAGTTATCTAATGCTCCCTGCTGGTATTCAATGAGTGATCTCTAAATGCCTTTGGGTCCTGACGAAATCTACACTGGAATTATTTCAAATCCCTACAGAAAAACCCATATTGCTAAATGTCTCAATTTAAAATTTTTTTTGCAAACAACTAATATCTTGTAATTTTTTACTTCACATTTTTATTCAAAAATTCAGACTGTATCAGCTTTGGATTATTTGAAAACTGCGCTCAAAGTAATTCATCGAGGTGAGTGATTGGTCAGTTTTATGTGTATTGTGTTTTACCTTGTGTCATAATTTATATATAAAGCTTAAAGTTGTCTACTTGTTTTGAATAAACAGGAGGAAAACAAGATCATGAGTGTGATAGGGGTAAAGGAGAATGATGATCAGGAGGGCTTCGTGTGCTTTTAGAAGTGTGTGGGCGGTTGTTACGTCCCGGCTGCCCACAACGTGGAAGTTGGTTGATTCTTCGGGTACCTGAAATAGAAAGAGGGTTGGTGTTGCGTGACCGCACAGACCATGGGACAACTGCTTGAAGCCAACCGATCACACACCGCTTGTCGGAACTAGCTTTTTGGTTTGGTCCTGTATTAGTAACTTACCGTAGGCTACAGACCACCGTAGGTGGGGTAAGTCGGTATGTACTATTTTTGGAGTCGACCTTTTTTAACCCCCTCTCTCCAGAGTGGACAGACAGCATACCTGTCATGCTAGTCGTCCGAAGGAAACACCTCAATGCTGTTACATCCCTGTTCCCCAGCATAGTGTAATGCCGGTAACTGCTTTTATTCTAATCGCTATCCTAACAAATCTTGGCGTGGTAAGACCTGCAGGAACAATAGTTCCAGCCAGTGTAGGTTGTTGGTTCATTGCGATATGCAAGCCCGACCACCCCCGTAAAGGTAGCAGCTATCGGTTGGGTTTTCAACAAACACTTTAACCACTCATAGGTATTTACATAATTTCAATAATTTAATAAGTCCAATTGTAACATTAGGAACACAATATTTGGCGAAGAGACTATTTTCAACGAATTAATTATCAAGTTTAACAATCGTATATATATATATATATAGGCTATTTTTAAGAAATTATATCCGATGAGGGAATTGAGTCAAGGGTGTGAATACATGAAATAATAATAATACTAGTAGTAGTGTGGTGAGAGCTGTCTACTAGCCAAATTGGTAGACAGTAATTTACGTCAATATTTACGTTCCCAAGATTTGTCGTGAGAAACAACCAATCGGAAGACTGTGTTTGTTTGTTTACATAACCATAGTAATGTACATGAAAACATATATAAATATGCGTTGATTTCCTTAATAAATGATCTGTTGCCTGACTCTTGCCTTCTGTCGTTACAGTAGTAGTATGAAATGCAATTAAAACTAAAATGTTTGTGATTATAATCATAGTTGAATATCAAGTGTCGAGTGGCAAACACAATTAACCTCATATATGGAATAATTCATAAGATGGATGTATAGATGTTGGAAACAGGTGTATACTTATAGGGTTGATAGGCTAATATAAAAAGTTACATAATATGGTGTGAAATTTGATAAGATAGAATTCAACATTGTAAAACAATTTTTTGGTGATTTTGAATGACAAGTGGAAAAAGTTCAAAGTGAGAATAGTAATAGTAATAATAATAATATTAATCGTAGTAATGAGAGAAAGGTACATAGATTGACTAAATAAACAAAATAAATGTCTATCCCTCTACGGCCAAGGCAGAAATAGGGATTGTATATACTTCTTTTGTACACAAAAGTCTAGCATAAATGAATGACTGGCCAAGGCCTCCGTTGTCTTTAGAGGAAGTTTAGAACGTAGAAAAAGCGGCAAGTTAGCATGGATTCCATAGATGATGATCTTAAAATCATAGTCAAGGATTGGTAGAGTGACAAGAGTAGGTTAAGTGCTGTAGAATAGAGTTTCTAAAACCCTTCCTTTTTCCCATGCTAACAAATGCTCTTGTTTTCCCAAGCCTTTATCTACTCAGTCTATTTCAGCCAGCGTTTGTTTATAAACTTAAGCCACTTTTCACTATCCTTGTTATTACAAATCGCTCCATTCTCTCATTAATAGAATAATAATAATAGCAGTATTAATGACTAGTTGCACAATTTATGATGAGATCTAATTGAAAACAATATCAGTAGTCGTTAACATGTGCTGTTCTAAACTTTGCACAAATATTTGGCAGCAGAGTCTTGTTTATGCGGTGTAATGAATGCTATTCATAGTATATACTCCGGTATGACTATACAGATGTGTTCACATGATTTCATATAAAATTTCATAGAATTGGGACAAAATCACTCCTACAATATTTATGTTATAGAGTGATGATTAAAACCAAACCGTTAAAAGTGAACTTGGTTTGGACATATATAGATTAAAATTGAAAGTTTATCCTGACCTACCTCTACACATGGCATTGCGATGGGATCGTCACTAGGTAGGTCCATTTGCTAGCTGATTGTTTTGTTGAGAAAGCTTTGACATCTATAGAAGATAAGTAGATGATACTTTCGTTATCTGTGGTAAGAATGTAACTCTTGATGATGTTTTGTCTGCTTTCAACAACTGCCATCCTTCTTTGCAATTCGCCACAAAAAAGGAATCTGAACTAAGCATTCCCCTCCTTGATGTGTGGTCTTAACAGATGCAATGATGGATCACCCAAAAGATACATCTGCCAGAAACGTACATGAAATGAACAGTTGGGTGTCTATCTCCAGGAAAAGGAACCTAATTCATTCGCTATGATTAAGGATAAGAAACATTTGTAGTTCTGATTGCGTTGACTAAGGAACTTGCCTTCCTAAAAGCCACGTTCGCAGAAACACGAAAGATAAACAGTCCGAACTGGTCACCAACTCAGTTCCAAAGAAAACCTTATTCATAAATTTGGAATTCAAAGGTGATCAAACTTCAGATATGTTCAAAAATCGTCAGTAAGATGTTCGTCGCTGCAAAACTACACATGACTTCGCCAGAGGTATTTTGTTCTCCCTCTGTCTAAAAGATAAGTTCCCCCGTTTGACTGCCTCCATGTGTATCCATCAGTTCACTTGCTGTTTTGAAATGAGAAGATAATGCTTCCCACACGAATACGAAAATGTATTCCAGCATGCTTCTGCAAGGCAACCAAGAAGGGTGTGCGAAACTCTATTCTACAACACTTGATCGATTCCTGTCACTCTACCAATCCTTGACCATGATTTTAAGATCATCAACTATCGAATCCATGCTAACTTGCCACGTTTTCTACGTTATATACGTCCTCTAAAGACAACGAAGGTCTTTACCATTCATGAATTTAAGCCAGTGAGATGCCAATTCACGACATAGCGCAACCGCTAGCCAATGTCTTCGGCGAGTATTTGTCCCCACACCAGACCTGCTGCACCCTACCGGTCACGACTTCACACTACGATTAATATTATTATTATTACTATTCTCACTTTGAACTTTTTCCACTTGTCATTCAAAATCCCCAAAAAATTGTTTTACAATGTTGAATTCTATCTTATCAAATTTCACACCATATTATGTAACTTTTTATATTAGCCTATCAACCCTATAAGTATACACCCGTTTCCAACATCTATACATCCATCTTATGAATTATTCCATATATGAGGTTAATTGTTTTGCGGCTCGACACTTGATATTCAACTATGATTATAATCACAAACATTTTAGTTTTAATTGCATTTCATACTATTATTATTATTGTTATTATTATTATTATTATTATTATTATTATTATTATTATTATTATGTATTCACACCCTTGACTCAATTCCCTCATCGGATATAATTTCTTAAAAAATACTGATATATGCATGCTATTGTACAGCTTGGTAATGAATTCGTTGAAAGGAATGTCTTCGCCAAATTATTCTGTTCTCAATTTACATATTTCAGAAATTTGAGCAGCATATCACATTGAATAATGACCTGCAGTTTACTCGGAAAGTAAAGGTGGATAAACTAGATACTAATTCTATGGAACATATGGGTGACGGACGCTTTCGGATGTGTATAGATGGTTTTTACTCCCCGGTTACCTACACATACTGTAGAAGTTGGTTTCCTTTTTTTGTGTGACCTCAAAGTCTAGACCAAGCACTGCTTGAAACCAGTTAAACACGGCTTATTGGAAATGGTTATTTAGAGTTGTATCTGTGTGTAAATCTTACCATTGGCTGTGGACTGCTGCAAGTTAGGTCAGAATGTGTAGTTTTCGGGGTCCGGTTTTTCTAACCCAGCTTACGAGAGCGTTGAGGCAGCACAGCTGCCTTCTTGATTCTCGCATGGAAACAACTTGTTACTGTTACATCTCTGTTCAACAGTTGTGCGTTTTTTTCCTCAGTCTCGTAACATAGCTTGAGTGACCTGTCTCTTAATGTTAAATTTCCTTAGTATAACTACTATCCTTATGACCTTTTGGGATGTTAGATAAGGCCTGAAGGAAAATTCTTTTCAATCAGTGTAGTTCGTAGCAGCTACCATTTGGAGTGGTTCATATTGTATATTTCGTATTAATAAACGTGTAAAACTTGGGCTTTGTGGTAGTAAGTAATTCCATATTGGTTTGTTTATTGGATGTATCACACATTGAAACAGTATTATTTACTGGATGACGTTTCACACAAAATTTATTGTTCATAATTTTAATTTTTTTTTAAATTTTAATTTTTATTATAACCCATTATTTTTGATACAAGTATGGAATTTTCAGTATGTGATATCGTTAGCCCAAATTTATCAGGCCGATCATGGATATCGGGCGTGCGTCGGCCGGGGATCGAACCCCGGACCATGTGCTTGAGTTTTATAGTTTTCTTTGTTCTCTCCTATTTGTCATCGTTAGGGTAATAGAATTTTCCAGATATCTGGGATAGGTGTTGATTCATTCCTAATTCCAAGGGAAAATATACAAACAAACTGAGGGGGTTGTCAAGGGGTCACCAATATCTCCGGTTTTGGCATATCTATTCATGGATAGGTGGGAGAAGTTAGCGATTGAAACGTTGAGCCCCACCCCAAAAGTATGATGGAGGTATGTAGATGACACATTCACTCTACTCAAAACACAGAACACAGTTCAATTCACTTATGAATTGGAAAATCAGGAAGGGCAGCTTCCAATGTTAGATCGTAGCGTAAAAAGGAAAGAAGATGGGGAATTAAACACTAGTGTTTACAGGAAACCCACACATTCAAACAGATATTTGGACTTCCGATCATCCCATCCTATGTCAGTGAAAATAGGATTGGTGATATGTTTAAGTAATAGAGCACAAAAACTAAGTAGTACCAAGGAAAATCTAAGACAGGAAGTGAAGCATATAAGAGAAGTTTCGAAACTTAATAACTGCCCTCATAAATTTAGTCAGAAAGTATGTAGGGAAATGTAAAAATAAAATAAATAATGATAGAAGTGATAGCGATAATAATAATATTAATGACGACATGCATGTCAAATATGCGCAAGAGAACACCAACAATAAGTAATCGAAATCATCAGTAGTAATTCCATACAATTCCATACATTACGCAGAATTCTTAACAAGGCAGGAATAAAAGCGGCATTCAAACCCACAAACTCAATTAAAAACAAGCTTTGTCGGTTAAAGCATTGATCCTATGAAGCCTTTAAAGCAAAGCAATTTAGATTATCTAATACCTTGTGATGATTGTCAGGTCAAATACATAGGTCAAAGTAGTAGAACAGGGGTAGTCAGACTAGCCGAGCATAAAAACCTAGCAAAATCTAAATTAGTTGACCCGAATAAGATAAGAAATCTGGAGAATAGTTCAGCTATACCACTCACTACATGCAATTACACACAACCATACAATAGGCTGGATGGGATAAGTTGACAGTTTTAAAATCTAATGTCACAGGGTGGAGGGAGAGATTGATAACAGAAGCTTTGTTTATCGAATCAACTACAAATACATGTAATAGGAATGATTCAATACCTGTCTAGTCGGATATTTGGATAATTCTACTACCCTAAGACGACAAATAGGAGAGAACAAAGGGAACTATAAAACTCAAGTTTCGAAGTCGTGTGATTATAATTGATGATATGATTATGAACAATAAATTTTGTTCGAAACTGTGTCATCCAGTTAATAATACTGTTTCACTATATGATATATCTAATAAACAAACTAATATGGAATGTATTTCGTATTCATTAGTATATGAAACGTTACAGTCTCATTGTATTATAATTATTATTTTTCCCTTGGGTTCCTAGTGGAACATAGGGCTTCAACTGCACGTCTCCACTTGTTTCTGTCTTCTGCTGTACTTTTCACCTGCATCCATGTTAGTCCATACTGTTTCAGCTCCTCTTCACACGATCTCCTCCATGTCACCCTTGGACGTCCCACTCGCCGCTTCCCTTTGGGGTTCCTCATTCTATTAGGACTGTTTAATACATAGCTACTCATTCATGTTGTTGTTTGAACTCAGTTTTGGCTGGAACAGATCATTCATGTACCTGGTCATAAGGCATAATTATTGTGTGTGTGTGTGTGTGTGTGTGATTGGTGGTGATATTACCCATTCACCTAGGCTGAACTAGATGGACTGGACCTTGAGATCCAAAACCCAGTCGCTGAGTGTCAATAACCGACGACATCTTCTCATTCATTTATTCTTTTAAAACAAATAGTATAAGATGACAAATTATACTTCTGGATCAAATGAATAATTAGAAACTGTTGGTTGGGTATATTATTTTATTCCTCATAGATTTTGTCCTCCAGATCTATTCAGGCCATTTTTTTTACTTTGATTATTGGCTATTGAGTCAATCTTACAGTGCTTATATTTTAAAAAAAACTTTGGTTTGAGAATGGCTGGCTGAGAATGAATTCGAGACCACTTGCGGCTTGGCTAAAGAGCATTCTACTACAACTACGGAAGCAATGGACTCTACGTGTTTGTCTCTTATTAAGACTGGCTTGATGTATAATGATAGGTGGTAGTCAGACATGTCACATGCTTATGGCGAGACTGTGTCAAGGTTGTCTGGATATTTTCGTCCTTGGAGGATCAAGCAAGGTATTCTCCTCAGGGAATATTCTTATTGGTTATCTGCACTCTCGCAACGCCATTGGCTACAAATATATATACGTGTGTACATACTATTATTTTTCTTGGTAGACTGACTTCTTACTCTTTCTCGTTACTTATACGGATAAACATATTTTGTATCTGCCGTCCTTGTATGTTCTGGTTTAAGTAGGGTGGACTGTGGGAAACAGGTAACCGACATATAGTATTCTTAGGGTAGTAAGCCAGTATATCTTACCGACATGACTAGGTTCAGCGTCGGCGGTGTCTCTGTCTTTTTTCAATCTTGAGCTTATTGCGCAATCAAGTTTCTTGTTAGTAATAGATAGTGACTCACTCGTATATCTTGGTTTATATTTCTTAGTTAACGACAAAATGGATTGAACATCATTGAGTGTTAAGTGCCTGTTGACTTCCTCAGCGAAGTTAAACTTTGAAAACCACTTACTACCCAGTGGATTGCGTCCACACCATTGACTTTGAGTGACCCACTGAATTTTATTCACGTCACTTGAAGCTTCTATTTCACTTGATTCGAGTCAAATGTCTTCTGTAATGCAGTTGCGTTCGCTGATGATTCTAATGTTTCTCATGAACATGTTTTGCCAGATCCCATCTATCCTTAACCAAGATTTTGTATATTTGTAATCACTGGGTTTTAAAACAGCCTGTGAGAGGTGTAGCTGCTGAAACTCAAAATAGTCTCGTATCAACAGTTCAGTGGTACCACCATTGCAGGGAGATCGCATTCTGAAAAGTGGAGAGGCTTACTTCCTTATTCGAAAGAGGAGGTGTCGTCGTACGTGTAGGTGAAACTATCTTATTAAGGGAAAAATACAACCGTGTTAAAGGACGAGCAAATAACGTTTGGGTGATTGGTTTATATGATACCTCTCTGCAGAGAAGATTCTTCGAGAGGACATCCGATAGAAATTCAAGTACTTCAATGCATATTATTACTCCACTGGTGAAACAAGGATCCATAATACACACATGATTAGAAAGGTCTAACTCCCTGTCATCCTTTGGATATATTCACCACAGAGTCAACCATTGTAATGATTTTTTAGATCCCATTACAGGGACCCACACCAATTCTATCGATGACTTTTGGGGAAGGTTAAAAAATAGGATTGGAGCCATTCATGGATTACAAAACGATGTTATTTATAGTCATTTGGATGACTATATGTATAGGATGTGGTGTAACTTTTCCATAAATACTCCTATGCTAAACTGGGAGATGTTTTTATCATATGTGCGAGAAACGTATCCCCTGTAACAAATTTTTATAGTTTTTATGCATTTTTTCATAAATATGTGTATTCCATACCCGAAAATACCCCCTTCATTTGATTGGTGTGTTCAAAGGCATTCTTTGATTGTTAGCTAGTGGGGCTTAAAGCTTAACTTTACCAAGTTAAACTATAATAGCTAATGCCTCTCTGAGCGACCAATCAGAATTCAAACTCTAAAAAGTCATGTTATTCAAATGAACTGTCGTCAAGATTTGACAGATATTGTTGGGAAAATGTGCCAACCAGCATCACAAACATGAGACTACACTGTATAATTGTCTCTTATGTCTTCTAAAAATGTCTTCGAGTTATTCTAAGGATAATCCATAGAGAAATCATATCATACCCGATCACGATGTCTTACATCCATGGCGACGTGGTCGGGCTTGAACACCGCAATGACCCAACAAGCTATACTGGCTGGAACTTATGTTCCTGCAGGTCTTACCATGCCAGAAAGGTTGTTTGGATAGCGGTTAGACTAAAAGCAGTTACCCAATCAAATCCTATGACTTCAAACAAATCACAAAATATCATGCCGGATCGGTCGGGGCCCGGATTAACAACGACTGCGCTTTCTGCTGCCGTGTCACAGGGCAGAAGTGATAAATACGCTACTGAGACACACCAAATAAAAAAGAACAAACAAAAACAGGCCGTGTGTGACCGGCCTCAAGCAGTTGTCCCCTGGGCTCTGCGGTCACGCAACCAACTTCCACGGTGTGGGCAGCCGGGAAGTAACAATCGCCCTCACAACCCGAAGAGCACGCGAAACCTCTCTATTCCTCACTCACCTTTGTCTTCATCTTCATCTCTATTATCTTACCTTCCTTCTACTAATGCAACTCCTCTACTTAATGGCCCTTCACTTCCTCTTCACTCTGTGTGCACTGATAACGATGGAAGCCAAAAAGCCACCATCGATAGTCTCCTAAAGCCACGTCACCAATTTCATATAGGGGCATTTAATGTTAGGACACTTTGCCAAATAGGACAACAGGCATCACTAGCCAAGACTCTGGCATCCCGAGCCATTGATGTATGTTGTGTTTCAGAAACACGCATACAGGACCCAAGTGTGGTTATTCACCTAACCCCACCTGGCCAACAGGATGAATCTGCAAAATTCACCTTGAGGGTGTCAGGAGATGAGACGGCTGGCTCACGAGGATTAGCTGGTGTTGGGATAGCTCTGAGTACTAGGGCAGAAAAGACATTGCTTGACTGGATCCCGGTAGATAGCCGAATGTGTGCTGTCCGTCTAAACGGATCAGTGAAAAGGAGAAAGGACTGCACTACTCACCGATGCCTTTTCGTAATCTCCGCCTACGCCCCCACTGACTGCAGTTCGGATGAAACGAAGGATGAGTTCGACCAAAAGCTGTCTAGTTTGCTGCGAAAGGCTAAACGCTCAGATATAGTCGTTTTAGCTGGTGACTTTAATGCTCAAGTGGGGAAATTGTGTCAATCTGAGAAGAATGCCAGTGGCACATACGGAATTCCGTGCCAGCGAACCGACAACGGTGACCGTCTCCTACAGTTCTGTTCAGATAATCACTTGTTTCTTGTAAGCACTAACTTCAAACACAAGGAGAGACACTGTTTGACCTAGCGACCTCCATCATCAAACCAACGCTGGACACAGATAGACCACATAGCAATAAGCTATCGTTGGCGTGGGTCGGTAGGGGATTGTCGCTCCTTCTGGAACACGTGTGTAGATACCGATCACGCACTGGTCCGCGCTCGTGTGTGCTTACGACTGAACGGACGTAGGAAACAGCTGGCGGTAAAACCATCATGTCCCCAGCTCGATCAGGAAAGCCTGGAAGAATATCCAGTCAGCCATAGATACAGCTGTAAAAGCTGTGAATAAGGTAAATCCAAAGGTGAGTAAAAACCATTGGATTTCGACTGCCTCATCCGAACTGATAGATGCTAGAAGACTTATTCCGGCGAGCTCCGAATTCAATGAGGAGCGAAAGCTGCACAAAAGAAAACTTACGAAAAGTCTCCGCAAGGACCGTGAACAGTGGTGGTTGGCAAAGGCGAAAGAGATGGAAAAAGCATCGGCGATAGGCAACACTAGGCAACTCTTTAGACTCATCAGGGAAACGGGTGGGAGAAGGCAAATCATAAGTGAGACTATTTGTGAGAAAAATGGCTCCTTAATTAGCTCTCAGGATAGACGCCTCGAACGCTGGAAAGAACACTTCGAGGAACAGTTTAACTTGCCTACAGCCACACTGAGCCTCCCCGCCATCCAGCACACACCCGAATGGGACATAGACACTGGCCCGCCGTCTGTAAGTGAGGTCACCAAAGCTATCTGTAAATTGAAACGAGGCAAAGCGGCAGGACCCGACGGAATTATTCCGGAGGTGTTTAAATATGGGGGTGACATGCTAGTATATAGTTTAACTAAGGTACTAGGTAACGTCTGGGAATCAGAGACGGTTCCATCAGACTGGGGTAAGTCACTTATTATACCGATTTTCAAGAAGGGAGACAAGTCGTCATGTGATAATCATAGAGGAATCAGCCTGACGAACATAGTCTCTAAAATCCTAGGCTCAGTAATCCTGAACAGACTAAGTCGAACTCGGGAGGAACAAACGAGGGAAAATCAAGCGGGCTTTAGGCCAGGTAGAGGGTGCATAGATCATATCTTCACTCTCCGACAGATCCTAGAACATAGGCACACTTTTAGGCGTTCAACAATTGCCATATTTCTTGACTTGAAGGCGGCCTTCGACTCCGTGGATCGAGAGGTTCTATGGCAATGTTTGACTATGAAGGGAGTGCCAAGAAAGTACATTGCACTAATCAAGGCACTCTACTCAAACTCACGTAGCTGTGTAAGGGCTTATGGGGAATTGTCATCTGAATTGATAACAACCAGTGGTGTCCGTCAGGGATGTCCACTTTCCCCTTTTCTGTTTAACTTCATCATAGATATGCTAATGGAAGTATCCTTAACTGAACTTAACGACTTAGGAATCGACTTGTTACCAGGGAATAGTCTTATAGACTTAGAATACGCAGACGACATAGTCCTGTTAGGGGAGGACGCTGACAAAATGCAGAGTCTTCTGAACACCTTGAGCAGCAATCTTCGTATGTTTGGCATGCGATTCGCCCCTGTGAAATGTAAGATGCTGCTACAGGACTGGACTACGTCAACTCCAAGCTTAGTGATAGGGAGTGAAGTGATAGAACATGTTGACCACTTCACCTATTTAGGAAGTTGTATCAGCACCAACGGATTGATTGGTGACGAAATCACAGCACGGATCCAGAAAGCTAGGGCTGCTTTCGCTAACTTACACCGTCTCTGGCGTAGGCGTGACATCCGACTGTCAACCAAGGGACGTGTATACTGCTCAGCAGTTCGCTCCGTCCTTCTCTATGGCGGTGAGACGTGGCCATTGAGAGCGGAAGACATGAAGAGATTGTCTGTTTTTGACCACAGATGTTTACGATCTCTTTCTCGCGTTAGGTGGTATAATAAGGTAAGTAATGTTGACGTTAGGCGTAGAGTGTTGGGCAAAGAGGGAAAATCACTCGAAGAGGCTATAAAGTTACATAGATTGAGATGGTTAGGCCACGTGCTGCGCATGCCTAACCATCGTCTCCCCCCGACGGGCATTACTAGCTGATATAGGTGCAGGTTGGAAAAGAGTAAGTGGTGGCCAAACAAAAACATGGCATCAGTCCATGAAATCCTTGACAGTTAAACTGAGTCAGGTAGGGAGATGCAGACTTCCGGGTTGGGGCCCTCGGGACTCTAAGAATCAATGGCTGGAGACAATAGGTGACATGGCTCAAAATCGTTGTCAATGGCGCAGATGTATTCAGTCTCTTTAACCTTCATACTCCTTTCTACCATTACTCATTCTGTTTCACTCTTATACTTGTCAAAACTCTATTGATTCTCTTCACTCATTTTCTTGTCTACCTTTGTGTGCTATTTGGAACGTGGCAACTCGAACTGCTGCACTTCGGTGCCAAGTTCTATGTTGAATCCAGACAGACAGACAGAGACTACAGATTATGGTACTTCTGGATCCATTTATATTCCTGACACTGTTCTTTAACCTAACTGGAACTCTAGTCCCACCCTAAACCCTAATCCTAACTTAAGCCCTAAACCTTAACCGTAAAAGCCCTGAACCTACCTGACAGTGTCGATTCGCAGAAAAAAGTACCTAGGGAGTAAATGGCATACTGTACACCCCTACCCCCACCAAATCTATAAATGCAGGCAGAATTTGATTTGGAATGCCATTTCATAGCATTCTCTAAATCAGATTAGCTATTTGAGGTCAACTCCCTACAGACCTTGACTTTAGCTATCGGAGTGTAATCTCGTCGACTTCACATTTTGTTTGAGGATATAAACAGCTCAGCAGCTTAAATCTTGAATGTTCAATATTATGTCAAAGCGTTTCATAAATAAACTTGATGCTTATACATTGTTTGATTTTTCTTACATATATGTATTCATAGATGTGAAACCTTCAAATATTCTTATCGATTGTAATGGCAATGTGAAATTGTGTGATTTTGGTATCTCTGGTCAACTAGTTGATAGTATTGCTCGATCACGTGATGCCGGATGTAAACCGTATATGGCGGTAGGTTGATGGTAGTTGATTTGACTGTCGTTTTTCTGTCTTTATTACTATTATTGAACCGATTCCATAATAATTAACTTTTCGTAAATGTGGAAACTGATCGTCAAGCTATAATTAAGTTGGTGGAATAGTGACGAGCAGTGGAATCCACGATGTGCATTTCGTCCTATTTGAAACTCTTCACCTGAATGTAATTGTAATCAGTTCACAGTGCAAGTGGTACTGTTCCCAATGAAACTCGAACTCAACACAAATCGCTTCAAACGCCAGAACATCATCCACTCCGTTGACGAGATTTGAAGTAATTCATTCATATTTGAGATTTCTGACTGATATATATATATATATGCCTTTGAATTCAATCAGCTGCAAAGAGCATGGAACTTGCGGTGTGGATTCTACTTCTAACCAGCAATAAACACCCAACTTGAAGTTATTGAGATATCCGTTCAACAGACCCATATGCGAATATGGAGCTATCCAGCAATTAAATTCCCTAGTAGTTTCAATGAGTGCTGTTTGTCATAGTCATATCTAGCTGGGGAGCAGATTTTAGAATGAAACATGTGAAATTGCATCAATCATTATTTCATCATTTTATATGTGGCCCCTCCTATTCCACATCAGGATTGCTTCGTCTACACAGGTATCCATGTGGCTGGCGCTCATTCAAGGTGGTGTATTTTGGAGGGCATACATTCAAATCACTCATAAATTGGGTCCATTTATACATACAAAATGAAAACCACAAATATGAAAGAAAATTAACTGACTCATCAATTCATTTATACGATCCAACTAAAATGATACAACAATTGTCCTATCGATCACATTTTTGATACTTTGTGTGTGTGTGTGTGTGCGGCTGAGTAATGCCTACTCACGAAAACCGATTGATGATATAAGACCACAGAACTATTAATCGAAAATGTATATTCCAAACTGGTCTTGGTGACTCTAAACTATTGCACCCCGAGACGAAACTACCTAATGAGCGGATTGGTGACTCTGAGCATTCAGTCAGATGACTCCTACATTGACTTCTGAGCTTTAAGATAGGGATACAGTGAATGGGGTAGAGTGTGTTGACCACTTCACTTCACTTCCAACCTCCTTGATAGCTGTGAGACATGGCCATGTGTTAAGTGTAATAACAAGGTGAGCAATATTGAGGTTAGGCATCGGTCGAGTGCTAGGCAAGGAGGGAGGGGAAATCAATCGACGAGGCTGTGAAGTTACATCGATTGAGATGATCAGGACATGTGTTACGCATGCCTAGCCTAGCCATCGCCTTCCTTGACAATAGGCAATGTTAGCTGACATAGGTTGGATCAGATTGGAAAAGAGTTAGCTAGTAGTGGTTAAACCAAAACACGGCTTTATCACAGTCAATGGAATCCACAACAGTTAGTTTAAGCTAATCACACATGAAGTGTGGACCTCTTGGTTGGGTTCCTTAGAAACGGTAAAAACCAATGAAGGGGCTGGAGATAATTGATGATAAGGCTCAATGCATGTGCATTCACTCTTCATGATTTATAATATCTAGTAAAATTCTATAGTTCTTCCATATTACTATTCTTTTTGTCGCATATTTCTGTTTAGTAAGTCTCTTTTCAAACATCCCTTTACTCTCTATCTCTTGTTTTGTGTGCTACAAAGACGCATGTGTGTGTGTGTGTGTGGCAACTTGAACTGCTGCACATCTGTGCAAAGTAGTTTTACGTTGAAGCCAGGCAATCACAATATGTGATCTGCTCGACACCATAAATGTGATAATCAAAAAAGCAAATATGTTTGTAAATTGTAAATTTGAAACTCTAAAGTGGTAAAATACAAAGTAGTGAAGTATTGTGTGTATTTCAAAGTAATCAAAGCTGTTGCACCGATTCCTCTCATATATATATATATATATATATATATATATGATTACAACAAATAAAGCTAGCAAGTTATAAAAAGTAACCACAACTAATAATCAGTTAGAGTAAAGATTGCACACGTTGAGAGCGAGAGACAATGGAAACAAAATAAAAGGTAAATATAAACCCTAACAGCTTTTATGATTCAAATAAACAAAGCGGTTAATTCAGTTATGCATAGAATCGCTTAACATGCATAGACAAGTGTCTGATTGATTCATTGATTGAATCAAAGTTGCTCAGATGTGTTCTTCATTTGATGCTGTAACACTTCAAACAATCATACAAAAAGGAAAGGACAGGAATGTAATGATGATACAAGGATGATGATGATGATGGAATATGATGAAAGAATAGGCTCGAAGATGTTGCTTTGATCAAATTAACCAAACGCCGGTCAGATCAAAATGTAGAATTACAAAAAACCACACGTTATTAATGTATATACTACTAACTAATAAAATGAGTAGTTGTAAACTGTTCCAGTTGACTAATAATACTTGCTTGTCAGACAGAAATCATCTACACACTGAACGGTTGTTACGTTTGTGTATGTCTGAGATCATCAGTGATGCAATAAGGGACTAAATTAGATATTGAATAAAGCAAGAAAAATACTGTGGTTTGTGCAGAATAATATGGTACGATAATAATAATAATAATAAAAATAATTTGCTTTATTCCAAAACAGTACATGTACGATCATTGTTTATTTCGTTGGCTTCACGTCAGTTACTGCTTACAGCCTAAATAAATTACCAAGTTTATGTACAGAAAAGTTTTAACATACCTGCAAATTTTACATGATGTCAGTTAACGACAGAAAGTTCCGCAGCTAGTGAACAGTGCTCAGAAAATTACGCTTATATAGTTTTCACACAGGCAGTTCAAGTTTGAACAAAGTAAATGTATGCATACAATGGTAAAGGAGTTAAGTGATAAAGACGAGAGATGTGTAAGATGATGAGTAACTAATAAATTAGGTAACAATGTAATGTAATGAGTTCCACTCAAATTATATCAAGCATTAAATTTACTATGGAACATAAAAATGATGGAAAGTTGCCTTTCCTTGATATTGCCATGCAACGCCTAGATGGTAGTCTCCAAGGGTCAATTTACCGAAAGCCGAGATAGAATGGACAATACTTACATTTTAGTAGTTTTTGTCTACGAGCACTAGTCAAGACACTGTATTATAGAGCGAGGAGAATATGCTCTGCATTGAAATTTAAGGACGGATTTATGTTTCTCGATAAGATGTTGAAAAACAACGGTTACCCTCAGAGGTTCATTAATAAATATGGAAGATGTGAAGGCTCAAACATCAAACAAATCACAGTGGAATAAAAGTCTGTCTTCATTCAACTCGATTTTAAAGACGAAAATATTACAGCAATTGTCAACAGAAGATTGAGGACGTCACTAGACAGAGCCTATCCTGCAGCTAAGTTGGTTCCCGTATATCCGATAACATGCTCCTTGGTGCAGTCAGAAGTCGAGAGATACCCTCCTCATGTGTATACAAATTTACGTGTATCTGCGGGGACAGTTATATTGGAAGAACAGAAAGGAGGACATATCTACACCTCTGATTTTCTGAACATGTACTGAAAAGCCTACGTCTCACAGGAACAAGCGCTTGCAATATTGACATTACCAGACATACGGGTCATGAGGTGGAAATCGCGAATTCCTTTAAGAGTATCGACAGACAAAAAAAGCTCGGTTCCCCTCAAGTTTGCCGAAGCAATCTCTCGCAAACGCCTGGAACTCTATTTATGTGTTTAGAAAGAAGCAGTTATCAGTTTTTTCTTGCCCTGGTAACTGGGTGTCTTTTTGTTCTCCCTTTCATTCGATTACGCAATCTTCGGCTTTAAGCCCACCCCTTGATCTAATGTGATTCTGCTTGTCTTTTGTTTCTATGATTTGAGTTAAACTCAGTACACATCTCTCGTCTTTGTTACGTAACTCCTTTACCATTGTATGCATACATTTACTTTGATTGATATGAGTGGTATACAACTACTCATATCAACCAATCAGTAGTAGTACATATCACTATGTGAGTATGCTTGCTTCTCCGACCCCTAATCATCGTATCAAGCGGATCACATATTGTGATCTGAATACTTTTGGTTACCGAAGAAATGTAGTCATTCTCTATCGTGTTCTTAAGCATAATGCTATTTTATATTTTTTGCTCTATGACTTCCAATTGTGAGGTTTTAGTTATGACTTTCTTACACTTTTATCTTCCCTATTCATCAGAGTAGCACACACACACACACCTTAATACTAATTCATACATTGATAATTCTGGTCTCCAAAGGGAATTGTGCTGAAATCTCTTTTCGAACTGTATGAACTGCTAACTGTGAGTTAGACTCAACTTAATACCAGTTTGGCCACTTAGCCAGTAAGCTGGTTAGCTAGAATTCGGGTGGTGGTAAAATCGAAGTAATAACTCGAAGTTACTTGATTCGGTGCTGGCTGGGACTGATCAATTCGGTCCAGAAATTTGGTACGAGAATACTCAAATATTTTCGTTTGACACTACGTAACAATTAGTGTTCTGCCGCTAGTACTACTTTTAGTGCATTCTGAATCCTATCAGCCGAGTATGCAATGTGACCACCAAACTACGTAACTTGTTGTTGCATGTTTGAAGGCACTCAGCAGGAGACCTTGTCTGACCTAGATTTCATGTTTGTTAGCTTTCACCAGTTATCAATGTGTATCAACAATCGTGAACGATCTCATGCTTCTGCGGAGATTCGAACCTGGATCACTCAGTGCTTACAGTCGGAGACGCGGACACTGAGCTATTCGGCCTCGTAACTAAACTTCTGTAGGACTATGATGGATCCTTTCATTGAACACTAGGCGATAACTAATTTCACGCGTCTTATAGTTTGTTTGGTTCAGATTAAATTCTATCAGACGAGTGCCAACAACCACCAAACCTAGATCAAAGGCTTTCTGCTGGCTTTCGGGCTCCAACCATCTATCAGAAAATCGCAAGTAGGAATAAATTATTTTGTTTCAAATCATACCAACTGCTTAAGAGGTGTGTTCTACACCCGAGTGGCTAACATTTTGGTGCTTGAAAAGCGGTGTTTGCTTTGGTGTTAGAGTCTCAGAGGGGACAGCATCGCTAACAGTGTGTATCGATTTCAGGCACACTCAAATGACAAGTTCCATATAGGACGGAATGCGCATCTTGGTTTCGACTTCTGGCACAACTGACAAACAAGTGACTTCAAATCAGTTAGTCAGTTGGATTCTACTAATGCAAGTAGCTTCAACGTGTTACAATAAGGTAGCAAAATTTGAACATGATTAAATCATGGACTTTCATCTTCGTGTTTGAATGGCATTAAAGTTCAGAGTTGTTTTGGTTGTGAATCAGTATCAGCTGGACAATGCTAATGGGGACCACTAGGAAGCTCAACTCGTAATTTTTTAACTGTAGTGAATCAAGTTCAGTCCTGTTAAGACTCCTGATGGACATGTTACTATTTCAATTCAACTTCCCTATAGCATTGATAGGCACCACTAGTTACCAAATGTCATCGGCGATTAAAACTGTGCATATATCTAAATCTCTTGAGTTCACCCTGCTTAATGAGTACCACGAATGTGTCCTTGTAAAATGTAATCATGATGCCACGGGACCAGTTTGCATCGACCTGCAGTTTAATTATAGGGAGTGAAATGGTTGTGTTTTGACCACTTCACTTTTTTGGGAAATTGTAACAGCCGTAATGGACTGATTGCTGATGTAATCTGAGTATGGGTACAAAGAACGTCATCTCTCGCGTAGACGTGAAATATGTTCATAAACTAGCCGTCGAAAGACATGACATCGACATCACATCGTTGCATACAGACAACCATGGACATCAATTCAACCGGACAATGTGTAAATATTAGACAGAGAAAAACACCAAGAATGCTAGAGGATTTTTAAGAGCCTGCTATTCCAATGAGTAATCAATCAATAGACACATTGGCATAGACAAAATTTACCAATCGATAAGAAGAAAATCTGATAGCACACAAATGGTCAAACTTCAGGTCGAGAAAACAATCAACACCAATACAAGTAGCCTAGAGGGTGTGAAAATACACGAAAACAACCAATCACATTCAAAGTTACCCAACAGGGGAGATGACTAATAAACTCGTGAAGAAATCTAAAAGCTCACTTCAATTCAAATTGAGGTATTCACTGAAGGTGTTGTCTAGTAGAGAAATCATCCAGCTAGCTCAGAGAACACAACTACATCAAAAAAGATGTGAGTATTGTGCAACACTTCACTCTATCTCTGTGAAATGTGGCTATTGTTAGCCGAAGACTTAAAGAGGCTAGCTGTCTTTGACGATAAGCGTTTGCGTTGGATTTCTCAGGGTAAATGGTATAGTGACATGATATTTTGGTCAGGTATAGAATGGTAAGTAAGGAGGCAAAATCACTTGAAAAGACCGTGTAGCGGCATCGATTAAAATGTCAGGGGTATGTGATACACATGCTAAGTCATCACCTTCCTCTCCGTGTTATGTTACCTGGCATAGGATTGGATTGGGAAAGAGTTTTGCTTGTGGTCACATCAAAATACCACATCAGTTTATGAAGTGCTTAACTGTCGGTTCCAACCAGCCACATAGAGAGGGTCCTCTAGTAGCAAAGAGCCAGCGGCTAAGGACTGTTGACGATATGACTCAAAATTGTTTTTAATAGTCCAGGTGTACTCACTTATTATGACTTCACAGATACGCGAAATTCTTCTTATCCTTTCTCCCTCATATTTCCAAATATTGTAGTTTCATTGCATGTATTCTCCACATCTTTATAAGTGTGTCTTGGTGAAATTTACTATCTTGAACTGCCACGATTCTCTTTCTCCGTGTAGACTGACAAATGATTCTTTGTCTAGGATACGACAACTAAATGCTCCTGAATTCACTATTCCTCGCGAAATCAGTATATCATCTCTCTCTATTTGAAATTCACCAGTGCAATTCTTTTTTCTTTACTCTTGTTGCATCGAGAGAAGATGAGCGACTTTATAATGAACCTTTATTTAGGGGAAAACATTACGCATTCATACATTCATACCCATTTTAAAGTTCTGCTAGGTTAGTGGAGAATAAATTGTTCTGATTGGTTACCGATTGGTCCAAGGTTAAACAAGCTGTCCAATGAAATTATTTCATGTCCGCAAAGTAAATTAAATCAAGACTTTCGAGGAATTCTACACTTCTACCTCTGCTGCCAGCCACTGACTTAAAATGTTGATTTCAATTTTGGCCACTTTCTACCAATCTACATCTGTATACTACTTATAAATCTTGTCAATAGTACACATCATTCTATGTATTTATTCTTATTTTAAGTTCTATCCATTTTTCTTCTCGTCCCCCCCCCCCCTTACATTACAGCCAGAACGTATTCATCCAGATTTAAGTGTTAACGGTTATGATATACGCTCAGATGTATGGAGTTTAGGTATAACACTAATTGAATTAGCCACTGGTCAATTCCCATATCCAGCATGGAATTCTGTTTTTGAACAATTGACGTGTGTTCTACACGATGATCCGCCCAGTTTACCAGAATATATTCGTTCACCAATTCAAATGTCATCATCAACAACAACACTTGTCAATATTGACTACCATTCAAACAGTAACAACAACAACAGTAATTCAAATGAGACTACACAGTCGAGTGATTTTTCACCAGAATTTCGTGATTTTGTTTCTCAGTGTTTAAAGAAAGAAGTGAAATCTCGACCAAAGTATCAAGCACTCATGGTTAGTTTTGGTAAATTCCTTAATGCTGTCGTAATAATTTCTTGTTCAATACAACTCCACGTTACTCCAACAACCACTCGCTATTCGCATGCACAGTTGGCACTGAGCCAGCACCTATTGTGCAAGGGCTGGTTTTTGTCGCCACCCCCTAGACTGCCCAGACCTCGGTGCGCGGGTTGGGGTTCGTACCGTTAATCTGGAGTGATTGGAAGTCGAGTGCCTAGACCAATACGCTACAACTCCATAATATGTCTCCTCTGTCTAATATGAAATTTTGCTTAACCTCTTTTTTATTATATTCGTATCCGTTGACCGACTTTTAGTTCCAACAACCGCCTTTTCACGTATCTTAAATACGACTGACTATACTGTACGGTTTGAAGTCATAAAGTCATCAAAGGGAAATATATTTCCTCGCCGAATAAAACTGTCTTCCAGGTGTTAGTTTGCAGGGATTCGATTGCTTCATAAAGTTTGATCACGAACCGATATAAGTTAGGGGAGCATTGAGAACAAGCAGGGAGTATTCGGTATCTGTTTCGTTCTCTTATAGGACTCTTCAGCTCAAGTGATAGAACCCAGGACATTCGAGTTACAAGATGAGCTAGTTGATCGTTCAACCAGTGGGACGGAATCCAATGCTTCATCAGTTAAAATCCCGGCTAATCAAAAGTTAAAAATTAATGTAGTGCTCACTAGTGACTGACTATGGGATGAATTTGCCTGAAGAGTTCCACTGGGAAGTGTTTACCACCAAGTTGAACGGGAGGAAAAACACTCATCGATGACATTCCCTGTGAGTGACGCTGAAAAGCGTGGACTGACATTGGGTCAGTGGATTCCATCCCAGGTGCTGGATGGTCAACAAGCTATCCTCCTAACCCGAAGGTCTTACATTTGATTCCCGGTGAGGCTATAGGTGTGCACTCTCGGTGAGTTCTAGGGTTAGCTTTGTTTTTCCGTAATTAAAGAAAATTAATATCCAGCATCCAACTTGTATCCTGGATAACGTCGATGACGTCAGCTTTAATGTGTGACCTCCTAAGTCTTTGTTGTATATATGCTGAGATTTTGTAAATTCCGGTTTAATATTACTTTGATAAAGCTACTAGCATTAAATAGCGAAACGTCAGTAAAAACAATATCGTTTTGCATATCATATACCCAATGCCCAAATTTTTTCAAACTGTTAAAAGTGAACTTGGTTTGGATATATATAAGGCTGATACAATTCTTAATAATGATGAGGTTTAGTTTAGATGTTGAGATTCTCTGAGATGATGTGTGGATTGGCAGACTGTTATCATCGATGAATTGGGCGATAATGATTGAAGGTGGTGACTGAAACTGGATTCAAACAATACACTCTCCAACTTACTAATCCAGCACTCTAATAGGTTAGGTGAGCACCGAGGTTATCATTTCACTGCAATCATCACCACAGGTAATTCCCAGCTGTCGTTTGAATCAAGGATACGTTGATGTTCGTTGATCGTCACTATACTTCTGCAAAGGAGTCTCCTGTCAACCTTAATCATACTGGATTCGAAGAAGAGGATTTAGTCGTTAATTGGTGATGAGAGGGACATTGTTTATGTGCGGCTTGACAACAAAGTCGTTGAGAAGAGTCTCTTCGTTCAATATTCTGTCCTTAATATTATAATTCTCAACTTATAGGCCTGAGGAAGTCGAAGATGAAACGGATACACACTGAAGAGACCATAGAACGACATCCTACTCTAAGCAGGCCTTAGAGTTTAAACCAAATGGGAAACGATGTATTAGGCCGGGTTCTGAGGGTGACATGGAGGATATCGTATGAGAAGGGAAGAGGAGGAGTAGGATATGAAAACCTATGGGCAGTCATGGAGCCAACTGAAAGTGATTGCAGAGAATAAAATGAAATGGGAATGTGACATTGAAGCCTTACTTACTCAAGGGAATAATAATGCTACAGTAGGAACTATTAACTTATTGAGAAGAGGTACAAAGATATGAGAATTAAGTTACACAGACCAAAGACTTCTCTCCTTGATCACAAATAAAAAAACTAAACAGTCTTTAAAAATAATTTGGTTGATGGTGAGTAGTATTAGAATCCAAGATGCGTGTTTCGTCAAATTTGGGACCCATCACCTGGGTGTACCTGCAGTCACCAGTGAGTGATGGTGTTCTCACTGAGGCTCGAATCCAGTACCTATCGTTTCAAACGCCAAAGCACTACCCACCACCTCTTTGTTTTTTAAATTCAAATTTGACTTTCCCGTTGATTGATTGAACCGCAGGTCTACGTCCAGCTGCCGAGTCTCAAGTAGGACGAAATGTCCATCTTGGATACCACTGCTAGTCCACCATCCACCGAATCACTTCAAGTTAAATCCACTGACATCATTGGTGCATCCTCGCAAGGAGCCGACAGACATGTTAACAGACGCCAAACATTTTGGTCCAATCAAGCCATATTGGCTGCATTAGATGTGGGTCCCAGCATCCAGTAGCCTAATGGATAACACTCTGGGGTTTGAAGTGATGGACGCCTGGTTCGAGTCCCAGTAACGACCCCCCTAGTGTCACCCTCTAGAAATCAGGTACATCTAGCTGACGAGTCCCAGAAAGAAACAAAATACACCTCCTAGATTCGACTATTTACCTGTGACCAAACAATTCACATAAAATTCGTAATTTTTATCTCTATTCTTCAATATTATAATTGCTTATCATTATCACATTAATTATTTGTCTTTTTGAATTCTACACAGAATCATCCCTTCTATTTACGTTCTCTTGCTGAAGTTGTTAATGTCGGCAGATATTTCCAATCTGTACTAGATAAAGTTCCAGCTGATATGAATATGAATGAATTAGGTCAAATGATGAGTGGATAAATGAGACTAGATAGAAAAGAAGAACTGGACGAGATAAGTCACACAAAACCATTCCATAGTGTGTGTGTGTGTGTGTGTGTGTGTATTCAAATGCAAATATATATATAAACGTGTATATCAGAGGTTTACAAATTATGATTTCAATTTTCCCGCTTAAACACGCCATACATTCAATGTTCAATATATTTTATTTAAACTAATAAAACCTTCTAACAAAAGGATAGAGACGTAGAAACAGACACAGTATATTATTTATTTATGTGTATATGTATATAACTTAAAGAAATTCTACTCTTTCTATGATAATATGATTCATTTTAGTATTCTGTTCTGTCTGTCTGTTTGTGTGTTTGTTTTTTCACACAAATCTTGACCAATCAACATCCTATCATTTCTTACTCATCTTTATACAATCGAAATTTATCTTATTTTGTTTTTCCCACTTAGCAACACCGACTACTCATCAAAGAAATTCTTTCTTTAAAGCTAAAAATCTATTGTCATCAAGTGAAAGAGAGAGAGATTTGTATAAATTAAAAATTTAGTGTACCATTTCCTTTTTTTGGGGTCATCTTCATCTACATTCATAAAGCTTCACACATTAGTAGAAGTTATTCTTATTGCTAATAATAAGTGTAGCTATATAACATCAGTTACCGTTTGTACGATATCTGAAATGTATTTATCTTCGATGGCTGTTTTTTCTGTTTATGTGTGCGTTGAGAAGATAAGATAATGAACTTAGAAGACCAAGGGTTATTAAGGGATGAGTCACCAGGGCAGTTGAGGTCCAACGATACATTCCTTTTGGACATAGGTGAGGTTTCAGCCGTTTTATTGCGATAGCCTCAGCAAACCGAAGAAGATTTGAGCTGTTTAGTCTGTTAATTATTTTGAATGATGCCAACGCTCACACTACTCGGCCCCTTTAACCGGAAGCTCCTTAGTACATGTTCGAAGCATCTAATATAGACCCTTCTTTCTGTTCTTCTGATGTAACCGCTCCCAGAGATATATGTGAATTGGTACACACGGTTGGAGGGGACATATATGAGGGGTACTTGCTGATCTGTGACTGCACCAACGAGGGAGATACTCGAAGCAGGAAGACTAGTTTCGCTGCAGGATACGTCCTCGATAGCACTGCACATTATCTTTCAAATATCATTCTCATGGTAACATCGCCTTTGAAGTCGAGTTTGATGAAAACTGGCTTTTTGCTGACCGTAGGCTCATCAGGTTTCTCACCTTCATTCTATCCATATTTGTCAATGAAACTTTTTGGATAACCATTTTCTTTCAAGCAGCACTAGTTCACTGTCTAATTTATCAGATGAACATATTCTTTTCGTTCTGGAGAAAGGCGTTTTCACCAACGTTCGTTTGTAAGTGACTGGGCAAAAGCTGTTGGAGTATAAGAAGGGACCGCTCCATGTGTCTTTACGATATATCGATCTAACTAGTGTCCCATACGATTTCCTCCCCAAGTTTATATCCAGGAAGTGGAAATTATCGGCGTTTTCGTGCTCCATCGTGAAGATGATATTCTTAAGTACTGTAGAATTGTTGAATAAGCCCAATAGAGAAGAAGCGTGACTCAAATCATTGCATAGAATGAATGTGTCATCTGCGTATTTGTAGTAGGTTGTTGTTTCATCAATTGCACACTTGAGTTTAGTCTGTTCTAGATTGGAAAAACGACCTTGAGGCGCTTTTCGATTAGTACGCTACCTTTGCTTAGTCACACAAAACTCTCATTACTTTGGTGTTTCAGGCCAGGAAGTTGTGGAATTTATTGTAGTTAGTTTACTTACCTTCGAACACTAAACCTGTGGATATAATCTTGTTGACTGATAATACCTATGACTAACTGCTTGGCATTTGTAACTGTCTAACACTGACTAATATCTATAATTGTATATGTTGTTGTAGTTACATTACCAAGTTGACTCGAGTCAGTGAGTCTATGGTTTTTATATCATTTTTGTTAACTGTATTTGACAGTGATACTACGGCTACAGGTTCTTTTCATTTTCTTATTCTTGTTGTCGCTGCTCTTCCTGTTGTGAAATTTTTTCCTTGTGCTGGTGTTGTTCCAATTGCTTTATTCCTTGTTCTCCTGATTCTATGGGGAGCAACCCAAAATGTCGCTCTCCTGTAATATATACATTCACATGACAAACCCCTTCTCAGGGATGAGGCTAGCAACCCCACCCTGTAAACAAACCTGCTACAGAAACTTCAGCACGATGTATCTCCTTGAGACAAAAGAAAAAGTCTGTGTTGGGACATGGAATGTCCGCACCATGTACGAGATTGGCAAAGCTGCCCAGATCGCAAACAAAATGAAAAGATACGGAATTCAAGTACTGAGGATATATGAAAGCAGATGGAACGGGAATGGACTCGCCCTCGGTGTGCATGTGGTTATCCTCTGGGTGACCGGAGTAGATCACTGACTCACCCATTGACAATTTGGTAAGTCCATTCCCGTTCCATCTGCTTTCATATATCCTCAGTACTTGAATTCCGTATTTTTTCATTTCGTGTGCGATCTGGGCAGCTTTGCCCATCTCGTACATAGTGCGGACATTCCATGTCCCAACACAGACTTCTTCTTTTAGCGCAAGGAGATTCATCGTGCTGAAGTTTCTGTAGCAACTTTGTTTACAGGGTGGGGTTGCTAACCTCACGCCTGAGAAGGGGAGAAGGAAAAGGTTAGTGTTGCTTGACCGCAGAGCCCAGGGGACAACTGGCTGAGGCCGGTCGCACGCGGCCTGTTTTTGTTTGTTGTTTTTTATTTGGTGTGTCTCAGTAGCGTATTTATCACTTCTGCCCTGTGACACAGCAGCAGGAAGCGCGTTCGTTGTTAATCCGGGCCCCGACCGACCCGGCATGATATTTTGTAAGTTTGTTTGAACCATAGTATTGGATTGGGAAGCTGCTTTTTGTCTAACCGCTATCCAAACAACCTTTCTTGCATGGTAGGACCTACTGGAACTTAAGTTTCAGCCAGTGTAGCTCGTTGGGTCATTGCTATATGCAAGCACGACCACCACGTCCAGGTAGCAGCTATCGGTCGGTTCACTCACCAAAGAAGTGGAGCAAAGGAAACACTGGGCTGAACACTTCAAAAGACTCCTAAGTCCACCACCTACAACGCGCCCAACAATACCAACAACGGAGACAGAGCTACCAGTGAACACCAAACCCCCGACGAGAACAGAAGTCCTGAAAGCAATGAAGATGCTAAAAGCTGGAAAAGCAGCAGGACCAGATGGAATGCCGGCAAGAGCATTGGAAATGGACCCAGAGACGTCGGCAGACTTGATAACACCACTACTGAAGAAGGTGTGTTAAGAGAGCAAGGTACCTGCTGATTGGAGGGAAGGCTACCTATTCAAACTGCCAAAGAAAGGGGACTTAAGTGGATGCGAGAACTGGCGCGGCATTATGTTCCTGTCCATCCCAAGCAAACTACTAAACCGCATCATCCTGAAGGGAATCAATCACGCCTCGCTGGATGAAAAACTTCAACCGAAACAAGCTTGATTCAGGAGAAACAAATCATACATCGATCAAATCTCAACACTGCATATCATCATTGAACACAGCTTAGAATGGCAGTCAGCTTTCTATCTCAACTTCAATGACTTTGAAAAGGCCTTCGACAACGTTGACCGAAAGATGGTTTGGAAACTACTTCGCTACTACGGGGTGCCGCGAACAATTATACATCTCATCCAACAGTTGTACGACAATGCTGCATGCCAAGTAATCACCCACAATGGGAATTTCACGGCATCTTTCGAAGTGAGGACGTAAGACAAAGCCGACCAGCTGGCTGCCTACTATCTCCAATGACTAATTTCTTGATCGCGACAGATAGCGGATAACGAGCTGACAGGCATAAAATGGATCCAGACAAAAAAAACTTGGAGGAGCTGGACTTCGCCGATGATATATGCCTGTTTTCCCACAAACTGGAAGATATGCAAGTAGAAGGCAACAACTTGACAATAGAAGAAGCAGCAAAGATAGGAAAGACTTCAGGTGAACATAGAGAAAACAGAGTTAGGTGACGAAGATTCCTGGCCATCCGCAACAGGGGCAACAACAGATAACAATCAGCATAAATGCGAGAAATCTGAAAGAAGCAACCTCCTTTACCTACCTACCTGGGAAGCATCGTTTCAACTAAAGGCCGACGCAGCTGACGAGAATATCAAGGCAAGGATCGGGAAAGCAAGACAAACTTTCATTGTTCTCAAGTCTGTGTGGAGATGAACAGTACTACTCAGCCTGAAAAAACAAGATCGGGATTTTCAACTCCCATGTGAAGTCAGTGCTACTATGCGGATCAGAGACTTGGTGCCACGCCGCGTCACGAAAGGCACTTCGAACAAACTACACACTTTCATCAACAGCTGTATTCGCTAAATAATACTCAAGATCAGATGGCCGGCCAGAAAAGATGATCATCAACAAGGATCTCTGGCAATGAGCGAACAAACCCAGCAGGAACCGATTGTGTAACAAGCTGTGCAGGAATAAATTGAGGTGGATTGAATTGGCCATACTCTGAGAAAACAAACCATCAAGTGAGTGGCATCACACGCCAGGCCATCGACCAAGTGGAACCCGAATGGAATGGGAAGCGGCGAGTTGAGCATGGGGTGACATGGAGGGGGCCATGCAGAGAAGAGGGAATGAAAGCATGTGGTCAGACGTGGAGGCAGGTGATGAAAACGTTGGCGGAGAACCGTACGCAATGTAGACGCGCGGCTGAAGTCCTATGTTCCTCTAGGAATTAAAGGAAACAATAATAATAATTTGGTCATGAAAATATCAGCTACTGCAGGACCCAATAGACTCCCCATCGACACTCCATCAACCTGGCGATACATTTTGTTGTCAAACTGGAATTGTATATCCTTGGTACATAACAACATGAAAAGCTGACTAATTCCAGTTTTTTTAGAGGAAGCAAGTCAGCCTGTCGATAGATCATGTCTAACGTCTCAATCAGTGGGACCTGTGTGAATAGAGAAGTCACATCGAAGATCATAAGTTTAAATTATAGAAAACAAACAATCAGATTGAGCAAGGGGAGTAAATAAACTAAGTTTTCAAGTATTGGTTTGTAGGGATTTGATTGACTGGTTACAGAATTTCGTCATGAGGTGACATCAGTTAAAGAACCATTGGAAAACCAGCTGGGAATACTTGACATCTAGCTGTTTTGTCCTAAGTTTGGACTCTTTACAGTACACACCCACCGGGGTCAAACCCGTATGGATTAAGAGTCCCAACCTACGATGAAACAGATGTCTAGTACTCCCAGGTTTTCCAATGGTTCATTAACCAGTGTCACTTCATGGTAAAATCCTGTAACCAAGCCAACATTTAATGAAGATGCAATAAAACTAAGGAAGTGTTTAGATAAAAAGGTAAAAATGGGATTAAAAATATGCAAAGGGTTTTACGATGTCGCCGAGTGTGAGTACGAATGCTAACTAACGATAATGAACGTTTAATAATTTATAAAAATATTACTGCCAATCAAATCAAGAGATGAGAAATTGTGGAACTACATATAAACGAAATTGGGAAGTTGTGTGTGTGATTAACTTGATATAATTATGATCAATAAATTGTGCTCTAAACGTCATCAGTAAATATTACAGTAAATGATAAACGCTGTGAGACTTTATCAAAATAAATTTCATCCACAATGGAATTCCTGGTCGATTATTTACTGACCCAAACTAGTAAAATCCAGAAGCCTTGCACGCAGTAGGTGAATAGAAACGTGTATTTCCAAAACAAAGTGTGTGTGTGTGTGAGATAGAGAGAAAGTGATCAAGGTTACACGGCATATATTGGTCCAATCATAATTCTCGATAAGTAGGCGTTAGCTGCATCCTGGATTCTGAGTGGTCGACGCCCATCATGTGACAATATGTTATTTATTTTTTATCTGACTAACAGACCATAATGAATGGTTACTGAACAAAGCATACTCTTTTCGATAACTTCATCATCAGGTTCTACAGTTATATGTATACATTATAGTGAATGAATGAATTAATGTTATGAAGAACTTTAATGTTTAAATAACATCGAATCGATGATATCAATAGATTACAGTTCAATAGCACCAACGTAACAATAAAGTGAATATCAGAAAAATTAGGAAAGATTATAATACAAATTCATGAATTTATTATTTCCACAGAAGGCCAGCCAGGGCGGTAGTAGTGCCGGACTTGCTTCTTTTGCATACAAAGCACTGGCTGTTTCACGCGAATTGCGATAGCCTCTGCTGTTTGGAGCATGCGGTACCTCTATGTTTTTGGCAATTTATTTGGTAGCTAGTGGATGATAGAGAAGGATTCTTCAATGCTGGTGGTCTAATATCGAACTACTGATGGTTTTTATTAGACCTTTACTTAGCCATACTGGGAGATGTTCTCGAGCACGAAAAATCAAGTTGCTAGAGCAACGGCCGACATAACTCGCTCCACATGCGCAGTCGAATTGGTGGATACACTTGGAAGTGGCTAGTCTAGTCTAGGTACTTCATCTTTCAATCGAGGAGTCAGTATCGATCGTGCAGAAAATAAGACTTGTAGTTTGCCAGCATTAAAAGTTCTTTGAGGTGATTTTCTTAATTTCTTCGTAATTATTTCGCTTGGTATGACACCCTTGAACTACTGTCATATGTATAAAGGCTTCTTGTTTACGGATAGTGAGTAATCCTTTTCCGCATCTTTTATAAATTTGTCGAGATAGCTGTTTTCAATCAAGGTATCATATACAATGCTTAGTTCATCTTCAGTCACTTTTTCTGAGCATATAGTCTTAACCCTGTGGCTGAGGGTCTTTACTAAATTTCTTTTGTACTGGAGAGGAACGAAGCTGTGAAAATATGTATATTGTCCTGTTCATGTACTTTTCCTATGCAAATTTCTCTTTATGCTACCATCTGGTTTTCTTGTAAGGAGGACGGACATCCAGGAAGGCAATTCTGTTTTGGGATTCCTCTGCACATGTGAATTTCATAGCAGAATGTACTTAATTGAATCATTATCACAAAGAATGAAGTTGTCCTCCATATACCGGCAACAATATGAGAAATTTCTGATAAGGTTATATATGTCCAAACCAAGTTCACTTTTAACGGTTTGAAAAAATTTGGGCATTGGGTATATCATATTCATTATAATAAAGGTTTTTGTATTTCCCAATGAATGAAAAACAAAACGATATTGTTTTTACTGACATTTCGCTATTTAATGCTAATAGCTTTATCAAAGTATTATTGAACCGGAATTTACAAAATCTCAGCATATATATAACAAACAGTTAGGGGGTGAGAAAATAGACATAGGTCAAGTTAAAGGGACATATTGAAAGTCAAAATAGCAATGAAGATCACTAGAATCAGATACAACGCTATCACAAAGATGTCCACTGGACACCAATCAAATAATTAAGAGCTTAAAATTCTGTCTTGAAAATAATTATTTTACATTTAAAGGGAGTTTATATAGACAGACAAATGGTGTTGCTATGGGTTCACCAGTCTCACCAATAGTCGCCGACCTTTTCATGAATAAATTCGAAAATAACATCTTTTCAAGCACACTCACTCCTAAAATATGGTTAAGATATGTGGATGATACTTTTGTAGTACTAAAACGATATCTACACAATTCATTCCTGGAGAAAATAAACTGTGTATCTCCCAGAATCCAATTCACTTCGGAAGCAGATTCAGACGTCGGTGAACTACCATTTCTAGACTGCCTAGTTAAGAGAAGGGAAAACGGACATTTTAGTATATCCATATTCAGGAAGAAAACCCACTCAAATAAATATTTAGACTTCAAGTCATCACACCCCATCAGCGCAAAGATTTCAGTTGTTTCAAGTCTTCTTAGACGAGCACACTCTCTGATAACCGACGAGAAAGAAAAAGAAGAAGAAATATCAAACATTACTGAAGCTCTCAAGCAAAACAACTACCCATGGAACTTCATCAAGAAAATCAACACAGACATCAAGTATGGCCGAAAACGCATTCCGAAAACATGGACATCAACAGTCGTCATTCCATATAGAGAAGAGACGTCAGACGATATCAGAAGAATACTCAATCAGCTCGACATTAGAGTTTTCTTCAAAACATCAGACACTTCAAAGCAACCTTGTCCATATAAAAGACCAAATCCCCAAAGATTCTCTATCTAATTGTGTCTATAAAATACAATGCTTGGAGTGTGATGCGATATACATCAGACAAACATCTCGAGAAATCAAAATCAGAAGAAATGAACACCGTAGAGCATCTGTTCGACCACCGAGAAATCCAGTTAGTGAACTAGGAAAGCTAGAAAAATCACTGGTCAGATATAGGTCTAAACGCTATGAAATCAGGCCACAAAATTGATTTCCACAATATTGAAATCATCATCCAGAAAGACTTCAGAAATCACAAAGAACGTCTAATATCATCAGAAGCACTTCATATCAAGTGGAATCCAAATTGGCTGAATAGGAATGATGGACTAAAACAGAATCTCACCTGGTTACAACACCTCCCTGCGCTTCCCCATGAAGTGACAAAATCAACACGAATGTGATAAGCAAGTTCACTATGCAAACACACACTACTTTTATAATTTCACACACTAATCAAATCCAACAATCTACACTTGGTTTTGTTATCTTTACCAATTGACCAACTTGACAACGAAAAATGACCCCAGACTGATGAACGATGATCGAGTTAATAAACTTTATTCTGATATGATGACAGATGTATTAGTACCTTTGTTATTTGGTTTAGTGATCTTCATTGTTATTTTGACTTTCAATATGTCCCTTTAACTTGACCTAACTTGTCTATTTTCTCACCCCCTAACTGTTTGTTATATATATGCTGAGGTTATGTAAATTCCGGTTTAATAATACTTTGATAAAGCTATTAGCGTTAAATAGCGAAATGTCAGTAAAAACAATATCGTTTTGTTTTTCATTCATTGGGAAATACAAAAACCTTTATTATTCTGATAGGTTTGTTCAAAGGTCCATTTTCTACTTTACTTAGAATGAAATCAACTAAAATGGGACCCAATGGGGAGCCCATCGCCACCTCATCCACTTGTCTGTAAAGTGTGTCATCAAATTTGAAATTTACATTCATGGTACACCTTAAGAACAGTTCTTTCAGGATTTCCGTTGGGTTGCCAATATTTATCGACTGGTGATACACCTGTTCACATATGTAGTTAACTGTTTCTACTAGAGTTACATTTGTGAGTAAAGATGTTATGTCCAAAGATATCATGGTTTTGTCGTTGATATTAATATCTTTCATTTTGTCTACGAATTCATACACATCTGTGAAGCTATATTTCACTATCTTCTCATGCAAAGGTTTGAGAATATTTACTAACCATCTAGTCAGAGCATGGTAGAGCGAATTTTGTACATCATGTATTGGTCATAACGGTACCCCTGGTTTATGCACTTTAGATAGGCCACACAATCTTGGTGTGTACGTGCCCTTTGACCTGACTCCTTCATATAAACTTTCAGAAAATATGTTCTTCTCCCTTAGTTTCTTCTAACGTCTGGTTAATTCATTTTCTATTTTTTTATTGAAATCTTTCTTCTCTTTAAGTTTTTGAAACTTCTGTGTGTCCTTCAATATACCATTCATCTTTTTAATTTAGTCACTTTTATCAGTTGTGAGTACACATCAGGGAGGTTATGATTTAATTAGGCCTTCGCTAGCCAAGGAAGGGATAATGATTGTACGATATTTCTTTTGAGTGTATAGTTCAGGCTGAATAATTTGAATGGTCATAGCCTTAGTGACGTGTATTAGACGAACCCAGCATCACGTAATCTCATTATTTGTTTTCTTAGCCTTTAAAATACTTTTTTTTAATAATAACAACTTTCTTTCAGAAATATGCATCCATACATAATACAGAATTTTCAGCGAGTTTTACTGCAAAGCATTTACTCTTCTTTTGTGTAGAATCTTCAAATAATAATACAATAATCGATAATACATCATCTGAAGTTATTTGAAATTGCGCGCGAGTATCGATAGCAACTCATTGTGGTAATTCAAAGATTAAAACGATATGAAATGGAGTAAAAAGGATGCAATTTGATGGATAGAAAATTTAGGTAGCCCAGTTGATTTAATCAGGTTCATTTAATAAATTTCGATAGTTTGATATGTATAAAAAGGTAGGTATTATGTGAGAAATGCGATGTTTTATGTGTTCAATATATTTCGAACAACTATCCTATCGCATACTTTCTTGTCATATCAATTTATGTGAGAATTTAAGAATAAAAATAATAGGAATAATTAACACTACAGTTGTTAATATAATCAGATAAGGATTACCAAGGTAGGTAAACAGTATTGATAAATTGTTCTTGTACACACAGGAGAGAGAGGTGGAAGGGTTAAGTTTACGAATAGTTATCACCTCTGCGTATTTCAGTAAGCGCCTCTGATAGTTGTTATAAATAATCTCAAAAGCCGTTTTCTGATATCAATCGTATGATTCATATCAGTTAAGTGTTTATCAAAAATAGAGATTTGTAGCTCGGGTGGATGATTTGCAATTATTTGTGTGCTCTGAGCTGGTTGGTTTAATTGCGAAGCTTTCGTCGTCCTTCTGGACAACATCCCCTTTCAGCGCAAGTTTCAGCATAAAATGAAGTGATTTAAATTCTCCATGAATGATAGAATTGCGTCTCCTGGTAACCATCTTCGTGACTGGTAGTCGATTTACATCTGTATTGATTATTTTTATTGACTTGGATTTTGAACTTTCTCGTCATGTGATTTACTTTTTATTAGTTGGTAGATTTGGTCTATATTAACATGTTTGTTAATCGCATATTCGCTTGAGTACCAGGCTTCTAGAAATTCTCTGGTACTTTTGGTGTTTCCGACATTATCCCAATCAAATTGATGTCCATAATTATCTACACGCATTGATATGAAAGAATATATATCACGTCTTTTTACAGCTAATTTGTGTTCTTGGATTCTGATTCGAAGAGGACGTCCACTTTGACCGATGTAATGTCTGTTACAGTTCATACAATTTATTTTGTAAATGGTGTTAATTTTATCTCCTTTTTCTGTTGGATCTTTTGGTATGCAAAATATTGAATGAAGTGATTGTGCTGGCTGGCTTGTGTGCCATATCTATTTAGACGGTTTTATTATTCTAGCTGTTATTTCAGAGATATTTTTTATATATGGGAGGATGAACGTTCTTGTAGTCTTTGATGATGGTTTCTTGTTGATGCTGTGACTCAGTTTTAAAAACACTTTTTTGATGATATTGTGAGGATATCCATTCTTTTTGAAGACGGTCGGCTGGTAGGCATTTCCCCTCCATTCTCTTCAACACTGGAGTAGTTCTACAGTGTGTTTGAACTCTTTTAAACAATGTCTGAACACAGTTTTTTCGTGGGTTATTGGGTTATTACTACTATAACTGAGTATTTGGTCTGTGTGCGCTGATTTTCCAAATACTTGTGTTTCTAAATCTCATGTGTTGGTTCTCCTGATTAAGACATCTAAGAATGAGATTTTGTTGTCTAATTCTTCTTCTCTTGTGAATTTGATGTCTTCAAATATGTTGTTTATTAATTTGTGGGTATATTCCAAATCATTTCTTTTAATTATTACAAATGTATCATCAAAGTAACATACTCAGAGTTTTAGTTTAATCATAGTTTGAGCTATTAATTCTAATCTTTGCATGATGGCTTCAGCTATTAATCCTCATATACACAATCCGATTGGTACTCCTTTTATCTGTTCGTATATTCGATTATTGAATTGGAAGTATGTTGTAAGGCATAAATAATTCTATGAGTTCTATCCAAGTTGAACATTGCATTTTCAAGTTTTCATCACTATAGAGTAATTTTTGCATAGTTTCTTTTGCTAGTTTTGGACCAATTGAAGCATATAATGCTGTGACATCATGCAAGGACACCATTATTTCATTGTCATCCACTTGAATATTTTTGATTTTTTTCTAAAAATTGGATTGGCGAAATCATAGAATGGTTGTTGCATGATTCTGTTAGCTAAAGACAATGTCAGTAGTCTGACATTTGAGTTTATTGAGATGCCGCAACTCAGTTGTTTTCCTAACTATTTGAGTAAATATTTCCTCCCACGCTCATATACAAAGCTCGGTTACTGCTGACTATGTATGTATGTGACCACACACACACACACACGTAAGGTGATGCATGGAATGAAATGTGACATAATCACTTGTGCAGTGTTCAGGCTCACAGTAAGTAAGTAGTTCATGTCTTTTTATCTAATACGACGTCTACTTGAAGATCTGTTTTGTATATATAATCATGCTCAAATCAAAAACTAAACTTTACCGTCTACTAACATCGGGAACATAAACACCAGCTGAAAAAAAAACACAACAACCAAGAAGTAATATTTGCACGTTCAGACAAAAATTTTGGGTGTGGTTCTCTTATGGATAGACATGTTGTACATATATATATCGACATAATGTCAATTCTAATTTCTTATAGTAACAAATTTTCTAAACCAATTAACTAGTAAAATAAGACTAAACTGATTGAACAGAAACTGACAAATGTTCTGAGAAGTATGAAGAATTACTGTCTGATAAGTGAAGAATTTATTGAATGTCTAATACTGACAGGATCGATTATTCTCCAACTTTATGGCCATTGTGGATAATAACAGAGTCTTGAAATCAGTAGTAGACAAATTTTGCTGCTGCATGAAAGGCGTGTCCATGACACTACTTTGATTTTGTAGTCTTTCATGATTATCCTTATTTAAATTGTCATTCTTCAAATAAATCAGGAAATTAATCAATGATTCTATTTCTGGATGTAGAATTCATAAAAAGGAGGTGATAGTGTGGCGTGTGCTACTGATAAGGTTTACCAGTAGTATATATATAGTATATAAAGAGGTGTGCATCGGCATAAAAACATCAAATTAGCGGGGAGATAGATTTGATGTCATAGAAAGCAAATGATACAGCATTGCGGAGATACATGGGAGACGTGAAAGGAAGGGTAGAAGTAGCACAACGCGGAAGATCTGTGCAAATGGTGCGTTGAAGATAAGGTCTACATAATTTGGCTATGTATAGATACCAAATTGCAAATAAAAATCCTTTTCTTCAAGTCTCTGGTCTTCTAACGTTAGAATGGGACTGTGGAAAGGTCTATTGGCATAAAACTTTATGGAATGGCCAACTAACAAATTTGTGTAGTTTGAGATCTATGCGTCATACAAAAGCTCTTATCACTTGACTTGCTCATCGTGCTAGAAGAATCTGTCGCACTGACTGCAGACCTCTCACTTTTTCTCAAAAAGATTTCAACTGCAAGTGGATACCTTGCAGGATTTGTGATGAAGAATACGAAACTGAAGCCAAAAAGAAGATGGATCCAGTGCAGTATCAGAGAAAACGGAACGTTGTCTAAACGCATTTCTAAAATCTCAGGGAAACTGGAATGCGTAATTCCAACGTTTCATTTAGCAAACTGGTCCGAACTTCTTCAGGGAAATATTATGTTTGATTATACGAGTTTGACCACGGATTGATATCAGTTAGAGAACCACTGAAAACCAGGGAGTACTGGACAGCTGTTTCATCTGTGGTCAAACTCGTATCAACAAATTTAATCCTTACAAACCATCTCTTGAAAAATTATATTTCTCGGACGAAACGTTGGAATTACGCATTTCAATTTCGCTGAGATTTTACAAATACAACTTTTACAAATGTCTACTTCTCACTCGGCGCCCACTTATTTCGGAACTATTCTGTGAAATCTTGACCTTAGTTCATATGAATTGTCTAAACGTGCCCATGAATATTTATCAGCACGACTATCAAAAAGGAGAACATAGAACAGTCGTCAACAGCTCTGTTCTGAAGCATATTATTGCTTCTGGTCACACAGCATCATTGGAGACTTTATTTGTAGTTATATATATATATATATATATATATAACTTTACGTTCCCAGTGGAACGTAGGGCTTCAAGTTAGAGGCATGAAGTTTCGGTAGCAGTGGTGTTTATTATTTCTTTTTACTGAACTAGGTTACTAGCTTCGTATGCCCAACTTTCCCTCTTTATCAGTCTTATTACTTACTGGCTTGGCGAAGTTAGGGAGTGCTTCGGTGACCGGGGACTGAACCACGGACCACATGCGTATTTGTCGAGCATTCTACCGCTGTGCCACTGCCACGCCATACATATATCAGCTCCCTCCAGATTTTTAAGTCATCTGCGTGTAGGACCATAGGGGAATCTTTGAGCAGAGATAACTCACTGATATACAAAATGAATAGGAGAGGTTCGAGTGCCGTGCCTTGTGGCACTCATCTACGCACTGTTGTTTGGGAGGAGAGTTTCGAGTTGATCCTAACCCTCTGCCTCCTATCTCCGAGGGATTCCCTAATCCAATTTAGTAAGCTGCCTTTGATACCAAGACTTTCCAACTTCATGAGCAGTCTTTCGTGAGGAACTTTATCGAAGACTGCTGAAGTCTATGAAGACAGCGTCAACGGATCTTGTGTTGTCCCTTGATTTGACCCAGATTTCTTTTCCAGTGAGGAGATTTGACGGGCATGAGGGGCGTCCCCGGAAGCCATGCTGTGTTCTGAATAGCAAATTGTTGTTTTCCAGATATTCCATGATGCTTTTCTTGATGATTCTTTCCAGTATCTTGATTAAAGTGCTGGTGAGAACAATAGGCTTGTAGTTTTAAGGTCTTTGTCTTGATCCTCCTTTGTGGATGGGGGTTACATTCCGTTTTCTTCATCTTCAGTTATAAAAAAGGGCTATTATTTCAATTTGTTTTCATGCCCATCCCGTTCACAATTGTCTATTTTACCCATTACGCAAGTATTTTCTAATCCTCTATAATTTTGTTTCCAAGTCCCTTGTAATCTACATTCACAATATCGAACTTTCATATCAAGTTGAAAATTATTATTATTATTATCACCTTTAAATTTCTTCGTCGTTATTATGTGCAATTAAATAAATAATAATTGTATCTATGTTAACTTGCGTATATAATTGCGATTGTATAGCTGCTTTTCAAGATGAAATCGCCAAAAAGATACTTCTGTTTCCTGAACTGCTTGTTCTTTTCTCACAAAAACTATTATTTCAATTTGTTTCTATGCATATCGTGTTCACACCTGTTTTCGCTAAGAACTATTTTCTAATCCTATGTAGTTTTGTTTCTATGCCCCTTGTAATCTTGATGTACACACCTTCAAACTTTCATATCAAGATGAAAATTATTATCACCTTTGATTTCCCCTCGTTACCATGGTGAATTAGGTAATAATGATAACTGTGCAAACTTATGAATGTGAATGTGGTTGGGCTCCACTTGAGGACGAAATCGTAATCACTACGCCTATTATCACTGATCATTCCAGTTGTCATCAGTGTTACTGATAAAATTATTATGACTCATGGCACAGTTTGTAGGCCCAGTTCAATTTGAACTTTCTCGTTGATTGATTCAACCAAAGTGGTCGGCCTAAGGTTGATATGTCGCCTCTTTGTACAGATACTTCGACGATGTCTGATTATTTAACCTGAGGTAAACTGGCGGATATTGACTAGCAGTGGAATCCAGGCAACCCGCATTTCGTCCTATTTGGGACTCATGATCTGGATACACTGCATTCCCTAGTGAATGATGGTTTTCCCATTGAGGCTCGATCCCAGTACCCATAGTTTGAAACGCCAAACCGTTATCCACTATACCACTTGAGCCACGACAGTCACCTCTTGTGTAACGAGTATCAGTAATAATTTAATTCACCACCCACCAATATACTTCAAGTTAAATAATCAAACATCATCGAAGCATCTGCACTTTGGCTCAATCAATCAATGAGAAAGTCCAAATTGAATTAAATAATTACTGATACTTGTTGCACAAGAGGTGGCTCTCTTGGCCCAACTGGTCTAGTGGATAACGATTTGGAGTTCACAATGCTATGGGTAGTGGGTTCAAGCCTCAGCGGGGACACTATCACTCACTCACTCACTCACTGGAGAATGCAGGTACATAGGTAAATAATAATCTGCATTACGTCTCGATATCTTATTGTTATTGTCATTTGAAATGAAAACATTTATTTATTTAAAAATCTTCATAGGGTAGGCTGCTTCTCATCACCTCTGCCCTAAGGATCTCGAAATATCCTGGAGATTTTAAACATGGCGCCTTGTTTACTTCAATTCAAAACTAATTTGACATCAGCATGCATATGAAAGCGTCTGGTGTTTATTTAGAACAACACATTTAAGCGAACAATACTGTGCTTTCAATTAGACCTCATCAGGCGTAACTCTAATACACCTACATAACTTTACAAATAAAAATTCAATTATAAACCAATCACGGTGTTCTGTCTATAGGATAATAAGATGGTGCAATTAGTCATAATAATAATAATAATAATAATGTTTCTATCAATGGTCTACCGAAAGTGCATAAATCAGGAGTACCCCTACGCCCCATAATAGACATGTCTCATTCACCCTATCACGAGACAGCGAAGTGGCTGGTACAGCTACTTCAACCCTTGCATGACGAGTTAGCAAAGCATAGCGTCAAGGATACCTTTCAATTTATTGATAAGATCGAAAACTTGAACGCAACTGGCAAATACATGGCATCACTTGATGTCTCATCTCTATTCACTAATGTGCCTCTAGTGGAAACCATCGATTATATCTGCGAACAGATTATAGAAAAGAAATTGTGCACTGATATTCCGATTAGTAATCTGAAACAACTACTTGCTAAATGTACAGCAAATGTTCAGTTCTTGTTTAATAATGAAATATACAGACAGGTTGATGGAGTAGCCATGGGATCCCCACTGGGACCTATTTTCGCGAATATATTTCTAGCAAAACTAGAAAATAGTCCGTTGAAAGAGGAAATAGCAAATATGGAAATGTATTGTCGTTACATGGATGACACTTTTGTAGTGTACGATGAAGGGTTAAGTAGTGATTTGATTCTGAGCAACTTCAATAATGCTCACCCAGCGGTCCATTTCACCTACGAAGGAGAATGCAACGACTCTCTACACTTCCTCGACGTCCTACTAACGAGAAGAGAGGATGGTTCCGTCAAAAGAACCATATTTAGAAAGCTAGAGACCAAAGCTCAGTATACACACTTCCTTAGCTTTGTACCGATGAAATACAAACGTAATCTGATCAGATGCTTAGCATTTAGAGCGAGGTCTATTTGTTCCGAAGACTGTGTAGAGAAAGAACTCCAGGTCATCCGAGACATTCTAAGCGAGAACGGATATCCAGAGAAGTTCATTAAAGCCAACATAGGTTACAATAGTCGTAAACATGAACTGGCAACGGTGGAGAAAAAGCCTCTGTTTTTACGTCTCCAATTCAAGGGAGATACTCCTGCGGAGATTCTATCGCAACGTTTAACCAGGGCGATCAAGAAAACTTTCTACTCTGCACGTCTGTGTCTATCCTTCAGTAGCCGTCCAATGTTCACCCAGCAACTCAAAGATGTCTTACCTAAGCTTAGCTCTTCTTCATGCATATACCATTTCAACTGTTCCTGTGGTTCAAGTTATATAGGGCGCACGATTAGGCAGGTTCGTCTACGGGTTCGAGAACATTTACCAGCTTGGTTCAGCAGGGGGGAAATTAAGTGCATAAAAAGCTCGATCCTGTCACACTTGGTCGATACTGGACATCATATCGATGTCAACACAGCTTTCAGGGTTATATACCGAATTCCGAAGTCGTTATCACGTACAGTTCGCTTACGTCTTCTACACATAGCTGAAGCTGTTGCAATAAGATCGACTAAACCGGAACTTTGTATCCAAAAAGAACACGTCCAGACGCTGTTCCTACCGTGGCCAAACTTGGATTGATGATTCTTCTTCTCACCAAGAGTGCTCCTTCCCCTTAACCCTCTTGGCTTTTTTTTTCCTTTGCTTATTATTACAATTATTATTATTATTATTCGTCATAATTTATGCCCTTCATGCAAACATTCTCTCAATACTATCGAATTTTTCGTTTATACTATCCGGACTTATTATTAGTGATATTATCTCTTTTCTCAATATATGCCTCCACCTGTTTCATTTCACATATTCGTTATCTCATTATGAACCTCCCATTGCAGTCTTACTATCTCCTGTTTAACACAGACCACTTTGTACTAGCCACTCACCTGACACCTTTTATAACCTTGAACTGACTTGTCAATTTTCCTACCCCACACTCTACAAATCTATTATGATTAATCACCATTGTCTCCCGTTTTACAATATTTTGTAATCGAATTCAGCCTAGCACGTTTGTCACACAAATACGACTATTTATTTTGACACCCCATAACTAATCTGTTATTCTACGTTAAAAATGTATCTGCCGCATAACTGGCCTTTATTGTAACGACAACAAATATTATATTTTATAATTGTAAGAACCTGAAGAGAAATTATTGAAAAGAATATTCTTCGTTCAGATTGACTTTTAATTCATAATATGGGAATTTTCCACACTATCAAATCTAATAACAAAGATGATAAAGTGAGGCGACCTGTGATAACACGAATAACGAAAAACAGCATGATTAAACAAACAAATGTGTTCAGGTAGACGTAGTAAAAAAACAAATGAACCGATTACGTAATGGTAGACTGAAAGGGAAGTAAATGAAACACGTTTTTAATGAATATGTGATAAGATTAAGGGATGATAAGGGAAGGGTTGAAAATATAAGTAGGGGGTGGTGAAGTCATCAGTTGATTATGTCTTAATATGACGAACAAGGGAGGGATAATAGATATACGAACTACTTCTGAATGCATAGTTTGGTCTTAATAGTTTGAATGCCTATCGCCTCAGCTGTGTGCAGTAGGCGACTACGAAGTCTATTGGAAAGATTCGGTGAGATACAATGAATTACCTTGAATGCTCTCGTCTTCTCCACTACATGACCACTATCAATAAAATGTGACAAAATGGAGCTACGTATTGTGTTTGTCTGTCCTTCGCCAAATCACCACGATGGGAGATGTTCACAGTGACACGTATGGCTAAGCTGTCTAGTAGTAGTGTGTCCAACTTAACTGTCACTGCAGGCGCAGTTGAATTGATAAACGCATATAGATGTGGCAAGACTAACTAGCTTATCTTTTGTTTGCATCCCAATCATTCATCGGCCAGAGAATGACAAACATAAGTTTTCTGCGTAAAACGTTCTTCGTATACTCCTGTAAAGTCTGTGGAATAAAATCTCACTTGATGAATCACCATTAAATTATAACTTAATAAATAGAGGGTTTTTACGTGCAATCATCGTCTCAGGTTTTCTCACCAATGTTTTCATATGCTTCTTTATGAAACTACTCATCATGTTTTTATTTCTATTCTGTTTGCCTACTAATCCTATAATTGCACACCTTTTTTCAAGTTCTTTCCATCCGGTGAGGGAATTGAATCATAGGTCAGAGTGAATACATAAAATAATAGTTGTAGTAGTATAAAATGCAATTAAAGTATTTGCGATTGTAATCATAGTTCAATGACAAGTTGCAAAGCAAATTAATGTCCTATATAGAATATCGTTTTTAAGAAGTTATATCCGGTGTGGGAATTCAATCATAGGTGTGAATGCATAAAATAATAATAATAATAATAATAATAATAATAATAATAATAATAATAATAATATGAAATGCAATTGAAACTAAAATGTTTGTGATTATAATCGTAGTTAAATGTCAAGTGGCAAAGCAAATTAATGTCATATATAGAATAACTCATAGGATGGACAGAACTTGAAAAAGATGTGCAATTATAAGATTAGTAGATAAATCGAATAAAATGAAAACGTTACGTAATATTGTGTGAAATTCAATAGCATAGAATTTAATGTTGCATAAAGGAATTGATTTAGAATGACAAGTGAAACAAGTGAAATAATACCGGGGACAATTAAAAGTGAGAGTAGTAATAGTAACAATTGACTTAATAAGGAAAAGTATACAAATTGAATAAACAAAGTGAAAAAAATGAAAATTGGTAGAGCTAAAATATGATTGGGGATTACCATACTTTAGCATAGAGGGATTAAGACCATGAAAGTTGGAGGGGTTGAACGAACTTTTTCTGTACACAGAGATCTGGCTTTTCTGTTTCGATAGCCAAAGAAGGCTTCAGCAATACAGATGAGTCGGGTACGTAGGGATTTGGGTAAATTACTCTTTGCCTTGTAGATGACTTTGAAGGCGGAGGCTATAGAGATAGGGTGATCATTATCGACCAGATGTTCAATGATCGCGCTTCTTATTGCTCCACTTCCACCTTTTCGTAACCATGCTGGACAGTGTTCAATTCGTTCGCAGGATATAATTTCTTAAAAAACCATATATATATACGATTGTACAGCTTGGTAATAAATTCGTTGTTGGAGAGAGTCTCTTCGCTGAATCACTTGTTTTGATTTTCTATAATTAACATATCACTCACTGACTGTATGAAGTGTAAGAGCACACTTCCCACTGTTTCAAATATATTTATGTGGAAAGACAAAGAACAAACATTTGTACTGGATAACAAACATCAGTAGTGCAGCTTCCATGGCATCAAAATTGTCATAACTGAACTGGACTGAATAAACCCATAGCTACTTTGTTATGTCTGCGCCTGTTAATTAACAATAATGGTAATGAAGTCGACTACTACGCTAATAGGCCTATTTTTCCGTTGTACCTTCCGATTCAATGAGTCACGCAAATATCAAAAGACAAAGAATGGCCTGTGACTGTACGATATTGTATTGTACTATACTATATATAATTTAAGAAACAACACATGATATTTATACATTTTCTTTGCCATAATAAAGTCAGCTCAGAACCGTGAGAATGGGCTGTTCTTATCGTCTGGATATGTCTATTCTGATTGATTGGAGATCTGACAAGGACTAAAGTGAGACAAAAGATGATGAATTGAACACAAACTCAATCACAATATGCGTGAGAAATGATACATTCACATCGCACCTCCATGACAAGATAAATCACACGATTCGTGGGAAAACGATGATGTGCTATCTTGTGCTGGGTCCTATCAAACATAAACCTAGGGCCAAAAATAAATTTGTCAAACCACTCCATCCGCTTTTCTTTCTGCATATTTTCGAGGTGACAGCCTGATGGTTGGTTCGATTTCAGAGTCCCCCGTAGTCAATCCATTCCAACTTGTTATCTGATGCAGCTAAACCAGCTTTTGCCAAGCGTCTGAAGGCTATTGGAAATGCTTCTTTTTGTAATAATAGGAGCTGTCTTGACATCCATTTTGAAACTGGTTAGTGATGATCGAAGGGTGTTCCTTTCAACAAATTCTTCATCAGATTCAACATTTATATGTAGTTGTTAGAGAGCTATTGGAAAACCACTAAGGAGTACTGGACAGGCCGCTGTTTCTTCTCAGTTTGGGATCCCTCATCAGTACGCATTCACTGGGTTTCTAACTCAGAACCTTTTGGTCACCAGGCGACTTCGTACACCATTTAGTCACTAGGACACGACCCAATGCTTCATGAATTCCAACTTCTGAATATTCGTGATACAAATTTTAGGACAGTTACTCGCCTGTGACATTATCTGGCGGTTGCGTTTATATATATATATATATATATATCACGAATTGCCAGAAGTTGGAATTTATGGATCATTGGGTTGGGGCCTAGTGGCTTAACGGTCTACGAGTTCGCCTTGTAAACGTAGGGTTCTGGGTTCGAACCCCAGTGGATGCGCACTACCTAAGGGTCTCAAAATGAGCCGAGGTGGCAGTCCACTACTCCCAGCTGGTTTTCCAATGTGTCTCTAACTGATGTCAACTTATGATGAAATCCTGTAACCAATCAATCAAATCCCTTCAAACCAATACGTGACAGTTTTATATTCATAAAATTTTAATAATTCACATTGTAATATCAAGAACACAATATTCAGTGAAGAGAATCTTTTCAATGAATTTATTATCGAGCTGTGAAATCATACATAATATTGGTTCTTGAAAAAAACTATATCCGGTGTGGAGATTACAACAAAATTCGTGAATCCTGATAATAAATAACAGTGTGAAATGCAATCAGATGTCCGGGATAATACTCTTAGTTCCATATCAAGCGATAAAACAAATAACACAATTTATGAAATAGTTCATCGTAAGAGATAAGATTAATAGGATTAGTAGGGCAATAAGAAATTACGTGACATGATGATGATGAGAAGTTTGATAAGATAGGCTTTAATATTTTACAAAAAATGTATTATATTCAAATAATAGGTGGAACAAGTGAACTAATACCAGAAACTGTTCATTCTGAAAGGCATAAAAATAATAAAAATAGTAGTAATAAGGGAGAGATACACAAAATGATTAGACATAATGAAATATAAATAAATGTTTATCCATCTACAGCCAAAGTAGAAACAGGGACTTCTTGTATACACTAAGGTTTGGCTTGAATTCATGAATAACCAAAGCATCAATTGTCTGTAGAGGTGTGAAATGAAGAAAACACAATAAATTGTCATGAATTTTAGAGATTACCATCAAACTATGCTTGATGTTAGTAGAGTTGCAGAAATCAACCAAGTGTTCTACAATATATAGCTTCCTATATCCTTCCTTTCTCCTTTGTAAAATCATGCTGGAATGGACTTTCGTACCTATTTGGTAATTAAGCATTCTCTGGCTACGGTTGAGGTACCTTGCACCATAAGAGCAGATGAACTATTGTAACGACAGAAGGCAAGAGTCAGGCAACAGATCATTTATTAAGGAAATCAACGCATATTTATATATGTTTTCATGTACATTACTATGGATACGTAAACAAACAAACACAGTCTTCCGATTGGTTGTTTCTCACGACAAATCTTGGGAACGTAAATATTGACGTAAATTACTGTCTACCAATTTGGCTAGTAGACAGCTCTCACCACACTATTAGTGTAACAGTGGAAGGCAACACACGGAAACCAAGGTATATTTTCGACTGATCAAATCTCTGTTTATATATCTACAGTTTATATTCGTTAACCAATCACTGAGCGTATGATTTTGGTCTACATTAAACGACATGAAATAGTATGTTCAAATACACATACAATATTCTGTTGTTAATGCAGTATTGAACTGTGGGAATATGTGAGAATAATATTCCTTTGGAACACATTGTCTGTATCACACCACCACAATAGATGTATATAACGGCGGTCAGAAGAGGTAGCTTATCTTATCAACATATATATATAACATAGAGTTAAGAGGTGAGAAAATAGACAAGTTAGGTCAAGTTAAAAGGATATATTGAAAGTCAAAATAACAATGAAGATCACTAAACTAAATAACAAAGGTTATAGTACATCTGTTATGATATCAAAATAAAGTTTACTAACTTGATCATCGTTCGTTAGTGTGGGGTCATTTTTCGTTGTCAAGTTGGTCAATTGGTAAAGATAACAAAACCAAGTGTAGATTGTTGGATTTGATCAGTGTGTAAAATTATAAAAGTAGTGTGTGTTTACATAGTGAACTTGCTTATCACATTCGTGTTGATTTTGTCACTTCATGGGGAGGGGAGGGAGGTGTTGTAACCAGGTCAGATTCTGTTTTAGTCCATCATTCCTATTCAGCCAACTTGGATTCCACTTGATATGAAGTGCTTCTGATATTAGACGTTCTTTGTGATTTCTGAAGTTTTTCTGGATTATTTCAATATTGTCAAAATCAATTTTGTGGCCTGATTCTATGGCTGATGATTCTTCTAGCTTTTCTAGTTCAACCGGATTTCTCGGTGGTCGAACAGATGCTCTACAGTGTTCATTTCTTCTGATTTTGATTTCTCTCTGACGAGTTTTGTTCGATGTATATCGCATCACATTCCAAGCATTTTATTTTATGGACACAATTAGATAGACAATCTACTGGGATTTGGTCCAATTTTTTTCAAACTGTTAAAAGTGAACATGGTTTGGACATATATGAATCAAATTTATTTTCGTGGAGATTGACTCCCAATTGTAGAAATGAGTTAGTTATTCATTCCATGTACATTTTCAGTGGATGAATCTTTTAAGAGATCTTTTATTTGTGTCTCACATCATGAAAAGGAATGTTCATTTCAAATTAATTGCAAAGAAGGTTAGCAGTTGTTGAATGACAACGAATTGTCATCAAGTATAAGGTCCTTGACGCTGATGACGAAAGTGTTGCCCATATAAAGTAGTTAAAGAAAAGTTGTTATTGACAGTAGTATTGTTCCTTTGTAGCTGACATAGAATCCCAGACATCAAAATCTCAATAGTTATTTGTGAATCGATTGTGTGTCTTTTTTTATTCCTTTACTTTCCCAGTGTGGCAGACAGGGCTTCAAGCTACAGCTTTGAAGTCTCGGTAGAAGTGGTATGTATTTTTAGGGGATGGGGTTGCTGGCCTCGTATGCCCAACCTTCCCTCTTTACCAGTCTTATCACTTACTGGCTTAGAGAGGTAAATGAGTGCGTCTAGTGGCCGGGGAGCATTCTACCGCTGTGCCATCAATGCACGAATAGACTGTTAATATATTATAAATTAAAACATGTGTATACGTGACAATATGCGTCAATGTAACGCTAATAATAATAATAGTAATCACTGTATTCCAAACAACAATAATAATTATAGAGAATGGAATTTTCAGCGTTTTTATACGTATTTGCAACAATTTAGCTCCTTTCATAAATGTGAACATACATAAAGTTTAAAATAATAATAATAATAACAATGAAACCACTATAAACAGAATTTTGGTGGAAGCATAATGAATTTTATGTAGATAGTATCATAGATAATACGTGTAATAATAATAATTATCGTTGCTTATATAATTTACAGTTCAATTACTGATTTAAAAAGTTTATTAGTTCTTTTCCGGCATTTGACTTTCTCTTCACACAAAACCTGTGCTAAATATAGTGGTATGGTTGAATTTTTATATTTAGTAGTTGTACCAGCTAAAATTCTTATGAAGTTTCTTCTGGTTTTACCTGAAAATACACAAGGAGTAAGTCGCAAATTGCAACGAGGATGTTTGGTATCAGACAAGATAACTTTAGCCAACTGCTTGCAAGAATTGAAATGCATAGCCACAACAACAATGTCAGTTAGCTGAGTCAAAGGAACAGCACTAACTTTATTTGCAGCCTTCAGTGTTCTATGTAATATGACATAGTCTGTTTTGAGAAGTTCAGGGAAGAATAAGTGTGGCAGATAATAATGGAGAATGGGCAGAATACATGAATTAATAAATTCTAAGAGAAGACGTTGAGTTATGCCAGCAGAAAGTCTCAACTTCTTTATGTAATAAGTCAAACGAAAACTTTTCTTAGATATCAACAGGCTATGAGACAACCAACAGAGATTCGAAGAGAAACTGATACCAAGATAAGAGATATTCGATTTACTCCCTATCACAGTGCTGTCAATATCACTGGAATAATAGGAGTGAATCAGTCCACGCATGTCTTGTTCGTATCTGAAACCCAAATCAACAACATGACATTTAGATGGATTCAGTTTAGGTGGAACCAACTGTTAACTTCAGATAAAAATCTATTCAATATGAGAACAATTCAATGCAGAAACTACTAGAACAGAAGTGATTAGATCATCGGTATATTCAATGAAATTAGCTTTGAAAGAATACGCAAAGTCGTGCAAAAAGAAAGGGCAAAGGAATGGAAAGTGTACAGCACCTTAAGGCACACCAGTTTCCGTTGGAAACAAAGTGGAGGGCTTTCTAATTAAAACAGTATGTTGTTTTCCACCCGAAAGGAAAACAGGAAGACAACCACATTGCGACCCCAGGACTCAGTCCGTGGCGAAATCAGCTTGCTTAGTAAAAGTGCCCTTTGTGAACAGAGTAGAAAGCAGAAGTGTGTAGTCTAAAAACATCCAGTTTCAAAAGTGAATGATCGTGAATAACCAAGAATGTACAGAGTAATGAATGCTCATGATTAATGTTTTCATTGAATTCTATTCATACTGATTATAAACTTTATATGTGATCCCTCAACCGAAATATGAAGCAGCTAGACTAGCTAACTATTCTTCTATCGATCATTTGAACTGCTCTTGTGGAGCTAGTTATACTGGCTGTTATCATGGAAACTTAGTTTTTCGTGCTCAGGAACACCTAGTAGTTTTGCTAAATGAGGGTGTAGTGGAAACCGTCAACAGATGATTTATGTTTAATCTTACACAGACTCAAAAACCTGCAGTCGAAAATCAGCAAACTGGCTGAAGATAACCAACCACTATAAACGGGGAAATTTGAAAGAGGTTACTTCCTTCACCTTTCTAGGAAGCATCGTTTCAACCACAGGCAGTAGGAACGGACGAAGACGTCAAAGTCAGCCAGAATCGGATAGGCAGGATACGTCTTCATCAACTTGAAACCAGTTTGGAAATCTTTTGCACTCCACAGAGTAAAGAACAAGATTCAGATTTTCAACACCGATGTGAAGTCAGTCAGTTCTTCTATATGGGTAAGAAACGCGGCTTGCGGGTGACGGAGATCATTTTCAACAGGTCACTGAGGACTTTTATCAAATGGCCGGCTGTCCAGAAAGTATTAGCAACAAGAAACTATGAGAATAAACTAGCCAAGAACCTATTGTTCAACAAATACACCGAAGAAAATGGAGACAGTTGAGTATACTCTGAGGTGACCATCGATTGACATCGCCCATCAGGCCATCGCTCGAGTGGAATTCCAGTGGGTAGCGATGGGTGGGTCGTCAGTGCTAGGGTGACATGGAGGAGATCGTGTGGCGAAGAGGAGAGGAGAGATCATGGGTAATCCTGGACTCAGTTGAAGAGGACAACAGGGAATAGAAGAAAGTGGAGATGTATTGTTGAAGCCCTATGTCCCACTTACAACCCGAGGGAACAACATTAATAGAAAACCGTTGACAGTTCGATATTAGACCACCTGGTCCAAACATGCTATAAAGTTTGCATTGTAGAATTGTTTCTCTATCATCTATTGGGTAGCAGATAACTTGCCTAAAGCCTCTAGATACTGAATGCTCCAAATAGCGGAGGCTGTTGCAAACAGCTTAAATTAGGGGGATCTCTATGTACAAAAGAAACACCATCATCCACTAATACTACCCTGACCTGTTGAAGAATCTGTGAATCCGTAAATACTGTATTATGTCACAAATTTTAGGTATAACCTTCTGTCCTGCCTGAAGTTATGAATTTCCTGTGTGTTTGATTTATTCCTAACTGATCCTTAGATATTTACTTACAAGATTTAATAGTGTGAAATATTCTCATATCATGAATCAAAAGGCAATCCTACTGAAGAATATTTTTTTCAATATAGACTGTGTAGAGGTAGAACTCCAGGTCATCTGGGATATTCTCAACAAAAACGGATATTCAGAGAAATTCATAGAAGCTAACATAGGTTATAATAGTTGCAAACTGGCAGCACTGGCTAAAACACCATTATTTTTACTTTTGAAATTCAAATGGGAAACTCCTACGGAGATTCTATCCCAACGTCTAGCCGGAGAGAAAAAGAAGACTTCATAATCTGGACATCTGTTCCTATCCTTCACTAGCCATCCAGTATTCACCCAGAGACTGAAAGACCTCTCACTCCTCCTGATGCATATACCGTTTCAAATATTCCTGTGGTTCAAGTTATATGGGGCGTACAACTATGCAGGTACATCTACGGATTCGATAAAATTTACCACCTTCGTTCAGTAACAGGTGAAATCAAAGCATAAAAGGTTTAATACTATCATACTTCAGGGATATAAAGATATCACATTGATGTTAACATAGCCTTAAAGCTTATATACCACATTCTGAAGTCATTGTGATGCTCATTTTGCCCATAACTTCTACATACAACTGAAGCTGTTACAATAAAATGGACTAAACTGGATCTTTGTATTCAAAACGAACATGTTCAGATGCTGCTCCTACAATGATCGAATTTGGATTGAAATGTCTTCTCACACATCCAACCTCCCCAAGAGTACCTTCCCCTCTTATCTCTTTCCCTCTTGCTTTCTTCATCATTTCTCTTTCCTTTTATGTTTATCCTAACACCTTCAGCCACAATTTTATACGTATATATGTAACAACAGAAGACAAGGGCCAGGCAACAGATCGTTTATTACGAAAAATCAACACGTATTTATAGATTTTTATGTACATTATTGTAGGTCAATGTTAGTAGAAAATACAGTCTGTTGATTGGTTGTTTCTCACACAAACTTAACCTTGCATTTCTTGTGGCTGTGTCAGTTCATCTATATGTTAACTGTAACCGCCTGTCTACCTTGACCTTTGACCTCAATTACTGTCAACCAATTTGGCCAGCAACCATCTCTCACCACAACATGACTAATATTTGATACATAAACATTGACCTCAATTACTGTCCACCACTTGGCTAGTAGACCGCTCTCACCACACTCGTCCCCCCGTCAAATAGTTTGGACTGAAGTCGGCTCGGTCTTCTCGGTTCTTGGGGCTTTGCTCTGTTGTCTTGCTGTCTGGAATCTCGGCGCTTGCGGATGTCCACTTGTTTAACGGTGTTTACCATTGCGATTGTGTCTGCGTAACCCCATCTCAACGTGACCATATATGGTCCTTCCCACTTTGGAAACTGTTTGCCTGACCCTGTCGCACATTCGTAGGTATTTCGCCTCACACTTCCATGTGCTGCTTTCTCCCGACCTCCCAGCAGCGTCCCAAGTAGCAGCCTTATCACTGACAGATCTTGAACGCCACTCAACTGCGAATAAGCCTCAAAGTCCTGCCCGAAGATCCATATGTCTTCATCAAAAACTGCAGGGCATAGGCTTTCCATTTGTCGGTAGGCAGCGACACCAAATGTAACAACAGAAGACAAGGGCCAGGCAACAGATCGTTTATTACGAAAAATCAACACGTATTTATAGATTTTTATGTACATTATTGTAGGTCAATGTTAGTAGAAAATACAGTCTGTTGATTGGTTGTTTCTCACACAAACTTAACCTTGCATTTCTTGTGGCTGTGTCAGTTCATCTATATGTTAACTGTAACCGCCTGTCTACCTTGACCTTTGACCTCAATTACTGTCAACCAATTTGGCCAGCAACCATCTCTCACCACAACATGACTAATATTTGATACATAAACATTGACCTCAATTACTGTCCACCCCTTGGCTAGTAGACCGCTCTCACCACATATATATACATTTAAGAAATCATATCCGGTGAGGGAATTTAATTATAGATGAGAGTGAATACATAAAATAATAATATTATTGGAATGAAATGCAATTAAAATATTTGTGATTATAATCATAGTTAAATGTCAAGTGTCAAGTGGCAAAACAATTAATCTCATATATAGAATAATTCATAGGATGTTTAGAACTTGGAAGAGGTGTACAATCATACGATTAGTAGGCAAATCGAGTAAAATAAAAACCTCACATAACATTGTGTGAAATTGGACAAAATAGAATTTCACGTTGCAATACAGAATTGATTTAGAATGACAAGTGGAACAAGAGAAATTATACAGGGGACAGTTCGAAGTGAGAATAGTAATAATAGTAACAATTGACATTGTAATAAAGGAAGAGTATACAAATTGAATAAACAAAACGAAAACGTTGGTAGAGCAAAACTATGATTAGGGATTACCATACTTTAGCATAGAGGGATTAAGACCATGAAAGTCGGGGAGGGGTTGAACGAACGTTTTCTGTTCACAGACATCTGACTTTTGCGTTTCGATGGCCACAGTTGCCTTCAGCAATACAGATGAGTCGAGTACGTAGTGATTTGGGTAAACTACTTTTTGCCTTGTAGATGACTTCAAAGGCGGAGAATGTAGAGATAGGGTGACCATGATTGACCAGGTGTCCAATGATCGCACTTCTTATTGCTCCAATTCCACCTCTTCGTAACCACACAGGATAGTGTTCTTGCACCCTACTGGACAAAACTCGAGTCGAACAGCCGATAGACCTAGCTCCACATGAGCAGGTGAATTGATAAACACACATAGAGTTGGTCGACAGTGGGATCTTGTCCTTCAGGTTATTGAACAGTAATGGTCGATTGGAAAACGCAATTCTGAAAGATGCAGCAGGGAATGTTCTTTTCAGGTACTGTGATATCTTTCTTTTCATGATATCGGAAGCTAAGTCACCTCTGAATTCCAAACTCATATACACTATTTCCTTGGGTAAGGATGATAAGTCACGTTTTATAGGATTTGAATGTATATTCTTATTCATATAACATGGTGGAAATCCATTTTCTATTAGGATTTTCCTCAGAAGATATAACTCATCTTCCACAGTATCAGGACTACGTACGTGGCGGATGCAAGTGGCAAGCGACCGGATCAGGTTTCGTTTAAGACCAATGGGTACCTACCCAGATGTAGAAATTTGTCAGTTGACCATTCCATGACAGCTTTCGATAAATCGATCTCTTCAGATTTCCATCGGTATTCCTTGATAAGTTCATATTGAGGAAATGAATGGTGGCCTCGTTCTCCATTTCGAGTGTGAATTTTATTGCAGGATGGCAACCATTAAATGCATTTAATATGCTATTCGAAGTATTATCACTAATTTTCCAGTGGTTCTCTATCTGATCTCCACTCGTGATCTAACCTGTAACCAATCAGATTCCTGCAAATCAAACTTTGTATAATTAAAAGTCAGTCTGAACGAAGAATATTCTTTTCAATAAATTCTCTTCAAATTCTTACAGTTATAAAATATGATGTTTAACATCATTAAAATAATAGCCAGTTGTGTGCTAGATTCATTTTTACGCAAAATAACAGATTATGAGGTGTGGTAGTATTTGTGTGACAAACATGTTGGGCTGAATGCAATAACAAAGTATTGTGGAATGAGACATATTGACGTAGTTTAGTCAGTTATAATAGATTGCCACAATGTGGGGAAGGAAAAATGACAAGTTAGTAGTTCAAGGTTGTAAAAGGTATCAGGTGAGTGTCTAGTACAAAATAGTATGCATTTAAGAGGAGATAGTAAGACTGTGGTGAATAGTTCATTATGAAATAACTGATATGCAAAATGAAATAGGCAGTGACATATACTGAGAAAAGAGATAATATCACGAATAATAAGTCCGGATAGTATAAATGGAAAATTCGATGATATTGAAAGAATTCTGGAATGAAGGGCGTAAATTGTAAAACATTGTGGCTGAAAGTGTTAGGATGAACATAAAAGGAAAGAGAAAAATGAAGAAAGCAAGAGGGAAGAGATAAGAGGGGAAGGTACTCTTGGGGAGGTTGGATGTGTGAGAAGACATTTCAATCCAAATTTCATCATTGTAGGAACTGCACCTGAACGTGTTCGTTTTGAATACAAAGATCCAGTTTAGTTCATTTTATTGTAACAGCTTCAACTGTATGTAGAATTTATGGGCGAAATGAGCATCACAATGAATTCGGAATATGGCGAAAAAGTGGAAAGTAATTTGACCAAATCACTACGTACTCGACTCATCTGTATTGCTGAAGGCAACTGTGGCCATCGAAACGCAAAAGTCAGATGTCTGTGAACAGAAAACGTTCGTTCAACCCCTCCCCGACTTTCATGGTCTTAATCCCTCTATGCTAAAGTATGGTAATCCCTAATCATAGTTTTGCTCTACCAACGTTTTCGTTTTGTTTATTCAATTTGTATACTCTTCCTTTATTACAATGTCAATTGTTACTATTATTACTATTCTCACTTCGAACTGTCCCCTGTATAATTTCTCTTGTTCCACTTGTCATTCTAAATCAATTCTGTATTGCAACGTGAAATTCTATTTTGTCCAATTTCACACAATGTTATGTAAGGTTTTTATTTTATTCGATTTGTCTACTAATCCTATAATTGCACACCTCTTCCAAGTTCTAAACATCCTATGAATTATTCTATATATGAGATTAATTGTTTTGCCACTTGACACTTGACATTTAACTATGATTATAATCACAAATATTTTAATTGCATTTCATACTACTACTATTGTGCAACGATAATAAATTCTGCTGAAAACAGTTTCTTCGTTGAATCACTTGTTTTGATTTTCTAAAATGAAGTAGTTTGAATAATAAAATAATTAGGACAATGATAACTTGTTAAAAAGTTTTATAGTGCAGGGGGAAATTGTCAGTTTTTACATGAATGTTAGCGATGGCCAAGGTAGGAAAAGCACCTGCTCGAATTTCTGCTGGCTTCTTCAGATTGATCCTGATGGTCTCAGTCGTATGTATAAGACTAACTCGTAAAGTAAAATTTAATGTTAGTCAAAATGACATAAATAACTTCAGAGGGTTTATTAATCTCAAAGTCATGCTCACTGTCTACAAGGTGTGCTAAAATAGAGCTATGCATAGGTCTTGTTTCTCCTTATCTTAACCAGGCAGTCTGATGTTTGGAAATCCAACAATGATGAAGCTGCCAAGCTGTACGCCCAATATAACTAGCTCGACAGAAATAGTCATAATGGTAGATAAGGGTACATAAACGAGGCGAAATTACGTAGTTTATCCTTATTTCTCAAACGTAAAATTTGAACAGGTGTAAAGAGACAGCGTAAATCGGCTGCACTGAATGCCTTTCCAAGGCATTCGTCAGGAGCTATGTTATTATTTCGCAGGTGTTATCAGCAAGAAACTGTTGTTTTATGAACAAGGACTTATTGTTGGAATATAATTTTTGACTATGCGAGACTCATGGAAGTTTGATAAACTATACCCAGAGAGAAACACAGTGAATCGTGTAGATCGTATCAACTTCACTTAGGTGACTGGTCTCCTGTGTTCAAGCCAAAATACTCGGGCTTACATCGTTACAGTATTACTACACAGAACATGATAATTTAGTAAAAATTTCGTCACGAAGTCATATCAGTTATTAAAATCCATTGAAAAACTGAAATCACTTGTTAGCTGGTTTACTCTAGAGTGGGAATATACAATATTGTTTTGGATTCCATTGACTGATGAAGCCACGTTTTGGTTTGACCACCACTAGCTAACTCTTTTCCAACGTGATCCAATCTATGTCAGCTGACATTGCCCATTGTCGAGAAAGACGATGGCTAGGCTAGGCATGCGTAACACACGTCCCGACCATTTCAATCGGTGTAACTTCACAACCTCGTCGATCGATTTCCCCTCCCTCCTTGCCTAGCACTCGATGAACACCTTATTATACCACTTATCACGGGAGATAGAATGCAGGCATCTAGGATCAAAGAAAGCTAGCCATTTCGTAGCTTCCACTTTCAATGGCCAAGTCTCACTCATAGGCATAAAGAAGGACAGAGGAACTGCTACTGTGCAGTACACACGCCCTTTGGTCGACAGCCAGCCGGATATCACGTCTACTAAGCCGGAGATGGCGTAAGTTGGCATAGGCCAAGCGAGTCTTCTGTATCCGCGCTGAGATGTTGTCAGTGATCGCTCTACTGGCGTTGGCTGATGCAACTTTCCGAATAAGTGAACTGGTCAACACGCTCTACCAGTTCACTGCTGCCTATCTTTAAGTTAGGAGTTAGTCAATGTAATCCAGTCCAATTTTGTAGCATCATCTTACATCTGACAGGAGAGAATCGCATACCAAACATCCTAAGATTTTTGCCCAAGGTCTTCAGAAGACCCTGCAAAAACACGATTACTCTTCGATAAACTTGCGGTTCTATTCAACTATATTAACCTCAAAACTCAAGATTACATCAGAAGTAACTTTAGGCAGCTCTACAGTCAAGGTTATTTTCTAAGTACGTAACAAGTACTTAGAATCAAGTAGAATATTCCCAGCAAGATGGCATCAAAACTCTGTCTACAAGAGTCACATACCAAACAATTCTCCCAGACAGTCCAACATCAGAATAACCTTGATCCATTCAAACAACATCACATCGTACAACAACACATTATCAATGCATCACACAACCGTATAGTGAACCATTCGAATTAGAGATTTAACAGGAATGAAGACATATAATAGGGATGAAGTCAACATCCAATATGCAAATGTCAGAACAACATTGAAATACAGTCTAGGGGAAAAGAGGATAATAATAAAACATTTAGTTGAAACATCCTAGTATAAGTATCAATATTTCAACTGGATCGTTCAGGACGGATTTTCCAAACTGTTGTACCCTTACACGACATCCAGCGTTATACTAGTGACTGGATTTTCCAAAACACTGAGTTCTTAAGTCCTATTGATCATGAATGCTCATTAAAATGTTGAGGAATTCAACTTGAAACCAGTGGATGTTAAGTAGGATCGGTTAATACTGTTATATGAGGCGGCCTGCTTAAACCTTAAGCTTCAAAAAGCTTCTATCTCTCTATTGCATATATTTTCTCTCCTTCGGTTCGTTTTAATCGATTGAGATATGATGTCCAATGGTACTACCAACTCTTGTATGTATTTAAAATGTTTACAAGCTCCTGATTCACAAGTTGCTACTAAACTTGAGGAATTTCCTGATTGTGAGTAGCAGTGTGTTCCAGTACATGAGATAACTGTTCTCCAGTTATATCCTTGGGTTTCAAAGTACACTTCTGAACATCTTACAAATGGCTTTCAACAAGATATCATGGATGGATTTCTTGAAGGAGACAAAGTAGATAATGGAACAGCTTGTGCTTCAGCTCAGAGACCACTGTGTCACAGGATATACTGTCAAATAATATTTTACTTAAAGATATTATACGAAAGGAAAATGCCATGCAGTAGACTCCTCTGAAAATTCTGTACATTTCATAAATCGTGTCCAGAATAAAGATGTTATAATAATAATTATTACTACTAAAAGCAAACTGGTCACATATTTTAATAGTTACACATGCAGAAATTCATACTGTTAAACGTTGAAACGCTTTAACACAGTACTAATAACCAGACATTAACTAAAAACACTGATCGATTTAACACAAAACTAAAAAGACCATCCAAACAACTATAAAAAGTAACCTTTAGTAAACATCCGTTCACGTGACTACAGAACAAAAAGAACATAGTACGCATACCCAGACTTTCTGCTTAAATCTGATTGGTTCATTATTTTATTCATATCACATGATCGACTGTGTTTATTACAATTATAAACTAGAGATGGAATTTATTCTCTGACAGTTGATTAGTCTGATAACTAGGACTGATTTTATAATTTGTTATCATCGTGGGCATTTATCAGTTCATCTGCTGTTGTAAACCAAAGTAAATCTGTGGTAACCAGAGGATGCTTTCCAATATTGATAGATAGGAGAGCATATTCCAGCTTGATTTTACAAAGAAGAAAGGAAGGATGTACGACCTTCTACTGTAGCCCAACTAATCCTGACTATGATTTTAGGATCATTTATCGAAATCATGACAACTTACTCTGTTTTCTTCGCTCTACACGTCTAAAGAGAGGTGATGCTTTGGTCATTTATGATTCCAAACCAGACCTTAGTGTAGACAAGAAGTCCCTATTTCTACCTTGGCTGTAGAAAGATAAACATTTTACGAGTTGATCACGGATTGATATCAGTTAGAGAACCACTGATAACCACCAAGGAGTACAGGACAGCTGTTTCCTACGTCCTAGTTTGTGAATCATTGGCAGTAGGCAATCGCCGCCATGGTTCGAAACCAGGACCTTCCGGTTACAAGGCAAGCTATCTGGTTGACCATTCAACTACTGGGACCCGATTCAATGGCCAGTCCATGAATTCTGACTTCTGCCAATTCGTGATTTAGCGCGACACCAAGGAATGTCATCGGTGGGACAAACATCCTCACACTTGACTGGCTGGACCTCACTGGTCACGACTTCTCACTAGAACTAACTCCAGGAAACTCCGTCCTGTAGCAGGTCACTAGCAAGCATTGCAATTTGGCAGAAGTTAGAATTCATGGACTGGCCACTGAATTGGATCCCAGTGACTAAAATGGTCAACTAGCTAGCTTGCCTTGTAACCGGAAGGTCCTGGTTTCGAACCGTGTCACGAGGTGCGTACTGCCAATGATTCCCAAACTAGGACGTAGGAAACAGCTGTCCAGTACTCCCTGGTTTTCAATGGTTCTCTAACTGATATCAATCCGTGGTCAAATTCGGAAAAACAAATCTAATCCTTACAAACCAACTACAGAAGATAAACATTTATTCATTTTTCGTTATGTTTGATCATTCTGTGTATCTTCCCCTTATTACTACGATTGTTATCATATTTGCGTGCCTTTCAAAATGAACAGTTTCTGGTATTATTTAGATTTCCCCATCTCTCAGTTAAAAAAACAATATATTTTTTGTGATATTAAAGCCTATCTTTTCAAACTTCTCATCACCATGTTACTTAATATCATATTTGCCTACTAATCGTATTGATCCTATAAATTTTACATCCCTTTCTAAAATCTATGCATTCTATGAGCTATTTTAGGCAACTCTAAACATAAGCTACCCAAAATACCCAAGTAAACGGACGTAATGACCTTGATCAACCAATACAGATGAACCCATACTAAAAACGCAAAATATGAATTACGATGCAAATTCCATCGAGAGGAAGTGCTGTCAGGATAAAAGGCTTATAAGAGGCTTGTAGATGTGGAAGAGTAACATCTTTACAGAGCGGTATGCAGCCTTCTTTTTATAGATATGTGTACACATGTCCAGTCTGTCGTTACAGAAAATCTGTCCGAGAAAATATGTTATTCACCTTTTTAGGATCATGAGTGCTGTAGAATATTGAATGGATCACGAAACAGCACCATATAATAGTTATTATTATATTATTGTTCCCTTGGGTTCCTAGTGGAACATAGGGCTTCAACTGCACGCCTCCACTTGTTTCTGTCTTGTGCTGTACTTTTCACTTGCATCCATGTTAATCCATACTGTTACAGTTCCTCATCACACGATCTCCTCCATGTCACCCTTGGACGTCCCACTCGCCGCTTCCCTTTCGGGTTCCACTCGAGCAATGGCCTGACGCGCGATGTCACCCAACGGCCTCCTCAGCGAGTGTCCAATCCATCTCCACTTTCTCCTGCATATTTGTTGGGCGATTGGTTCTTGTTTTGTTTGTTCCCATAGCTTCTTGTTTGTGATTCTTTCCGGCCATCTGATCTTGAGTATAGAACGAAGACATTTGTTGACAAAGGTCTGCAACCTGTTGAAAATATTCTTGGTGACCCCCCAAGTTTCTGATCCGTATAGAAGAAACTGACTTGACGTTTGTATTGAAAATCCGAATTTTGTTGTTGATGCTGAGTGACGAAGATTTCCAGATTGGTTTCAGGTTGATGTTTCTCGCCTTCCCGATTCTCGATTTGACATCCTCGTCCGTTCCTCCTGTAGTTGAGACAATGCTCCCTAGATAAGTGAAAGAAGTAACCTCTTTCAAATCCTTCCCGTTGATGGTGATTGGCACTGGATGCTGCTGCTGTTGTTGTTGTTGGTGGGTTATTTTCATAACCTCCGTCTTGTCTATGTTCACCTGGAGTCCTGTCTTCACCAGCTGCTTCTTCGACCAGTTTGTCGGTTTTCGCTTGTAAGTCTTCGATTTTGTGTGACATCAAACATAAATCATCCACGCGCGAAATCCAGGTCTTCTAGGTTCTTCACGTCGGTCCAGGATATCCCTGTCTTCTCGTTTCCCACTGTCTGGCGCATAATCCAGTCCACCACAATTAGGAATATCATTGGTGATAATAAGCACCCTTGTCTGACTCCTGTGTTTACTCGAAACGCCTCGCTGAGTTTTCCGTTGTGGATCACTTGACATGTGCCGTTGTCGTACAGTTGTTGAATAAGGTTGATGAATATTTGTGGTACGCCGTAGTACTTGAGTAGTTTCCAAATTACTTCGCGGTCAACGCTGTCGAAGGCCTTCTCAAAGTCTATAAAGTTGAGGTAGAGATTTGATTGCCATTCCATGCTGTGTTCGACGATGATGCGTAGAGTTGCAATTTGGTCAGAACATGATTTGCCTTTCCTGAATCCAGCTTGTTCTGGTCGGAGTTCTGTATCCAGTGCGTCCTTGATTCTCTCCAGGATGATGCGACTCAGGATTTTACTTGGCGTCGACAGGAGCATGATTCCTCGCCAGTTCTTGCAGAGTCCCAGGTCGCCCTTCTTTGGTAGTTTCACCAGGTAACCTTTCCTCCAGTCAGTAGGCACCTTTCCCTCTTTCCAGATCTTTTGCAATAATGGAGTCAGCATATCTGCCGTCGTTTCTGGGTCCGCTTTCAGTGCTTCCGGGGGTATTCCATCTGGTCCAGCTGCTTTTCCAGCTTTCAGAAGCTTGATTGCATTCATGACTTCAGTTTTCGTTGGAGGATTGGTGTCAACTTGCAGTTGTGTACGTGCTGTTGTTGGTATTACTGGACGGGTTGTAGGTGGTGGTCGGTTCAAGAGTCCTTTGAAGTGGTCCGCCCATTGTTTAATCTGTCTTTCTTCTTTGGTAATTGGGTTCCCTTGACTGTCTTTTATAGGTTTCACTTGTGTTGATCTCTTCCCGGATAGAGACTCGGTTATCTGATATAGTGTCCTCAGGTCCCTTTTGCCCGCTGCCTTCTCAGCTTCAGTAGCCAGGTTGTCGTAGAATTGTCTTTTGTCCTTCCTGGCACTCTTCTTCACTTCTTTGTCCAGTGCTGTGTAAGTTGAGTTCAGCGTCTCTTTCTCTTGTCCATCTTTGCATTGAATCATTTTCTCTTTCACTTTTCTCCTCTCCTCTATTAGTTTCCAAGTGTCTGTTGAGAGCCATTCCTTGTCTTGTTTCTTCTTTCTTCCTAAAACCGTTGAGCACGTTTCGTTGAAAATTACCTTCAGAGAGTTCCAATGGTCTTCCACGGGTGATTCCTCAGTGGTGCCACGTAGTGTTTCCTGCTTTGCTCTGACAGTTGCAGTGAAAATGTCCTGTGTGATCGTGTCCTTCAGTTTGTGAGTGTTGAACTTGCATTGTGGCCTATCCCCAGGTATCCTCGAGGCTTTCAGCTTCACCTTGAAAGTCCCTTGTACCAGATAGTGGTCTGAACCCACATCTGCTCCTCTCCTCGATCTTGTGTCCAGTAGGCTCCGTCTCCACTTCCTTGAGATTGAAATGAAGTCTATCTGGTTTTTGGTGTGTCCATCTGGTGAAATCCATGTTGCCTTGTGTATATCCCTGTGTTTGAACACACTGCCACCAATCACCAAATCATTGAAGGCGCAGAAGTCTGAGAAGAATTCACCATTTTCGTTCATTTCACCGAGGGCCTCGCGACCCATGGTGAGTTCTCTTCCTGTATTGTCTCCTCCCAGTTTCGCATTCATATCACCCATCAGGATTTTGATATCGCTCTTTGGGACGTTGTCCATTACTGTTTGTAGTTGACTGTAGAAATCCTCCTTCTTCTCTTGTTCTGAGACGTTTGTAGGCGCGTAGCATTGAATGATTGTAACCTTTTTTCCTTTTGAGTTGAACCTGGCTGTCATTATCCTGGAGGAGATTGGTTCCCACTGCATGAGAGCTTTAGCCGCTGTTGGTGACATCATGATGGCTACTCCCTCGGTGTGCTCGTGATCGTCCTCTGGGTGACCGGAGTAGATTATTGTCTGTCCAGTTGATAGTTGTCTCCTTCCACATCCGCATCCACATCTGCTCTCGCAGATTCCCAACACTTCTATTTTATATCTCCTCATTTCTGCGGCTACCTGAGCAGCCTTCCCAGCTTCGTACATTGTACGAACATTCCACGTCCCCATCCTTGTTTTTGCTCTCATCGAAAGAAGGCACATCGGCTGACTGGCTTCCCGAAGGCTTTCACCAGCCTGCGTCATTTCACTTCCCCGATTCCAGCGAAAAATAAGGTCATTGTTTGTGTTTTTAGAATTTTTAATATATTTGTGCGTTGAAGTTTCAGTAGCAATTTGGTTAAGTTTTGGGGGTGGAGTTGCTAGCACCACGCCCCAACCCTCCCTCTTTATCCGGGCTTGGGACCGGCTAGAATACTAGTGACCTAGTAATCTAGGCGAGGTTATATAATAGTTATAATAACATTAATCTGTTTCACTGCAAAAACAGTGCTTATTATACAGACTGGAATTGTCAGCATTTGCCACAATATTGCATCTAATTTATTTAAAATATAAATAAAAGTAATCTCAGGGACTTTTCCATATTTACAGTAGGAATAATGTCAAAAATGTGCTAGGTATAAGATGAGAATAATAATAACAATGGTAGTAGGTTTGTTTCAAACAGTACTGTCAATAGAGTATGGAAATCTTAGCATGTTACAGAGTATTGAGTCTAGTGTTCTGTTGAAGACAGCATGGTGAGGAGAAAAACAAATAATAACAGTTATTACAGAACTTAAATGATGTTTACACTTATGAAAAAAAGTAAACAAAAACATAAGAGGACTATAAATATAAAAAGAATAATAACAGTAAAACTTGTTGGTATAAGGGTGGAGAAACTTCTTTATTTACTAGTGGAAAGAAGGCTAATTAGCTAAGTTAGTACCTCACACTATTTTCATCACATAAAATATGTGCCGCCAAATTCGGTATCGTCGAATATTTATGCTCAGATGTGTGCTCATAAAGTCTTTTGAAATGACTTCTTGTACTACCTAAGGGGACCCAGGGTGAGAGCTGTGGGTGATGCAGTGAATACTCACAGTCTGAAAAAAATCCCTTTGACAAATTCGTTGCACGAAATCAAGTGGCCATCGTCAGTGACGACGTCAACGACATGGCCCAATGGGCTACCACTTGCCCTACCGACAGACTTCAGAGTTCTACGAAGGAATGACATAGTCTTTTTAAGCAACCCAGGAAAGAATATGAGTGAACAATAAAGAAGAATAGGTAAGATGCACGAGTTGACAAACTGTAAGAGGAGGAAGAGTTGAGCTATGCCTGAGTTCCTTAACTTCTTAATGTAAAATATCAGAAAGGATATTTTACTAGAAATCGCTAAGATGTGAGAAGACCAGGATAGATCAGAAGAAAGAATTAGTCGAAGATATATAAATTCTGACTTGATTTTTATACCAATATCATCATTTTCACGACGGTCAGGAGAATTAACAGCTTCATTTGACTTTTCTACATCTACATACGGTCATCTGGATGAATTTATCTACATGAATAGGCTTGGACTATCACTAAAGACTCCAGTAAGGAATTAGGTGGTTTTCCTGGGACATATCCGAAATGAAATCCTGTAACCAATCAATCAAATCCCTACAAACCAATATTTCAATATCAATGAGATGCTCACTAGCGACTGGCCCTATTCAGGTGAGTAGTTACCTGGGTTCTAGTGAGAAGTCGTGACCAGTAGGGTACAACAGATCAGACGTGAGGATAAATACTCGTCACCGATGATACCGGTTATGTTGTGAATCGGCAGAAGTTGGAATTCATAGGCTGGCGTCATTGGATCGGGTCCCAATGAGTGCTTAATGGTCCACAAGATAGCTCACATTGTAACCGGAAGGCCCTGGGTTCGAACCCTGGAGGTGGGTGGGTACGTACTGCTGAAAAGTCCCAAAACAGGATGAAAGAGCTGGTTGCTCAGTACTCCCAGCTGGTTTTCCAATGATTTTCTAACCGATATCAGCTCATGTTGAAATCCTGTAACCAATCAACCAAATTCCTACAAACCAATACTTGAATATCCGAAAAAGTTATCTCGTACAACTATTGTTTAACCCTGAATTTCACATCTGTAAGAAAGTTTTCAAATTACGCATATTTACTACAGGCTCAGTTGATTGGTTGATCAAGGCCATTACGTTCATTCACTTCGGTCCTTTGTTTGGTTCGCTAATGTTTAGAGTTACCCTATTTTATATACGACATAATTTGTTTTATCGTATGATACTGAGCTATGATTATAATCACAAACATTTTATCTCATTTCACATTATTATTATTACTATTAGAAGTATTCAGACTTTTGATTAAATATCCTCACAGGATATAGTTTCTTAAAAATCATACACATGTGTACGACTGTACAGCTTGCTAGTAAATTCGTTGAAAAGAGTTTCTTCATTGAATATTGTGTTCTTAATAGTTCATTGAGAATTCTTAAATTATTGAAGGAATTCTGAATATTTGTTGGATGATAGGTTCTTAGTTGGTTCATCGCCTGCCAGAGTTCCTTATTGTCAATCCTATCTGGATGTATATCTGACCTTCAGTATGGAACGGGGGGTGGGCAGTTGTTGATAAAAGTTTCCTAATTTTACAGTATCGCACGAAACCTAGGCAGATAAATTTCAACTGTGATAGTTAGTGTTCACAGTGTTACATTAGCTGACGTGTATTAATAGACTGTGCTAGAAACGACCTACGGTGCAGTTACATTTAACTAGGCTGAGGTTCAGGGATAAGCAACACTATGATTTAGCTGTAGGCTAGTTGGAGAGCACCACGATGTGATTCAGTCATTCCTCCCAAGGGATAATTGAATTTTCATTCTTTTTGGAGATCATTTCAATTATCATTTCTCTGTTATAAGCCGTTCCATTAATAAGCCTAAATAATCAGTGGCTATTAAGTAATGCCCATGAATTTCTTTTATCTCTTCTGCTTTGGTCTGTTATGAGAGTTTCTGATAGCTGTGAAAATATTTACATTTGAGTGGCTATCGATGCTCTTCAAGTTTGTACTCGATGCGGTCTGTCTCCTTGCCTCAATCAGTTCGGATGAAACTAAAGCAATTCAAAGGTAATTATTAACCTCTGGGTATGTCTTGTCAACGGTCTGCTCTATTGTTTCCAAAGTAGACTAGATATAGTGTTAAGTTTCCCACTGTCATTCTAACATACATATTTATTTGACTTCACCGTAAATACAGACCTCGTGTTCTCATTACGAAGCTGGACATGTAAAGCTTAGCGAGGGTGTGTACGAGCCTACAGGGGTGCATAATCAGAGTGCCTTTGAGTGTTTTAGAAAGAGTGCTAATCATACACAGGATCTCCGACTCACGTATGAATCGAACAGTCCAAAATTTATGTCATTCTGGTAGAGCTACTTCAAAATTTTGTTCACTGACTGATAAGTTGTTTAGTCTACTCAGTAATATATTACCTGAAAGTTCCTGGTGGGTTGATGAGTCCCAGACTAGGGCGAAACAACTGTTCAGTACACCCTACTGGTCCTCAGCAGTCGTCTAACTGATATCAGTTCATGGTCAGTTTTGATATTAATCAGATCCCTTCAAAGCAACACTTAATCAAGTGCTCACTAGTAACTGACTGCAGGATCAGGTTGTCTGGAGTTCTAGTGGGAGGTCCTGATCAAAGGGATCTACCAAGTTGGATGTGAAGACAAATACTCACTGATAACATTGGCTGGTGGTTACACTATATTTCACCAATTAGTAGGAGTTAAAACTCATGGACCATTGTGTACCATCCGATTGACTGAATAGTCAAACAGCTCTCTTGAAAGTTTAAAGTCTGATCCCCAGTGGTGTCAATGGTGCGTACTTCTGAAGCGTTCCAAACAAGACTGAAACAGATGTCTAGTAATCCCTGGTGGTTGTCAGTAGTTCTCCAAGTGGTGTCAGTTACTGACATCTGACTTGAAATCAATTAAATCTTTGCAAACAAATACTCAAAAACCAAATAAGAAAAATCAATAGATATGAGCTGACTCTTAAGATCAATTACCGGGGGACGTTCAGTTAAGTAAAAGTAATTCATTTTCCTGGAGTTCTGAGATACATAATGCTCTAATGTGTTCTTTCCTCATTCTTTAATTTTTCAGATATCTGAAGCCATGAAATACTTAGACTAGGATTATTCTCATGACGATAGCTTTGACATTTTTTAAATACAAGGAATTGATTATATATGACTTATCTACATATCTTAGATAGTTGATAATTCCTACAAGAAATCGAATTTACGCTGCCCAACTTTAACCCTATAGAATTAATACCCTGAAGAATAATCTTAATTTAATTAAAAAGTATAATTTTTGAATGGACACTAGTCAGTGACTAGTGTAGTGTGTCTAGCCCTATCATTGGTACAGACTGAATTCTCTCAGTCAAGTTTGCAATGTGGCCACACCATTCTAGGTGGCTCGCTATCACAGTGCACTTTGAATTGTGAGACATTAAATGGTTGGAGGTAATCAGCAGAAAGACCTGCCGGCTCCTAGGTTTCGTGCTAGGTGATGTGCTTAATTTCTCTGAACTGATTGGTTTAATCGCCAAGATTCCACTATCTTTCTAGACAACATTGTTTCAGTGATTACGTCAGTGTGAAATGAGTGTAGCTTTTAGAATTCTCCATGTATGTCATTGGCGTTAGTCCTAGCGAAAATCATCATGTAGACATTTAGGAGATATAAGGATTGAGCGAAGAGACTCTTTTCAACGAATTTATCATCAAGCTGTACAATCGTATTTATATGGTTTTTAAGAAGTTATATCCGGTGAGGGAATTGAATCATAGGTGTGAATGCATAAAATAATAATAATAATAGTAGTATGAAATGCAATTAAAATAAAAATTGAAATATATGTGATTATAATCATAGTTAAATGTCAAGTAGCAAAACAATTAATGTCACATATTTTACAATTATATCCTAATCCTGTGCAATTTTTTTGTTTCTAAGGCTCTTGTAATCTATATTCACACCTCCTAACTTCCATTTCAAGTTAAAATTATTATTTCAATTTTGTTTCCATGCTCATTTTTACACACTTGATATCCGTTCTAATCCTGTGTAATTTTGTTTCTAAGCCTCTCGTAAAAACCATATCTAGTTGAAAATAATTATCACCTTTTATTCGCCGTCGTAATTATGTAGAATCAAACAAGAATTGTATCCATGTAAAATTATGTACAGCTTTTGAAAATGAAATCACCGAAAAGATATCTTTGCTGAACTTCGTGTGCTTATCTCTCTAATGCCCATATATAGAATAATTCATAGGATATTTAGAACTTGGAAGTGGTGTGCAATTATAGGATTATTAGACAAATCGAATAAAATAAAAACCTTACATAACATTGTGTGAAATTGGACAAAATAGAATTTCACGTTGCAATACAGAATTGATTTAGAATGACAAGTGGAACAAGTGAAATTATACAGGGGACACTTCAAAGTGAGAATAGTAATAATAGTAACAATTGACATTGTAATAAAGGAAGAGCATACAAATTGAATAAAGAAAACGAAAACGTTGGTAGAGCCGAATTATGATTGCGGATTACTACACTTTAGCATAGAGGGATTAAGACCATGAAAGTCGGGGAGGGGTTGAACGAACGTTTTCTGTTCACAGACATCTGGCTTTTGCGTTTCGATGGCCACAGTTGCCTTCAACAATACAGATGAGTCGAGTACGTAGTGATTTGGGTAAACTACCTTTTACCTTGTAGATGACTTCGACGGCTGAGAATGTAGAGATAGGGTGACCATGATTGACCAGGTGTCCAATGATCGCACTTCTTATTGCTCCAATTCCACCTCTTCGTAACCACGCAGGATAGTGTTCTTGCACCCTCTTGGACAAAACTCGAGTCGAACAGCCGATAGACCTAGCTCCACATGAGCTGGTGAATTGATAAACACACATAGAGTTGGTCGACAGTGGGATCTTGTCCTTCAGGTTATTGAACAGTAATGGTCGATTGGTAAAGGCTATTCTCAAAGATGCAGCAGGGAATGTTCTTTTCAGGTACTGTGATATCCTTCTCTTAATGATACAGGAAGCTAAGTCACCTCTGTATTCCAAACTCATGTACACTATTTCCTTGGGTAAGGATGATAAGTCACATTTTATAGGATTTGAATGTATATTCTTGTCTATAAAACGTGGTGGAAATCCACTTTCTATAAGGATTTTCCTCAAAAGAATTAGCTCTTCCTCCACGGTATCAGGACTACGTAGACGCCGAATGCAAGTGGCAAGCGACCGGATCAGGTTTCGTTTAAGACCGATGGTTACCTACCCAGATGTAGAAATTTGTCAGTTGACCATTACATGACAGCTTTCGATAAATCGATTTCTTCAGAGTTCCATCGGTATTCCTTGATAAGTTCACATCGAGGAAATGAATGGTGGCCTCGTTCTCCATTTCCAGTTTGAATTTTATTGCAGGATGGCAACCGTCAAATACATTTAATATATTATTCAAATTACAATCACTATTGGTGCGTCGGTGTCATAGTGGTTAGGACGCTCGCCATCCATGCACATGGTCCGGGGTTCTATCCCCGGCCGACTCACTCCTTTACCTCGCTAAGCCACTAATAAGACTGGTAAAGAGGGAAGGTTGGGCACAAGAGGCTGGCAGCCCTATCCTGTAAAAAATCTGCTACAGAAACTTCCAGCCAATAGCTTGGAGCCCTATGTTCCACTGGGGAACGTGAAGAAAAAAATCACTATTACAAATAATAAAGGTGTCATCTACATGCATACCTTTTATACATTTGAAAGCTTCGGATTGTTGGCTTCAACTGACCAGTTTCTAGACTGGACATAAAACAGTCTGGAAGGAGAGGACCCAAGGGAGAACCCATCGCAATACCATCCTTCTGTCTGTAGATTGTTCCATTGAAATTAAACTGTACTAACAATGGATATCTCAAAAGTAATTCTTTCAAATCTGTAGTGGGTATCCCTGAACTGTGATCAAGATTTTACCGGATAGTTGTAAAATAATTGAGCGCTGAGTGAGAAGTAGACATTTATAAAATAATATTTGTAAAATCTCAGCGAAATTGAAATGATTAATTCCAACGTTTCGTTCGGCAATCTGGTCCGAACTTCTTCAGGGAAATTATTCGAATTAACATAACAGAGGTTTATATTTAAAAGGAACAACTCATGTCTTTAAATTTTGTCCAATCATGAGTCATACAACAGTCATCAACATGTATAATAAATAAATAAAATAGTATTTTCATATATAAAAGTACATCTCTTGTTTTAAATTGTTTGTCCTGTCATGTGAATCAAGAAACAGCTATCAATAGGTATAATAAGCAAAACAAAAATTTTATATGAACTGTGATCAAAATTTGACCTCAGACTTTTAAAATTAGTCTACTTTTGTTAAAATACATGTGTATATGCAGTATCAATAGTGTGTGTGTGTATGTGTGTGGGTGAACAGTCATAAAACATTTGTTATTCTCATATGAGCTGTGATCAAGATTTGACCGGATGGTTACAAAATAATTGAGATTTTTTACAAATATAATATAATTTTATGGATTTGTTATTCTCGCCATAAAAAGACGTAGACAATCGGGAATTTGATCAAGTGTGACTAGTTGTTACATATCCAATTTATTTATTAGTCAGGATTTGCCATGCATCAGCTAAGATCACACCTTCACGTCTGTTCAAACTGTTGGGATTCACCCATATATGTAGGGATTCTGCAGTCGGTCTTTCTTTATATGAACCAAAACCTTTCTGTAAAACCTTAGTCTTATCAAAGTCGATTTTGTGTCCCGTTTCTATCTAATGCAGTGCAATCGCTGAGTTGTTTTCTAGCTTCTTCAAATCTGCAGAGGTCTTTGGAACCAACCACCTTTAGACATTCTTTATGCTATTTCACTCTTATATTTACCTGTCTGGAAGTTTCTCCTACATATACGGCGTTACAATCCCCACAATTGATCTGGTATACACAATTTTGCTGGTTTTCTTGTTCTATTTTATCCTTAACCTTAACCAGTAATGAGCGTAAGGTATTTGATGCACGAAAATACACTCGTATATTATGGTCGTTAAGGTTTCGCTTTATTTCGTCGGATGTTTCTTTGCGGTAAGGAATCACCGCTGTACTAACCCAATTCTTAGCATTAGGTTTTGATTCATCCTTAACTTCACATTTTAAATATCTATTTATGAAGGTTTTTGCATAATTATTTGATTCAAGAGTGGATTGAACCAATTTTAATTCCTTGCTGATATCTTCCTCCTCAGTAACTAGACGTTTGGCTCTGTTGATCAGATTCTTGGCCACAGTTACTGTGGTGGTAAATGGGTGAGCTGAATAATAATCTAGGTATCTATCCGAATTTGTCGGCTTTCTAAAAATGTTTATTTTAACAGTCCAGGAACGCCAACTCATTCTCATCGGATTCAACCTCTTTGGAAAACTTGATAGTTTCTGATATATTGTTTATTAAGTGAAACAGTTCATTTAACAAATTACGTTTGATTATGATGAAGGTATCATCTACCTATCTTAACCACATCTTTGGGGGACTAGGGCATCTCATAATTGCATTTTTTTCTAATGAGTGCATAAACAGATTGGCGCTCATTAGAAAAAAATGCAATTATGAGATGCCCTAGTCCCCCAAAGATGTGGTTAAGATAGGTAGATGATACTGGATAACCACTTTGCGCTAGTCTGGGACTTTTCAGAACAGTGCACTGATGACCCCACTGTGGATCGGACCAAGGATGATCGTTCAGATGCGGGAAAATTCATTTAGCGATTTCTACCTCTGCCGCCAGTCAATATCATTTCCAGTACTGCGTTAGCAATAAAATACTACGTATATTTGAACATTCTATTTCATGCCGTTTGCTGTAAACCAAAATCACACGCTCAGTGATTGGTTGAAGAATATAAACTGTATAGATATACATAGGCATTTTATCAATGGAAAATTTACCTTGGCTTCCATGTCTTGCCTACTGTTGTTACATTATTAAACCAGAATGCACAAAATCTCAGCTTATATATAAAAACCTATTCATCGTTCATAAATATGAGGTAATTTTTATGTTGTTGTCAAGTTGGCCAATTGGTAAAGGTAACAAAATTAGGTGTAGATTGTTGAATATGATAAGAGTATAAAATGATAAAAACAGTATTGCTTATCAAATTTGTGTTGATTTTGTCACTCTATATTTCTTGTTGTTGTTGGAGGGGGCGGGGTGTGTGTGTCAAATTCAGTCTTAATCCATCATTCCAATGCAGACAATTTGGATTCCATTTGGTGATATGAAGTCCTTCTGATTGACACTAGACGTTATTTGTGATTTCTGAGATTTTTCTGGATTATTTCAATATTGTCAAAATCGATTTTGAGATCTGATTTTATGCAGCGTGTAGAACTATGACTGATGATTTTCCAAGCTTTTCTATTTCAACTAGACTCTCCGGTGGTTAAACAGAGGTGGCGCTACAGTGTTCATTTCTTCTGATTTTGATTTCTCTCTGGTGAGGTTTGTTCGATGTATATCGCATCACATTCCAAGCATTTTATTTTATAGACACAATCAGATAGAGAATCTTTAGGGATTTGGTCTTTTATGTGGATAAGGTTGATTCGCAGTGTATCTGATGTTTTGAAGAAGACTCTGATGTTGTGTTTTTTGAGTACTTTTCTGATATCGTTGGTATTAGATGGTTGGAGGTAATCGGTAGGAAGCCTTGGACCTAGGTTTCGTGCTAGTTGGCACTCATCAGCAAGGCGTATCTGCAACCTTGAAGGAACTGATGTCCCTTCTGAGATTCGAACCCGCGTCACCCAGTGCTACAGGAGGTCAGTCGCGAGCCTGAATAGCTCAGTGGTAACGTCTCTGACTGCAGCACTGGGTGACGCGGGTTCGAATCTCAGAAGGGACATCAGTTCCTTCAAGGTTGCAGATACGCCTTGCTGATGAGTGCCAACTAGCACGAAACCTAGGTCCAAAGCTTCCTGCCGATTGCCTCCAACCATCTAATACCAACAATTCACAGTGCACCGCAATGGCGAGCCACATAGCATGGTGGCCACATTGCAAACATGACTGATAGAATTCAGTCTGCACCAAAGATAGGACTAGACACATTACACTAGTTACTGACTGGTGTGCAATCAAATATACTCTTCTGATATCATTCATCGTGAAAAGTAAAAACTTTCTTAATAATAAATTATGTATACCTTACACCAAAACAGTCATTAGCATAGATCTTCTGTGTTGTGCTACTTCTGTCCTTCCTTTAGATTGTGTTTCTTTGTATTCTTTTCGTGTCTCCCATATATTTTATAGCAATAATGGTTCATTTGCTCTCGTTGACGTCAAATCTATCTCTCCGCCTATGAATGACTCTTTATGTACTGCTGATAAATCTTTTCGGTAGAACATGCCAATGACAGAAGGATCGCCACCCATGCACGTAGTCCATATTTGATTCCCGACCGGTATACGCTTAAACCTCACTCCGTCGGTTATAAGTTGGGTAAAGTGAAAAGTTTAAACATGAGGCTAGCAACCTCATGTCGTAGAAAAAACACCACTGCCACTGAAACTTCAGAGCTCAAGCTTAAAGCCCAAGGTTCCATTCAGAACACAAAGTATTCCGTCCTAGTGGCTGGATGGTCAATGGGCTTGCTTTGTAACTTGAAGGTCTTGGTTTCCCCTCTTGATGAGATCATGGGGACATGCCAAAGAATATTCCCAAACAGAGATGAAACAGCTATACAGTACTCCATACTGGTTTTCAATGATTCTCCAACTGTTGACAATTCGTGATCAACCTTGGAATCGATTAGATTGCTGCAACACAAAACTTGTCAATTATTTAGGCTGTACAGAAAAATATTGATTAACGAGAGATGATGATTATCATCTGAATGGTTTATACCATTAAGAATGCCATAGAGGAAGATAAGAACATTTACATCGTTGGAGAAAGTCATCCCAACGCACTTCATTCATTTAGCTCTACATCAGAAATATAATGTTCATAGGAGATAAGCTAAGGAGGTAGATGAAAAGGAACAATACTTAAGTTATGCATACTATTTCTCATTGATACAAAAAAAGCCCAGTGAAACACACTGAAAATAAAGTCTCTAAGATTACTATTAGACAACTCAACTACATTAGTGTAATGTGTAATTGTAGACTAGTACGATAAAGCCATTAAAAGTCAGAATTCATACTGTATAAATATTGACTGTCTATCTATCTATTTGTTGGTCAGATAAACAAGCAATCAGATTACAGCATTTTTGGTAGACGGCCACCAATTGGCCTTCGTTGTTGTACAATAAGTCCTCATGATACATTTTGGATACAATCACTCATACATATAATTAGGCCTCACTTGTTTTATTGGGATTCACGTCCCAGTAACCTTGTGCTAAAAAATTTCTTCAAGGTATAAATAATTCCTGTTTCATGTAATTAAGAAGACATAAGTCAGCTAAAACAGATTTCCTCTTTTCGTAAGTTCTCTTCAAAGCTGTACAGCTATTTTTTTGTTTATTCCTTTACGTCCCCTTTGGAACATAGGGCTTCAAGCTAGAGGCTTGAAGTTTAGGTAGCAGTGATGTTTATTTCCACAGGATAGGGCTGCCAGCCTCTCATGCCCAATCTTCCCTCTTTACCAGTCTTATTAGTGGCTTAGCGAGGTAAAGGAGTACGTCCAGTGGCCGGGGATTGAACCCCGAACCACATAAGGCGTGGCTGGCGGGCATTCTACCAATGTTCCACCGACACATGTACAGTTATTGAGGATTTTGCGAATCTCTATTAAAACCAAGGAATATTGGAAAATTGAAAGACGACGAAATCATCTCATCAGAGGCTGTACAGTCGTAATTATATTTACCAAAAATGTATAGTAGTCTATTATTGAGTAATACAACTGGGGTGACATAATTGATATTATTACTCAGAAGTGGCTTTAGAAGTAAAAAATAAAAGTTGTAAATTACGTGGTTAGAGATTTGATAACGCTAAAATTGCTATTGAGTGAGAATAAGGGTAGTTGAGTGTCAATTTAACAAGTGTGAGGAGGGTGTGAAAATGTACAAAAGGAACATATGAGAGTGATAATAGTGAATTTATTATTATTATTGTTTCCTTTAATTCCTAGAGGAACATAGGGCTTCAGCCGTGCGTCTCCATTGCGTTCGGTTCTCTGCTAGAGTTTTCACCTGGCTCCAAGTCTGTCCACACGTTTTTATCTTCTCTTCACATGACTTCCTCCAAGTCACCCTTGCACTGACGACCAACTCGCCGCCTCCCTTTCAGGTTCCACTCGAGTCATGGCTTGTCTAGTGATGCCACTTGATGGTTTCCTCAGAGTATGGCCAATCCATCTCCATTTCTTCCTGCCTATTTGTTGCACAATCGGTTTCTGGTTGGTTCGCTCCCAGAGATCTCTGTTGCTGATATCTTCTGACCGGCCATCTGATCTTGAGTATTATTGAGCGAAGACAACTGTTAATGAAGGTCTGTAGTTTGTTTGAGATGCTCTTTATGACGCGTCAAGTCTCTGATCTGTATAGTAGCACTGACTTCACATAGGAGTTAAAAATCCGTATCTTATTTTTGATGCTGAGTGTTGTTGACCTCCACACAGACTTGAGAGTAGTAAAAGCTTGTCTTGCTTTGATATGCTGGTCAGTTCTGCCTGTAGTTGAAACGATGCTTCCCAGGTAGGTGGAAGAGGTTGTTTCTTTCAGGTTCCTTCCATTTATGCTGATTGTTGTCTGTTGTTGTTGTTGTTCTTGTCCAGGAATCTTCATCACCCACCTCTGTTTTCTCTATGTTCACCTGAAGTCCTATCTTTGATGCTTCTTCTGCCAACTTGTTGCTTTTCGCTTGCATGTCTTCCAGTTTGTGGGAAATCAGACATATATCATCGGCGAAGTCTAGATCCTCCAGTGAATTAATTATTAAAGTAAAAGCAAACTAAAAGTAAAATTGAAAATATTTTTTTTACAGGACACGACTAGTGAAGAGGTTAAGACCAAGGTAGAATAAGAGACTGGACAAACTTTTTCTGTATACTCAGTTCGGGGTTGTATGGACGAATCGCCAGCGCCTCCGCCATAGACAAAAGTCAAAACCTGACGCCCTTTGTACCATTTGGCCTCATCTTGTAGATGATCTTGAAAGATGACTCTGGTGGAGCTACGTGGCTTGAGTTCACATAGTGCTCAAGAATTGAGCTAGTAATTGTCTTGCATTGTCCTTTTGCTAACCATTCAGGATAATGTTCAGAGATGCGTTTGGAAAGTATGCGCTTTGTGCAGCCCATATAACTAGCTCCACAGCCTCTGAAGATGATTTCGTCGATAAAGAAAATTTTCTTCGCTGAATTTGTCTTTTATTTTCTGCATGATTCAATGGGTATTGGAAAACTGTTTTGCCTTAGTTTACAACTGTGCAGCATTGAGGCTAAATTTACCCAATATCTAATAACTACCTGAATTGGACTATTCACATCAGTCGTCTGACTTTAATTGAAGTTATAAAAGCTCTTTCTGTAGTCTAAAATGAAATAAATAGGGAGGATCTGACGGATCAACTCCAGAACTATTGTCTGGGTTAACTAAGATATGAAAAAATGTCTGGAAATCTGGGAAAGCCCCTTTGGATTGGTATAAATTACTGATTATGGAAAAGGGAAATAAGTCTTCCTGTGATCATCATAGTGGGCCAACCTCGACTAACAAAGTATCTAAAATTATAGGTTCAGTAATTATGCTTGGAAAAAACAAACATGGGTAAACAAAGCAGTGTATAGAACCGGACAAGAAGGGTGTATTCATAATATCTTCAATCTTTGACACATTCTAAAACATAGGCATATTTACTGGTGTTCAAAACTTGCCACATTTCTTGAACTGAAGTTTGAATTTGACTCTGTCGACTAAGAGGTACTATGGAAGTGTCTAGCCATGTTGGGTGTTCCAAGAAAGTATATCATCTGAAATGATGACAACCATTGGTGTTCGAGAGAGATGCTCATTGTCGCCATTTTTGTTTGATTTCATCATAGATATACTAATGGATATGACCGTAATAGACTTAAGCGATTCAAGGACTGGTGTCAATGTAGTTGAAGAATGAACGATCAATTCATGGTTGTTTACTCAAAACCAACTCCATATTTTGGCGGGAGTCACCGATACTGCAGTCATCGTTCCATGGTATGCTGTTCGTTAGAAGACGGAGAAATACTATCAGAAGTATTGTCGTGATTAATTGTTATGATATTTGTTCTTGGACTTTGTGTATAATAACCTTATGGTTGGTTCCATATTGGTGCAAGAATAAAGAATTCTCGTGTCACCTATTTGTGTTCTGTTTTTCGCGTTGGTTATTGCACATTGTTGCTGAAGGTTTTCTAAGGACAGTGTTAAATCCAGTGTAGTTGGACCTGGATATTGACAACTGGCTTGTTCCCAGATAGTAGTCTTGTCGACTTTGTCTTTTAGGGTGAAGTTGTTGACATATGATACAGTCTTCTGAACACCATGAGCAGAAATTTTCGAATGTCTGACATGTAATTTACTCATTTAATATACAAGGTGATGCTACAGGTTACATCTCAGTCGACTCTTAGTGTACAGCAGACTAGTCACTTCACTCTTTCCGGAATTGTATTAACACTACTGGACTGATTACTGAGGAAATCTCAGCATGGATACAAAAGAGTAGTGTGATATCTGCTAACTTATGCCATTCCTGTAGTACACATGATGCCCGGCTGGCTACTGATCAACGGATGCGTGTACAGTGCATCAGTTCGCATTATCGTTTATTTTATAGCCGCTCGTAATCATTATACCAAGGCAGTTACATAACTTTCATACCTTGTTTATATAACTTCATTATTTCTTATTATTTCATTTTATTGGTGGTAATATTCTTAACATCTTTGGTATTGGTGTTACGTCATTCTTATTGCACCTGTTAGGTGTAAATTCGACGAACAAAGATCTAGTAATCAGCCTCTCTCTCTCCACCTACCTACATACCTGTTTAGAACCGTCCTATTATGTGATTGTATGTTGGTGCATGCATTACAGTTGCTGAATTATTTTCCCTAAACTATTCATCTTCGTAAAAAAAATTATATTTGTAAAATCTCAGTGAGACTGAATTGAGTAATCCCAACGTTTCGTTCGGCAATCTGGTCCGAACTTCTTCAGGGAAATTAATCGAAATTAACATATCAGAGGTTTATATATAAAAGGAACATCTCTTGTTTTTAAAAACTTTGTCCAATCATGAGTCGTGAAACAGGTATCAACATGTATAATAAACAAAATTGTATTAGCTGTGATCAAAATTTAACCTCAGACTTACAAATTTTGATAAATCACAGTGTTGTACAGTTATATTAACTGATGACGTTTCAAGCACAAACTATTGCTCATAATCATATCAAGTTGGTCTACTTTTGTTAAACACTTTAAACAGTGTGTTTGTGTGTGTGTGGGTAAATAGTTGTAAAACATTTGTTAACGTCTTCACAAGAAAATATAGGCAATAATAATAGTAATAATTTGCTTTATTCCAAAACAGTACTTGTGATACAGAATGGAATTTTCAGCATTTTTACTACAGAATTGCATCCAGTTTGTACATTAACAATAAATAGAATTCTACATAGATCAAGGAAATCTCAGTTCATTATGACAACAACATATTGGTATGTCGGTAGCAAAGCCAAAGTTGAACAGTGTTTGAAGGTGTTAGAAAAGTAGGAGCTGTCTTATTAACTGGCGTAAGCGAGAGAAAGAAACAAAGCAGCACATAACGGAAAAAGAGAGAGAGAGAGAAAAGGAAAAGAAAGAAAGAAAACGTTGTACCTATAAGTGATATGAGTTGGAAAGACGAGATCCAGTTGTTCTACTGACTATTTAATAAGTTATAGGTATCACGCCTAATGTTTTCTTTAAGGCACAGAACACGAGCTAAGTAGGGTATAGTTGGGTTTTTGTACTTGCTAGTGCGAGCATATAATTTTCTATATAGGCTTCTGGTTTTGCCTGATGAGATGGAAGGGGAGAGTTGTGAATGAAGAGGGTGGTGTGAGTTAGAGTCCATGTGCCAGTCAACCAGAATATTAACAAGCTGGCTAAGTGGCACGTTGCTTACTCTGCTGACAACCTTTACCATCCTGCGTAATAAGGTATAGTCCTTCTTCAGTAGCCCGGGAAAAACTAAGAGGGAACAATAGAGAATAATAGGCAGAATGCGAAAGTTAATGAATTGTAGGAGTAAGGGTTGGGTTATACCAGAATGTCTTAACTTCTTGATGTAGAAGGTAAGACGGAATATTTTCTTAGAAATCGTCAAGATATGAGACGGGAATTTTGACCATGTATTATACATATCCATTTTTATTTATTAATTAGGATTTGCTATGTATCAGCTAACATCACACCTATATGTCTGTTCAAACTGTTAGTATCTAGAATTATATGATTAGACGTATTTTCAAAATTATGGTGTTTAGGATTAGAGTTTAGTTGAAGCATCCTGTCGAGCTTATTGCTTTTTCTTCTTTTTGAAGATTGAGCTGCTTCATTCGACCTACTGGAGTTATCAGGTGACTCGACAGCTACGAATTTAGGAACGAAACGTTGGAATTACTCATTTCAATCACGCTGAGATTTTACAAATATAATTTTTTTAATTGTCTACTTCTCACTTGGCGCCCAAATATTTTAGAATTATTCTGTCAAATCTTGACGACAGTTCATTTGAATTATTCATCTTCGTGTCGTGAATTATTCAACACTTAATAAAATTCTTACATTCAGATAATCTGACCTTATAGTAATTACAAAGTATTTTACAGATTATATTATCTAGTTTAACAGGGTTAATGGGGTGCTTCAGCCTACACAGCTTGTCCCTAAGATAGTTTGTATGTTTAAATACTGTCTTGATAATTAGTGTCAATGTTGGTGAACATTGAATAGTTTGTTTGTTCGAACTGGTTTCCATTTGGCGGGAGACAAGAAGGGCGGTCATCACTTAATTGTGTATTGGTTGGCCAAAGATTGGAGAAATGCGATCAGAAGTATTATTGTATTACAGTGTATAGTGTTCTACGCATTAAGCTTAATCTTCTGAAACCACCGATAGGTCCAGGATCTCAGCAATCTGGATATTTATTAAAAATCTCCTCAGTAGGGTTTCAGATGTCCCTACCTTATATGGTAAAGGTGCAGATGCCTTCCTTTCTTCCTTATTCATGTTATGGCTGATAGTTCTGCTACTGTTTAAAAATAATTTAAATTAATAATCCCCATGGCGACATCAAAACAAAGAATTCAGCCAAGAAAATTCTCTTTTCAAATCGTGGAAAATACCCATTGGAACATTAGATTGAGAAGAACAAGAAGTTCAGCAAAGATATCTTTTCGGCGATTTCATTCTCAAGAGCTGTACAATCGCATTTATATAGATAAGTTTACATGGATACAATTCTTATTTGTTTAATTCCACATAGTAACGAAGGTGATAATAATTTTCAACTTGATATGAAAGTTTGAAGGTATGAATATAGATTACAAGGGGCTTAGAGACAAGATTGCATAGGATTAGATAACAGTTACAACGTATGCAAAATAAATATTTGATAACTGGAGAAATAGTTTTAAAGGTGAATAAAAGGTGACAATTGTTTTCAACTTGATATGAATTACAAGAGGCTTAGAACGAATTACAGGTGTGAACAAAATGAGCATGGAAACAAATCGAGATCAAAATTTTCAACTTGAAATGTAAGTTAGGAGGTGTGAATATAGATTACAAGGGGCATAGAAACAAAAAATTACACAGGATTAGAATATAATTGTAAAATGTTTATTCTAAACGGATTACAAGTTTGATCAGAAGAAGCATGGGAACAAACTTAAAATAACTGATTTTATAACTGAAAATATAGGATGAATTGAATGAAGGTGAAGAGAGAAAATTATACACACAGATAAGAAAACAAAAAAAAACTGAAGGATAAGGGAACATACTGAACTAGGTCCATGGTAGTTGTAAAGGCTGGACTAGTTTCTTTTGAACACACAGCTCCGGCTTTTCAATGCATATAGCGAGAGCATTCTCTTTTCGACGATTTCATTTTCATAGCTGTACAATCGTATATATATATATATATATATATATATATATATAACAATCAGTATTCTCGTGTGTGTTAAAGTTTGACAGTGAGGGGAAATGCAAAAGTGTTATAATAATATTGGTGTATAGGATTATAAGTCACAGTTGATTAGACAAGTGAATGAATAACTCAATAAATAAATAGAGGTCAACGCAAATTTCAATAGACGACGTGTATGAGATAGATTGTCGGAAAATAAAAAACCTTCGGAAATGTTTAGGGACACGAGTGTATTTGCTTTGTTTAGTAGAGGCTTTGGTAATAAATAACTCATAAAGTCACAACTCTGTGTATAAAAACAATTTGTACGATCTTTTTCATTGCCCCATGGTCTTGATTTTACCATGTAATTCACACAACAACTTTGTTATCCATCTGTATTTCATGTTTCATTTCACTTTATGTTATTATATTCTAACATTTTCTCTAGTCTACTAATTTGACAACATTTCACTCATCCTGTTTCGTCGCCATCATATTATATTCGCATGTTCACATTTTCGAATGTACTTTATTTACTGATTATCTACTGAAATTTAGGTTGACCTCTATTTATTTATTTATTTAGTTATTCACTCATATACCTAATCAATTGTGACTCATACAAATTTTTTCTTTTCAAAAGTTGGTTTGTAAGGATTAGATTTGTTTTTCCGAGTTTGACTAGGGATTGATATCAGTTAGAGAACCATTGAAAACCAGGGAGTACTGGTGAACTTTCTTTATCTTCCTGATGAATTTTGTGGCATAGTTATTTAGCTGCTACTCTTCTTCTATCTGACTCATTTCGTTATTTAGATTTCCTGAAATACTAGTTCGAGTTCTTGCTAGACTTCATAGACACTTAACTAAGCCCGTTTTTAATTTGGTGATTGGTTACTGTCAGTGGGATCCAGGATGTGAATTTCTCCCTATTTGGAACTCATCATCTGGATGCACCTGAGTGAATTTCCCAGTGAGTGATGGTGTTCCCTCGGAGTTCCGAACGCAGTAGCCATAGTTTGAAACACGTGCAACAAGTATCAGTAACTATTTAATTTAAATTGGACTTTCTCGTTGACTGATTGGACCAAAATGCTCGGCGTCTGGTTGACATGTCCCCTCTTTGTGCAGATGCTTCGATGATGTCTGATTATTTAACTTGAAGTGCGTCGGTGGCACAGTGGTTAGGACTCTCGCCGACCATGCACATGGTCCGGGGTTCGATCCCCTGCCGGCGCACACCCGATATCTATGGTCGGCCTGTAAATTTGGGCTACCGATATCCATGCTGAAAATTCCATACTTGTACTGAAAATACGATGTGGAATCAAGCTGTAATCAAAAAATAAATAAATAAATAAAGTTAATTGGTGAGTGGTGAATTAAATTATTACTGATACCCATCACACAAGAGGTGGCTGTCGTGGCCTGAGTGGTTCAATGGATAACGCTTTGGGGTTTAAAATGATGAGTACCGCGTTCGAGCTTCAGTGGGGACACCATCACTCACTGGGAAATCCAGGCACATTCAGCTAACGAGTTCCAGAGAGGACGAAATGCGCCTTACTTAGATTCCACTGGTAGTCACCATCCACCAACTTACTTCAGGTTAAATAATGAGACATCGTCAGAGCATCTGCACAACGAAGTAAAATGTCAACAAAGTCTGAACATTTCAGTTTGATCAAGCAAGCAACAGGAAAAGCAAAACTGAATTTTATTAATAATGGATCAAATAAAGTATAATTATATTTCAGTAGTTTACACATAATGATAAGTTTTTGTGTTTTGGTGATATTTCTAGCCAAATTACTACCCGTGTTGTCAAGATTTCTTTCGACAATTCAAAGACTGACAACAGACAACTCAAAAGCTAGAATAGTAGATTCATTCGAATTAGTGCGACAACCTAAAAAACATTAAAGTAGAAGAAGAGGAAATACTAGTCAGCTTTGATGTAAACAGTCTCTGTACTAAAACACCCATTCATAAGATAGTTATCGCTGCACTGAAAACGAGACCAAAAGAAGATGATGTCCTAAAAGGCAGGACACAGTTATCCGCAGAAGAGATAATAAAACGGGGTGGAAATCTGCCTAACAACAACATATTTTACATTTGAAGGAAAAATATACTAACAAAATGAAGGAGTAGCCATGGGTTCGCCCATCTCACCAATAATAGCTGACATATTCATTGATTTTTGGGAAGAGAATGCAATTAAACCATTTAGACCATCAGTAAAGTGTTGCTGGAGATATGTAGATGACATGTTAGCAATAATGAAAAAGAACGATGTTGAGAAATTCTTCTCACACGCATAAATAGTCATGTCGACTGATTAAAATTCACTATGGAAATAGAGAATGCAATAAGGGGACTGCCTATGTTAGACTACAAAGTACAAAGAGTAAAAGATGGCAGCATAAAGAAGATTCTATATACAAAAACTACACATTCTGTGAAAGTCCTTGATTACCTATCACTCAGCTCATCCACCCACGGTAAAACAAGGATTAATACAAGGTCTTACAGATGGAATACGTAGACTTACAAAAACACCGGATGACCAGCAAACATAAATAGACACCCTATTCAAAATGTTACTCGACAACAACTGCCTAAAAGAATTTACCAAAGATAATATAAAAAAGAGAAAAAAGAGGGTAAAACCGGAGAATGACAAGACGGAAGAATGCAAAATAACAGTCACAATACCGTACAAAAATGGTACATCACATGCTGAATTCGAAGAAACCTGAAAAATATTCGGATTCGCACAACACTTAAACCGAAGAATCTAATTAAAAATAAAATAAATCAGCTAAAATATCCAGTAAAAATGATGGATAAAAGTAGTGATGTAATTTACAAAATATCTTGTGCTGAGTGTCCGACTAAATATGTGGGTTAAACGTCCAGATCAGTCAAAATAAGAGTGAACGAACATAAACGCCTAACTAAACGTCATCCAACAGGAAGGAACACAAGCTTACAACAGTTTAGAAAAAAATTCGTCTATAGTTGCATACATACTTATGGGCAAAAACCACAATATTGATTGGAGCAATGTTTGTATTCTGCAATATAATATGAACAAATGGAAAGAGGCATTTGTAAAAATTATATTTGTAAAATCGTTAGCGAAATTGAAATGAGTAGTTCCAAGGTTTCCTGTGTTTGACACACTGGTCCGAAGTTCTTCAGGGAAATTAATCGAAATTAAAATAACAGAGGTTTACATATAAAAAGGACATCTCTTGTTTTTTGTAAAAACTTTGTCCAATCGTATGAGCCATGTAACAGTCATCAAAATATATTAAACAAACTAAATTGTATGAGCCTACTTTTGTTAATCGCTTAAAACAGAGTGTACTTTTATAAGTTACCAGACCGTGGGTGTTACGAACTTCCTGGAATAATTTGAGCGCCGAGTCAGATTGACTCATTATAAATTATTTAAATTAATCCCAGCGTGTTAAGAAAATCGAAACAAGATTTTTTCTGAACGTTTCGCTGTGTACTTTTCATTACAATTTGAGTGATTACCTTCGACTAAAAGTTCATGATCGTAGATAACTGATTATGAAAAATATATGTGTATATGCGATATACAACAGTGTTTATGTATGTTTGTGTGGATAAACAGTTGTAAAACATTTGTAAGCCTCTCCATAAGAAGATAGAGACAATTGGGAATTCAGACCAAGTATGAGTGATTAGTGATACATATCCATTTTTTTACAAGTAAGGATTTGCCATGCATCAGCCAACATCACACCTTCACGTCTCTTCAAGCTGTTAGTATATGAAATTTTATGAATAGACGTATTTTCAAAATTAATCCTTTGATATGCTCCCCAAGTACTTTTTAGATAACTCCAAAATTAGTTTGTGAGTCTTGTTGATGTCCAGAACCACTCATCTGTTCCAAAATGGAACTGCTTGGAGATGTTTTGTAAAACTGTGCCAATTCTGGGAGAGAAGTACTCCGGTGATGGGTGTGCGCAGTTTTAGTGGTATAATCATTATGAAGAATTTATGAAAAACATTTTCACTCAATAACTATTTTAATGAATGCATTGTCTCGTCCTGACCGCAAATGTAGCGAATTCTGTGACTCAACAAGCCCATGAGGTAGCATTACTTACCTAAAGGCGCTTAACTGTAGAAGTTCGTGATTTGACCGTCCCAGATACGATTTTTACGGGGGAGAGGGGATCTTTTCAATATCTCGTCGTCATGTCTTGTGAGTAGAACACATCTGTTAAAGAAGTCTTCGAATCAGTTCTGTTCTTTAGTGTGAACTGAAAGAAAGGGTGATTTAACTCAGAGAATTGTACTATCATTTTGGGTGAACTATGCAATTCGCTAACAGGAAATCGATACTGAAAATGTATGGAGACTACGTCTGCTTCACTCAGAAGTCGGACAGCAGAAATATCATTAATTTTATTTTTTTAATTATTTTTGATTACAGCATGCGATATCGGTAGCCCAAATTTTGCAGGCCGACCATAGATATCGGGTGTGCGTCGACAGGGGATCCAAATTCCCATTTACGCATTTAGGAAAAACAACAGACTGAGCGAAGAAATATATTCCTTTTCAAATGGCTCCTCATCATCGGCACTACACTAATACATAGTTTTTTACATCAACATTTTTTTACCAATCAAGCGGTTATTTTAGTTAATCATTTTTAGATACAAGTGGGAGTGAGGTGAAATTAAGAGGTTAAAGGTGGCACAGTGGTTATGACTCTCGCCGACCATGCACATGGTCCGGAGTTCGATCCCCTGCCGACGCACACCTGATATCAATGGTCGGCCTGAAAAATTTGGGCTACCGATATCGCATGCTGAAAACTCCATACCTGTACCAAAAATACTGTGTCGTTTCAAGCTATAACCGAAAAAATAATAATAGATGTTGGCAACAAGATATCTAAGTTTTAAAAGATGGGTGAAAATTAATTACGGGATTCCCGATAAGTTGATTCTTAGGCCAAACCTGTGTGTTCAGAAGAAATTTGTACAGCCACTTCCCTTACCTTGGCCATCATTACGTGAATGTATAAACCGGACTACTTCGCCCCCCTCCCCCTAGTCCTTTAAAAATTATAATTGTCCAAATTATTTTATTATTTTTTTTCTGACTACTTCTCTTGAATTAAATGTTATCCTTGTAAAATTATTTTATTCTTATGACCACTTCAGCCCTAGTTACAAGTTATCATTGTCCAAATCGTTTTATTTTCTTTAACAATCTGTTACGTAATCAACCTGTGCACACGTTTATCCCTTAATTACTCTTCATTTTTTCAAAATTATGCATTATGCAATCCACGTGTTGTAACCATTTCTACCTTTTAATTGTGTGTATTAATTTTTTTTCGTTAATTATCACCCCACTGACATGTTGACACTGACTAATTATTGTTAACAAACATATCGCCACTTGATTGGTAAATTGCTGTGTATTGTAATAAAAATGTTATACAGAATATATTAGAGTAGAGCCAGAGATGAGGATCTAATTGAAAAGTAAATATTTCTTCGCTCAATCTTTCTGTTTTCTAAATGTCTAAATGGGAATTTTTTCTATATTGTGATTCTTAGGCGTTGGCAACAAGCTATTACATAATCAAGAAATTTGTATAATAGCATTGATGACTAAGAAGAATCGGATGACTCAGAAGAGTTACGCAAAATACAAACAAGTTAATGGAATTAGCTAGAATTGTAAAAATTGTAAAAATTAACAAAATCAAAAGATGGTTACAATGGGAGGAAAAAATAGTTTTAAAAACTTAATACTTATTATGTAGTTGGCCATGGCAGAGAAATGTGCAGTACAAATTTCTTTTGAACACATAGATCTGGCTTGTCCAGATTAATTCCGATTGCCTCTACTGCATGTAAAAGTCGTACTCGTAGACCATGGGAAAGGTTGGGTGATATACGATAAATAACTTTAAAAGCTTTGTTAGAGTTGATTTGATGGCCGGTATCAACGAGATGAGCTAGTATTGACCTGCGTATAGCTTTATACGGACCTTTGCCAAACCAAGAGTGGAGGTGTTCAGAAATTCGACGATGAACTTGCCTGATCGTACACCCTATGTAACCAGCTCCACACTGACAGTTAAACTAGTAAATTCACATGGAAGAGGCGAAACAAGGCAGTCTGTCTTTATTTCTTGAACTAAGTATTGGTCGGTTAGTGAATACACAGCATAGCTTAGCTGCATAGAAAGTCCTTTTGAAGGCCCTTCTCAGACGTTGTGATAACATCTCACTATTGACATCACCCGTGAATTGTAACCTTAGGAAGATTGGCTTTTTGGGGAAAGTCGGCAACTTCAACTTTTTACTTTCTGAGTTCATGCGTTTGTTTACGAATTTAGTTGGATATCCGTTTCTAGTTAGTAGATCACTAATATTAGCGAGTTCTTCGTTCAGTGTCTCATTTGAACAGATAATTCTAGCCCGGTGAACCAGACATCTAACCAGATTACGTTTGTATTGTAGAGGTACGAAGCTCAGGAAGTGAGTATATTGTCCAGTGGAAGTAGGTTTTCTATACAAACGTCTACATATTGTTCCGTTTGTTCGTTTAGTCATTACGACATCCGGAAAGGGGATAGAGTCATTTTCTACTTTTTCCTTAGTGAACCTGATGCTGTAATATGCTCCACTGAATTTATCCAATATGTGCTTAGCCTCGCTTTTTTTCTTAACAACTATAAATGTATCATCGGCATATCGGCAATAGAAATCAAGATTATATATTACATCTTCAAGTGGACCATTCTCTAGTTTCGCCAGGAAAATATCTGCTAGGACTGGGCCTTGTGGTGATCCCCTGGCAACACCATCTGATTGTCTATACATTTCTTTATTGAACAGGAAATTTACGTCTACTTTATTTACATCAATATTATTCACTTGGGTTCTGAATGGAACATAGGACTTCAACAGCACATCTCCATTTCGTCCTCTTCTCCACAGCACTCTTCAGCTGTCATCACAGTTGCCTATAGTCTCTAATTTCCTCCTCACAGATCTCCTCCATGTCATCCTCAGACCAATGCCTAACTGGTCGTTTACCATTCGGCTTCCAGTCGACGGTTATCTCGGAGTGAGTTGTCATTCAGCAGTCTCCTCACTGTGTATATCCAATAATATTTGCTGAGCAATAAATTCTTGATTGGTTTGTTCCCAGAGTTTCTTGTTGCTAATACCTTTTAACCATTTGATCTTCAGTAGGCAGTCAGCGAAGACAACTGTTGATAAAAGTCTGCAGTAGTCTGTTGGAAATGCTTTTCTTGATTCACGCGTCAAGTTCCTGAGTGCTGAAGATTTCCAAACTGATTTCAGAATGATGAGGGTCTATTGTACCTTTCTCATTCAGGGTTTTATATCCGCATCCATGCGGTGTGGCTATAGTTAAAACGATGCTGCCTAGCCAGATAAGTGAAGGAAATCATCTCTCTCTCATATGTATTCCTTTGTTAGTGATTGTTGTTGTTGTTGTTGACTGGTTATCTTCATCACCTCTGTTTTCGCTAAAGTTTACAACAACAAGAAAAATAGTTAAATTAATTGCATGCTTTGATACTACTGATTTACAACGATCAGAATAATATGTTCTACTTAATAGTTATTTTTTCAATTACAACCAATAAAAAATCATTTCAAAATGCACCATGATGCTGAGTCACCGCCCAATTTGGTGACCACACTTCTGACCATCCTGAGGCTTTGGAGGCATGATATCGAAGCTGCCAAGTCATTCACTGTTGTCAGCAGGAAGATGCTTGCAGTTCCAGAAGCTTGTGCAATTCGAATGTATAAACCAGGTCTCTGTGTACAAAAGGAAATGGTCGTCACTCTGAATCCACCATGGTAGTACGTTTTACTTATTAACTGTTATTATTATTATTAACACTTTATTCTATCTCTTTTTATTATTCCTGATTAATTTATAACTTTTTTTAACAGTAGCATTATCTTAACTTGTCTCAGCACTATTATTGTAACTATTATCATTAATATTACTCAGTTCTCAATTCTTAACATATTTAAGTTCTTTCCTTAATGACTAATTGTTTATCTAAGTGATGTAATTGAAGCGTAATGCATTTTATCTTAATTTTAATCTATCATACTCCCTTCCCCCTGTCTATTTGGGCATGACCTGAAAACCATGTACGTGTGTCGTTTTGCATGATTAATTCAATCTGATTTGCTTATAAATCTTATATCTCCCAGTGTATTTCCAATAGTATATACATCCCTGTAGGTAGGGCATTCAACAGTTGAAGAGTTCTACTGAAATTTGATGAATTCATTATATCCTGCTGTATTAATCTTTGTTGCTTGTTTTAAATTCGTGGAATTTCAGACAGTTTGATCCTGTAATTTGCAAACATGGGTTGCTAGGGATTTCACAGTCAATATATTACATAATGATCAGTTTGAATGAGGCATTTAGAAGACAAATTCCGTCAGGTGATATCTTCATTTCGTAGTTTCTCTACAATCAATCGCTTTACAACTAGCATTGTTCACAATAATAAAATAAAATAAAATGTATGACAATTACTCAGTTATATAAAACAAAAGTATATACTAATGACCAATCATATTTAAATAGGTCAAGTCGTCCATGGTAGGCGAAGGTTGAAGTCTATTGTTTTTTTTTTTTGTACACATACTTTAGGATGTATATGACTAATGCAAAATGCTCCCATCACCTTTAATAACCAACCTTGAATTAGAGTTGTGTGAAATAATTGTGAAGCAATCAATCATATTGATTTTGTCACCTGATATTAATAACGACTTTGCAATGGATGATGGTGATGGATTTCCATTCAGATTAATTGCACTGGGATTTTCTGTGTTTTGAAACCATTTTGGAACACGTTCTTTTCGACGACATTGGAACATTCTACTGGTTCTACCTAGATAGGTGTCACTGCAAAGGCAGGTGAACTTGTAAATACAGTTTACAGTCCATAGAATTTCGTCCTTTAATCGTAGGTACAGGGATAGAAAATGTTCAAGGTGTGAGGGGAAGAGATGCGGCGAAGAATGTGTGCTTGATAGCTGACGGAAGTCTTTCAGCTGTCAACTGTATAATTTGATCACCCTTGAATGTTAGGTTGATAAAGGTAGCTTTCTTTGCTACAGAAGCTCTCTTTTCAAATATGGTCTATCCTTACTATCACAACTGATTCCAGGTTATTAAAGGTAATAGAAGCACTTTGGATTAGTCACAGACATCATAAACTGTGTGTACAAAAAACAATAGACTTCAATATTCGCCTACAATCGACTATTGGACCTATTCCTCAAATATGAAAATAGAATTCAGCTAAGAAGATTCTCTTTTCGACGATTTCATTTCCATATATATGAATTAGGGCAGCAATAACAATCAGTTTTCCCTTTCTATCTGTGTGTGTGTGTGTGTGTGTTAAAGTGTGACAGTGAGGGCAAATGCAAAAGTGTTGTAATAATATTGGTGTATAGGATTATGATTCACAATTGATTAGACAAATGAATGAATAAGTCAATAAACAAATAGAGGTCAACCTACAGTTCAGTTGACAACATGTGTAAAGTAGATGGTCGGAACATGGGATAAAGAAGGATAACAAAGTTGTTGTGTAAATTACATAGTAAAATCAAGACCATAGGGTAACGAAAGAGATCGTACTAATTGTTTTTATGCACAGAGTTGTGACTTTATGAGTTATCTATTACACATACAAAGCAAATACACTCGTGTCCCTTTCGGCAAACTTTGTAGACTATATTAAACGATGTGTCAGATGCTGCGTTGTCAGTATTTACAATATGTGACAATATCGATGAATTAACACTTCTACCTTTTCCTTTGCTCAGCCAAACTGGGAGGTAATCTCGAACGCGGAGGCGGGATATGTTTTTCGACGAACGTCCTATATACCTAGCTCCGAAAGAGCAGGTGAACATATAGGTACACATAGAATTAGACAATCGAGGTAACAATTCCTTTACATTAATGTGCACCAGTGGACGGCTAGAGTAGGTTATTCGTAAAATGGTAGCAAACAACGTTTTTCCCCATGATCTCTTCAGACGATTTCTAAATACTTCACTCGCATTGTCACCACTAAATTCTAAGTTTAGGTGCAACACTTTTTCAGCTAAATATGTCTAAACCAAGTTCACTTTTAACGGTTTGAAAAAATTTGGGTTTTTGTATTTCCCAATGAATGAAAAACAAAACCATATTGTTTTTACTGACGTTTCGCTATTTAATGCTAATAGCTTTATCAAAGAAGAGTACTCAATCAGCTCGACATTAGAGTTTTCTTCAAAACATCAGATACACTTCAAAGCAACCTTGTCCATATAAAAGACCAAATCCCTACAGATTCTCTATCTAATTGTGTCTATAAAATAAAATGCTTGGAATGCGATGCAATATACATCGAACAAAACTCGTCAGAGAGAAATCAAAATCAGAAGAAATGAATACCGTAGAGTATCTGTTCGACCACCGAGAAATCCGGTTGAACTAGAAAAGCTAGGAAAATCATTGGTCAGATATAGGTCTAAATGCCATAGAATCAGGCCACAAAATTGATTTCCACAATATTGAAATCATCATCCAGAGAAACTTCAGAAATCACAAAGAACGTCTAATATCAGAAGCACTTCATATCAAGTGGAATCCAAGTTGGCTGAATAGTAATGACGGACTAAAACAGAATGTGACCTGGTTACAACACCTCCCTCCCCTCCCCCATGAAGTGACAAAATCAACACAAATGTGATAAGCAAGTTCACTATGTAAGCACACACTGCTTTTATAATTTCACAAACTGATCAAATCCAACAATCTGTACTTGGTTTTGTTATCTTTACCAACTGGCCAACTTGACAAGGTGGAAAATTACCCCATACTGACGAACGATGATCAAGTTGGTAAACTTTATTTTGATATCATAACAGATGTACTATTACCTTTGTTATTTGGTTCAGTGATCTTCATTGCTATTTCTACTTTCAATATGTCCCTTCAACTTGACCTAACTTGTCTATTTTCTCACCCCCTAACTGTTTGTTATATATATGCTGAGATTTTGTAAATTCCGGTTTAATAATACTTTGATTAAGCTATTAGCATTAAATAGCGAAACGTCAGTAAAAACAATATCGTTTTGTTTTTCATTCATTGGGAAATGCAAAAACCTTTATTATAATGACTTTTTTAGCTACCTTATCAGTTTCTGTATTTCTTCCACGTAATTTGCTATTGGCCTCTACGAAGTGTAGTATATAGCCGTTCTCTAGGAAGCTTTCATTCAGTTGTTTGAGTTCATCACTAACACTATCTTCGCTACAAATTCTCCGAACTCATGTTGATATAGAACGGATTAGATTCCTTTTTCTGTCTATGGGGACAAAACTGTAGAATTGGTCAGTTGTCCTGTCGATTCTCTGTAAACAGATCTTTTCAGAAACTCACCAGCTCTCCTTGTCGGTAGCACATCAAGGAAAGATATTTTTTCTTCGGTTTCTTTCTCTAAGGCGAACCGGATGGCACGATAGCTATCATTGAGTACTTTCAGGATGTCACTGAAGTCGCAGTTCTCATCACATATAATGAATGTGTCATCCACGTATCTTTTTTAGAAATTAAACACCTATATAACAGATGTGAGAGAACTGCTCTCCATATTAGCCAAGAAAATTCTGCTAGCTATTGACCAAGTGGCGGGCTCATAGCTAGCCCATCTCTCTATCTATAGATTTCATTGTTGACCAGAAATTGTACATTTAGAGTACATCGAAGTATGCGACGATGTACAGCTATGAAAGGGAAATCGTCGAAAAGAGAATTGTTTCCCCGCTGAATTCTTTGTTTTTATGTCTGTCTCAATGGGGATTATAAATTCTATTTAAATATAATTGGTCATTAGTATGTACATTTGGTTTCATATAACTGAGTAATTGTCATGCATTTTATTTTAATTAATTAAGCTGATTTTTAGAGGGTGGGGCGGGGAGGGATAATTTTCGTAGATGATTCGTCACAGGATTTCACCACGAGCTGACATTGGTTAGGGAACCATTTGGAAACCTGGGAGTACTGGACAACTTTTTCGTCCCAGTTTGGGACTCTTCATCAGTACGCACCCATCACAAGGGTTCGGGATCCTGGACCTTCTGGTTACAAGGTTAGCTCGTAGACCATTAAGTCAACCAATGTCAGCTCATGAAATCCTGTGACCAATCAATCAAATTCCTATAAACCAATACTTGAATATCGACGAGATACTCACTGGTGACTGGTCCTATTCAGGTAGGTAGTCACCTGCGGTTCTAGTGGGAAGTCGTGACCAGTAGGGTGCAGCAGGTCGGGTGTGAGGACAAATACTTTCCGAAGACATTGGCTAGTGATAGCGCTGTGTCGTGAATTAGCAGAAGTTAGAATTCATGGGCCATTCAATTCGGTCCCAGTGGCTTAATGGTCTACAAGCTCGCCTTGTAACCAGAAGGCTTGGGTTCTAACCAATGTCAGCTCATGATAAAATCCTGTGATCAGTCAATCAAATCCCTACAAACCAATACTTGAATATTTAGTAGATGAATTACCAATTTCTAAAAAATGTTGCTAAATAAGTGACTCGGTATAGTACACTTGGTATTCTCTAGACGAAGTATGATTGCAAAACCTGTGAAGGATAACCTACAGCTTAAAAATACCTAGGTTGTTTTTCGAATTTGACCACGGATTGATTTATCAGTTAGAGAACCATTGAAAACCACCAAGGAGTACTGGACAGCTGTTTCCTACATCCCTGTTTGGGAATCGTCGACAGTACGCACCCGCCGCCACAGTTCGAAACCAGGACCTTCCGGTTACAAGGCAAGCTAGCTGGTAGACCATTCAGCCACTGAGACCCGATTCAATGGCCAGTTCATGAATTCTGACTTCTAGCAATTGGTGATTTCAACGCGACACCAAGGAATGTCATCGGTGGGACAACCATCCTCACACTTGACTGGATGGACCTCACTGATCACGACTTCTCACCAAGAACTCAGTCGTGTAGCAAGTTATGTGAGTCTGATCTATTAAGGTTATTCAAACACAGTTAAATGCAGTCATTATAAAAGTTTACGCCTACTCCATCTTATTTTGACAACACTTGGCCTACTTTGAAAATCTTAATAGCAATTCACTCAATGAATAGTTTAAAAAAAATTTGTAATTCACGCACTTCATAGCTGTCCCACGCCTTTAAGCATCCTATTAATCACCCTTATTCTTAACATATGTGTGCGTATATCGACTGAGTAATTTATAGTGCCATTTAATGCCTTTGTTACGCAATATAAATACGACTGACTATTACAGATGTTTGAAAATGAAGACAAACTTCTTCGCTGAATAAGACGGCATACCTCTGGTATTAGTTATTATTATCCAATCCTTTCACTTCGAGTGGAACATGGTGTGTTGAGAGTAACTGATAAGATTTATCAGTAGTATATTTATGAAGATATGTTCATTGACATAAAAACATCAAAAAGCAGGGAGATAGATTTGATGTCAGAGAAGGCAAATGATACAGCGTTGTGCAGAAAAATGGCAGACGTGAAAGGAACACTAAGAAACACAATATGAAGGCCAGAAGTACCACAACATGAAGATCTGTGCAAGTGGTGCATTGAAGATAAGGTGTATATGTAATTTGGCTATATATAGACATACCAACTTCCAAATAAACATTCCCTTACCAAGTTTTCATCTTCTCGTTATAATCACACGACTTTGAAACATGAGTTTAGAGTGATTATGAACACTAAGTTGTGTTCTAAGCATCATCCAGTGAATAATACTGTTTAACTGTGTGATATATCTAATAAACGAACTAAAATGGCATTACATACTGCCACAGTGTCAAAGTTTTACACATCTCTTCGTCTTCTACTGTTTCAATATAGCACTTCAAGCTTCGAAGTTTCAGAGTAGCAACTGTTTATTTTCTACGGTGTGGGGTTGCTAGCCTCAACACCTAACTTTGCCTTTTTACAAGATTCACTAACAGCGGAGCAAGGTGTATTGTTCGAGGATCGAACTCCCATCCACGTGAATAGCTTGGTGAGTATGCCAACACTGAACCACCGACGTGTTCACAGTAGAACGCATAAAGCGTCAACAGTACATTTGCATTCCACTCGGATGCTCTGTGTCATCATTTTCAACTGGCTGCAACACTCAACTGCTTACAAGCTATCACATTTCCTCATCGTCTTCTTTCATGTCATTCTTGGACACACACACACACAACACGGGTCCTAACATACTCGATGACGTGTTATGTGTGTTGGATGCCACTTTAAGCTCCCCTTAATTGTAACTGATGGCTAATATATATATATATATATATATGGTTGGACAGGTATCTTCACTATCTATGTTTTCCGTACATTCACTCGTTGTTGGGACCTTGTTGCCTAGTCTGGAAACTGGTTGATTTTTGTCTGTCGATCATCAAGTTTGGCAACAGTCCTCAGTAAAGTTCAGATCTTATTGTCGGTCAAGAGTATACTCATCTTCTTCTTGCTCCCCATAGTAGTAATCTGATGTGTATGATCCACAGTCCACCACAATCAGAAATATCATCGGCGAAAGTAGACAGACAACTCTGTCTTCACTTCAAAGGATTCATCACTGAGCCTATATATATATATATATATAAATGTATGCACATCAAGACACCGAGAGTGCTGAACAATTTTGAATTTTAGCTTCAGTGTAAAATTACTTCAAAGACTTTAAATAAATAGCATATGTATTCGTTAAAAAAATCTTATTTTATATAAGTAACTTTACAGTTTATTATATATGTATATATTCTCTTCGACAATAATATGTCGTGTGTTAAATATTGCCATATCTGTATGTTTGGTTGAATAATGACAACAAGAAGATTCAATCAAACAGTTGGTGTCTGTACGCACGTCATCTTCTCTATGTACACACACACACGCACGCATACACATACCATACAACAGTAATGGTAGTGATCCAAACGAAACTGATTATAAAGAAGTGAATATTTATAAGAAATTTTAAAAAATCAACTTCCCACACACGGTCAGTACTACTGACAAAAAAATATATAAGTAGTACATACGCGTCTATACAAAATAATATAAATGCAAGTAGATCGAGATAAGTCGCTCGTAAACGGTTAAAAAAAAGAAGGAGTGGAAGGGGAGCAAAGAAGAAAGTAGTATATCTCATGATGGTGACTAGTTTCTTAGAAGGAGAAAAAGAATCTTTTTAAAGGGGAAAAATCACTGCCAAGGTTTTGGTGGATGAGTGAAAATATTCATAGTCTTAGGATAGAATTGATGTGCTACTGTTGTTGTTGTTGTTAATGGCCATAAGTTAAAAGGTTGTTGCTGGAGTGGTTGATTTTGTACAGGCAAAGGCAGGAGTCCAGCTGTCATATTAGTGACAGGGGGATAGCAAAAGGAAGAAGAACTGATCGGATTGTTAGCAGTATATGCCATAAACGGTACATTCGGATAACCTAACAATGCTGTTGGTTCTTTAGTCTGGTTAACAAAATACTGTGTTGAGATTTGTGAATTAGAATACTCTGTAGAGATATGACGTGATACACTGGACGAAGATGACGTCTCATCTCTTGACTCTAGTAAACAATGCTGATCTCCACCGTCGTGTAGTACAGTTGTTGATGGTGGACTTGAAGAGGAATACAATGTGGTATGACAAGATTTCGATAAACACGTGGAGGAGGACACAGATTCTCTTGGTTTATAAAATGTATACTTAAGCTTCGCTTCTGATCCACTAGACACTGAATAATCTCCAAGCAATGAAGGTCTATGATGATGATGCTGATTTCCACTTGACGAAAAATGCATTGAATGTCCTCTATAATCAACATCTTCTTTATAACCTTCAGTAAGTCTATCATCATGATCTGAAAAACAATTATCACTAGTATTTCTTCCTAGGGGCCAAGGACTGAGTGAATGGAAACTACCACGATAATGCGTTGTAGTATCCTGCTCATCTTGTCTCATATCTTCATCCTCTAAAGACATATCAATATCTACCATTGAAGGATTTGATTTTTCATTAGAACTAAACGTTTCATCGACTACATGATAGTCGTCTTCAGTATGAGTGGTAGTATCACCTGTGGTCGTCATTGTAGTGGTAGTGTTGGCATTTTCATGAGTAGAGGAAATCTCCCTCTCAGAACTATAATGTTTAGTCACATGTTTTAAAATAAAGCCAATCTGTAAAGGTCGGAATGAACGTCGATCAAGCACCACCTCTTCATCATCATTATCATCATCATTTTTATTATTCTCCTCAATTTGACGATGTGATTTATTCATACGACGAGCATTTCTGATCATTGGAACTTGGTGTTTATCACGTTGCTGCTGCTGTTGCTGTTGATCACGATGATGATGATATGATCCACGATCATCGAGATTCGCACTTCGAGATGATGCTGCTGCTGATGATAATGACGTTGCTTTCTTCACATCTACAGTATCATTAAACGCAATACTTGAATCACTACTCAAAGTACTATATGTGATATTATGATTATTTTGAACAATTTCATCGTTGGTATCATCACACTCCTCTCCGTCATCATCGAATACTTCACCTTCTTCACTTTCATCGACTACTGGATTACTTGACTGTGTAACAGAAATGACTGTTGGTGGTAGTGGTGGTGGTGATGATGATAATGAGGTTGGTAGAGGGTCTACATTGGTGGTAACAATAGGGTCATCATTATTCTTAACATTTACATCTGTAGATGTATCAATTTGGCTAGGTTGAACATAGTCAAGATTAACAGCAACAGGAGTGAAACCAGTTGAACTCTCAGTTTTTGAGATATCTGTGTTGTTAACTATCGGGGGAATATCATCACTATTATTATCGATACAATTACTGGTATTATCATTATTATTATTATTATTATCACCATCGTCATGTGATTTATCGTTTTTATTATAACTTTGGCAATGAGAAATACTATCGTTTTGTTTAGAGCACTCCAATTTTATTGTATCAGAAGTATTATTCGTTTTAAAATCATTTCTAAGCGTAGTAGCAGCACCAGTAGAAATGATAGGCGAGGAAGAAGAAGTTGACAGTTGAGCAGAGTCTGATTGTGAGTTATTCAGAGACTGATTATCACGTTGTTGTTGTTGCTGTTGTTGTTGACGTTTTACATTTGAGTTATAATGATGATAGGATTTCCGACCTCGAACAGGTGTATTATTATTACTACTACTATTATTATGCGAATTAGATGATGATTCACGGGAATATGAACGACCTCGATAACGATAACGCTGTTGTTGATAACTGTCTGAATCTGTGTATGATGAACTACTACTACGACGACGACGACGAGGAGGATTATGACGACGATCACGTGAATGTTTGTATGAAGAAGGTCGCCTACAATCACCATCAGCCTCTTTATCACTATCATCATCATCATCGTTATATGGTCGACGATGTGTATATCGGTTATCTTTATTTCTAGATCTTCTTGACACAGCCTGACTTCTACCATGCGATGATCGATATCTATCACTACTAGATTTGTATCTTTCATCAGAATCATATCTTGAATCTGAAGGGGATCTGTGGTATCTATCATCATCATCAATATGATAAGATGAAGGTTTTGACTTGAATTTTTGATAACTAGGACTACGAGATCGTCGATAATCATGCCGATGATGACGATAATCACTACGACGAGAATGTCTATGTATAGATCTACTGTCTGATGGAGGTGATAATAATGATGAATATGCTTTAGGGATATTATTACTAGTTGTAGATCGATGACGTGTTGACGCTGTCTTATGCAAATTATCATTAGACAACAGACTAGATCGTCGTTGTTTCTTTGGTGATGGTGATAATGTTGATGCTAGAGCTAGTATCTTTCGTGGATAATTCCAAATACTAGTTATTGGCTGTGGTATTGGTGCAGGTTCACGAAGTCGTAATATTAACATGTCTTTATCGCTAACGCCGCCGCCGCGACCACCACCACCACCAGCACCACTATCAGCAGGATGTTGATCATTGACAAGTGGATTATCAATATCCATATCACTTTTGTCCAATACATGTATAGACTGTTCACCTTGATCATTATTATTATTAACATCATCATTATTAATAGTACTATCAAGCTCCATATCAACAGATATATTTTGAACAATTGGAAAAGTATCTTGTACTAGACTTGGACTGGACGCAGAAAGTGGTTTTGAAGTATCACTGGTCATCGTCGCCATTGTAGTAGTAGTAGTAGTGGCATTATTATCATCAGTCGTAAAGTCAAACTGGACATCTAGTGGAATTTCTTTGGTTACATTTTGTGAATATACTAATCGAGTTGAACCATCGTCACCGGAACCACCCTTAGATTCTAATTCTGGACTAGACGGAGCAGCAATAAACTCTTTTGCACTAGGAATCTCTACAATGGTATTTTCATTAGGAGGTATTACATTGGATGAGCATTTTTCAATAGATTGATTTTGCTCATCTGTACATTTCAATTGTTCACAGGGTGTTGAATCCTCTGTCTGTAAAGTTGTCGTTGTTGTTGATGTCGTCATCGTCGTTGTCACCGTTACTGTTGTCTGCTTCTTTTCCTGAGATTTTGATGACAATAATGCAGTAGCCAGTGCATACAAATCTGGTTCCTCTGTGTACATTTGACGACGACGTAGTCGGGGATCTAAATGAGCATTTGGATATTGTTGTAGTCTAGGATCATGGATACTTGATGATGTTGTCGTCACTGGATGTGTAGATTCTACACCAATAGGCGGACCAGTATTGTCAATCATACTTTGATTACACGATAGCATAGAGATTAAAGTAGTACCGAGAAGATTTCTTCCACTAACTGGTAGTGTTGTAAGAATATGATTCAATGGAAGTTTCAGTTGCATCGAGGACATATTGTGGCATTCTGAAAAGGAATGTATATTTTGTGAATGAGACTAATTAAAGTAAAATTAAAAAGAATATTTCCAACAATCAGACGACAATACTGATTTGCACTTGTGAAGCAACAATAAAAATAATACCTAGGCCAGCAAAAGTGTCTCCGTCCTAAACAGGGCATCTCAAGTTCAACAGGTCGTTTGTTTAAACTTATTCACCTATGAACTACATATACAATGTGAGGGGCTTGGTGATACTAGACAGTAACTCATAGAGGAATGAAGTAGGTGGAGTACATGATTCGAACACGGGACACGTTAGCTGTAAGTCGAGTGTGCTTAAACTAAACAGCAACTTCTCGACGAAATAGATGAGAAAACACAGGTAGGCTATGAGAGAATTTACGATACTGTCAGATATCCAAGCAAAATAAATGAGACCTACTTGAAGTTGTGAAGAGATGATGACTAGGTTATTAATGTGGAACTTAATTCTTTTATCACACACACACACATTTTCAAAAAATGACGAATATACGAGATCACGATCTGTTAACATCATTATATCAACATATAAGTGTCGACAACAAGTAATGTAGCTATTTTCTAATCATCAGCCTCTCGATGTGCGTAATACGATGGTCAGAAACAGTATTATAGATGGAAGACAGGTTTTGATTTGAACAAGCCGAATTCTTATCCAACATAATCCTATGTCAGCTAACATTTCCCGACGAGGAAGGGGATGATGATCTGCTGAAATGCATAAAACGTGTCCAATCATCTCAGCCGATGCAGCTTCACGACCTTCTCAATTGACTTAACTAACGCTCTACGTCTAACCTCAGTATCCACTGTCCACATATCTGTACCACTTGAAGTTTGGCGCTTACAACCATACTGTTGGACAGGCGGACTTACACCTAGGTGTGAGATAAAAAATCCTGACTTCAAACCCTTTGGCTTACATGCGAACCACAGTTCAAACGCGTCGAATGGCATAGAAACACAGATTCTGACGCTACCCCATTGCATTATGGATGAGACTTCAAGTAAGAGGCTGGAAAGTAGTGTATCCCTTAAGACAACTACATCCTTAGGTCTCGATATCCACGTACATGAGGTAGAACAGACACACACCTGTGGTCAAACGCTTACACTAACCTCTTCAGTATCTACAAATTTCAAAGTTGAAATCTTATAACAGAGCTCTTAGATACACACAATCAACACACAAAGATGTATCCAACAAGCAAAAACAGTTCTATACATAAATATAATATGAATAAAATAAACAATAATAGTAATAATGATAACAGCAGCAGCAACAACAACAACAGAAAGGCGGGAGTGGGTGGTGAATATTTACGTGGTTTACGTTGACCGAAAAGTTCATCCGAAGCTGTTCCCATAGGTGCATCAGCTTTAGCAAATACAACTGAACTGAAATCACTAGTAGACAATTGACAACACATTTCACTATATGGATAACGTCGTAGATTATGCGGAGTAAGTAATATTGCATGTAAGATGTTTGTATCCAAAGTGTCAGCTGGAGGTATGCCTAAAAATGAAAAACGTAAAATAAGTAAGTAAATTTGAGTAATCATCACAAAAAGAAGGAATAAACCATATACTTCTGCTTTTTCAAAACGGACCATAGGCTTCACAACAGCACATCTCCACTTTCTTCAGTTCTCAGCGTTCCACTTTAGCTGATGCCACGAGTGACTATCGTCTCTCTATCTCATCCTTCCATGATCTCCTCCATGTTACCCTCAAAATGACGACCAACTAATCGTTTCCCATTCGGGTTACACTCAGGGGTTAGTTTGGCGCGCGATGTCATCCAACGGCCTCCTCAGTGTATGTCCGGTCCAGAATATTTGTTGAACAATAGGTTCCTGATGGGCTAGTTTCCATGCTTTTTCGCTGCTAATCCTTTCTGGCCATTTGACCTGGCTAATGCTTACCACCCTTTTATACAGTTTTAGCGAGCAGGTTCAGCTTGGCAGTCACGGGTTTGCTGATCCACATGCACCCGGCTTCAATGATTGACTGCATGTGCGCTGGTCTGGTAGACATGCGCCCAGATTGCATACAGCCACGAATATTTAGTTCTATGCATATGGGAAACCGTAACCTTTCCTAGTTTACTACCTTGTTAGTTTTCTAGTCAAGTCCGGGAATAGAGGGAAGGTTTAGTGTAGGGCTAGTGACCCTAACCCGGAAAATCAATCTAATCGCTACTGAAACTTCAGAGCAAAAGACATATATACATAACAAAAGCCGGGAGAACTGAAGAATTCCATTAAACACCTGTAACAACTAATTACAACAACGAATTAAGGTATCTGTGTGTGTGTTGGTAGTGCTTGGGGGATATATCAATGTTTTCGGATACAACTAGCCTACTTTGTGTAACGATATAAAATAAAATATTTAATTTTCTGCTTGTTTTCTGGTTGTTTGTAATATGAATATATCTGGTTCAAAAGATAACAATAATTGCGCTTCGTATATCCCCTAAATATCTGTTCATGTGGAGCTAGGTATATAGGTCGTTCCGCTCGGATTTTGTGTGAGAGGGCGCAAGAACACTATCCTGCATGGTTACAAAGAGGTGGAAGTGGACATGTAAGAAGTTGTAATAGTTGAACATCTGGTCGATAATGATCACCCTGTCTCTACAGCCTCCGCCCTTAAAGTCATCTACAAGTAATCTGCCCAAATCACTGTATTCCTGAAGCTATCTTTGGCCATCGAAACGCAAAAGCCAGATCTGTGCATACAGAAAACATTCGTTCAGCTCCTACAACTTTCATGGCCTTAATCCCTCTATGCTTAAGTATGGTAATCCCTAATCATAGTTTGGCTCTACCAACGTTTTTGTTTTTTTATTCAATTAGTATACTCTTCCTCTATTACGTCATTTGTTACTATTCTCACTTTGAACTGTCCCCGGTGTTATTTCACTCGTTCCACTTGTCATTCTAAATCAATTTTGTTTTGCAACGTTAAATTCTATTTTGTCCAATTTCACACAATGTTATGTAACGTTTTTATTTTATTCGATTTGTCTACTAATCCTATAATTGCACACCTCTTCCATGTTCTATACATCCTATGAGTAATTTTACATATATGAGGCTAATTGTTTTGCCACTTGATATTTAACTATGATTATAATCACAAACACTTTTATTTTTATTGCATTTCTTACTACTATTATTTTATGTATTCACTCAGACCTATGATTCAATTCCCTCACTGGATATCATTTCTTAAAAACTATAAATGCACGATTGCACAGCTTGATAATAAATTCGTTGTTGAAAAGAGTCTCTTCGCCAAATCACTTGTTTTGATTTTTTTATTAATTACAATGGGAATTTTACATGCACAAATTTATTCTAACTACTCATTATAATAAAGGTTTTTTTGTGTTTCCCGATGAGTGAAAAACAAAAAGATAGGGTTGTTTTTACTGACGTTTCGCTATTTAATGCCGCTTATAGCTTTATCAAAGTATTATTAAATCAGAAGAATTTACAAAATCTCAGCTTATATGTAACAACTTAATCACCGTTACTCAGCATGGGGGCATTTTTGAGTTGTCAAACTAGCCGATTGCTAAAGATAAAGAAACCAAGTGTAGATTGTTGGATTTGATCAGTGTATATAATTATAAAAGCAGAGTGTGTTTACATAGTGAACTTGCTTATCACATTCGTGTTGATTTTGTCACTTCATGGGGGAAAGGAGGAAAGTGTTGTAACCAGGTCAGATTCGGTTTTAGTCCATCATTACTATTCAGCCAACTTGGATTCCACTTGATATGAAGTGCTTCTGATATTAGACGTTCTTTGTGATTTCTGAAGTTTTTCTGGATTATTTCAATATTGTCAAAATCAATTTTGTGGCCTGATTCTATGGCATGTAGACCTATGGCTGATGATTTTTCTAGCTTTTCTAGTTCAACCGGATTTCTCGGTGGTCGAACAGATGCTCTACGGTGTTCATTTCTTCTGATTTTGATTTCTCTCTGACGAGTTTTGTTCGAAGTATATCGCATCACAGTCCAAGCATTTTATTTTATAGACACAATTAGATAGAGAATCTTCAGGGATTTGGTCTTTTATATGAACAAGGTTGCTTTGAAGTGTGTCTGATGTTTTGAAGAAAACTCTAATGTCGAGCTGATTGAGTACTCTTCTGATATCGTCTGACGTCTCTGGTGTATATGGAATGACAACTGTTGACATCCATGTTTTTGGAATACGTTTTCGACCACACTTATTGTCAGTGTTGATTTTGTTGATGAAGTTCTTTGGGTGGTTATTGGGCTTGAGAGTCTCAGTAATGTTTGATATTTCTTCTTCTTTTTCTTTTTCATCCGTTATCAGAGAGTGTGCTCGTCTGAGAAGACTTGAAACAACTGATACCTTTGTGCTTATGGGGTATGATGATCCTAACTGTTACTAACAAAAATCTTTCCTAGTCTTAATTACTTTTCATCAATTAGGAAAGTTTCCAAGTACGCAATAACTAAAATAATGACGTTTATTTCTCATGAGCAAACAACAAGAGTTGCATGTACATATATAGTATACACCAAAATACTACCAATACCTACCAATTGATTGAGAGAATTGACACTCAGGGAATACGAACATTATACTTGATTCATCGCACGGCATAGAAATCACACCAGCCTGAAAAGAAAATTGTTAACAAAGAAAGGTGAGGCAGTAATTCATCAAAGAGGACATTGTGAAGTGCCCGCGTGCGCTGTGTCATGAATTGGCAGAAGTTGGAATTCATGGGCTAGCGCTATTGGATCGGGTCCCAATGAGTGGCTTAATGGTCTACGAGCTCACTCGCCTTGTAACCCGAAGGTTTTGGTTTCGAACCCTGGCGGTGAGTGCATACTGCTGAAAAAGAGTCCTAAACAGCTGTCCAGTACTCCCCCGGTAGTTTCCCAATGATTCTCTAACTGATGTCAGCGCTCAGGATGAAATCTTCCAACCAACCAAACAAAACAGAGTTGATCAGCATCAAAAAGGCGGAAAATATACATAAATAAATTGAATAAACGAAAATCAAAATTACAATTGATGGTAGAACTAATCGAAATCAATCTAATATCCCTCTGTTCAGTATTCATTCAGTTTGGACTTGTGGAGTAAGATACATTACATAGGCCGAAGGTTGGAGAATGCTTTCCATACGGACGTGAGAGCAGGTTCCAGAATGGTTTTACAGCATAGAAGAAAGGAAGAGTGTGAGAAGCTCTATTCTAGAACAACTAACTTTGACTATGATTTTAAGATCATCTATCGAATCCGTGATAACTTCCCACATTCCCATAGTTCATGTTTGTCACACAAAGATTATTTATTTTGTCACCTTATTAGAGCTAATTTGTTATTCTACGTAGAAATGTATCCGCCACATTATTCTTTATTCCTTTACGTTCCAAGTGGAAAATAGGGCTTCAGCTTTGAAGTCTCAGCAGCAGCGGTTTCGTTTCTTTACGCGGTAGGCGCACGCCCAACTTTCCTTCTTCATCGGGCTACCTACCGGTCTTAGCGGGCTTTAGGAGCGCGTCGGCCACGATTCGAACCCCGGGCCGAATGATTGGTTGGCGAGCATTCTACTGCTGAACGACCAACGCATATCCACCATATAATAGGATATTTTTTATCTTCCTGGGATCAATTAATCTAGATTTGTATGGCCCGTTGTCCTACTTTGTCTTATGTATCTGACCTGACAATCACTGAGCGGGGCATTAAGTGACAAACTCAATTATGTTGTATAATTGTTTATTTCTGACTGAGTCAATGGATTTCAGAAATGCAACTTTTATCATTCCGGTTTTGTTAAGAATTTTACATAAGATTTCAGAGTAAATTTATTGCTCCTCTCATCATTATATCAAAATGGTATGTGAGACTATAAGCAATGAATGGTACTCGAAATGTTGTGAACAATGAATAAATAATACTGTATCATCAGAATGTATGTGTGTGATTACTGTACAATGGGAATTATACCCGATCACAGTGCCCACATCACTGTGATGACGATGCTAACAACAAAAATCAATTTGTGGAGTAACAGTTGAAAGAGAAATAACGGTAGGGCTCAAGTGTATCAGAAATGACTGACATGCTTCCCGAATAAATCTCTTCATAAAACCAACTAGTCAAATATGGGATTGTTCTGTTTGCTTTCTAACAATTTTTACCATGAGGCATGATTTCACATTTTATTTCAATAGCTCTCTATCTGAGACATACTGTCTAAACAACCTCGAACATAATGTATTATTAGTGGAGGAAAGCGGAAATTGTTGGGAGGGGTGAGGCATTAAAACACTGTGAAACATTTGTATTGAGCAAGCCTGTGTAATTGATTACATCACATACATGGCTGCAGACTAAGAGAACCGGAGGTTTATTGGCGAAATGGTCGCCAAACGCACTGCACACATGGTTCGAGGTTCGATTCCCGGAAGACACACTCCAGAAGCTTGTTAAGCCTCGAAAGAAGAGGAGGTTGGGTGTGAGACTTGGTATCCCATCTCTAAAAAGTGTCACTGTTTATCTACCGAGACCGCAAATGTGAGTAATAAAAATATCTACGACATAAAAACAAAGATATCAGCAAAGAAAATCCATTTTTGCTCATTTCTTTTCTATAGCTGTATTGCATACCAATATTGTTCCTTTGAGTTCCAAGTAGAATATAGGGCTACGACAGCAAGTCTTCACTTTGTCCTATATTTGCGGTCCTCCTTAACTGGTCCCACGGTTGCTTGTAGTCTCTGATCTTCCCCATGTTTCCTCGAAGTGACGTCCTAATCACCGTCTCCCATTAGGGTCTCCCTCGAGAATCGGTTTGGTGTGAGATGTCATTCGATGGTCTCCACAGTGTGTGCCCAATAATCCATCCCCACTTCCTTCTACATGTTTGTTGAGCAATAGATTCTCGCTTGTTCGGTTCATTCCCAGAGTTTCCTTCTCACCGGCCATTCGATCTTCAATATGGAGCCAGTAAAGACAACAGTAGCCCATTCATGACGCGTCCCTCACGTTTTTGACCCATATAGAAGCACTGAATGATTTAACACTTGTGTTGAAACTCCGAAATTTATTGTTTATACTGACTGTAGAAGATTTCCATACTGACGGCAGAGTGATGAAGATCTGTCTTGCTTTTAACGATTCTGGTTTTGACATCTTCATTCGTGCTGTCCGCATGTAGTTGAAACGATGCTTCCTAGATAAGTGAAGAAAGTGACCTCTTTTAAATTTCTTCCATTGATAATGATTGGTGCTGGTTGATGTTGGTCACCTTCACCACATCCATCTTCTCTATGCTCACCTGAAGTACTTCCACAGCTATACGATCGTACTATTATAATATGGATTGTGATAGACGATAACAATTACGTTTGTGTTGTGGTGTGTGCTGAAATCTCATAAACAGTGAATGACAATGTTGAAGTGTTAAGGAGAGTGAAGAGTCATTAATTCCTTCAGATCACATAGTGTACTACACAGCTTCTGATGCATCCTTCAAAGAATGTCCGCAAGATCCGACTAAAAATTCGCCAAAAATAAGCACGAGAGTATTTGCATTGCATGTTGGATGCCATGTAGACAAAAAGCCAGGAATTTTCGTACAAGAACAAATTGTACGTCTTTATTATCTTTGACTTGGTTTTTCTTAATTCACTTTACGTTGTCATTATGTTATATTTTTTAAGTTTTATTGACGTTACTTTATTCATTCTACTTTTCCGTCTCATTATATCTTGGACCTGAAAAATTTATATATAGAATTTCAGATATGCTGTCTTTCTAGCATGTATCTAATTATGTCTATTGAACTTCTTTATGATGAACTTGAATTCATATATTTAGTCAATTTGTGAGGCTGACAATATGCAGAGTCTTTTGAACACACCGTGAACAGAAATTTTAATACGTTTTGAGGGAATGCGAATAGCCCCCGACCAAATTTAAGATGACACTGAAAGACTGCATTGTGCACAAACTCCTAGTTTATAGATATGAAGTGAAATGGTTGGGTGTGTTGACCAGCAATAATATCCCTTATGCAGGGAGTTGTACCTCGCAAGGTATTTGCCAACTTATGATGTCATCTCCCTGGCGTAAACGTGATATTCAACTGTCAACCAAAGGACGTGTGTCAGTTGCCCTTTTCTTCTCTATAACTGTGAAACATGGCCACTGAAAGTGGAAGACTTCAAGAGGATGGAGGTGTTTGCGTTCTCTATCGCTTGTGTTATGCAGTAATGAATGAAGGTCAATGGAAGAGAGATTGTGAAGTTGTGTTGATTAAGACGAATACGACAAGCGTTACGTGTATGTCAGCAGCTAGCGCCGTCCGCCTCGTCGAGAAGTATTAGCTGATATAGGATTAATTTAGATAAGTGTTGAACATGATGAAACCAAAACTTGGGAGCAATCCATGAAGTATTTGACTATCGGTTTGAGCCAGCCATGTAGCGAGGTGGCTGGAGACCTGGAGAGGTAAGAAACCAATAGCAGCTTTCAATGGAGAACATAATCTATTCTTTGCAGACTCCAGTATCCAGCAAATTTTCATTACTCTCCACAAACTTATCGTTTATATATATATATATATATATATATATATAAAATAGAGACAGTGTGATAGTGCAGCTATGAAAATGAAATTGACGCAAAAAAGTAGATTTTCATTTGCTGAAATCTCTACTTTTATATAGAATATAAAACAATATAATAATAATAATAAGTAATCAACACATTATTATTATTATTAATATCTATGAAGAACAGGTTAAAGAAGAAAGATTTATATTCACCATTCCTCTTTCATATAAAGCTTGACAAAACTGCGCCATTTCTGTACGACGTCCACCAGATTCGTGTAAAGTTATTCGGAAATAATTACCACGATAACCGGCAAATGGACTTGGATCAGATTGTAAAGATGATGCTTTAGTTGAATGCACTCGTGGAATACACCATTCTTGATCACGTGAAATAGTAGCTAACAAACATGGAGGTCCATTATTGACATTATAGGGTATTGTAGACCATGGTTTTAAACCAGCCAATTCATAGAGTAGAGATGTATGCGGCACCAAACGTTGAATATGCAGGCATGGTTGAAAACTGTGAGGTAATTGTTTGTTTTGTTTTTTTGTAATGCGGATTAAGAAATAAAATTTTGATGAATAAAATGTCTGTTTTTATTATTATTATTACTGAATTGCAATGAAATACTGTTTAGCGATTTAAACTGTCTAGAGATTACTGATATCACCAATAAAAGAGCTTTATATATATGGCGAAAGCAACACAAGTGTCATAAGCCTTTCTTGACAAACTGGTTTGCTTTATGCACACAATGGTAGTACAAGAAGGTGGGACTGTTCGTTGGCAGATGTCAAAAAGGCGAATCTGTCCACACCTCTCGAAGGAATAGACAAAATAATTCATCAGAGATGCGTAACCACCTCAACCCAAGCAGCAGGCAGAGACATAACTATCAGGATCTTCAGGTTCAATTGTAAAAAATAAGATGCTATCATAGGAGATTTCTCGATAAGTTAGTGATAATTAAGTGGCAGAATGCGCATCAACAACGTACCTCGTTTGGTCCGGGATTCAACTCCCAGCCGACTGACTCCGAAACCTCGTTTAGCCTGTCGTGAGCCCTGTAAAGAGGCAAGGATGGTGTAAACTGATGCACATTGATAGGAAGCCGCGGAAACTGAAGTTGACATTTAAAGTTTATTCCTCAAATCTGGATTTAGTTTACAATGTGAACGTGAAGTAACCTCATTGGACAACTTGTTTCACCCTGGGCTGGTCACCAAATAATCAGAACAAATTATTGTCCTCTGACCTAAGTCGAACTTTAATATGGCTAAGAATGTATAGATATGATGTGTTTTTCCCTAATAGAAGTCCGTCACCAAGTCTCTCATCTTCTCCTATTACATTGGGAGTGAGACTGGGGACAGTCCGTATAAAAAATATCACTGCAATTGAAACTTCAAGGCTCAAGAATGACACCTTATGAGGTGTGACAACTAAGCAAAAATCTATACCATGGATAGATATATGTGCCTGCATAGCTGAAATGACATTGAAAATTAATCTGATGCCCGTTAGTGACTTGCTACAGGACGGAGTTTCTTGGAGTTAGTTCTAGTGAGAAGTCGTGACCAGTGAGGTCCAGCCAGTCAAGTGTGATGATGGTTGTCCCACCGATGACATTCCTTGGTGTCGCGCTAAATCACTAATCGGTAGGAGTTAGAATTCATGGACTGGCCATCGGATCGGGTCCTAGTGGTTGAATGGTCAACCAGATAGCTTGCCTTGTAACCGGAAGGTCCTGGTTTCGAATCGTGGCGGCGGGTGCGTACTGTCGACGATTCCCAAACAGGGATGTAGGAAACAGCTGTCCAGTACTCCCTGGTGGTTTTCAATGGTTCTCTAACTGATAAATCAATCCATGGTCAAACTCATAAAAAAGAAATGATATTTGACAAAATCTTGAACATGAATGACATGAAACATTCAATTGTCGCCAATAGATAATCATATGACCCTTGATTGTCAAACATGTTATCCTGGCGCTTGGATCAGATTGTTAATAAAGCATCTATTTTTCCTTTTCTTTTCATTCTGAACAACAACATAACTTGGTTTTATATCCACATTACAACAGAATCATCAACCTTCTACTTCAATTTCACCGATTTTGAAAAGGCCTTCAATGGAGTTGACTGAGGAGTAATTTTGAAATAACAACAACTACTACTATTGTGGTAAGAGCTGGCTGCTAGCCAATGTTGGTAGACAGTAATTGACGTCAATGTTTATGTCCCCAATATTGGTGGTGAGAAAATGAGAACAAAGGCTTTGCGTAGGCGGATACAGTTAGCATATAGATGATATGACACAGCCACAAAGAGATGCAAGGTTAACTTTCTGTGAGAAACAACCAATCAAAAGACTGTATTTTCTACTAACAATAATCTACAATAATGTACATTAAAATCTATAAATATGTGTTGATTTTCCTTAATAAACGATCTGTTGCCTGGCCCTTGTCTTCTGTTGTTACACTATTACTTTAAAACTCTATGACGTGGCCAAATTCTTTATCGACGTTATTATTCAACAGCACTGGCTATATGACAATGACACGCAACATAGTGATGAATAACGGCAAACTCAGCGAAGCCTTTGAAGTAAGGACAGAAGTAAGCCGAAGCTGTTTGCCTACTATCACCCATGATATTTCTCATTGTGCTGGATTGGATTATGGAGGAAGACTGTGTAGGCAGGGGAGCAAGAAGACAGGAATACGTTGGACCACCGATAAGAAGACTCAAGAAGGTTTGGATTTCGTGGACGATTTATTTCTAATTTCATATAAACTTGAAGATCTACAGCGGAAAATCAACAAACTGGCAGAAGAAGCAGGCAGAGAAGACAGCAGTCCAAGTGAACACAGTGGACGTCACTTCGAGGTTGACATGGAGGAGATCGTGCGAAGTGGAGATGGAAGACTATGGGCATTTGTAGAGTTAGCTAAGGAGGACTGCAGAGAATTGGAGAAAGTGGAGATGTGATGTTGAAGTCCTATGTTCTACTCGGAACCCAAAGGAGTTATAATAAAATATAGAAAATCTCCAAGTAAAACAGTAATCCTAAGTATATTTATCATTCCACAGAGTTTTGTTTATCTGCAAAATGCTCATATCCGCCGATGTACTTCTCCCAAGTGGCATATGCTGGAAGTCATACAGAAATGCACACTAGTACAGACTGTTGTTCATGGGCAAAACAAGGTTTAACTAAAAAAATTTGATGCGTTGTGATCTAGGGAAAATTAAGTAGCCCAACGAATTTAGCAGGCCACCATCCAGAGGATAACTATTAATCAGTCAGTATAACGAAATGACAGAATTCGATTCATGTGAACTACTGCATAAGTTAGTTACCCGGTACTGGGGCTATAAGACACATTCATTGTGTGGGGACTAATGAAATCGATGGGTTGGGACTCGAACCCAGGAGCCATTGGCCGAAAATAGAATGCTAAAGTCAGTGTATCACATCAACACGGTCGCATATTAACTGATTGGTTGAACGATACTCTATTCTTCATAACCATCTGTTTCTAACTCGGTTTGATATAAGATCACTGGGGTTAATTTCATCACGTATAGACAACAAATGGAAGTGTGTGGGAGGTTACTACTTCTCAGTAGGGTATAGGGGACAAGTGTTTGAGCCCGATCACACACACACATACATGATCGATTTTAATTGGCTCTGGAGTTGTGTCTGCATCAAGATATTACCACCAGCCAAGGACCTCCACAAAATCAGAATGTTCAATTTTCGGAGTCGACCTTTTCTAACTCACCGTTACCAGAGCGGAAAGGCAGTATATGTGGCTTGCTGGTCATTTGAGGGAAACACCACCTTACAGCTGTGACATCTTTATCCCTCCCCCCAGCAGTACGACTGCATTCCCAGACCCACACAACATTGTGTATACAGCTTACACTACATGATAACAACTGCTTTTAGTTTAACCACTATTCAAACTACCGTTCTTGCATGGTAGGACACGCAGGGACGTTAGTTCCAGCCAGTGTAGCCCGTTGGATAATTTCATTATGAGCAACGTAGGGAGGTTTGTTGTCTGGATTCAACATAGAACTTGGCACCGAAGTGCAGCAGTTCGAGTTGCCACGTTCCAAATAGCACACAAAGGCAGACAAAAATGAGTGAAGAGATCAATAGATAAGAAAGTAACATATGAAGTTAAAGAGACTGAATACATCTGCGCCATTGACAACGATTTTGAGCCATGTCACCTATTGTCTCCAGCCATTGATTCTTAGAGTCCCGAGGGCGGCCCAACCCGGAAGTCTGCATCTCCCTACCTGCTATTAGATGTAGCAGCACGTGGCTACCATCTCAATCTATGTAACTTCATAGCCTCTTCGAGTGATTTTCCCTCTCTGCCCAACACTCTACGCCTAACGTCAACATTACTTACCTTATTATACCACCTAACGCGAGAAAGAGATCGTAAACATCTGTGGTCAAAAACAGACAATCTCTTCATGTCTTCCGCTCTCAATGGCCACGTCTCACCGCCATAGAGAAGGACGGAGCGAACTGCTGAGCAGTATACACGTCCCTTGGTTGACAGCGGATGTACTACTAAATCATCCGTTGGTGCTATACACTTCACCCGTAGGGAGGTACATGTACACTGCTTCGTTGAATGCTAATAGCCGCAGACCATTGGTGATGTGGCTCAAAATTGTACTTAATGACTCCGAGGGTTTACCCTTCGTGAATGTCTTCCATGTTACTTTTCTTTCTCTCTCGCACACTTTTGTTTATTATAATTCTTTGGGACATCAATTTTCCCATCTTTTCTGTGCCAAATGGCATGTGGTAACTTTAATTGTTGGTTGGAGGCAATTGGCAGGAAGCCCTGCCTGACCTAAGTTTCGTACTAGTTGACACTCACCAGTCAGCAAGGCGTGCCTACAACCTTGAAGGAACTCATGTCCCTTCTGAGATTCGAAACCACGTCACCCAGTGCTGCAGTCAGAGACATTACCACTGAGATATTCGGGCTCGCAGTTGACCTCCTCCTGCAGGACTGTATCCAATAATTTGGTTGGACACTAGTCAGTAACCAGTGTAGTGTGTCTAGTCCTATCTTTGGTGCAGATGGAATTCTGCCAGTCAAGTTTGCAATGTGGCCACATCATAATAGGTGGCTCGCCATCATGGTGCACTGTGAACTGTTGATAATAGATGGTTGGAGGCAATGGACAGGAAGCCTTGGACCCAGGTTTCATGCTAGTTAGCGAACTTGACTGATAGAATTCAGTCTACATCAAACAAAGGACTAAACACATTACACTAGTTACTGACTAGTGTCCAATCAAACTGAAGTTTTATGTTGACACTTACAGTCAGTCTCTCAGGCAACAAATAAATAACAGAATAAAACATGGAGATCGAATGCATTGTTGATCTCCAATAGTTTCTTCCTTCTTCTGTTGACGTGGACTCCTGATGAAAACAATTCTAAAACTGCATTTCTTCATAGATCAGTATTCTAGAATTCCTGATCAATCGATACACTATGATTTTCAGGTGTTGGTTTGCAGAGATTTGATTGGTTTCAGGATTTCATTCACGGCATTAGCTACTGGCCACGCCATATAATGAATTAGTAGAAGTTGGAATTCATGGGCTAGTCATGAGATCAGGTCCCAGTGGTTTAATGGTCTACGAGATCGCTCGCCTTGTAACCAAAAGGTCCTGGGTTCGAACCCCTGTGGCAGGTGCGTACTGGTTAAGAGTCCCAGTATATGGAGATGAAACAGCTGGTTTTCCAATAGTTCTCTAAGCAACGCCAGTTCATGATGAAATACACTATGATTATTGTGTAATACCCCGTAATTTTAGCCCGACAAAACACATTACAAGGAGTACTAAATTTATTAAAAAAACAACGGGGATATCAATTCAAGTGTGAACAGAGAAAATGAAATAGTGTTAAACACAAACTTACATGCCGTCAAATAAAGTTAATTTTCCTTTACGAAAAGTAGATATTTCTACTGTTAAAGAATACTCTGGTACTGGATAACCCCAGATAAGTAGTGCAATACCGACAACATTTTGAGCATTGTTCATTTCATTAGCAGGCATCTCAGAGTAGTCAGTAAATTGAAGCAATTCACAAGTATTTGCTTGTAATTTTCTTGCATAAGCTATAAGAGAAGTTATAGCACCGGTAGACTGTTGGTAATATGTTGGTGAAGAAAAGTGTTCTGAATTGTCATCTATTCTACCATCAACAGGATAACAGGTTGCAGGAGGAATAGGAGTAGTAACTGGTGGTGGTGGTGGTGCAGAGTTAGGCGAAAGAGGAGGACTGCGAAGTGTTCCACTAGGCATAGGTGGACTACGCAAAAGTCCTCGTGCTGCATACTGATAAGGATTCTCACCTCTTGGCGCAGTAGGACGACGATTATTTATCTAAGGCGTAAAAATGAGAACACGTATAATTTGGCTTTTATGAGAAAATAAATATTTTTAGAGAGCACTCATGGTTTAAAAATGGAAGTACTTAGAATTTTAAACTTAAAATTCTATTTATTGTTTTTATCAATCAATGTATCATAAGAACTGCCCCTATAAACCACCTGGTACAACCGAGGGTCGGTAGACTCTAATAATTCCTTGCGAAATGTTCTCATGTGGCCACAAGTCCATAGTCTCCAACATGTACCTCCTGCTCACTGGCTCCACAAAAGTGAAAGGGTGAATGTGAACGTCTGGTGGTTACAACCGGACTGGTGAACGTGCTGGTCTACCTAGGGGAGCTGGAAAACTCTGATCCAAAAATATGGTGTACATGGGCTCCAGAACCCGAAATGATCGAATGGAGTATGAACGGATTTCGGTGTCACTGTCAACCGTAGGAACGCATATCCTGAAGCTGTCCGACTGACCTGGTTTCAAGTCAAACCCTCGAAAGAAGGGGTGGCTCCCATCTGCTTCGCTTTGTGAAGTTCGGGCAGTAATCAAAAATATTTTGAAAGCATTACGTGATGGTGACGATGTCGATCTGTTCCTTTGAGTGTGCTGAATACATCGTTTTACATAACACACTTAATCAGCTGGCAACGATTGACTGTTTGTTTGGTGTGCACTGTCGAAGTACTTTTTTCAAACATAGCTGAAGCCTTGAATCTCTGCTCATTGTCATTATAAGTACAGGAGTATGCCAATGTGAATCACTTCCAACGCTTCAACACGTACATTTATCAAATTTGGCCTGTTCAAACGGAAGGAATCTAATGACTGTGTGTGTTTGTGTTATATCATCACTGTTACTGTATCTCACTGGGGAAGACAATGTAAGCAATCCCATGGTTTAGAAAGCGTATTTCTAGACACGGTGAAAGTTGATAAGTGCTGATTTGTTTGTGTCCACGTTGTACTAAGTCTGTTTAAATGAATAAATAAATTGTGATAACTCCCAATTTATACATTTTCGCCGAATAAACTAGATAACATCATTAACCTTCATAAACCTTTAGTCAACTCAATCAGTTGAGTGTTACTCAACAACCACTTCAGATACTAAGCAGTTGGTGGTAATGAGCCACAATTATTGTATGAAGACTAGTTATACTATGAGGGGCTGCCTAAACCTCATTGAGTACAGCAGGACTTGACTCTTCAGAATCGCTGCTTGGAAGTTGAATGTCTAGACCAATGAGCCACAGCTTCAATAAAGAGAACTGCATCGATTGCTTTTAATTCAGTTAGCGTTTACTTACTGCAACAAAATAACAAAACAGGTGGAATGGATGAGGATCTCAAAGTCAGGGAGAATCGGAAAGATGAGACACACTCTCATCACTCTGAAATCAGATTGGAAATCCTCTGAACTGATCCAGTATAAAGTACAAAATTCGAATTTTCAACACCAATGGCTAAGGAAGTATGTTCTCTTATATGGGTCAGAAAATCATAGGCGAGAGCGTCACGAAAAGCATTTCCAACAGGCTACTGCAGACTTTTATCACTAACTGCCCCTTTCACTAACTCCAAATTGAAGATGAAATAGCCGACCAGCAAGAACTAGCAACACGAAATTATCGCTCAACAATTATGTTGAAGAAAATTGAGATGAGTCAGTTACACATTGAGGAGACGGTCGAATGACATCACGCGCCAAGCAAACCCTCGAGCGGAACCCGCGAATGAGAAACGACGAGTGGGGCGTCACTTCGAGGGTGACATGGAGGTCAATGAAAGGAGGAAATGAGAGACTATAGGCAATCATAGGGCCAATTAAAGAGGACCACAGAGAGTAGGAAGAAGTGGAGACGTCCTGTTGAAGACCTATGTTCGAAGTCAAGGGAATAATAATAATAACAAATAATAATACTGTACAAACTATATTAAATAGCCGAATGAGGTTTACACTATTGATAGAAAATAATAAAAAAGTGTGGTGTGAACATTTTCATAAACGTTTAGCATTTATATTATACACTATTCACATCTTTCATTTTTGTTTAAACCAGATTATATACTGGAATTATAAAACGAATAAAGCCTTTATTGCGGGCCCTCAATATTCTCACTTGATCGGTGAATGTTTGATTAACTCATAAACACTACAATTTATTCGTTTTATTATGGACAAGATATTACGTCCTGAACGCTTTGATGCTGATTCCAATTGCCAAACATCTTCGAAGATTTGGAATCATTGGTTTCGTACATTCAATACTTTTATCACTAAATCTTCAACTCCAGATTCAGACAAACTTGATGTTCTCATCAACTATATCTCACCTACTGTATATGAATACATTGCTGAATGTAAAACATTTGACGGCGCTCTTAGTACTCTTGAGAAACTGTATGTCAAACCAAAGAACGAGATTTTTGCTCGACATCTATTATCCACATGCAAACAAGAAACTGGACAGAGCCTCGACCAATTTTTACAAAAACTGAAATCTCTGGCAAAAGATTGTTCATTCAAACCTGTCTCGGCTGAACAAAATCAGAATGATGCAATACGTGACGCATTCATAAGTGGAATGCAATCTAATAATATACGACAACGTCTTCTGGAAAACAAATTACTTGATCTTGATACTGCTTATGAACAAGCTCGATCCCTAGAAATGGCTTATCAACAATCACATTCGTTTCATCCTTCCGAATTCTCCAATTCTGCTGCAATATCAAACAGTGATACATCAAATGAACTAAACTCTTATGTGGGTGAAACAGGATTGACTGCTTCAATAAATGAGAAATGCTACTTCTGTGGATTTACTAGACATCCTCGCTCTAAATGTCCTGCAAGGGATGCAGTATGCAAACTCTGTGGTAAGAAGGGGCATTATCAGAAGGTCTGCCGGTCAAAATCGTACACCAAAACTACATCAGTTACTAGTTCTTTGTTGTCTTCCATGACTCTAGCCGCCGCTCCACAGTCTCTCTCCAATGCGGTTGTGCAGCTTTTTGTAAATGACATTCCCCTACAAGCCCTCGTAGATACTGGGAGCTCAGACAGTTATATTTCTTGTGCAGTCGTTCAAAAACAACATATAAAGGTAGAGCATTCTCGCACTTCAATCACAATGGCTTCCACAAGTCTGACAACTCATACTCATGGTCACTGTTATGTAAATCTACGTTATAAAGACTCGAGTTACTCACATATCAAACTTTCAGTGTTGCCAAATCTGTGTGCTGATGTGCTATTAGGTCATGATTTTTTACGCTTGCATAATAAACTCGAAATTCCATTTGAAGGTAAAAACAATCCATTTTCACTGTGTAATCTTGTTGCTGCACATATTGATCCACCTCCCTTGTTTCATAACCTAACACCCAAATGTGTTCCGATCGCTACAAAATCACGAAGACATTCCACTTCAGATGAACATTTCATCAAGCTGGAAATCGAAAATTTACTCAGTGAGCAGATCATCGAGCCATCTAACTCCCCTTGGCGCGCCCAAGTTTTGGTCACTACTAATGAACGCCACAAGCGTAGAATGGTGATTGATTACAGCCAAACGATAAATCGTTTCACATTATTGGATGCCTATCCACTCCCAAAAATTGATGAGATGATTGAAAAGATTTCAAAATATACTGTATTTAGCACTTTGGATTTAAAGAGTGCTTACCATCAAATACCCATCAAAGAAGAAGAGAAACTCTTCACAGCTTTTGAAGCTTGCGGCAACCTCTATCAGTTCCGTCGTATTCCCTTTGGTGTCACAAACGGTGTTTCGTGTTTTCAGAGAGTTATCAGTCAGATTATCAGAAATGAAAATCTTCAAGCTACATTTGCTTATTTAGATAATATAACTATTTGTGGTGAAAACACAGAACAACATGCAAAAAATCTTGCCCGGTTCTATGAAGCATCCAGAAAATATGGGCTAACATTCAATGAGAATAAAAGTGTTATTGGCGTTAAACAAGTAAAACTTCTAGGCTATGAAGTTTCTCATAAAATGATCAAACCTGATCCCGATAGACTTCAAGCATTATGGAATTTATCACCTCCACGAGATCTTAAATCCCAACAGCGAGTCATTGGTCTCTTTGCGTATTATTCACAATGGATATCTCATTTCTCCGATAAAATTCAACCCCTTATACAAAATAAAATCTTTCCATTACCAGGTACTATTGTAAGCTCATATGCAGCATTAAAAAATGAACTTGCTCAATCTGTGATGACTACTGTGGATCTCGACTTGCCCCTTATAGTTGAAACCGACGCTTCGGATACTGCTATAGCTGCCACGTTAACACAAAATGGTAGACCCGTTGCATTTTTTTCCAGAACACTATCACCAAGTGAACGGCATCACTCAGCGGTGGAGAAAGAAGCTTATGCCATCGTCGAAGCTATTAGAAAATGGCGTCATTATTTACTTGGTACTCATTTCCAACTCATTACAGACCAACGATCAGTTTCTTTCATGTACGATATGAACCACCATGGGAAAATAAAGAATGACAAGATTCAGCGTTGGCGAATAGAACTTTCTTGTTACAGTTTTGATATAATCTACCGTTGTGGCAAAGAAAACAAAGTCGCCGATGCATTATCTCGCGGATATTCTGCTTCTGTCATGGGTGAAACTAATCTGAAAGACCTACATAACTCTCTGTGCCATCCAGGAGTTGTTCGCCTTCTTCACTTTGTGCGTTCTAAGAACCTACCTTTTTCTGTTGATGATGTGAAGAGGACGATATCTAGTTGTGCAGTTTGTGCTGAGCTGAAACCCAGGTTTTGCAAAGTATCCACAGGAAATCTTATTAAAGCGACTTCTCCTTTTGAACGTCTAAATATTGATTTCAAAGGACCTCTTCCTTCAAACTCCCGGAACAAATATCTTCTTACGATAATTGATGAGTACTCTAGATTTCCGTTCGCTTTTCCTTGCCAGGATATGACAGCATCAACTATTATTAATTGCCTGTGCCAGTTGTTTTCCCTGTTTGGTATGCCATCCTACATGCATTCAGACAGAGGATCGTCGTTTATGTCTGCAGAATTAAAACATTTTCTCCACGATAAAGGAATAGTTACCAGTAGAACAACAGCATACAACCCCCAATCAAATGGACAGATTGAACGTCTCAACGGCACTCTCTGGCGATGTATATCACTAGCTGCTAAATCTAGGTCCATACCAATCTGTGAGTGGGAGGTTGTTCTCCCCGACGCTCTTCATTCTATCCGTTCTCTTTTATGTACTGCCACAAATACTACTCCACACGAACGGATGTTCAGGTACAATCGAAAATCAACGTCTGGTGTTTCTCTTCCCAGTTGGTTAACTATTCCTGGACCGGTCTTGATGCGCCGTAATGTACGTTCTAAATATGAATCTCCAGTTGATGAAGTTGAACTGATTGAATGTAATCCCAAGTATGCTCATGTGAGACTTCCAGATGGACGTGAGGAAACAGTATCTATTCATCATCTTGCACCAAAAGAACATATATTTCAATCGCCCGTTAGCATGCCGATTCCAGACGCAGTACCAGAATGCCTCCAAAATCAACTTACTGAAGACGACATATCCACCCGTTCTACAGATACTGAAACTCCTATTTTGACGGACAATTTAAGTGAAAATGTCAAAATTGATCCGAACCCATCTTCTTTACTAGAGAAACAACGAAGGGTTCGTCCATACAATCTGAGAAGCCGCGAAGTCTAAACAATTTTAAAAGTCTTGACTCCTTATGCTCTGTATTCTCAAACAAAAGGGGAGAAGAATGTGGTGTGAACATTTTCATAAACGTTTAGCATTTATATTATACACTATTCACATCTTTCATTTTTGTTTAAACCAGATTCTATACTGGAATTATAAAACGAATAAAGCCTTTATTGCGGGCCCTCAATATTCTCACTTGATCGGTGAATGTTTGATTAACTCATAAACACTACAAAACGCTTTTGAGAAAAATAAACACACTCACAGATTTTGATTTAGTTTCAAGAGTTGGTATACTACTTGTTCGTGAGCGTTTACGAGTTTTTTTACCAATACGAGGAATTTGTGGAGTTGGTAGAAGAGCTGTACGATTCGTAGGTATAAAACATTTCATCACTTCAGGTTTTTTAGGTGTTATAATTAAAATTGATCCACTCGCTGTAGAGATTGGATCAAGTTTTAGAGCTGCATCAGTAGTTAACTTCCAACGACATTTTACAACAGCATACGGCATAACATGTTCAAGTTTTGCACGTAATTCTAAGTCTTCATCAAATTCATATAAATAAACCTAAAAATGAAAAAGTGGATAAAAGTTGATCCATTATAATATCACAGTGAGATGGTATTTGAAGATTTGATAAGAATATTAGCGTAATCGAGAAAAATTCATGAATAGTTATCTCATCTAGGGATTAATGGAAAGGGTAATTTACAAGCTGTGTGTTCAGGCAAAGTGGCTTAATTCGGTGAATACATTTTTATTCAAGTATTGGTTTGTAGGGATCTGATTGATTGGTTACAAGATTTCATCATGAACTGACATCAGTTAGAGAACCATTGGAAAGCCAACCGGGAGTACTGGACAGCCAGCTGTTTTGTCCCTCTAGTTTGGGACTCTGCTTCAGCAGTACGCACCCACCACAAGGGTTCGAAGCCAGGACCTTCCGGTTACAAGGCGAGCGATCTTGTAGATCATTAAGCCACTCATTGGGACCCAATCCAATGGATAGCCCATGAATTCCAACTTCTGCCATTTACGACATAGCAGTGTCATCGGTGGCGAGTATTTGTCCTCACTCCCGATCTCTTGTACCCTTCTGGTCACCACTTCCCACTAGAACCCCAGGTAACTAACCACCTGAATAGGGCTAGTCACCAGTGAGCATCCCACTAACATTCAAGTTTTGGGTTGTAGGGATTTGATCGACAGATTACAGGATTTAATCATGGGCTGACATTGGTTAGAATTCATGTTTCTCTTCAGTTGTACCAAAGGCGATGAGTTTTCATAATCGACAGATAAGATGTATTACGATGGATCAGTGGTATAACCATAATCTTTCTATATTTGGTCATGGATTGATATCAGTTGGAAGAACCACTGAAAACCAACAGTACGTGCTGGAAAAATTTTTCGTCCTAGGTCGGGACTCTTCATCAACATTATGCAGTTATGACCCCACAAGGGATGGAAACCATGACGTTCAGGTTACGAAGCGGGCTGGCTGATTGACTATTCATCCACTGAAACGGAATTCAACGCCTCATTGAATTTCAACTTTTGTCAATTCATGATTTTTATCAAAAAAATGGTTCACGTTTTTTAGGACTAGTCGCTTTAAATTTCAACTGTTCTGAAATAAGGCTTCTCGTTGAATGAACAGTTAGTTACTGATGTTCATGGGGGTGAATATAACCGAAGATAAACGATATGTTGCTAAGCTAATACAATTACATTAGAAATGAATGTATCTAAATCCTAGTTCACTCATTAGTTTTATTATTTATTTATTTTTATTATAGCTTGATTTCACACAGTACTTCTCGTACAACTATGAAATCTTTAACATGTGATATCGGTAGTCCAAATTTAGCAGACCGACCATTGATATCAGGAGGGCTTCGGTCGGGGATCGAACCCCGGATCATGTGCATGGTCGGCAAGCATCCTTACCGCTGTGCCACCGACGCACATGCCGTTCACTTTCAGCCAGTCAATATCATAAATGTCGAGCACAAATTTGTAGATAACCTCTCCAAAGTCTTACCCCTTTTTATATGAGGCTTACAATATCCTTATGTTTAATGACAGTCATTAACTGTCAAAATTTCTGTCATCAACACATGACAAGTTCGACCTTTACACCAGTTTGTTTAAAACACGGTTGCATAGTCTGTGGTGAGAGATAGCTGCTAGTCAAAGTTGGTAGACAGTAATGGACGTCAGTGTTTATGTCCCCAAAATTGGTGGTGAGAAAATGAGAACAAAGGCTTTGCGTAGGCGGATGCAGTTAGCATATAGATGATCTGACACAGCCACAAAGAGATGCAAGGTTAACTTTCTGTGAGAAACAACCAATCAAAAGACTGTATTTTCTACTAACAATAATCTACAATAATGTACATTAAAATCTATAAATATGTGTTGATTTTCCTTAACAAACGATCTGTTGCCTCAAGAGTCAGGCCTTCTGTCGTTACAAGTCTAGTAGACTATTGATTTTCATATGAAGTGAGGTATGGAGAAAATCACACGACAGCAGTAAGGTGGATAAAATAAAAATCATCATATACAAATATAGAACGTTAATAACGGTTCTTCCTCTCAGTCCCATGCATGCCCATAAACAAACCTCACACTAGGGTGACATACTTCACTTAAAATGCAAACGAGTTGTAACAGCTGTGTTGTTACCCTTAAGTTGAGGGATTTAATATGCAAAACACAAAGAAACAGACACTAAAATTAGCGATTCCCATTAAACCCAGAAGCTTTCTGCTTCTCAAACATGATCAATAAGACTTGGAGTCTAAAACACGACTAAGGCTGTTAATACATACACCATATATAATATCACAGTCTTCATTCAGTGTTTTGCTCACAATCTGCACACACATTATGGATATAGCATTCGTCGTCGGAGGGCAATTAACTGACTGAAAATAAACGGTATGTTGCTAAGTTACTTTGATTGAACACTAGGTAGTAGTAAGTAATTAGTGTCATGGTGTCTAGCCGTTTGTCTACTGAAGACTGAATTCTATCGGTCAAAAGTTTGCAATGTGGCCGGCTACACCATTCTAGTTGGCTCGCCACCACGGTGCACTGTGCATTGTTGTTATCAGGTCGTTGAAAACAGTCAGTAAGTCAAACAGCTATGTTTGACCTAGGTTTTGTGCCTGTTGGTGGCACTCATTAGTCAGTGAGGGGTATCTACAATCGTGAAGGAACTCTGTTCCCTGGGAGATTCGAACTCGTGTTACCCATTGCTGCAGATATGCCTCGTTGTCTGGTGAGTGCCAACGATTACGAAACCTAGGTCTAAGGCATCCTGTCGACTGCCTCGAATTATCTAATAACTACAGTGTTCCTAAGTTATTCAAAAAACATATGATTGTGGGTGAACTAGTATTTGGATACATTTGTTCTAAGGGAGGGGAAATCAGTCGACGAAACTGTGAAATAACATCGATTGAGATGGTTAGGACATGTGTTATGTATGCCTAGTCATCGCCTTCCTCGACGGGCAATGTTAGCTGATATAGGGCCAGGCTGGAAAAGAGCTAGCGGCGGTCAAACGAAAACATGGCACCAGTCAATGAAATCCACAACAGTTAGTCTAAGCTACGTAGGAAGATGTAAACTTCCTGGTTGGGGTCCTCGGGACGGTAAAAACCAATGGTTGGAAACAATTGGTGACATGGCTCAAAATCGTTCTCAGTGGCGCAGATGCATCCACTCCTTGTGACTTATGATTTCCGTTATTACTATTCCTTTGTCTCACACCTCTGTTTACTGACTATATTATGCATTTCTCCTACTTTCTTCTCTTGCTTTGTGTGCTACATGGAGTGTGGCGACTTGAACTGCCGCACATATGTGCAAAGTTCTATGTCGAAAACCGACCGACCGACCATTCTAATGCATCTGAATAGCCTGGCAACGCACCGCTCACTTTTAGTCATGTACTGAGTTAACAGCCGTGCTTGTCCTATAGGTATAGGTGGTGGCAATACTACCCAGTTTTGCCTAGGCTGAAATTGGGATGAGTAGGACTTGAATCTGTGAAGCATCAGTTAAAAACCGAGTGCTTAAACCACTGAGTCACATTTCTACACCTAAAGTTGTCTAACTTCATATTTAGCACGACGACAGAGGGTTGTGTGTGTAGGGGGGGGGGATTAACCCGGTTGTCCAATGAATTTAGACCTCAAAAACACTTATGACATCAGAATGAATAATACAACACAATTAATACACTTACCTGGGATAAATGAAACGCTTGCTCTAAAGATAATTTGCCTGGATCCAACACATCCATACGGGACCATGTAGACACATGACAAGCATAACCAGGTTGAGGTTCTAAACGATCCTTGGATTTTTCAGCTTCAGGTGAGACAATATACGCTCGTGACTTGACCCATCGTACCAGGATTAAGTATAGGAATTGATCAATATCTTTACTCGACAAAAGACTTTGTTCTCGAGCAATAGTTAAATCTGCACATTGATTTACTGTCAGACCTGGAGAAAAACGTTTTACATAATGCTAAGTAGTGAATAGGTACTAAAAGAGAATAAGAACTGAAACGTTAGCAGTGCTCTAATTAAGGGTATGATGAAATTATTATCCTCCAGAGATAAAAAGGGGGGGGTTAAACCGACTACAATATTTTGTGAATTTGATAGTACTGACTGAGTTTAAACATAGTACTTTGCACAGAAGCACAGCACTTCAAGTCGCTACACTCCATGTAGTACACAAAAGCAGAGGTGTAGACGTGATATCCGGCTGGCTATCTACCAAGGAGCGTGTGTACTGCATAGTAGTAGTTCGCTCTGTCCTCCTTTATGCCTGTGAGTGAGACATGACCATTGGAAGTGGAAGATATGAAAAAGCCAGCTAACGTGTGAAGTGGTATAATAGGGTGATCAATCAACGAGGTTGTAAAGTTACATCGATTGAGATGGTTAGCACATGTGATATGCATGCATTCCTAGCCATCGTCTTCCTCGACAATGGGCAATGTCAGCTGACATAGGTTGGAAAAGTTAGCTAGTGGTGACCAAACAAAAACATGGCTTCATCAATCAGTCAGTGAAATCCATAACAGTTAGTTTAAGCCAAGAAGGGAGGTTCTTCAAAATTACTATTCCTTTTGCCTCATATTTCTGTTCATTATCTCTCTCTTTACTCTCATCTGTTGCTTTGTGTGCTACAAGGAGGGAGTGTGGCACCTGGAACTGGTGCACATCTGTGCAGAGTTTTGAGCCATATCACTAATAGGACTCTAGCCATTGGTTCTTAGCATCCTGATAGGACCTCAGTAGGCAGTATAAACCTCTCTAAGTCGGTGACTCAAGCCAACAGTCAAATACTTCATGGATCTATCCGAGGTTTCGGCTGGACTATTTCTCAATCTTTCCCACCCCAACTCTATCTCAGAGAGCATTGCTCGTTAAGGAAGGTGGAGATATCGCATGCGTTACACGTGGCCTAGCCATCTCAATCGATTAATTTTCACAACATCATCGATTGACTTGTTTTCCTCACCTGGCATTCTACGCCTAACCTCGGTACTTCCCACCATAGAATGCCGTTTAACAGGGGGGATAGAGCGCAAACATCTGTGGTCAAAGAAAGCTAACCTTTCCGTGTCTTCCTCTTTGAATGGTTATGTTTCATGGCCGTAAAAGAGAATAGAGAGAACTGTTGTGCAGTACACGCAACCTTCGATCAATAGCCTGACATCGTGCATACTCCAGAAACGACATAAGTTGTCAAATGTCACAGGAGTATTCTTGTATCGATGCTGAGATTTCCCCAGAAATCAGTTCCTTAGGGTCGATGCAACTTTGCAAATCTGATAGTGACACATATATGAGTAAAAGTTCTAAGTAGCTGGGAATACGATCCACTGTCTACAGTAGAGATAATCACAATACAAAAACAAAAGTCGGATCTCCACTTTACGATATCAGTTTGAATACGAGAAATTTCCACTGAGTTCAGTTTCATTCTTCTTATCATGAAAATACTTAAAATAAATGGTATAATTTACATAGATGTAAACACGACTCTTTGGGTAGGGGGGGGGGGCCAAGAGGTCAACCGAATCAGTGGCTTCAAACGTTATCAAATATGCATGCGAATCAAAACTAATGATGACCACGCGGTATGTCTCTCCTTCTGAAAGTGAAATGAAGTAATGTAATTCTTTAAGCAACTATGAAAAGATACGCTTGGAATGTTAGATACACTTTACTGCAATCCTCTCATCTTAATTTAGTCATGTAACGCTAAGGCATTCTAGTATAGACTTATAAGCGAAAACTAACTAGTTGAAGTTATGTGCTAAAAGTTTCCATAAATGACCTGAAATACATAGCTGAAAGTTGATTGCTCTTTCCTTTGAAATTGTATCATGCGATGTTACGTACATTGCCTCCTCGAGACAAGTTGTTACTCACTGTTTTGAAGCCACGTCCCTTCACTTTTGATATTGGCAACATTTTAAGGAATCTTGAAGGATGTGGCGCTGCGGTGGCATAGATTTACAACCCGGAAAAGTCTGTTCAATCTTGAGTAGGAAGATGTCGTCTAACAGTGGGATAGAACACAACCCGCACACACTCAACCAAATGGCAGTCAGTGTCAGTGAATGTGGTAGGTACTTGACATCTCCTAAATGCAAAGGACTGTTGTGTCATTGGCAAATTCTATACCCCCACCGTCTCACCCTAACAAGTGAACCGTTTGTACTAGAAAAATTTCACGTATCTATGTATTTGAGAGAGTTGGAGATGTGATGGATACGATTTCCAAACATATAGTGATATCCGGTGTGAAATACATCAACCTCCAGTGCTCACACGGTATTGGTCTGACCTTCCAAATGTCAAGTTAACAACGTTTCACTTCTGAGAAATCTGGTTAAGCAGAACTGAGGATTTACAGACTATGTGCATTCAGTCACTAATTTCTCGATAGGATTATTTGCACCTGGTGGCGTCAACACATAAGTAATTCTGAGATGCATGTCTGGACAAAATGAAGGTCATTCCTTAATAGGTGATGGCATTTTGAAACACTGGTATCAGTGGCTTGAAAGTGTGTTAGTGAAAGTCGTCCCAACAGCTTCCATATTGTTTTTCGTTCGCTAGTACCGAGACCGGTTGTAAAAATGTGGAATAGCTGACGAAGTATAGTCGCTGTGTAGTTAGAATATAGTTTCGATTCATAACTTTCTAGTTGAGAACTGAAAAATTACAAGAGTCAACTGTTTAAGACATTGTAAGCTAAGGTTGAAGATCAGTATCAGTGGCGAACATGCTGCAGTTTCACTTTGTTTATTATGCTTTCAAGAGTATAATTAATTAGTGCAACCCCACCTGAGTGTGTTTGGTAAGTGGACTTACTTGTTTCAATCTTTCGTTTCCCGACCACTTAATTTCTATCTCCATTGTGTATTGCAGTTCGACTGTTTTTCGACGTATATCTTCACACCAACATTGTCCCAGGTATGTATACATTTTAAATGAATAATATTTTTGAGGTGTGTCAGATTTTAGACAATGTGAACGGCGTAAAACGAAGTAGCCCAACATTATTATTATTCTCTTGAATTTCGAGTGCCACACAGGGCTTCGGTAGTACATCTACACTTCACTCTCTTCTTTTTGCAATCTCTTTTAGCTGGCCTCACGACTGATGGCAAGTTTTCATTTCCTCTTCAAACAATCTCCTTCATATCATCCACAGACTGACATTTAACTCCTCCACACATTTCTCATTCGGGTTCTACTCGAGGAGGTGTCTAGTGTGTAGTGTTATTTGATGGTTGCATCAACGTGTGCCCAATTCATCTATATTTCTTTCTTTATATTTGTTGGGTTATAGGTTCTGGATTGGTTCGCTGCCAAAGAGTTCCTGGTTGCTTATCTTTTCCAACCGGCCATCTGATCTAAGACATGAGACGAAGGTAGCTTCTGCAGTGGCCTATTGGAAATGCCTTCCGCGACACGCGTGGCATGTTTCCAAATCATATAGAAGCACTGACTGACTTGAATTTAGTGTTGAAAATCCAGATCTTATTCCTTATACTGAGTGCGGCAAATTTCCACACTGATCTCAGATTCATGAAATTGTCTTGCTTTTCCGATTCTCGCTAGCTTTGACATCTTCATCCATGTCGTCTGTCTGGAGTTGAAAGGATACTATCTAGGTAAGTGAAAAAGCTCAACCTACATCTATTTAATAACTTTGTTGTACGAATCCAGAAAGTTTTCACATCACATTTAAGTAAAACCCAAAACAGGAAAATATACTATTCAATGAACACGCTCACCTGATTTAGGTTGACCAAGCCAAGTGTCTGGATCATTTCCTGGATCAAGACCATCAGCAGCAATCTTTTCTACATCTTTCCAATTTCTGACGACTAGAAAACCAGTGCACAAACTTAATTCTGTGCCTGTAATAGTATTATTGATAGGATTCTTTTGAAGTCGTTTACGCGCTTGTGAAAATAAGTCTTCAAGTGTTTTATTATGAATGAACCATGCTTCGCCAACTTCAAAATGAACTGAAAGCTGTGGGAAACGAAAACTTTGATTTATCTGAGGATATATTTCTTCAGAGTAATCCACTGATTTTAAATCAACAGCTTCAAGGAGGGCTGATAAACAAGACAGAAAAAATTAAGACGGTCTTTGAGAATATTTGTCCCATAAAAATAACCAACTATTTTGAAGGATAATTCAAAAAACACTTATCCTCAATGCACATCAATGGTTAAAGTGGAATTAAGAAGAAATCCCTATTTATGACTCCAGAGCATGTACGATGATGACCGTAAATTGATTGTATCCACAAAAAACCAAAAATCAGTATATAGCAAAACTTATTAAGGAGGTTTCACTAATCTCGGTGGGGCGGCTGTCGACAAAATATTAGCATTCGCCAACTTAGATCCTCCCTCGCTGTTAATATATCCTGCTACCTATTTAAGGGTGAGTGAGCTGCACTCTCTACTTCACAATAGTTACTTTTAATGGCAAAGCCTTGCCGGGTCCTAGGTTTTGTGTTTGTTAACACTCATCAGTCGGCGACCCTGAAGGAACTCGTCCCTTCTGAGATTCGGACCCACGTCACACAGTGCTGCAGTCAGAGACGTTACCACTGAGCTATTCGGGTTCGCGACTGACCTCCTGTAGTATCCAATGTTTGAAGTCTTTGACAGATGATTGGGTTCATTTGTACAACTGTAAGCTGTCTGGTTAGAGTCCTTAGAATGGTGATAATCAACTGTAGAAAAAGACACCAATAAGAATCAGGAAGATCACGAGCAGCCACTGTTAAAATAAGACGGAGAAGAGAAGCCCAGTGAATGGCAAGGTACTCTCCTTAGGCGGTGAAGTGATAGAGTCACGAAAAATATGTCATTTTAGTCAGAGTGCATGACCACAACAAACGTTATCCTTTATGAAGCACAGTAATCTAGTACAAAGTGGAAGAACCAAGTGAAGCAGACTCGAATACCAGGGTCGAATATGGTCTGACCTTACCAAGCCGTCTACAGGGAAGCAAAACTGTGACAACAGTGGGTGTCACCATAAGCAGTCTGCAAAGAATCCAACAAGGACCTGCATCTGTAAATAAAGAAACTGTATACCTTCTGAGAGTCACATGGAATTTCAAGTCAGAAAAATGCTATTCTAATCGAGCACAAACTGAAGTCAGTATTAAAGTTTTTACACATCTGGGTATCCCAACTATTTCCAATTGAGTGAACCTGTGGTTCCCGTTTGTGCTTAAGGAATTGATTGGGGTTTAAATTTCCAGTGATGTAAGGTAGCACATTCAACATAGCGTACAAATAGACTACATTCTGTTATAACCATTTAGAATATGAAATTCCAATTATCAGGAATGGCTTCTTCAAATTATACCTATTATCACAAATCCTGGCAGGATACATCTGACCACGCAAAATACACTTTGATGACTACACGGTTATGTACAAGCTAATGAAACAGTTTCACACTCATTTCACTAGTACAACCACAGTAAAATGCCACGTTTGGGTAGCTCTCTAAGAAGTTACACGACAGTTGAGGCTCACACTAAGTTGTAAGTTGGTGGGAGGCTTATGCAGAATGAAGATGATTTTGTTTAGAGATAATCAGAATTCAGTACTACAGGTGCTCCACAAACTGTAAAAAATTCAAAAAGACTAGAAAACAATAAAAATATCTGGCCAAGTTGAACTTAAAGCACCAGCAGAGTGCGACCGCACCAATAGCTTTAGAACGCTCAGTGAGTAAGTTAATGAGACCTGGTAAACAAAATTGTACTCATGGATAAAATATGTCTAGTGAAGTGTTATGTTACTAATTGGGATATCTGATGTGTTCCGGGTTAGATTTGGGAAAGATTACTTCAAGGTTTAGGCCTAGGACAGGTTAGGTTAGCCTAATGATGGCAACATTGGGGTTGGTTCGATTTCGACAAGAGCTATTTTCACATTAGGGTTAGGCTAAGGAAAGATTAGGGTTATCGTTAGGTTTAGAAGACTAGATAATTGCATGCACAGATTGTAGTCTAATTACTCTGCTGGTACTCCAATCCACAATTGTGAGGTATTTTTGTCGCACTTCATGTAAAGGTGTCCTGTGTAATAGTTTCATTCCTTTTAATTCATTATTTCCATGAATATATGTATTTTATAAGAAAGATTTGCTTTAATGATAGGGTCGGTGCGCTCAAGGTCATTTGTCCGTTGGTACTAACTGGTGCTTAAAGTTTAAATACTCCCACAAACCAGTTCCCATTTTCTGAGCTAAAGGCTTATTCCTTATTTCTACTATTATAGAAGTATTACAACATATCTACTGCTACTAAAGAAAATATGGTGCAAATAATACAGGCATAAATTAGTGATAGAGAACCCAATAACGGACTTTAACTTACGTAAATTACTTTGTTTCTTCGGAACCTTAAATGAATTGAGTGCCTCAAGACCAGTCAGAGCAGATGCCTTTCTTCTGTATGAAGATCTTTTACGAGAAGTCATCACTCACACGAGCATTTCGGAGTAGGCGCTTATCATTGGAACCGGTCGTCCAATTATCAATGCTAACCATTTCGAAATACAAACTGTGGTTTAATCTAGACTATTTGCTACACTACTTTTTCAAGGTAGGCAATTACAGAGAAGTACGCCAGTAGGTGAAACCTATATAAAGTCTCCCGCATCATTGTTCAGAGCATCATTTCATAAATGTAGCCCCTGAAAGAGGCTTATTTAGACACCTTTACTAAACATAAATGTGGCTAATGCTCTTTTTCCAAGTTTGACATAAGCAGAAAACTTTTACCCATGAGGGAAAAACCAGTGAGTGTCTTCTGCTTCAAATTCTTATGAACAACTATGTGGTCAAACGACGAAGAGAAGTTTTAATACTCTCGAATTATTGCGGTAGTTTGAAGTTAAAAGTCTGTGGTGGTCTAAGGCCTGGTAAGTAAGCGGTTTTCTAGTGTTTAAACTGTATGTTTATCTAATTTCAGGTTGGCCACGTAGCGTACAGGGATTGGTCGCCCAAGACGACGCAACGGATGACCAATAGGAGGGCTCTTCCCCTCTCCCCTAATTGTATTATGATTGGTTGTAAATAAACTCCTTGACCTTGAGTTTTCGTTCTTACTAGCACGCGGCACTTGTGTGATCACCCTGCTAACGTGCGCTTTGCTCTCTGTTTCAGATCATTGCTTGACGATTGGCCCTACATAAATGGCGAGCATGCCAACGAAAAAACTCTCTTCTTCTAAGTCTCGACTCACTGAGGCTTCCAAGAACACTTCTCCTGTCCAGGAGACAGCATCTAACGAGCTTGCTGATCAACTAGCTGTGGCCATGGCCAGAGCATTCCAATCAAATCAGTCTGGATCGCGCTATGTCCATCCCATGCCACATAAATTAGAAGTTGGTGATGACTTCGATCTATGGTCGGACAAGGTGCACCGATATGTCGATCTGATAAACGTCCCTCACCCAAACGCGTTTGTCCTCGATTGTGTCGGACGTTCTTTGGAAATGCACGTGATAGGTTTGGACCATGTGCATCTGACAATGGGCACCCTTTTGAGTACTCTACGAGCACGCATAGTACCACCAGTGCCTCAAATAGAAGCATTGAAACGCCTGAATGAGTGCAGGCAAGGTCAAGGGGAAGCGGTCAACCAATTTTCACTACGGCTACGCAAGCTTGCTCGTCAAGCTATGCAAAACAGCCCTTTTACAGAGGTCGAAGAACTTGTTTTCAGCAAGTTCCTGCAAGGTGTCGACTTCCGTTACAGGAAAGAATTCATCTTGCATACTCCGGCATCCATGGAAGAAGCGGAAAACAGGGCACGTTTACTGGAAAGCCTGGAAGAGCCAGGAACCACATCACAATCAGTTAATGCAGTGGACTACCGTCACAAGACACCACAATACACTCAACAGCCCAGACAACAGTATAAAGGACGTCCACAGTCACAAATGGCTTCAAGAAACAATTGCTACTACTGCAGGCAGTTTGGTAAGCATGCTCGAACTTGTGGGCACAATTCAGGTAAGTCACATGTCGATGTGAATTGTTTACCGACTATTAACCTAATCGGCGCCACCTCCTCCCCGAAAGTTTCAGGGTATATAGGTAACAGATTATGTGTAATGCTAGTTGATTCAGGAGCAAATTGCTCCGTTATACATTCCTCATGTGTCCCAGAAAATTTCAGGCCCAAAATAAACAATCACAAGTTGCGGCTTACGACAGCCAGCGGAGATTGCATGCAATCCCAGGGAGTAGTCCTACTACCTCTAAAGTTAGGGACACTGTCACTTCAGCACGCTTTCGTTGTGTCAACTCAGGTGCCTTGGCAAGTAATCCTAGGAGTTGACCTCTTAGAAAAGCTGTCCGGGATAATAGACTGTAGCCAGAAGACTCTTATATTGAATGACAGCTTCATTCCGTTCATTCCAGGAAACGACTTAGAGCACGCCACGTTTGGCGTACAGGGCCATGTTATGAAAGAGAAACTTAGAATGTTAACTACGGTGGAAACCTTACCCTTGGAGACAACAGCCAGTTTTAATAAGATGCTCGACAATTACATAGACTGTTTTGACTGGGATGGAAAAAACCCAGGGAGAACAAAACTGATCCAACACCACATAGATATAGGTAACGCCCCACCTTGTAGACAACCTGCACGGCGAGTACCTGCACATTATCATAAAGAGCTGAATAAGTTAGTGGATGAACTGTTAGAGAAGAATGTCATCAAACCATCTGTATCCCCATGGGCTTCCCCAGTAGTTTTAGTTAAGAAATCGAATGGAACACTTCGGTTGTGTGTGGATTATCGTAAGTCGAATCAAGTAACTAGGCGAGACTGTTTCCCCTTACCACGTATAGACGACACATTTGATGCCCTAGGGGGATCGAATTGGTTTACTAACTTAGGTCTAGCTTCTGGATATTGGCAAGTAGAAGTACACCCAGAAGATAGACAAAAAACAGCATTTATTGTACAATCAGGTCTGTAAGAATTTGAAACGATGCCATTTGGTCTGGTAAATGCTTCAGCGACATTTCAACGTCTCATGCAGACGGCCCTTAGCGATTGTATACCAGGTAGGTGTTTGGTATATTTAGACGATATTATCATACGTAGCAAGACAGTGAATGAACATTTAAGTGACATTGCTAAAGTACTAGAACGAATGCAAGCAGTTGGGCTAAAACTGAACCCAAATAAATGTCAATTTTTCAGGAAAGAAGTGTGCTTCTTGGGTCATATTGTATCAGCCGAAGGCATTAGATGTGATCCAACAAAAGTGAAGGAAGTTAAAGACTGGCCCGTCCCAAACTCAGCTTCCGAGCTACACAGTTTTCTAGGGTTAACTTCTTATTATAGACGTTTTGTACTTAACTTCTCTTTACTTGCAGCTCCTTTATTCGACATTCTTAAGAAGAAGGACTACAGTTGGACAAAATCGGCTACTGAAGCTTTCGAGAAACTTAAAGACCGTTTATGTAGCCCTCCCATTCTGGTATACCCCAACGTTTCTGACCAGGCAGGTCCTTTCATCCTAGATACAGACGCTAGCGACACCGGTATCGGAGCTGTTCTTTCTCAGAAAGATGCAGATGGAGTAGAGAGAGTGGTAGCATATGCAAGTCGTGCACTCAACAAGAGTGAAAAGAATTACTGCACCACGCGGAAAGAAATGCTGGCACTTGTCAATTTCGTTAAACACTTTCGAACATATCTCCTCGGTAGACATTTCTTAGTACGGACTGATCACAAAGCCCTTAGCTGGCTACATAACTTTAAAGATGCTGAGGGTCAGATTGCTAGATGGCAAGAACAGCTGCAAGAGTATGACTTCGAGTGCAAGCACAGACCTGGAAAAAATCACGGAAATGCAGATGCATTATCGAGAAAACCTCTTAGGTATCACGGTGACTGCCCATCATGCACCGAAGAACAAGTTTCTTTGCTCCAACTAGAGGCGCATAGTTCATATAGTTGGCCCGAGCTTCAGTCTTCAGACCCTGAACTGGCCCTGATTTACGAACGTGTTCGAAGTAGAGGCGAACGACCAACAGCCCAGGAAATAAGTAAGCTTGGATGGGAAACTCGGTGTTTGTGGGCTCTGTGGGACAATTTGAAAATTGTCGATAACATCCTTTACTACCAACATGGGCCCACTTATACTCGCCGCGTTGTGGCACCACAGTCGGCACTACCCACGGTACTGTTGTCATGACACCAGCAGTTAGGCCACGCGGGCTCAGGTAAGATGATAGAAGCAGCTAAAAGGCGTTATTGGTGGCCTCATCAAAGAGAGGATATCGTAGATTTCTGTGACTCCTGCGAGGTATGCCAAACCATTAAGGCTCCACACAATAGGGCACCCTTAGAACCCATTATAACTGGCCATCCAAATGACTTAGTGCAAATAGACTTGGTTGGTCCTCTCCCAGTAACCTCTAGAAATAATAACTATATATTAGTCATGGTAGACCATTTTACCAAATGGTGCGAGGCTATCGCGATTCCTCAAATTGATGCTGTAACCATCGCAGAATCAATTTTCGACCACTGGGTCAGCCGTTGGGGGGCACCACTTCAGCTACATTCAGATCGAGGATCCAACTTTGAAAGTGTCGTTGTTAGTGAACTCTGTCGCATAATGGGTATTCGTAAAACACGCACTACAGCATACCACCCACAAGGAAATGGTTTGGTTGAACGCACTAAAATCACTTCTGCAGGCATTTGTAGATCAAAACAACCCTCGGGAATGGGACAGATCTCTCTCGCAGTGCTTAATGGCGTACAGAGCAAGCATTCACAAAGCTACGCGTCAAACGCCTCACTATATGATTACCGGAAGAGAACTCCGGTTGCCAGTTGACTTAACTTCAAACACACTAGGAGATGATACGCTTTTAGCATCAGAACACGTTATCAAACTGAGATGTAACCTAAACAAGGTACACCAGATGACTAGGGATATACTTCAAACAAATCAGAGGTACCAGAAGGAATACTACGACAGGAAAGCACATGGATCACCCGTGGAGCCGGGAGACAAGGTAATGTTACTAAAGGAGGCACCGCCTAAAGGGAAAGCTCTTAAATTCCATAAACTTTGGGATGGACCATTTACGGTAGTAGAGGTACTTAGTGACTGCACATGTAGGATCCAGGGTCCCAATGCCGCTCATAGTCTAGTCACACATTTTAATAGACTGAAACCTTTTCGGCAACAAGCCTTAGTTCAGACAAGTCCCGCACTAACAGCCACCTAACACTGTGGACAGTGTTTCTATAGGAGAGGGGGTAGTGTAAGGCCTGGTAAGTAAGCGGTTTTCTAGTGTTTAAACTGTATGTTTATCTAATTTCAGGTTGGCCACGTAGCGTACAGGGATTGGTCGCCCAAGACGACGCAACGGATGACCAATAGGAGGGCTCTTCCCCTCTCCCCTAATTGTATTATGATTGGTTGTAAATAAACTCCTTGACCTTGAGTTTTCGTTCTTACTAGCACGCGGCACTTGTATGATCACCCTGCTAACGTGCGCTTTGCTCTCTGTTTCAGATCATTGCTTGGCGATTGGCCCTACATTGGTTGTACTAAGATATGTCATCCAACCCCTTGAAATCACCTAGCTACCACATTTGGCTGATTTTAACTAAAAGTGGAAATCATTAAATTCTGGGTGAACTCAGGCTGAGAATGTGGAAGACCTCCGAAAACTTTTCATTGAACGAATACAGTAAAGTATTCAATTTTTGGTCACTAATACTCAGGGAATGTTAAGTATACTGTATGAAATTGCTTACATTTGAACCTAGAGCAGAGAAGGAGATAGACGGATGAATGAACACTTAAACACTTACGCATTAACAAGACAACCCAAGTCTGCAGTTGGTAGATCTCAGATACCTGGGAAAAATAAATCTTGAACCTAATTCTCCTACAAAACTTTGCTTTGTACATCTCATTTCTGATTTATAGTGAGATGGTGCGTTAATTTCAAGTGAGCAGTATACTCGTATCACTTCCCCAGCAGTGCCATTGTAGAGTAGAATTGGAAGTGAATTGTAATTCATGCAAATGTATATCGGACACCAGATGGATGATAATTATCTTTATGTAGCTGATTGGTAGTCTATACGCGTAATTTGATTAAGATGTGGAGAACTGTTTGGAAACCAGTCATATCTTTATATTAGATTATGTACACTGCGCGTCAGAAAATTATTTGGTAACCTCAGATGGAAAACTTGGAGCTTTTTATGAAGCTGGATGATTATAAGCCAGTGGCTTGAAGAATTATTTGGTATAAATGCGTAAGTGGCTTCAAGTTCTGTTTAACTTCAGTTTTACTATAGGTTCATGGGACTTCCACTACAAGGAAAATAGAAGAGACGAGAAGGGCAGCATATTACCAGAAAAAGACGAGGTGTGTGTACACAAACAGAACCTTGTCGTCTGTATGTATGCATGTTTGTACTTTTCGTACATATCTGTCTGGTGAACTTATGTGGTGATATTCTTAGTTATTTCGCAAATCTATGCAGATTGTCTGTTTATGGTTTAGGCAAGATAACTTTGGAATTTGCGCACTGTCTCTGAACGTTTAGTGGTATTAATCAATAATTTATAGAAAATCAAAACAAGTGGTTCAGCGGAAAGACTCTTTTCAACGAATTCATTATCAAATGTTTTGATTTTCATTATTTTACAATTACAGTTTTCCATGAATTAAAAATAACAGTAATGGAACTGAATGGGTTTCTGCCTTACTCTGCCAGACTTGCCGTGGTGAATGCGGAGATTCGTTTCCCTAATAAGTGCACTAATAGTCATGAGTATCCGAAATAGTATTGGAAAGCGCCCCGATATAGTCACATATATTTTGACGCAAAATCTCTCAAGAGGCACGCATGAAATCACATTGAGTGTATCAGTTCACGTATCCCTGAGTAAGAAAGGAATATTTCACAAAGATCTGCTTTATATGACTTATCGACTGATGAGCGTCAGATGTTTAATGAATATGTCGTTGTATTCACCAACAAACACACACTGTCTATTAATGTGTGTCGGTGGCACAGTGGTTAGGACTCTCGCCGACCATGCACATGGTCCGGGGTCTATCCCCTGCCGACGCACACCCGATATCAATGGTCGGCCTGCAAAATTTGGGCTACCGATATCGCATGCTGAAAATTCCATACTTGTACCAAAAATGCAGTGTGGAATCGAGCCATAATCAAAAAAATCAAAAAATCTAATAGCCTAAAATCTATCGAATGTCTTCGGAAATTTCTTGAGTTTTCTGAGAGATACGTTTTCAATCACTCCTCTGTATTCCTGTCAATATTGCAAATGGAAGCCCTGTCTATGGGTTCGAAGTTTTGCGATGTTAATCTCAGTGTCAGCAAGCCACATATATATGTCCAGTTTGAGAATCTACTCAGTCAAAATTATGATCTAATACCATCGTCTGACCAGGATTTTCAGTGCTTTAAATCTACCATCACGATTTCTGCTATCAATAACTTAGTGCTAAATCAAAAATGCAAAGTCTTCTAACTAAACAGCACAAAGAAGAGCTTGAACTCTTGACGCATAACAGATATACTATTAACATGCCTTGATAGGGTTCAGGTGTCGTCATTATCGATCATAAAGATTGCACTGATAAAATGTTACATCTACTTTCAGACAATACTAAATTCTCGAAATCGAAAGAGAAAAACAAGACGGAATTAATCGAAAAGTAACTTATCGAAGCTTTAAAGAGAATGAAGAACAATCATCTCATTCATTACGATTTGTACGAAAAGATTAGACCAACAGGATCTCTAATACTAAGACTTTACGATCTACCTAAGATACACAAACTGTCCTTCCTCTCCTCTCTATCTTCGATATGTCCTCATCCCCTTATCATCAAGTAGCTGAGTGGTTAGCTGAAATCTTCGAACCCGTGAAAGGACAAGTATCTATTCATTCCCTTGTGATACCTTCCAATATGTTGCGTGTATACAGGATACAAATGCTGCGAATAAACATATGTTGTTTTTGGGTGTAGAATCCCTATTTACGAACATTCCACTGACAGAAACCATATGTTTTATATGCAAATATATTGAAGACAACAAGTTGAATATAGGGATACCCACTACAGATTTGAAAGAATTACTTTTGAGATGTACATTTTTAGTACAATTTAATTTCAATGAAACAATCTACAGACAGAAGGATGGTATTGCAATGGGTTCTCCCTTGGGTCCTGGGTAGGTACCCATTGGTCTTAAGCGAAACCTGATCCGGTCACTCACCACTTGCATCCGGCGCATATGTAGCCCTGATACTCTGGAGGAAGAGTTAAATACTTTAAGAAAACTCCTACTAGAAAGTGGATTTCCACCATATTTTATAGACATTAATATGCAGTCGAAACCTTTGAAATGTTACTTGTCATCCGTAACCAAGAAAATAGAATATATGAAGTTGGAATACAAGAGCTACTAAGCCTCCGATATCATTAAGAGAAGGATATCAGTCCCTGAATGTTATAACTGTAGGGAATTAAATGAGGACGTTGTCGCCTTGTTCTGTCTGCGCCTGACTATTATGCCTATCTGCTTGTGGTACCTTCCGATTCAGTGAACCACGCAAATATCAAAAGACAAAGGCTGGCCTTTGACTGTACATTGTAGTACAACAACTACGACAAAGAAAAGTTATTTAGGAAAACAACACATGGTATTTATACATTTTTACAACAATACAGACAGCTAACAGCATTTGAAATAATTGATCGTAATAATCAATAACAAAGTGCGTGGGAAATGATGATGTGCCATTTATTCGAGATTAACAGCCGTTGAAATAATTGATCAATAACAAAGTGCGTGGGATACTATAACTGAAAAGAACACTCCCTGCTGCATCTTTGAGAATTTCGTTTTCCAGTCGAACATTACTGTTCAATAACCTGAAGGACAGCATCCCGCAGTTGATTACCTCTGTGTGCGTTTATCGATTCTCCTGCTCATGTGGAGCTAGGTGTTTAGGGCATTTGACTCGAGTTTTGGCCAAGAGGGTGCTAGAACACTATCCTGCATGGTTACGAAGAGGTGAAAGTGGAGCAATAAGAAGCGCGATCATCGAACATCTGGTCGATAATGATCACTCTGTCTCTACAGCCTCCGCTTTTAAAGTGAGTTACGAGGCAAAAAGTGATTTACCCAAATCGCTGCGTATTCCACTCATCTGTATTCCTGAAGCCATCTTTGACCATGGAAACACAAAAACCAGATCTGCGCATACAGAAAACGTTCGTTCAACCTCTCTCCAACTTTCATGGTCTTAATCCGTCCGTGCTAAAGTATGGTAATCACTAATCACAGTTTTGCTCTAACAACTTTATCGTTTTGTTTATTCAATTTGTATACTCTTCATTTATTTCAATGTCAACTGTTACTATTATTACCATTCTCACTTCGAACTGTCCCCTGTATTATTTCTCTTGTTCCACTTGTCATTCTAAATCAATTCTGTATTGCAACGTGAAATTCTATGTTTTCAAATTTCACACAATATTGCGTCATATTTTTATTTCTATTGTGTTTGCCCACTAATCCTATAATTACACACTTTTTTCAAGTTCTAACCATCCTATATATATTTATGCATATATATATGGGTTTTAAGAAATTATATCCGGTGAGGAAATTGAATCTTAGGTCAGAGGGAATACGTAAAATAATAATTCTAGCAGTATAAAATGCAATTAAAATATTTGCGATTGTAATCATAGTTCAGTGTCAAGTTGCAAAACAATTAATCTCATATATCGAATAATTCATAGGATGTATATATGTTGGAGGGGGATTTATCATTATAGGATTAGTAGGCAAACACAATAGAAATAAAAATATGACGCAATATTGTGTGAAATTTGAAAACATAGAATTTCACGTTGCAATACAGAATTGATTTAGAATGACAAGTGGAACAAGAGAAATAATACAGGGGACAGTTCGAAGTGAGAATGGTAATAATAGTAACAGTTGACATTGAAATAAATATATATATTTATTCCTGTTTATGCAGGAACATACCAATTGTACAGGCATGGATAAGTTATTATATAAATTACAGTTTGTTTGTTCAATCTAACATTAGAGTCAGTCAGAACAGTCTGCAAAATAGTCTGTCTGTGTAACACATAAAGAGATATAGAAATATTGTCTTCGCATTAACAAAAAACCCAGACTTCAGATGAATGTAATACAAATATCTGGGAAAAATAAAGCTTGAAGTCAATTCTCCTATAAAACTTTGTTGTGAACAGCATCCGTGAGATAAAGTTTATTGATGTATTATTTTGATTCAATAATGTATTTATTCCATTTTTGTCAGCAGTCTTATCGTAGTTTTATAATAGGAAAGAAATTTGATCTTTGATACGAAAATTAGATAAGGTAATGCTAGATTGTTTTACTGCATCAAATGCGATCAATTCTAGAACTATCCATTTGCGCCATTTGCGTCAGCATGGCAGACTGTACATGTAAGTTGAGTAATACATTGATAACTGTTTGAAAACCAGTTGCTTCTTTATTTCAGATCAAGAATACTCCTTGTACAGAATGTTGGCCAGCGTTTTCAAGTGGTTACAACGGATCGTTCATGGAATTTGAGTTTGAATTTACATAAATGGTCATTTCAGTTTGGATGTTGGGTTGTTCGACCTCAACCAGGAGGTATATAGAAGATTAAGCTCAGCAGGGAGATAAAGTATGTAAAAATGAAGAAAACATTAATATTTTATGTATATATAAATGTATATCATTGTATAGTAAACACTACTCATAATCTAGTTGTTTTTCATGTAATTTTGCGAAGTCTTAGAGTTAATTTAGTGTCGTAATATTTAGTAATGAGTCTAGGCGTTATAGTGTTCTAATAGCTCATGCGTTTTGGAAATAAGTGGTGCGGTGTGATTGGCATAGTCATTGGGATGAAGCAGTTTATATAGCAAGCGTTTGAAGGTTATAATAGAGTGACAGGTCCTTATTTCTAGGGGTAAACTGTTCCAGATCTTAGAGTACATGACTATGAAGAAGTTTGCACGGAGTGCTGTTTTACAGTTTTTCCTAGATACTGTGCACGTTTGGTTACGAAGGTTGTAAGAGCTTTGCGGTGAGAACTGTATCTCCTTGCTGTCTGAGAATGATATTTTATGCAAGACTTTAAAGAAGAATGTTGGGTTAATGCTCAGTCGTCTCATCCAGAGTGGGTCGATACCTAGAGTTATACACCTTGATGTGTAGTCCTTTTCGCAGTCAAATCCTAGTAGTTTAGACGTGAAGTATCGTTGGACACTTTCTATTTTAAGTTTGTCACTTACGCGAGTGCTGCTGAGAATAAATGGACAATATTCAAGTAGTGGTCTGACACAAGTTTTATATAATAAAAGCTTCGCCTCGTAGTTGTGGAAATTCCTGAGTATGCATCCTAAGAGCATCCTCGATTTACGCGTCTGTGTCGCCACTTGCTCAGAAAATGTCAAGTCACTAGAGTACCTGAGTCCTAGGTCAACAACACTTTGGAGTTTAGACAAGTCAGTGGATTCAAGTACCAGTCTGATATCTATTGAGGGTGCACCGAAACAGATCCAACCACATTTTTTAAGGTTGAATTTTAGGTTCCATGTGGAGGACCAACATATATACATCCTATGAATTATTCGATATATGAGATTAATTGTTTTGCAACTTGACACTGAACTATGATTACAATCGCAAATATTTTAATTGCATTTTATACTGCTAGAATTATTATTTTACGTATTCCCTCTGACCCAAGATTCAATTTCCTCACCGGATATAATTTCTTAAAACCCATATATATATGCATAAATATATATAGGATGGTTAGAACTTGAAAAAAGTGTGTAATTATAGGATTAGTGGGCAAACACAATAGAAATAAAAATATGACGCAATATTGTGTGAAATTTGAAAACATAGAATTTCACGTTGCAATACAGAATTGATTTAGAATGACAAGTGGAACAAGAGAAATAATACAGGGGACAGTTCGAAGTGAGAATGGTAATAATAGTAACAGTTGACATTGAAATAAATGAAGAGTATACAAATTGAATAAACAAAACGATAAAGTTGTTAGAGCAAAACTGTGATTAGTGATTACCATACTTTAGCACGGACGGATTAAGACCATGAAAGTTGGAGAGAGGTTGAACGAACGTTTTCTGTATGCGCAGATCTGGTTTTTGTGTTTCCATGGTCAAAGATGGCTTCAGGAATACAGATGAGTGGAATACGCAGCGATTTGGGTAAATCACTTTTTGCCTCGTAACTCACTTTAAAAGCGGAGGCTGTAGAGACAGAGTGATCATTATCGACCAGATGTTCGATGATCGCGCTTCTTATTGCTCCACTTTCACCTCTTCGTAACCATGCTAGATAGTGTTCAATTCGTTCGCAGGATATAATTTCTTAAAAAACCATATATATACGATTGTACAGCTTGATAATAAATTCGTTGTTGGAGAGAGTCTCTTCGCTGAATCACTTGTTTTGATTTTCTATAAGTAACATATCACTGACTGTATGAAATGTAAGAGCACACTTCCCACTGTTTCAAATATATTTATGTGGAAAGAGAAAGAACAAACATTTGTACTGGATAACAAACATCAGTAGTGCAGCTTCCATGGCATCAAAATTGTTATAACTGAACTGGACTGAATAAATCCATTGCCACTTTGTTATGTCTGCGCCTGTTAATTAACAATAGCGGTAATGAACTACTATTACTAGGCCTATTTATCCGCTGTACCTTCCGATTCACTGAGTCACGCAAATATCAAAAGACAAAGAATGGCCTGTGACTGTACGATATTGTATTGTACTATACTATATATAATTTAAGAAACGACAAGTGATATTTGTACATTTTCTTTGCCATAATAAAGTCAGCTCAGAACCGTGAGAATGGACTGTTCTTATTGGCTGGAAATGTCTATTCTGATTGGTTGGGGATCTGACAAGGACTAAAGTGAGACAGAAAATGATGAATTGAACACAAACACAATCACAATATGCGTGAGAAATGATACATTCACATCGCACCTCCATGACAAGATAAATCATACGATTCGTGGGAAAAGGATGATGTGCTATTTTATGCAGAGTCCTATCAAACATAAATCTAGGGTCAAAAATTAATGTGTCAAACCGAACCAGAGTGATGTTAATTGAATAAACGTCTAGCGCCGTCTGCATATGCTTCAAGTGATTTTTAGTTTTATTTTAACGAGTATTAATTCAAACAGGCTCTGACGCCATTCGACACTCCTTCCTTGTACTGTTATCATACTCAATTTCTGAGTCCGTAGTTCAGCCTTGCTAACCGGATAAATTCCAAAATCTTTCAATCTATTCAAATATATACTGCCTATCACAGCACATGGCCAGAAGACTGAATATTATTGATTTGCGTTTTGTTAGTAAGGCCGTTATAGTGTAGCTAATCTGTAGTACTATCATTATCTTACAAAATGTGGCGATTTTTTGATAAAAGGGTTATTTCTTACAACCTTCAACCAAACAGAAGTGTTTGATGAGAATCGTTTCTGAAATCTTTTAGTATTAATCAGCCGAAAACTTCTCGTTGAAGTCAGCTCAGCCAGATTACTAACCATTCTAAACCATTTAGAATTTGTTTAGAGGTCAATCACTTTGTAGGGGTAAATAATTCCCTAAAATTTTTGACCACAGCAATCATTACTGAACATTGGATGTTGGCCCTCACTATTTAAGTCAACTTGTTTAGCTGAAGGCTTCCGGCCAAGCATCCACGCCATTTGGTATTCCGTCGTGTCAAGTTCTTTCGTTCTTGCACGATCCCCAGCTAGCTAAGCAATCATCTGGCACTCTGATTTGGTCCCGAAATATATCTGGTAAGTTGGACGATCAATTCTTGTGGTTTGCTTTGCTTTTGGTCTGCGCGGAACGAATACTATAGAAGTTGTGGGTACTAGTTCTTCCGTCAGTATACTTCGCACTATCCGTGAACAACAATACCTTCAGCCTCTAAAACTTCATAAAGCAGTTGTTTTCATGCCAAAATGAAGGTGTCTATGCATCCCAGTCATATCATAGTTAAATGAAGTCAATATACTGCTGATTTCCTGAAGATTTTAAAATTGAAATTGTAAAGATAAAATACTACATTGAATTTTCTTAAATGTAAATAGATATTTCCAGAATTGTTCATCATATCAGAGTGTTGGATTGAAATACAATTCACACTGGGAAATAAACATTCGAGTAGTTTCATAAAGAAGCATATGTTTACATTGGTGAGAAAACCTGAGACTATGATTGCGCGTATAAAACATTTATTTATTCAGTTATAATTTAACGGTGACTCATCAAGTGAGATTTTATTCCACAGACTTTACAGGAGTATACGATGAACGTTTTACGCAGAAAACTTATGTTTGTCATTCTCTGGCCGACGAATGATTGGGATGCAAACGAAAGATAGGCTAGATAGTCTTGCCACATCTATTTGCGTTTATCAATTCAATTGCACCTGCGGTGACAGTTATATTTGGCACACTCAGTAGCCATTATCGGATTCGTCATACCCTGTGAAGTGGCCGTCCATGAAACCACATCCCTTACTCCGTGATTACGCCAGTATCGGTCTATTCGAATAAATGAAAGTCAGTGACGAGTCTAGTGATGAGCCAACTGCGTGCGAGTGCCTCAGAAATAAAGGTAATTGTTAAACTGACTTACACGAATGAAAAGACTCTTATGTTTCGAACTACTATTCGAACGTTATTATTCCTGGTGTAAATTAGTCTGTGCCGCCAATTGGTTGATCAGCTTGTCGTATGATTGGTGGTCATCTGCATTCCAAAAGGCGATGTCATCGGTGCGACACCATTGAGAGTTAAAGGTATAAATGATGGTAGAAGGTCAGTGAATTGACTCCAAAACGATTTTCCAATGCAGAATCGCCAACCCGAGAAGAACTGCTAGCGTAGTGCTGCAAGTTTTCGCGATCCCTCAAGCTTAGTACATCAAGGCATGGTCCACAAGATTAGATGTAATATCTGCATGTGTGCAAGTGTGAAATGTGCAGAAAATGAACTTGTTAAATGGTATCGCTTTACTCACTTATGTCTACTAGTTTTATGCCGGCTTCTCCCTTTCTACGTGTCATGCGTAACATCTGCACATCTTCGCAGTGCAACAACTGAACTAGTTCACAGTTTCTTTTGTATTTTGCTGTATTTCATAAGTTTTGATAAACTTCCAATGTGCTTGATCCTGGATTTTTTGAGTCTTTTGGATTTTTGTTATGATTGTGTGACAGTGAAGCTGAAACCAGCAATTGAGATTCGATGCACCGAAGAGGCTTACACCAAAATAGGCTTGAGCTGAACGTGGAATAATACAGAGGGAGGAACATTCAGTAAACATGTGGGCAAGAATTGTTGGTGTACGGTTATTGGCAGTGTCAAGATGTTGCCGTCTAGGGGTGAGGTCTTGTAAGCCGGGGAGTTAGAGATTTACTTGCATGCATAGCTATTATTCCAAGTTAGTCAAGGTGGGTGACGACAGGTGACAGTGATTTCTGGTGCTGAACACTTAACGGGTTATCTTGCAGAATGCCAAGCCCTATCGCCATGGAAGTCATGGTCGCACCTGCAGCAGCCATTCGTGCTGTAAAGTGTCAAGAATATTTCAGAGTTGAAGAGTTAATCTAGTGACCTGCGATAAGGTTGACCCATGTTTTGGTTGTTGTTGTTGTCGGATGGTGAGAATATTCAGCGGTGTGATGAATGTATGTTTATTGTATTTTTCCCCTTTTGCTTTGTTTTCCACCTCAGCCTTGTCCTTGAGGGCTCAGGTACTACCAATGTCAACCCATATCAGTCGTTGGCGATAAAAGGGATGGATCCATTTTCTGCCAGGGAATACCATTGAGTGAACATTCAATGAACTTTGTAATTCCAACTAGTTTCTTGTCCGTTGGTGACAGCAGTCGCGATCTCGGCCTAGGCGTTTGCCTGTTGATAGAAGATTGGAGGAATACAATCAGAAATAGTGAGTCACATGGTAAAGCTGCTGTGATATCATATATATTGACTTATTCTCGGTGGATCAATAATTCTTCGACTTATCGTACATCTTTTAACACCTCCTGAGTTGTTTATTCCATAGATAAAATGGTATTCTGAGTTCTGAAGAGTTGCCTTCTATCTACAACAAATTTTCCTGATTCCGCTATTTGAAGTTACTGCCAACAGGATTTTGTCCACGTATAAATCATGGCGTCTAACATACGGGGCAGATCACTTATTTCGAATTTTAAGGCTTCTTGTCAACAGATTGTTAATATATCGTGAACGGACTCTCATATGTAACGTTTTAGGGAGAAGTCTGCTAACCACTCTAGCCTAGTGCTTTCCAAGTTCACGTTTGTTGGACAAGCCAGGTATTTTCTGGATTCGGGTGAGATGCTCGGCTCTTCAGCATCCTACACCAAAATTAGGTTGAATGCTAAGCCACACAGGAGAACTGAATGCTGGTAATTCTATCAAGCCACCTAATAATAAACCTAATAACCGGACACGTCATACGTTTTCTGATGTACAGACGGGTATTATTCAGGTGCCAGTTCATGATACCACTACAGGTACTGAAATGGTAGATTCAGGTGTGTAAACAGAGTACAATGTCAAAATGCCTCCTATATATGCTGAAACGAGTAGCAATACCCGGCAAACATCAGGGCCGTCCTCATGCAGATACTGTCCCTTTTCTCAGACGTTATTTACAGCTCGGCATCACAGTTCATCCAGTGGTAATCATCGATCCCAGTGACTACTCTAGTTGATAATTTTTCGAGCCGGCATGATAAACGCCATATTTCCGCAAACAAAACAAAAGTGCCTTTTGTGTTCAATCAGCAGAAACTCTTCCCAGCATACAACACCTGCTCTGCTAGCTATCGTTAGCCAATAACATCTAAGCGGGAAAACACTCCGAGAGTTGGATAAAAATTCATATTTCGAGCACAAAAGCCCACCAGTATGGCCTCATTACGATTCCAGCAGCAGATCACCGAACACCCATTTTGGTCATGGTTATGAGAACAATACTGAGCCAACCACCACCACCGAGCGAGATTTTTCCCAAAGTCAGTTGGTATAAAACACTGGGGATCATACGTATGATATCAGATCACTTTTTTGGTGGCATGGTGGATATCTTACAGCTAAGATATCGAATATTCCTCAGAAGATAGCTGGGACCTTGTTGACACCCGAAACAGGTACTAATATTTCTGATTATCACATATGCATCTCTGATAGCATACTATTTATAAACGACCAACTTCCCCTGACTACCTTCTTGTGGCTTGCATACAATCTCAAAACCACACGAACGTTTTCCAGTGGTTCGAATATTGTGGCTGATGACTATGGAAACCACTAGAAGCATACATGGTAATTCCATATTAGTTTGTTTATTAGGTATATCACACAGTGAAACAGTATTATTTACTGGATCATCATCCAGTAAATAATACTGTTTCACTGTGTGATATACCTAATAAACAAACTAATATGGAATTACTTACTACCACAGTGCCCAAGTTTTACACATATATTAAGCATACATGGTATTTTATCACGATGTTGTCTGTACAGCAACCACGTAATCGGAGCCGACCTACCATCCTAAAAATACCGAATCAGTTATAAACAAACTTTTAACGCGAAGTATATTAACTTTTAATTGGAAACTGCCATTAACTATGATTATTGAAGCCTGATGCTCAAGTGATATCACTAACGACACCCCAAGAATTGATAACTACGGTCTTTTCTGAGGGAGCAAAGGAACATGCCATAGGGATGGAACACTTATTTATGATGAGCAATCCTTACTTGCAACACAGTTCAGCCACCGAGTTCTGTCACAACTCAATGGCTCTTGAAGGTCAAAATAAAAGTTGTCAGAAGTAAACCTATACTTACAGGTCGTGCGTACAGCCCCCCTTTATCCAGCGGCAAATATGCTAACGTGCTCAGTAGCATTTTAATGTTACCTCTATTCATCGCACGCGATTTCGACACGCCAGAAGAATAATGGCTTTCGATTCGAGGATCCTCGAGCATACTAACCTTCTGGATTCCTTCGTCACAGGAGGGAGGACGAGACGCAAAAATTCATCCAGTAGACGCCCAAGTACCGTGGGTTTTATATTTACAAATAATACAGCTACATCTAAAGTACGCGAGCGACACGAATTTTCATGTGTCAACCATAAAGAAGTTTCATGTTCGCTTAACATTTTTCTCCCGAAACACTGCTCACAGACGACCTTGTTGGGACGCCCATAAAACAGCACGCATATGCCGACCGGAATTTGTATCGGTATGAAATCAGATGCACTGATCAGGACTCGGACTTTACAAATGCATAATTAGGGCAAGTTCTTGTCAAATTCTGTGACAATATAAAATTAATTCATGGTGCCACTGGGTCTGGAGAAATCCTTACCTTCAAATTCCTCCAAAGCGGTTACATTCTGAAATAGTTAGGGAGGAAGTCTACGGAGGCACTCATTAAAGTACTACCGACAATAAAGTATCATCATTAATCGCTATCACGTCTGTTCTAACTATGACTCACCAGTCTAAAATTCTAGGCCCTAGAAATAAAGAAATATGAAATATTCAGTCAACCATAACCTAGGAGAAATACTCAAACTTTTCGGAATTTGGTTAACAAACTCCAAATAGCCTACCAGAAAGTAGTGCTCCTGAAGGTGTTACCTGCTCAACTACTTCAGGGATACGTGAGTGCTTTAGTATGCGGTTTGGCAGGCTGCAATGGGTGTCGGCAAATCAAAACCCAGCAAACTATTTAAACTTGTGACTAGGCCAAAATACACCATATATTTTTGTACCCTTGAGCACTCTTTTCTCTCACTTGCTTGGGAATACACGTCCTCTGACCTGCCCTGTAGGTCTTCTAATTTTCACTATTTCGGGTCAGGGAATATTTGACCAGGAAATTATCCAGAGTTCATTGTCCTGAATTAGCATTTGTACTTACATTCAGCAACACCATGACAATAACATTCAAATGTAGCATTTTCTGATCAAGCATGTAAGTCAGTAACTAACCAGCTTTATCCTCTGCGACTCTACACCTCAGAAGCCGGACTACATATATGTAAAACATGTATTCACCCCAACCTTGAATATTATATTCTCATATTTAGTAACCGGACATCGGCAGACCGGAAAAATGTCGAGTGTCCAAATATCCCTCACTAAACGTGAAATGGAATATGTAGACAGATGTTTTCGACTGAAATCAAAACTCTCATGGTCAAGCAAAGTAGAGTGCAACTTCTTTCTTCTTTTTTAAAGAGATCAGAAAATGATCAGAGCAACTCATCCACAGAGTATGCTAAGCTTAAACCATCTCATTCGCTCAACCGAAACTACCTTCTAAAGATAACCACCTGTATACAAATCACTTAAACTAAGTTTTACCGTTGGATGTTGCACTCTTTTGAAACATTCGCACTCTGAAATTGGGTCTTGTGAATGTCCCAACAAGTTTAAAAAGGGACTGTAAAATCAAATTGACATGGTCTCTCTTGCTCGTTTTAACATGGCAACTGCCTGCAGAACGTTAAAATGAGGATGGTCCAGTCTTTAACTAGGGCACCCGTATCAATCTTCATTCACTCAGTGGTTAGAGACGATTAACCGACCATCAACTCATACAACTAGACTGCCATTAATCGATCATTACCTGAGGGAACTCCATCACTTATACATCAAGTGTTCCCCAAATTTATCGGGTTACTATCCTTTATAATCCTCAATAAGTGTAACTGTTTCCAACAAAACTGTTTGTTTCGTAACTCTGTAACGTCTAACTCACAAAACATAAAAAGGAGTCATGAAAAATTGGTGCAATGTATTCTGCCAATTAAGTGTTTTCTCCAGTGTCATTCTTCTGTACTTTATAACTTTCGGTCCTTCGTTCCTTTGCAATAACCTACTTATATGCATGTGTGCTGATATAAAGACGATACGGCAGTGAATTTCCTCATATATCCATGTGCCTTGTGGTCTGCTGAGAAGTATTTCTCATTGAAGCTAGTAACCTGCAATATGCTTTATTGTTAAGAAACTCCACTGATGGATAAAATCTAAAAACTTACTTCAAACTGAGGCATACGCTGAAGATGTTGCCTAGTACGGCAATGAAAACTTCGGAAATAAACCATCCAGCTCAGATAACACAGTTACATCAGATTTGCCTCTTGCCGGGCATCTTCCAATGCTGAAAGAGCACAACACCTGCCGATCCTAGAGTGGCTTTATTTCAAATCTTCAGAGTAGTTCAGGGCTCGTACAAACTAGACTGGATGCTATATTAAGTATTCTCTTGAAAGGTCGCCTATTAAATATTGACATCTCTATGATGGAAAATCTCACTCAATAAGGTCCTCAAACTAGGCAAAGAGTCACCAGTCATCTTCACTGCGGATTGTGCACATATATGTTCAGTCATTAAGCACTGAACGAAACAAACGTCCGTAAATTCTATAATTCAGGCCCTAGCATCTTGCTGTAGGATTATGAAGGCAAGTGTGAGATAAACCGCAGCTGGTGTGTTGCAACGTGGCGTGTACTACGGACAAAATTAATGAGACATAGATTGGTAAGAAGTGACCAAATCACGGTCAGCATTTGAAGCCAGTCCTAGAGAGGTGGAAGTGCTTCTTCCTCAAATCTAGATCTAGTGTAAGTTGCAGTCAGAAAACTACCTTATTGGACAACTGATCATGTCACTGTTTAACTTCGGGCGAGTCGCTAACCAGTCGAACAGTCAGTTGTCTGCTGATGTGACCGTTTTTTAGTGTTGTAACAAACCCATAAATATGACATATTTGCCCTAATAACAAAGTCCGTTTTCAATTATCTCGTCTTTCGCCACTACAGCATTATATCGTCGACAAATCTCTAAGTGGGCTTTTCTTCATTCATCCGTATAATACCTTTTTTCAGCCAGAGCCACGAGATGGCAATATTACATTTAGTCAGCCTTTCTGTCTTCTAGTCCAATAACATCTTTAGCATCACCTTATTTAGCTTTCCGTCAAAACTTCACCTCATATGCCCGTCAAGGCTTCATGAAACGCTTTACAATTCAGCATGCTATGTTTTGAAGGATCTTCAAATCCAACATCTTACTAAACCATGTTACTCAAGCGAAGTCTGCGAGTGAAACCCAATACAGTACACATTAGTAATTCTGACCGTATCACTCTGATCTTCTGCCGACGAGCGAAAGCCAAGTCTATAACAGGAGTTGTAACTTCCAATAAATGGGAAACGTACTCTAAAATACACGACAACAGGAAATCAAGTAGGCGTTCGCCTACATTGACAAAGTCTCTATTTACTCTGCAGCACTGAAATGCAATGAAAAATGGGTTATACAACTCAGCAAGATAGATGAACCCTATAATCATCAGTACAAAAAACATAAACGTACTCTTCTCTAGGGTTAGAGAGAATAAATTGCAGGGGCTTGTGTGTGGATTTTTATCTTGCTCGACCTACTTTTTGGCAACGCTACCTGCTGACCCTATAGCCTGACTCATCTGAGTTGGTGTCCGGATTGTTCTTAACACCAGTCCAACTAGTAGAGGGAGGCTATAATACTGGCCTTTGTTCAAGGATCTTCTGGTTAGCGGTATTGTAAAGAATATTGATAGACAATCACAACCAAAGTGTCAACCGTGCCCTTCTCCTTAGAAAATCCAATTTTTCGCAGTGTAATTAAGTTAGCACATATAAAAAATCAATCTTTGGGGATGGGATGGGTGGGATTCAACTGAACTGACAAATTTCCTTTGTACTCGCCAGTAACACGATTTGGACAGTAATGATGCTCAGCCCAACCCTTCAACTTTCTGAAGATATAGATCCTAATACAATTCTCACGTTGGCAGACTGACTGGAAGTTTATTTAATTAACACGCAGCTCATTTTATTCACTCATCTTAGACCAATCAACATGACATCCTTGCGGAGAAATATACAAACCTCCATATCCCATTACTTTTTCTGAAAGACGGAAACATGAATACACCAGGGATTTTTCACTTCTTTATGTGCTTCTTACCTCTAACACTTATGAAAAGTCAGAAAGCTGCTTAATGCACCCAAGAGCAACCACACAGCAGTAATTGATCAATATCAGATGAAATTTAGGACGCCTGCAGAGATGAAGTGCTCTGAGAGGCTGTTTTCGCCTCAGAGCATTAGGATTAAGACAAATCACGAAGTCCTCAACTCACTTCTCGGCACAGACAGTCAAAATTGGCTGGGGTAGGAGGAACATTTGTGAAGCTAACTGCTGTGAGGATCTGCATCCAGCATGTCGCTTCATTTAATCCTTTTCAAACAATATTTTATAAACGATATGGGCTCGATATTTGGAATGTATAACGGTTTTATCCTTTTTAGATTACGCTACCATAAATATTATATTGTCACCACTGCCATGTACTGGTTGACAAGTTGGCGAATATATGCTCCTTCTCTCTCTATATGTTCTCTCGAGATCCGTGATCACCATGCTATTACAAGTAGTTTGATTTACTGTTAGTAAAATTATTGGTTAAGGATGAAAGCATACAAAACCCTAAAACAGATATTAAAGTTGTGCAACAAGGCTGACATAATCCATTGAAACAGACAGATGTATCATGCGACGCAGTTGCAGAATTCCTGTAGACACGTAGTACAAAATCAACGACGTGGGGAAATTCAAGTCGTAACTGACCACCTCTGTTTTTCCTAAACATATGTACTGTGACGAGAGCTTGGCGAATTTGATTTGCGATTACATATTTCATTGCCCGAATAATTTAAGCAAAATATATAAATGATTTGCGATGATGTTCGACCAAAAGTTGGTACAGTACACAACCTCAAATCTTGGTACGCCATCCGTCTGTGCCGAACGAAATGTTGTATTTTACCTCAAAGCAAACCAGACACTAAGAAGTAAGTAAAGCCTATTGAAATTCATCCATTTCTTTTTAAGTTGTCTACAGGACAGGACCCTGACAACATCTTTCAAGTGGAGACATATTAACTCTGTCTGCGCTTGGGCTCTCATTGTGAAAGGGACAGTAAGAAAATCTAGTAAGGCTTGCCTTGTTTTTGAGGAGATTTTCCATGACCTACTAGATTCAGCCCACGAGGCAAGGAAGGTTTTTGAACCACCATCAAAGGATTAACTTAAATATACCGACTCTCCGTTGGTGAGGGGTACATTCTTAAGAGACCCATTAAACTGCGGCGCAAGGTGGAGTCCTGTTGTATTTCGTTCCATGGTCCCCAACACACATGATATGAAAATCTGGGGGTGGCTTGAACAGAACAGCGATAAGGCTACCCTGCAAAGAAAGTTTAATAACCTGCCGAAGTGGCCACAATAGCGATCGTTGTCCACCTCTAAATCTGAATGCGTTGCCATCGGGAACAGAAATACGATTGTTGAATGGGACCTATTTAATTGGAGATGCTCACTAACTAGAGTGCTGTGGTTCCCTGGAACCTGTGGCGCAGTGACGTCCAATCGTGGCTCAGAGATCCAGAAAAATTTGCGTAGGATGTAGCACCACCTTTAGGATCACCAGGTATGTACTTACTATCAACGTGCATGTTGATGAGGTCCCGAATGAAAAATATCAAGTGCCTGTGAGATATGGGTGCATAGTAGGATACGTTTGAAGAGCGGAAACGCACACGGACGCACATGGTTAATCACATTACGGGTATCGATTAAAATAACGGAATTTCTTCTCATCTAACAGAAGGTAGGAGGGAACTAATCACAATAAGCAACATTTTAAGAAATGACTATGGAAATGGTGGATATTCTGTTAGCCTGTCAACTATGCCAAAACAATCCGGATGCTCTGTATGAACAGGGAAATTTCAAAGGAAACATGTGTTACTGTAAACTGCTGTCCTTTCAACCCCCCGCCCCCTGAAGTTAATAAATTAATTTTAATTAATTTTTGATTGCAGCTTGATTCCACACCGTATTTTTTGGTACAAGTATGGAATTTTCAGCATGTGATATCGGTAGCCCAAATTTTGCAGGCCGACCATAGATATCAGGTGTGCGTCGGAGGAATTACCTCGGAAAAGTGATTTTATAGTCACCAGTTGACTCGATGGAATGAGAATTAGTCAGGCACAAGTACTAAATTGAGAAGGATTAATATAAACTCCCCAAAAATGAAATTGAAGTGTCGAAATTTTCGAAGCGCTATTATCAAAATCTATGCGTTGTAAGCCGAATGTAGCGTGTTCTGTAGATTATTCACTTTACTGTCTAAATAACTGCGTTTTGTGAGGTATGTCGCATTCTCATTTTGCAATGTTCTATTCTCCCTTGTTTGAGGTGACTGATAGCATTTTCTGGTCAAATAGATTTTAGTTGTTACTTGGCAGGCAAACTTCATTTCGGATTTAATTTGACAAAATTAGGATTATTGGTTGGTACCATATTACTTAAAGTCGTCGTAACAGCTGTATGTGCATACAGACAGTGTTTCATGGCCTTAGTTAACACTCAAAGTTAACACAAGGCTCACTTATTAGAAATTGCCATTGGTAATAACATCAATACAAGCTCATCATTTCAATCACTAGTGCTTGATAGTCAAGAGGTAACTAAACATACAAGGTTCCATTTCTAGAGGTTCGGACATACGCGTGTGTTTAAACAGTAAGTAGCTAGGACTTTTCCTTCTACTCCGAAAGCAATATACTCTCATATGCTAATTTCTTTCCTAAAGTCGAATTTCTTTACTTGAATATCAGCATTTATGGATATGCTTTTATAACTGCGTCTTAATAGGAAATGGCAAACAGTCGTACTGTTATCGGGAAAGTTAGAGGAGATGCCCTGACGGTATCTAAATACCTTGACAAGATCAGACGTTAATTTTCACTTGAAAGGAGTGGGATCGCTACGAATTCATTAGATTTTATCTTGTTTACAACAAAACGCTTTGCTATCTACATGATTTACCCAGGAGGTGGAGATTACAGTAAAGTGTTCGACAATATAATGGCATTTATGGCACATTTATGCTTCTCATTGTAACATTCTTGTAGGTATGTTTGCCACATGAAGTAGTGGTTAGAAGAGTGAACTTTTATCTAATTGAGAGTGTAACCCCGCCTCTTAACTGGGCTGTTCAGCAGATAATGAAATAAGGTCAATAAAGTGGAAACAATAGTACGAGAAGTATAAAAATAGATTCAGATAATGAGATAATGGCCTGTGTTAATCCTTGCTATGTATATCTCTGCAGGGTTATATTGCCATTAAGATGATAATAAGATTCGAGTGAATTTTTCATTCGGTTCTTTATGTCATCTAAAGTTATGAACCACAGATTTTGATGCTCAGATGACCTACAGTACCCTACACGTCTCAGTTTGCAAAGCGATAACTTCCTAGATTGGTATGTGTTTGAATGGTCGCCCTCTAGTCTCCTCCGAACGATGATTAGAAAACCGTAAAAGATCAGTCTGAACTCCACGACTGTACACTAATTTAAGTTAGTAGGCTTGAAAAAAGCAAACATTGATGTAACCAGATGAATAATTAATTGATGGGTGGAGATTTTCAAGATTTGGAAGATACTAGGAATTGAATACACGCGCTTTTGTGAGTGACTTTGACCTGTTGCAAAGAATCTGCAATCATTGATTCTTAGCGTCCTGGGGTCCTGGACCAAAAAGTGTATACTCACTTTCTATGTAAAATTAAGTGTCAGTGACTTCATTATTAGAGTTATTTTTTAGCCTATTATAACCAGATTCTACTTCAACTAGTATTGCATGTTGAAGATGGTGGTGCGTTATTAGTAAGACATCTTGACATCTCAACTGATTTGGTTTCATATTCTCATTGACCAGTGTATTTAGTAGCTAGTCGATTATGATTGGAGCAAGGCACTTAGTCATTTCACACTATCCTTTTTGAAAAAGTTGACGCAGGCTAAATCTTGAGTGATGTTGAGGTGAACTGCACGCTAAACTTATTCAAATTTTTCAGCGGACATAGCATTTTGTTATTGTCTTCACCTAAAAGGACTAAATCAGTAAAATCATCTGGTAGCAAGTCGATTTCTGAGTCCCGAATCACATGCGTCAGTTAATACATTATGAAGTTAAATAAGAACAGTAAGGTTAGCCAATCCTGGTGGATACAACATGCTATTAAGAATCTTAGCTTTTGAGTAGCTTTATTAGCTTGAGGAGTCCGCCTTGACTAGCATAATGTGCCTTGTTAGCACTCACTTCATAATCAGATATTTCCATAAAAACTCTCAGTCGACTCAGTTAATTACCATTCCACCTCTCAGTATATTTGTGTCCCAAAATCTCTGAAAAGATCAGTTCGATCTTGTCCACAACTGACGTCTGTCCGACTCCTGTTTGAGTTACAATTAGTTTTAATGTTACCATAAACTGTAAGTTCTTAGATAACATATTGGTCAATCTGATCCTCATGTGGTTGAATGAATTATGAAATTTTTTCTCCTCAAAAATGGATGTTGTTTCTTGGATGAGTATGAAGAAACGGTCGCTTGTGAACCATACTTCACTTAGAATAGATCAGTACACCCATGTTTTGAGAACCGTACAGAACATTTTCCGAACTTTTTTCCTGGCTAACCACTACTACATAAATGTCTGGCCTTTCAATTTAGGTAGACAATCCCTCTCTTAACAACCAACCAGTCCAAGTTGAAATGCACAAAAGATGTCACGAGTTACCTAATCAGCAAAACATTGAAAGGTTTGGGCAGCATTCATGGGTTCCAAATGGTTGCAAACTGACTTGCACGATAAAACTAATCTGGTTGAAAAATATAGTTGTTCTAATAAAATTCATGTGTAATGGATGTTTGCTGTGCATTACTGTTAAAAACATATTTCCCACTGAATGGAAAACAAAAATGATTTTTTATCTACTTTTTAACACTGAATGCCAACAGCTTTCTGAAATTAATAACTAACCAGAATTTATAAAAATTCAGCTTATATATCGTAACTCAACTAAAGTTCCTTTGTATGAGGTAATTCTGTCTTGTAAAGTAAATGAATTGATAAGGGTAACATGTGTAAAGATTATCAGACTTGATAAACATATAAAATACGAAAACAGTATAAGTTCATATGATAAAAAAGGTTATCAAACTGGTCTTATGTTAATTCGTAGGCGTATTTGTTGAATTTTGTCTTAGCCATTCTTGTTCAAATAATTTGAATGCTTCTCTATACTAATTGATCATTCAAAGACTAGTTGCTCAAATTTCTTTTTCTTGTAGCTATGGAATTTTTTCACTGCCTAGTTCCTGTGCTCTATCTCCTACCGATATACTGGTGTGAAGTGTATAGTAATGTAGAGTGATAAACGCCCATAAGTCACTTGCCTTCAATTTTTGTCTTATATATATATATATATTCACATTTTCTTAGAAATGACATTTTCAAGCCATAGCTGTAGTCTAACCTTTAAACACTCGAAGTAATTAATCTTAAGACCAACGAAATTTGTGTATTTAAGTAATTTCTGAATTTCCTAATCGAGTTAAAACTACAGCCTCCAAAGCCTCAGGATGGTCGGGGGTGGGTGCCTTGCGCTGCGGGTTGGCCACTCCTCCGCACACCTCTTGAAATGCTCCCATATGACCAGGCGTCTTACATAGCCTCTCCTGAGGAAGTCCTACTCACTGCCTTCACGTGGCGGAGGTGTTTTTCACCAAAGTGAGAGGGCGAAAGCGGATGCCCGGCGCTCTTCACCGGGTTGACTGTCCATTGGATGACAGTCTAGGGGAGATAGCTAAACCCTGATTCCAAGCCTCCAATGACTGGCGTATGAAGCCCACTGGAGCTCACCGGCAGACGTATGGACAAAGGGCTTGTTGGATGTCCTGGATGTCTGGCCCCATTCAAAAAGGCGTATGAACCGAACTCCGGTCACCGGCTGCCAATGGATAGTGGACTCCCTACTCCACTCCTACTGCCTTGTAGGTCACACTTGGTTGTGTAAAGGCTAGAGCTGCACTCTCAAACAAAAGGCCGAGCGATTCTGAGGAGATCACTCGTACCAAATTCCCATGAAACTTCTTGAACTCTCTTCATCAGATCGCCGCGCCTGGGCAGCGATGATTCGAGATGTTCATGAAGCCGGCTCATCCTTCCGTAGGAGATAGCCGAAGTAAAGTAAAGTAAGTAAAAGTAAGTTAAAACTACATGACTAAATGTTTACTGAAGGAATAAAAATGGTTTTAAGTGAGACAGCAGCACAATTCCATGTCACCCTGTTTGTTGCATGCCCGTTTTACCTGGCTCCGCAATTGCCAATAAGCTTTCGCCTCCTCTTCACACGAACTCCACATCACCCTCGAACCCATGCCTAAGTCGTTGTTGCCAATTCGATTTCCATTTGAGAGTTTGGTGTGTGATTTCACTCAACAATCTCCTCAGCGTATTTCCAATTCATATCCATTTCTGTCTGCATATTTACTGGACGGTGGATTCTTGGTTGGTTCGTTACTAGAGTTCCTTGTCACTTATCCTTCCTGATCATCTGATATGCAGTGGTCTCTTTGATGTATCTCAGGATCTCCAAGTATCTAAACCACATAAAAGCACTGAATGACTTAATATGTGTTGAAAATTCGGATGTTGTTCCTTTTGCTGCGTTAAGCAGACTTCCACATTGATTCCAGATTAGCGAAGTTCTGTCTGTCTTGCTTTTGTGAGCCTACCTTTGACATTCCCATCCGTAGTAAACTATAATTATTATGATCAGTGTCTCATTTGTAGTAATCCAATTATAATTTAATTAGGTAAAAATCCTACAAAGGAAATAATTAAAGCATTCATTGTTTATCGTCTTGTCAGTTCCTAATATTACTTTTTCATCTTTTTGTTTTTTAGATTTTCTTTCGAATGAATTCTGTTATCACTATTAGTTCTTTGGGAATAAATTGTATTTAACACATTATGGATGGAAACACTAGTAGTCTCTCCATCCTATCAGATAAAGTAATTTCACTCATTTGTTGTTGTTGTTATTGATAATAATGGCGCAATAAATTAAACTTTTTCTTTGTATACCTTGTAAAATTGAACTAGTGTTCTTAAATATTGTTCTAAAGTGCTAGTTTTTTTTTCATTTCTTGCATTCCTGGTGAAACATATAGCTTCAAGCTATGAAGTTTCATTGACGGTGGAGCTGCTAGCCTTCTGTTTTTCGGACATTTCGGCTAGTAAACTAGACAAAGTGTAAGGAGTGTGTCAGCCGAGAACCGAAACCGGACCTCCAGGATGTATGGCAAGGATTGTACGATTGGACCACTGATGCACACGGAGTTTCAGTATAATTCATTAACTTTGTGTATATTCACATATTAGTTATGAGGCTGTAACTTATCCTTCTCACTTCTCATGTGTTCAAGTTCAAATGTGGCACTTTCTACCACTGCTCACATGACTGGACGGCATGTCATAACAAACGGCATAAAGCTGCAGAAGAAAACAAGTTGCCTTCAGATTTCATAGATAAATCTTAACTAATTTCACTGTAGACTTAATCGCGAATTGATATCAGTTGAAAAATCCCTAGAAATCATGGACAATTGGACAGTTGTTTCGTCCTAGCCTGGGACTCCTCAGCGTCGCAGATCGATGACCCTGCTAGAGGCCGAACTCTAGACCCTTGAATTACTAGGTGATTTCGTTGTGGCTGGTATCCCGGTTGGGATACAATAACCTCTTACCTAGCTTTGTATGAAAGTCCTTTGAATAGCTTACTTATGCTTTAAGTAGTGAAAAATCAACAGCATAGGTCCATAGTATTTCTTGGAGGTGTAGCCTATTGGCTTGTGCACTTTTACTTTCAACTTGCACTTACTTTCGAATACCACTCCACTTACTTCAGCCTAAGCAACTGAGTAGTATCATCAACCCCCACACAGTGATTTGTGTCGCCCATAGACGAGTACATGAGAAATCTGTTTTAGGTAATATAAGATAATGTATCGAGCTATGATGATAGGTAACAATACTATCCGGCCACGCAGGTGTCTGTATATAGTGTGGTGCTGTAATTATTAAGTTTTGGCCAACTGCATGGGTGCAGAAGGCTCGTTTGGCATATACCAACCAGTTTACGCCGTCTCTGGCTTAGTAGACGTGATATCCGGCTATCTACCAAAGGGCGGGTGTACTGCTCAGCAATTCGCTCCGTCCTCCTTTATGGCTGTGAGACCTGGCCATTGAGAGTGAAAGACATGAAAAAATTAGCTGTCTTCGATCATAGGTGTCTGCATTCTATCTCTCGTGTTAATTGGTATTACAAGATGAGCAATATTGAGGTGAGGCATCGGTTGAGAGTTAGGTAATGAGGCGAAGCCAATCAATAAGGTTGTGAAGTTGCACCAATTGAGATAGTTAGCACATGTGTTACGCATGCCTAGCCTAGCCGTCGTCTTCCTCGACGGGCGATGTTAGCTGACATAGGTTGGATCAGGTTAGAAAAGAGTTAGCTAGGAGTAGTTGAACTAAAACATCGCCTCATCAGTCAATGAAACCCACAACAGTTAGTTATAGATAGTAACATAGGGAGGTGTAGACTTACTGACTAGCTAGTTGGGGTCCTCAGGATGGTAAAAACCAATGAAGGCTGGGGACAATTGGTGATATGGCTCAAAATCGTTCTCAATGGCTGGCGAAGATGCATTCACTCTTTTTCATTTATCATGTCCAATAAAATTCTACTATTCTTCCATATTACTGTTCTTTCTGCCTCACATTTCTGTCAGTTATCTCTCTTTTGAGCCTCCCTTTACTCTCTTCTCCTGCTTTGTGTGCTACAAGGAGGTAGTGTGGCAAGTGGAAAGTTCTACGTTGAAACCAGTCCGTGGCCAACTGCCAAGTCTAAACCCTCACCAGTTAATTCATAATAATAGTGACAACCTATCTTGTACTGTCAGTGGTAAATATCAGTTGTAACAGTCAGTTTAGTTGGGTTTTTTTCTTACCTTTCATTTCTAGCTGGATATGCGGCTTTCAGGTTTGAAGATTTAGTAGCGGGGAGGTTGCTAACCTCTCCTCTCTCCAGGCTAACTAGGCGAGGTCTGAGAAGTGCTCTGCCTGTGAATGGAGTTCGGGCCACCTACATGGTTAAAATTTTTTATTCTAGGTTTTCGAACATTACTACTGAGTAAGGTGAATAACGACTGTGTAGTTTCTGTCACCCTAGTCAACATATGACGGTTTAACATTCACTAACTTAATCCCTAGACTGTTTTACCAATTAATTCCATGTTCTCAAAGCCTACTCATCTTTGTTACTTGTATACAGTGCACATCCTCGACTAGAATACACATATTAAAAGCTGTAAAAAAAATACGCTTTTCATCTTTTCTTGTCATAATTATCCAGTTGATATGCTTTTTTTCTTCTGTTTTTGTCTAATTTTTAGTATGCTTTCCTAAATCCGACTGAGGACCAATTTGTGCACTTAAAAACCTGTCTAGAAACAGAATTAGAAAATGGTCAGGGTGAATGCTTTTTGGAATTGGGTGTTGGAGGTAAGTTCATTGTTCTTAATTTCTTTTGAATGTCAGTACTCTTTACAAGTGGTCAAAATGAAGTATTTTATGACTTAGCAAGAGTATAGATATAGTGTCATTCGAGTACATTATAATATGACTAGGAGTTGGTCACCTTGACCAATGAACTACAGTTATCCATCGATTAATATTACACAATTACATTCAATTCTCTTGCTGTGTTTGCTGACAGTCTTAATGTAAACTTGTTTTTGTTTTTTTTAATGGACGACTTCTTCCTCCGTATCAATTCTGTCTTGGACTCTTTTGTTTTGGAGCTTTGCTATGAGCAGTGTTAAAAAAAAAATAGTCCATTGATTTGAGTTGTTAGTTTTCATGAACTAGTTTTCAGGGATTTGGTTTGTTTCAAGTTTGATCACAGATTGATATCAGTTAGAGAGTCGTTGAAGACCCTGAAGAAGTACTGGACAGCTGTTACTTCCCCCTAGTTTGTGACTCTTCAGCAGTACACACACCCATATAACTCCACTGAGGAGGATCTCGAACCTAGGACCTACAGGTTACCAGGCGAACTCGTACACTGGGACAGAATCCAATGATTGCCCTATGTTACCCTGACTTCTATCAATTCATGATTTTAGAAAAACAACTGCTAGTCAGGTGGTTATTGACGGAAGTTCTGTTGATGCATCATTGTTTGATAGGTAACAGAGCGCTGCATAGTTTTGAAAAGTGTTAGCATGAAATCAAAAGTAATATATACAAAATCAAGTAGACATATTTTGACTGTATGAAGTTATTGTCATTTTTACACATATCACTGATATGCCTTCCTCGAAAACAGTTAAACACTTTCATCGGGTGCGCTAACACAACCTGTTGGCTGGGACAAGGACTGTATAAATGAGGCGAAATCAGTTGCTAAAATCCATCAGTAGCCTCATGTGTAGTTTATTAGACAATCACATAGACTTTAAAAGCTGGTTGTGTGCACTATTGTAAGATATTTAGTTGATTGGTTGGAGAATTTCGTCATCAGCTGACATCGGTTAGAGAACCATTGGAAAACCAACCGGGAGTACTGTACAACTAGCTGTTTCGTCCTAGTTTGGAAGTACTTCGGAAGTACACACGGCTTCCCACTAGAACCCCAAGTAACTTCCTGAACAGGGCCAGTCTCTAGTGAGCATCAGAGCCCCGTGATCAGTGGGGTACAGCAGGTTGAAAGTGAGGATGCTTACATATCAAAGATATTGCTAAGTGGTCGCGCTATGTCGGTGGCACAGTGGTTAGGACTCTCGCCGACCATGCGCATGGTCCGGGGTTCGATATCTATGGTCGGCCTGCAAAATTTGAGCTACCGATATCCATGCTGAAAGTTCCATACTTGTACTGAAAATACGGTGTGGCATCAAGCTGTAATCAAAATATAAAAAAATATATAAATATATGTCGTGAACTGGCAGGAGTTGGAATTCATGGGCTGGCCACTGGATCGAGTCCCAGTGGCTTAATTAGTCTACGAGGTCGCTCGCCTTGTAACCAGGAGGTCTTGAGTTCAAACCCCTGTGGTGAGTGCGTATTCCTGAAACAGAGTCCCAAACTAGGCTGACGAAACAGCTAGTTGTCCAGTATTCCCAGCTGGTTTTCCAATGGTTTTGCTAACTGATGTCTGCTCATGATTAAATCCTCCAACCAATCAAACAAAATCCCTACAAACCAATACTTGAAGATATTTGTTCACTTATTAGAACTTAAATAATTGGAAAGACTATACATATCTACTCAAATGGCTCTTATATATATATATATATTTATCATGTTACCTTGGCGCCTCAGACGTTTATCAAACTCATTCAACAGCTGTATAGTGATGTCACATGTCAGGTGATTTGCAGCGGAAGGCACAGCAAATCCTCCGAAGTCAAGACAGCAGTAAGACAAATCTGCTTGCTATCGTTGATAGAATTCCTATTTTCGGTGGACTGGATCATGCGGCACACTGGGGAGAGAGAAGACAGCAGTAGGTTGAATTGACGAGAAGACTGTAGAATACCTAAACTTCTTGAACGATTTGTGTGTGTAATGTCACACGAACTTGAGAACCTACAAGTAAAAACCAACAAATTGGCAGAAGAAGCAGAGAAGGCAGAATTTTAAGTGAATATAGAGAAGATTCTAAACCAACAACAATAAACACCAATCACTGTCAACGGGACATAATTTGAAGGCCGTCCCTTGATTTACTTATCTCGACAACATCTTTTCACATTCAGGCAGTCGGTACAAATGAGGATCTCGAAGCCAGAAAGGATAGAAAAAGCCAGACAGGTATTCATTACTCTGAAATCTGTGTGTGGAAGTCTGTTGCACATTCAGGATAAAGATTAGGATACGAATTTTCATCACTAATGTCAAGTCACTACTTCTATATGATTTGGAGGCATTTCCAACAGACTGCAGACTTTTATTAAAAACTGACTTCTCCGTCTCTACAGACAGATATATGGCAAGTTGGGAAAGGAGATAAGCAACGAGGAACTCTGGAAACAAACTAACCCGAAACCCTATTGCCCAACAAATATGCACGCAGAAATGGAGATGTATTGGAAAATATGCTGAGAACGAGGTCTTTGAGTAGTGACATTGTGCTCCAGGCCAACAAGTCGGTCGTAGTCCCAAGAGTGTGACATGGAGGAGGTGAAAGCTTATGTGGGGGGGGGATCGTTCAGTCAGCTAAAGAGGAATTCAGAAAGCAGAGTGACATAAAGATGTGCCGTTAAAAGCCCTATGTTCGTTCCACTTGGAATCCAAGGGAATAATAATAATAATAAAAATAAAAGTGGGACGAGGGGAAAAAGGCCTTTCTTTTATTGATTTTTCTTTTGAACAGCTGTTTATTGAACATGAAGTGGTTTCCTCTTCCTCTTTCTCTCTAAAATTACTTTTAATTCGTCACCAATCCTTGTCCACATGACTAATTTCCTTATTTATCATATGATGATGACATAATCACCTGATCGCTTCACACCACTAGTCAGAAAGAATCATTTGATTTTTAAAATCAATAAAAAAATAATGATGTCATTCAATAAGCCTAAAATAATTAGATGTTTTGTCGTGTTCATTAAAAGTATGAAGGTGTCTAAGTTCGCCAAATTTCTTTTCAGATAAATAATTCGATTAATTTCTCTCTCTCTCTCTTCGTGTCTGTCTTTATCGTGGTGGTAGAACATGATTCGTAGATGAGTGTATGAAAGGACCGCGAATCACCATATATCACTGTACCTGTCTACAATTTCTTCATGGTTTTTTTACAAGACTCATTATTACTATTTCTCTTCAAGGTATAGTGGGCAGCTGTTTCATCGTAGTTTGTGACTCTTCATCACTACGCATCCATGAATGACCCCACTGCTAGGGATTGAACCCATAATCTTTATACTTAAAAACAATCACAAAATGCTTTACAAACTAATACTTGAAAATTAACCTGATGCCCATTAGTATGACTGACTGACTGACTGCAGAATGAATTTACCACCTGGAGTTCTAGTGAGAAGTTGTAACCCATTGGGGTGGTCCATCAAGTTTGGTGTATGAGTAAATACTCGCTGATGACATCGGCTTGTTGTGGCGCTAAAAAATCGCGAATTCATAGGAGTTATAATTCTTCATTGTGTCATCAGATTCCCTCCTGAAGGTGTTGGGTGAGATCAGATCCCTTGTAGAAGAGGGTGGTGATGGGTGCATACTGGGCGGAAAGAGCTATCCAGTACACTCCCTGCTGGTTTTCACTGGCTATCTAACTAGATATCAATTCGTGACTCAGCTTAAAACTATTATTTCTGTTTACTTATCATTCCATTTACTGATCTATGACTCCCTGTCCCTGTATTTTGAAGTAAATTTTTGAAAAACTAGTCTACTGTGTCTTCCTTATCCATTTGTCTTTGATAAAAAGACACAAGGTCAACGATGAATTGAATCGTGCTGTCCTATTTTACGTTTGACTAGCGAGAGAGGGAGAGAGAAAGTAGTTAGTCTATAAAAGTGAGAATAAATAGGCATTATCGATCCATTTTACTAACTGTGACCATATCGTATGACTTGATCAATTAATCTCACTATGCACTAATAGTTAGTTAGTAATGAGATATTGGGTTATTTTTATCAAATGACTACTTTTCTTGTTTAATCCTATTCTTCAGAGAATAAAATTTCTATGGTCAGAAGAAATAGGCTTGTAAATATCCCTTATATGAACGTATATATATATATGCGTTGGTGGCACAGCGGTACAATGCTCACCGACCACACATGTGGTCTGGGGTTTCATCCCCGGCCGACGCACTCCTTTGCCTCGCTAAGCCAGTAATAAGATTGGTAAAGAGGGAAGGTGGGGCATGAGGCTAGCAACCCCATACCGTAAAAATAGACACCAATGCTACCGAAACTTCAAACCTTACTTGAAGCCTGTATTCTACTGGAAACGTAAAGGAATAAAAATCTGATGCTCGCTAGTGACTTGCTACAGGTTGGAGTTTCCTGGAGTTAGTTCTAGTGAGAAGTCGTGACCAGTGAGGTCCAATCAGTCATGTGTGAGGATGGATTTCCCACCGATGACATTGGTTGGTGGTCGCGCTAAATCACGAATTGGTAGAAGTTAGAATTCTTGGGCTGACCACTGAATTGGGTCCCAGTGGCTGCATGGTTTACCAGATAGCTTGCCTTGTAACCGGGAAGTCCTGGGTTCAAACCGTGGCGGCGGGTGCATACTGCCTATGATTCCCAAACTAGGACGTAGGAAACAGCTGTCCAGTACTCCCTGGTTTTCAATGGTTCTCTAACTGATATCAAACTCGTAAAAAATATACATATATCTTAGAGATATCACAAATATGGTTGCCAGCTTAACAAACCCACCTGAATGCTCCGTTTTGGAGCTTTAAAAGTACATCGTGGATTGTTTCAAAAAGGAAAAAAAAAACCCAGTTCCGTGAACGGGTGTTTTTCATGTTCCAGGCTATGAGACACACTTATTCTATTAGAGCTGATTGATAGTGCTACCACTCAGTAGTTAACCAAGCGAAAGTAGTCAGGGCGGGATTCGAATTTCAGACCTATCGAGTTGAAATCAACTACTGCAGTTAATGAACCACATCTTGAATGTCGGCGTATAAATTCTGAGTATTTATTGTCTGGTTCCACCCTTTGGTTACTGTTTCAGATTCCTGCATTCACTGGACTGATTAATCAAGAATTTTTTGTTGATATGTTTATTCTGAGTGTTGTCTGTAGCTTGTGGAGTGAAACAAAATGCCACTCAGCAAGTTGAACGACACAATTTTAGCAGTTACATCGGGAGAACAGAAAGAAGGGCCTACGTCAGATTCTTCGAACATGTACCAAGGAGCTTCCGGTTACAGCGGCCAAGTAGTTTAATCTCTTCAATTACCAAACACCTAATAGACACACTGGACACCGAGTAGACGCGCTGGCATCATTCAAAATAATTAACAGACTAAAGAGCTCAGGTCTTCTTCGGTTTGCTGAGGCTATCGCAATAAAATGGTTGGAACCTGACCTATGTGTCCAAAAGGAATCTGTCGTTGGATTCCAATTACCCTGATGACTCATCCCTTAATAACTCTTGGTCTCCCAACTTCATTAACTTATCTTTTCAACGTGCCCCACCACCACCCTTCACCTCGTTTCTTCTTCTGTTTGACTTCCATAAGAGATAATTGTTCTTGACCTTATGAGTTCTACCCACCATATTACATCTTGTCAATTGATTTTCTAGGAACTTCTCTCTAACAAGATTCATGCATATGCATATATACATTTATATACTTACACTTCAGCTACCTTGTCATCCTGAAGTTTTACCTCATTCATGCGAATCTTGTCAATGCGCAGATTATTCTTCTGTAATCTTCATATTCTTCTACATACTTTCTTAATCTTGATTCTCTTCATCATTTTCTGTCTACCTTTCTGTGCTATTTGGAACGTGGCAACTCGAACTGCTGCACTTCGGTGCCAAGTTCTATGTTGAATCCAGACAGACAGACAGACCTCATTCACCATGACACTTCTAATATGCTTGCTGATGACAAATGTATGTTGAATTATACGCTGAATTTTATTGATTAAAGAGTGTAGGTTGTATGCAGCTGATGGATGAGGAGAACCAACGAAATAGAATGGATCCATGTTATTCTGCATCAATGTTTGTTCTTCTCTGCTCTTACAGTGTAATTTTTAAAACACAGTGTTGGAACATTGTGAGAACTAAAAGATGTTCCTACAGAATACCTCACATTTTGGGGGGATGAGTAGCGTGACGCATACTGCTGGCCAGACTGCAGGACTTGATTACCGTAAGGTGCCATCCCCACCTCAACCTGTTCACTTGAAGTCCGATTCAGAAGACAGTAGAGCAGCATCAGTAGCTGTGTTTCTTTGGTTTCCAGTACGCAAAATTGCTGTTCATACTTCATTCCTTCTCTTCGGATTTTTGAGCAAATGTATACCACTAAAGTTTTTAGAATCAAGGTTTTCTAGCTTCCCTTAGGTAGATCAGCATGTCCATATTCTCGATAGTTGCCGTTTTACTTTTGTGATGAACAACTTCTCCCCGACCACTGCATGGAGATTGTGGGTTCTGGGCTCGGATCTCTCACCTAGACAACTGTCTATAAGTTAGTGTTAATTTGGAGAAAACCAAAGGATAGATTGATCAAATAAGCGATAAAACTAATTGGTGTTATTGACTGTCTATGTTCTTGCACGTTTCCTAGTAGTTAGGGATAAAGTTCAACATTAGCGTCCCAAGGGATGCGAACGCACGAGTGACCTTCAGTCGATGAATCATAAAAATAAGTGACTTCCGCACAAAAAATGACGTATATTCGCAAGAAAATGCATGAAAACACATTAAACAGGGTATCTTTCTCTGACGTAACTTAAAAGTGTGTCCAAGTTATAATGTGGAGTATCAGTTGCTAAGTTAGACGAGTTTCTGTACATATATTCACCGAGGTGACTAAAGATGAGCTTTTACTGAGACCTGTTCATCGCTCTTATCCTCTTTTGCAGTTTTCCCCAAAAGCCCTCGGTTGAATTACTATGGTTTCCAGTAAGAGGATCGACGACTACTTACCCAGGAAAATGTGGATAATAAAACAAATTAAAATAAATGTCATCAACTCTAAATCTATCCATAATCGTAACTCTAACCTTAATCCTGACCCTAACACTAACCCTAATCATAACCCTTCTCCAAACCGTAAGCCTAACCCTAATCCTAGTTATGATCCTGATCCTAACCCTAACAAGCTATTAACACATTTTCCAAACAGTATTTAAAGACGTGATCTGAGTGAAATTTACTGCTTAGTTGGTGAATAGCATTGATATTTCAGCTATGATAATGACAGGCGCCGTCAGCCAGCGACTAGCATGCTTTCAAGGTCATTGGAGCGTTCGCACTCCTGGGACGCTATTGTTGAACTTCGCCTAGTTAGGTTCCATGATGTTGTATGAATCATGCTCACTTAAAAAGTGATCACATTATAGCACAGATGTGTTCACCTTTCTATTTCGTGAAATTTTAATATCATAGTGCTCTTCAATGTGTTTTTTACCCCCTTTCTGCTGATGTTGTTCACTTACATTACTTCGGTATGTGAATACTGTTATGTCGAAGTGTCTGTCTTCAAGCTGTATAATGAATCCTCGGTAGTAATATTATTATTATTATTGTTATAATTACTTTTGTTTGGTTAATGATTATAGATGCACAATGTCCTGGTCTCACTCTACAAGAAATGGATCAATGCGTATGTACAGCCGATCGACTTGCTGAATGTTTATCCTCTCATTTAATTCATTTACGTGATCGATGGATAACATCTGGATCTGGAGCAACAGTTTCAACGACAACTGCAAATACAACAACAACAACAACTACACCAACAAAGCCGTCAACTGTTTCAAATAATCATACCTCACCAAGAGGTAAAATCAATAATGATGTAAATATGAATGATGATCATGATGTTGTTGAAAATCGTCGGTTGAAAAAAGATAAAGAAGAAAACAGTACAAAGTCGAAGAATATTGCGTCTAGTCAACAGTCATCAAGTGAAGAGGTGAATACCGCTGCTCCGTCTTCTGTGGTTAGCAGTACTAATACCGCAACAACAGGTGGTTGTCTAGTTAAAGAATATCTCTTGAGGAAGAAAACTGCCTCAGATGACTTTGTAGATGTTCGGTATGTATTGTTCATTATTATTATTATTATTATTATTATTATTATTATTATTATTGTTATTATTATCTTTGTTTCCTCGACTTTTAATGAGTTAGTTGGGGTTCTAATATAGTAATCCCCTCAGAAACTTGCAGTGAATAGGGAAAATACAGTGTCAACAGCAGTTATTTGAGGATGTTTGTTTGAGAAACATTTGATTACTGGCTGAGATACTGCCTGGACACTCAGATTGAAGTAGGTGGGGTTGCCGTAATTGACCACCCCCACTCCCTTCCAAGCCTTTTTACTTGGAGTGTTATCCACAAGGCAGTAGGAACACAGAGTCAGGAGCCACATTCTCAGGGTCGACGGTGACCGACACAAGTTCATACTTCATTCGATGAGTTCAGATTCGGGAGTTGATTTACCCTATTGGTTTGGAATTAGGTTTTTCCAGCTCCCCTAAGTCGATCTGGATGTCTTCCACCAGTTGGGTTGTAAGCGCTAGATTATTGCATTTGTCCTCGCACCTTTTTTTTAGCAATACCCCCTACTGTGTGAAGTCAATGAATAGGAGGCAGAGGCTATGAATGCATGGTTACATGAGAGCATGTCGAGAGGAAGATCGAAGTCTACTCTTTTCCCCTGGCCGTAACAGACCGTTTATGAGAACATACTTTGTGATTCTATTTTATGTACTAATATGTATGGTCTTTTGTTGTGAAAAATTCTGTGTCACAATATCTGAGCATAGGAGACAGTGTATTAATTGACGAAAAGGAGTATTCCTCTTGACAGAGTCCAGCGGTAGAAGGAACACTCGCCGACCACGCACATTGTCCAGGGATCGATCCCCGGCCGACGGACGCACTCCTAAACCCCTCATAGCCGGTGGTAAGCTTGGCAGAGAGGTGAAGTTGACTATGCAAAAAAAGCACCACTGCTACTGAAACTTTAAAGTTCAAGCTTGTTCCACTTGATACGCAAGGCAATAAAGTAATTAAACAATCTTAAACAGTCAGCTGGCTGAATCTGCGATTAATGGTACACGCATATGCGTCCATGTTCGGCATTGTCTAGTCACATTTTAATTTATTACTAATTAATATGTGACGCTTAAATAAACATATACGATATGACCGAGTGAGCGTAATGAAGCACTTCAACCACTATCCCTCAATACCTGTTTCCCTGAGCCATAAACATATCAGAAGACAAAGACTGTGATTGACTGACTGACTGTAAGGGAGAGTTTATCTGGCAAAATAATACATCTTGATGTAGTTGTGTTCTCTGAGCTAGCTGGATGGTTTATTTGCGAAGCTTTCATTACCACCCTACTAGGCAACTTCTTCAGTGCATACTTCAATTTGAATTAAAGTGAGCTTTTAAATTTCTCCACGAGTTTATAAGTCATCTCCCCTGGTAACCTTGAACGTGATTGGTTGCCTTTGTGTGTTTTCATACCCTCTTGGGTACTTGTATTGGTACTGACTGTTTCCTTGACCTGAAGTTTGACCTTTTGTGTACGAGATTTCCTTCTTAGCGATTGGTAAATTTTGTCTTTGTCAGTGTGTCTACTAACTGACGATTCACTGGAATACCAGGCTTCTAAAAATTCCCTGGCATTCTTGATGTTTCCTCTGTCTAATATTTCAACGTTGTCCCAGTCGAATTGATGTCCGTGGTTGTCTGTATGCAGTGAGGCGATATGAGGGAGCGGATGTTATGCCTTTTGACGGCTAGTTTATGATCATGGATACGAAGACGAAGAGGACGTCCACACTGGTCATCGCCTTCCTCGAAGAGCAATGTTAGCTGATGGAAGATTAGGCTGGAAAAGAGTTAGTGGTGTTGCCTCTTCGTTTTGGAGTGAGGCGGGGTTGGAAAAGGTTGACCCCCAAAATTGCACATTCTGACTCGTCTCTCACGGTGGTCGGTAGCCGGGGGGGGGGAGCGGGTAAGATCTCTATGCAGATACAACTCCAAAAATAACTTTAAACAGGTTGTATATGTATGTATCCGTCCTCAGGCAGTTGTCCCCAGGACTCTGTGGTCAAGCAGGTACTCCAAGAATAATTTTTTAAAAAAGCAACTGTCATAGTGTATGGGCAGCTGGGAGGTAATAACCGCCGACACACACTTCACACACCTTCCCTGGTCCGTTACTCACCTTCATTGTTTTGTTCTCCTCTCACTGTTAATAGTATTACTACAGGTCGGTTCCTCACCATCTTTTAACTCTGCTGAGACCATATTTGTGTAATCTCTATTCCTGTTTTTCCTTCTTTTTACCTTTTTTCTCATAAACACAGTGTGGCGGTTGTAGGTAATGTTGATGCAGGGAAATCTACACTACTTGGTGTATTAACACATGGTGAATTGGATAATGGTCGTGGTTTGGCACGTCTACGTCTACTACGTCATAAACATGAAGCTGAAACTGGACGTACTAGTTCAGTGGCACATGATATACTTGGCTTTAATTCTGTTGGTCAAGTGGTTAATAAACCAATGCATGGTCATTTAAATTGGTCTGAGATATGCGAAGCTTCAGCTAAAGTAAGTCTGACAGTACTAACTGCCTGACAACTAACTAAACGTTCTCTTTGATGACTGTAGTTTTAATGGTATGTGTGATATTTAACGTTTGGGGAAGGTATTTAGGTCTTGTGGATTAATTTCATTGTTTAAAACTGGATATCACGGTTTGACTAGTTTCTGAACTTAACGTCAGTGTCATATTCAAAGATCTCTGAGGCTTTCATCTGGTGCAGTAATTATTCTACGTTAGTGATATGTAGTCACATGATGTCTGCTTTGTATGGACACTGGTATATTTTACTTACACATAGTAAAATATTGATCGTTATTCCATTAAAACTCACAATATGTTTTGTCTGTCTATTAACTAAATAACAATGTATGTATGACCTTTGTCACATGACATTACAACCAATCAGAATCCAATGGTGGTGGTGGTTCATGTATGTTAGTCATTTTCATACATACTTTTGTATTGTACAGTTGATACACACTTTCGTACTTGGGTACTTTTCCACTCACACTCTTGTGTGACAGTTAATTTTCCTTGTTGGAAAATACGCATATCTTCGTGAACGTGGTGGTCTTCTGATTTGCCTCTTCGCGTCAGGACAAATTAACTACTCAGCAATACCAGTCTGTACGTTATCGTCCGTTATATCTCATTAGCGCATATTTATACTCAGTCACACCATAATATCGGCAACGACCCCATAACTTATTGGCGACGAGTACATAACAGTTAGACAGCACATTATTTTGCTTATATGTGGCATGGATGATGTGATGTCAAAGCCAGCCAGGATCGGGTCGGGGTCAGGATTTTCAAGACTAATGTTGCAGAAGAAGCAGCCTCCGAAGGCAGGACTTCAAGAGAACATAGAGCAGACAGAGGTGATGAAGATAACCAACGCGGATGACGACGAGAACAACAAGCACGGATCACTATCAACGGAATAAATTTGAAGGCGGTGACTTCTTTCACTTATGTAGTCAGCATCGTCTCAACTTCAGGCTCTGGAAGGAATGAGCATGTCAAAACCAGAGAGTCGGTAAGGCAAGACAGACCTTCGGCACTCTGAAATCAGTGTGGAAACCCCGATGCACTCAGCATTAAGAATAAAATTCAGCTTTTCAACACCAATGTTAAATCAGTTACTTCTATTTATATAGGTCAGAAACTTGGCACATCACAAACAGCATTTCGAATAGGCCTCAGACTTTTGTTAACAGCTGCTTTCGCTCCATACTGAAGATAAGACTGCTGGGCAGAAAGAATTAGCAACAAACCAACCATTCTGAGGAGATCGTTGGGTGACGTTCCACGCCAGGCATAATCTCGAGTGCGAACCGAATGGGAAATGACGAGTTGGTCTTAATTGCCAAGGTGATACGGAAAAGATGAAAGCTTATGGACAATCGTGGGACAGCAGAGGGCAGGATAAAATGGAGATGTGATGTCGAAGCACAATGTTCCACTTGGAACCGAATGGAGATAACAATAATAATGTCAGGACTTCTATATGATTCAGGAATTTGGCGCGAGTGTCTCATGAAGTTTTTCCAGCTAGCCACTGTAGACCTTTCTCATCAACACCTGCCCTTTCTCTCGATAATGAGGATCAGATGGCAGGCCAGAAAGAATAAACAACAAGAAGCTCTGGTAATGAGGGAACCTGCTTAATAAATATGAAGAAGAAAGTGGGGACGGATTGTTTATACACTGAGAAGACATCCAAGCAACATTACACGTCAGTACTCCGAGCTGAACTCTGTTGGGAAGCGTAGATTTGGCTGTGGATCCGAGGATTACATGAAAAAAGTCATATGAAAGCTTATAAGTAGCTGTGAAGCAATTTGAAGGTGATGACAGAGATCCGAGGGGATTGGGAATGTGCTGCTGTAACTTTGTGCTCCAAACGAAACTAATTCATCGTTTGTTCGACATTCTAATAGTCAACGATGGAATCTTCAACTCCCTTAATCTTACCTAATGTTGTGTTATGAAAAAGATTGATTAAGTTTGGCGTCATTTTCTTAGTGAACCATCTGTTTTCTCTCTCAGGATTTCATTATGAGAGCTGATATCGATTAGAGAACCATTGGAAAACCACCTGGGAGTACTGGACGGCTGTTTCATCCTAGTTTGGGACTATTCGGCAGTATTCACCCACCACCAGGGTTCGAATCCAGGACCTTCTGGTTACAAGGCAAGCGATCTCATAGACCATTAAGCCGCTGAGACCCGATTCAATGGCGCTAGCCCATGAATTCCAGCTTCTGCCAATTCACGATATAGCGCGACTGGCACTAGCCAATGTCATCAGTGAGATGAGTATTTGTCCTCACATCTGATCTCTCTATTTCCCAAGACAACATGTTGCAATGTATCTAAGGTGGTCCACCAACTAAAGTGTAACGTTAATCATCTGATTGATACTAAGTTTCCTTCACTGGCTATTTGTTTTATTGTCATATTTCTTTTCTTTGTATTATATATATACACTTATTCAACAGGTGATCACATTCATTGATCTAGCTGGTCATGAACGATACTTAAAGACAACTATCTTCGGTATGACTGGACATGCTCCCGATTATGTAATGTTTATGGTTGGTGCAAATGCAGGTGTTATTGGTATGGCTAAAGAACACTTGGGTTTAGCACTGGCTCTTTGTGTACCAGTATTTGTTGTTGTCACAAAAATTGACATGTGTCCACCGAATGTACTACACGAGACAATGAATTTATTATTTCGTATATTGAAATCACCTGGTTGTAGAAAGATACCAGCGTTGATATCTTCAACGTGAGTAATAGTATATTCCTGTCGTTAGTTAAACTGTTTTTTTTTTTTAATTTTCGCCTTTTCGTTATGTTATAAATAAGGAATTGGTATCTCATATGTGTTGAAGTTGTTGCTCGATTGTCTTTCGGCTTTCAGCCAATCGGGTGTTCACGACTTCGAGTTCCACTCTACGTGTTTCAGCTTGATCATCTAAGGAGAGAGACAGAGGTATCATCTTAGCCTTCACACAATAAGTGTGCCCTGATAGCTCGGTAATTGATGAAAGGTGCATTATGGAGTGATTGAGCTCAAACAACTGTTTGATCAGCAGATATATATATATATATACATATCGATCCCTAAACAGACTGACACTGTGTGACCTAGGGTTAAATTTTATTTTTGACGTTGTCATCCTTTCTGTTGTTAATTTACAATGGGCTGATTTGGATTTCCCTGATGATTTATGTCGTTTAATGTCACACACAGACTCCAAGACTTGCAGGCGAAGAGCAACAAACTGGCTGAAGAAGCAGTCGGCGAAGACAGGTGAACATAGAGAAGACGGAGGTGATGAAGATAACCAACGAACAGTGAAAACAACAACAACAACCAGCAGCAATCACCATCAACGGGAGAGATTTAACAGAGGTTGCTTCGTTCACTTATCTAGGAAGCATCGTTTCAACCACAGACAGACGGAACGTATGAAGACGTCAAAGCCAGCCGGAATCGGAGAGGCAAGGTACACTTTCATCAATCTGAAATTGGTTTGGAAATCTTCTGCACTCACTCCACAGCATAAAGAACAATGTTCGGATTTTCAACACTAATGTCAAATAGTCGGTCAGAGTATCTATATTGTTCAGAGACAGGCTAAGCATTGCCAACAGACTGTAGACTTTCATCAACAACTGCTTTCGCCTTATAATGAAGACTAGATGGCCAGAAAGAATAAACAACAGGGAACTTAAAGAACAAACCAACGAAGAACCTATTGCCCAACAAATGTGCAGAAGGAAAATGAGATGGATCGGACACACGGTGAGAAGAACTGTTGAGTGAAATCGTGCACCAGACAAACCCTCGAATGGAACCTGAATGAGAACCGACGAGTTGGTTATAGCTCCTAGGGTGACGTGGAGAAGATTGTATGAGATTGAGATAAGGACCTCAACCAGACTATTCGACAATGAATAACTTTTTATCAGAAATTAGTCAGTGGTCCTCGTCAAACGGTATTAAGCTTAATCCCTCCATATATCAGGTAGTCAATTTCACTTTCAGATGCAAGCGCGACTGACGTGAACTGGTTAGTTTGCACGGTTCCACTATCATAGATGACAGTGAAGCTGGAACTAAAGCGAATGTTAAATACCTTGGACTGTGTATTTCCTCTGATCACCTTTCCTGGTCTCTCCACATCATGTTAGTTTCCAGAAAGATATTTCGTTTGACGTTCGATGTGAGGAAGTTAAGACGATCTGGTATCACTCCTCTATTGTTACCGTTTGCTAGTTCTTGTATTCTGCCTATGCCTCTTTACTGTTCCCCCTTAATCTTTTACGGGCTACTTAAGAAACACTTTGTTATACTGCGTAGGACACTAAAAGCCATGAGTAAGGCGAGTGGTGGTGTCGCTAAGCTAAACCAACTCGTTAATGCTATTGTAGATAGACACATGGACTCCTGCAAAAAATTAGCAAATATTATCCTGTCAGGCACTGAACATCCTCTCTATACACCACTCTCTCCTTGTATCTATCTCATCAAGTATGTGAACTATAAGCAACTATAGAAGACTGCATACCCGGACGATTAAGTACAAAAACCCTACGATACCTTATTTAGCACACATTTCATGTGATGAAAAAGGTGTAAGACAGGAAACTACCAACTAACTGAGGAACTCTAAGTAAATGGCTCCACTGTATTTTGTTCTCATTATTACATTGTCACTAATATTTTCATTTGATTTAATTGTATATTCACTTCTTATTGAACAATATTATTAATGTAAATGCCCTATTTTAATTATTGCCTCTGTAATGAGGAATTTAGATGCAACATTGTATTACATGCTGAAAATTCCATATTTTTTTTCACCAAAAGTACTGTTTGGTATAAAGCTATTGTCATTATTACACCTCCCTATGTGGCTTGTTCAATCCTACTGTCAAAGACATCTTGAACTGATGCGAGTTTTTGGTTTGACTACCCCGAACTCTTTTTCAATCGAATCCTATGTCAGTTAACATTGCCCTTCGAGGACGGTGATGCTTAGTTATGCATAATGCACGTTGCAGCCATCTCAGTAGATGTAACTTCACAACCTCATTTATTCACTTCCCCTCCTTACCTAACACTCGACGCCTAATTGATATAAGAATAGAACTTGTGCACTGGGGTAGAGTATAACTTCATTATGGATAAGATTTTATTTTGATAAATCAAACAGTGTTGTACAGTAATATTTACTGATGACCACGTTTCGAGCACAAATTATTACTCATAATCATATCAAGTAACGCACACATGTCTAATCATCAGTTTTTACTCATGTATATAAATGAAGCGAAACGTTGTTTGAGTGACTTGATATGATTATGAGCAGCAATAGTTTTTGTGCTCGAAACGTGGTCATCAGTTAATATTACTGTACAACACTGTGATTTATCAAAATAAAATCTTATCCATAATGGAGTTATACTCGCCGCCTAACCTCAGTATTGCTCACCATAATATACCACTTAACACGGGAGATCAAACACAAGCATTTTCACTTCTTCTTTCACTTTCAATGGCCATGCCTTACAGCCGTAATGAGAAATGCAGCGAACTGCTAAGCATTACACACGGCCTTTGGTCGACAGCTGGATATCACATCTACGCCAGTAATGATATATAAGTTGGCAAATTTCTGCACGTGGCTTTTGTATCCTTGGTGAGATTTCGTCATCAATGAGTCAGTCAGTCAGTCAGTGTATTAGGGCTGATGAAACCTCCACAATAAGTGAATAGTTTAATACGATCAACCATTCTTCACTCACTCCTTATCTGTAAGCTAAGAGTTGGTGCACAGTCCAGACCTGCAACATCATCAGCCTATGTCGGACAAGAATGAATAGCATGCTAAACATTTGAAGATTTCTGCTCAAGGTGTTCATAAGACTCAGCATTTTATCAGCGTTTTTACCCAAGGAGAACAATATATTATCTGCATCCTCTAAGTTGATGAGACTGTTCTCCGGCGTTTAGTCAATCCCTGAGTCGTTCGAATCAATCAGTTAGGGTCAATTCCATTACTGTACATCTGTGCTGGAATTAAACGTCTTTTGATGTTTTTTATTTTTAATTTTTAACTTACTTTTTTGTACATTCCTGTGTCTCATTCTTTGTTTCTATCTCTGCTAAACATTCATGTTCACCGAAAACACGTGAACACAAACGACGATCGACAACAACCACAGTGATGACGTGATTTGTTGTGCAACAAATTTCACCTCAGAACGTATGTGTCCAATATTCCCTGTTTCAAATGTCAATGGAACAAATTTAGACTTATTGAAATTATTTCTCAATCTCTTACCATCACGTTCTGAGCCACGATTGAATGAACCAGCACATTTTCAAGTAGATGAAATATTTTCAGTTCAAGGTGTTGGTACAGTGATATCTGGCACTTGCCTGTCTGGTGTTATACGCTTGAATGATACCCTATTACTTGGTCCAGATTTATCCGGGCAATTTAATCCTGTATCAATTAAAAGTATTCAACGGAAACGTTTATCAGTGAATTATGTTCGTGGTGGTCAGACGGCGTCGTTTGCTTTGAAGAAGTTACGACGTAATCAAGTCAGAAAGGTAGGTAGGTAGGTGATGGTGTGGTGTAGTGTGGTGTCCACACCTGTTTCTTGTCTCTTATAATCTGCTACTAGTGGGTGTAACAGTGGTATCCAGCTCGTGAGTTCCGTCTTATTTAGGACTCGTTAGCTGGATATACCTGCATAACATTCAACTTTGAAGCCCAGCACTCATCAATCTCTAGGGGACGTTGTTGGTACCAGATAGGAGATGGCATGTTAACACATAGACCGAGCGTTTTGATTCAACACCAAGTTAATCAACACCAGATTTAAAATGATAATTTCAATAAATTTTCAGTTCTTTAACTGATTTCAGCTCATGATGAAATCCTCCAAGCAATCAAACAAAAATCCCTACAAAACCAATACTTAAAAATCAATCTGATGCTCACTAGCTACTGGCGCTATTCAGGCAGTTACTTGGGGTTCTAGTGGGAAGCCGTGACCAGTAGGGTACAGCAGGTTGAAGATGAGAACGAATACTCGCCACTCATCGCGCTATATCATGAATTGGCAGAAGTTGGAATTCATCGGCTGGTCATTGGATTGGGTCCCAGTGGCTTAATGGTCTATCAGATCGCTCGCCTTGTAACCAGAAGGTTCTGGATTCAGACCCCTGTGGTGGGTGCGTGCTGTTGAGACGAAGTCCCAAACTAGGCTGATGAAGCGAAGACTAAGTTTGTTTATTGTATTTTTCTTGTGTTTTAAGGTTTCCGCCACAGGTGGATTGATTTTACGGGGTAGGGTTGCTAACCTCACGCCCAACCTTTTCTCTTTTCCTGGACTTGGGACAGGCTAGAAAACTAGTAAACTAGGCAAGGTGTAGCACTGTGAAACAGTCATACATGGATGCTTTCAGCCACAGTGACAAGGTGCTCAAGGATGAAACTGTTGGTATTCTTCTCTACTCCTCTGACTAACCAGACTGGATAGTGTTGAAAAATGCATTTACGGACTTGACACTGTGTATGGCTAATATATATACTTTGCTCTACAGAAATAAGTATTTTATTTATTTAAACACAAAGACTTGGTACAATATGGCACCAAGACGATACGCCACACAATAATAATAATTAAAAAAAACATGAGATAAAAAGTGAAAATATAGGTAGAGAACGGAAAAATTACTTCATCTGGAAGGAGAGCTGTCATATTTAACAAGTTCAAACAGTATTCGTCAGTTATTGTCGGAAAGGGAAGAAAGAAGAAAATTGCAGCACGTTTGCCATCGATGATTACTATTCTTTGCCATATCCGATAACATGTCGAGCTATCTCTCGGACGCGAACTGGGGAGTCGTGAAGTACCAACCAATGCCAACCTAATACAAACATCCTTCACCCTCTCAGGACTAGAGAACAAAGATCTGTACGGAAGCCTCTAGGATGACATTCACAGCACATGTTGAAGCCTGTGAATCCGGTGTTTCCTGATGACGACAATCAACTAATAGCGATCTTTGTGTTCAAACACTCGCCGCCGATGATGCTATCGAACGCAGGCAATCTGAACGGAGACAGCGACAGTCGGACGTTGCCTAAATAATATGAAAACTTCCTTAATTAAATGTTGATACATTGATGCATCCAATCATTGCGTCGATGGTACAGAGGTTAGGACGCTCACCAACCATGCACATGATCCGGGGTTCGATCCTCGGCCACCGACGCACTCCTTTACCTCGCTAAGCCAGTAATGAAAAGCTGATAAAGAGGAGGTTGGGCATGAGGTTAGCAACCTCATCCTCTAAAAATAAAACATTGCTATAGAAACTTCAAGCCTCTAGCTTGAAGCCCTATGTTCCACTGGGAACGTGAAGGAATGAAAACAAAGTCTTGGGAACCTACTACATCAGGTCAAGCATTTGACTTTTAGTCAGTAGGGCTGTTAATGCCGTCATCTTACGTGCAATCAGGTATTGAATACCATTAGTCTTTCAGGTTATTGATAATAATATTGTATGAGATCATGCAAAAGACTACATTTGTTAGATGGTTAGAGACAATCGACAGGAAGCTTGGATCCTAGGTTTCGCGCTTTGTTGGCACTCATCAGTCAGCAAGACGTATCTGCAGTCATGAAGGGACGACTCGTAGCCCTCCTCACAGATTCAAACCCAGTGCTTCAATCAGTAATGTATTCCTGCATAATTGCAGATATGCCTTGCTGACTGATGAGTGCTAACAAGTACGAAACCTAAAAGTCCTGGCAAGACTTCCTGCCGACTGCCTCCAGCCATCTAATAACAACAATTCAAAGTGCATCGTGATAGCGAGCTGCCTTATCTCATGGTGGTGTATCCACATTGCAAACTTGACTGTGATATAATTCAGTCTATAACAAGTAAATGACCAGGCACACGATATTGGTTACACTATCCTAGTGTCTAATCAAACAGCCTACACAGTGTTTAAATATGAGCCTGCAAAAAGGATTGTGTTTTCTTGGATTATATATATATATATATATATATATATAATTTTTATAATGGCGTTTTTGAACTTCCTCTAACTGTCATTCCACTTTCATTTGCATTCAATAATAATGAAATTAAAACTCCATATACATTGGTCTATATCTAGGGTATGGTGTTATTGGCTCCAGAATTGAAACCGAAAGCGTGTATTGAATTCATTGCTGAAGTATTGATATTACATCATCCAACTACTATATCTGTTGGTTATCAAGCTATGGTACACGCTGGTCCTGTACGTCAAACAGCTACTATATTAAAGCTGAATACACATGAACGTCTGCGTACTGGAGATAAAGATATGGTTGTTTTTCGATTTATCAAGTGTCCAGAATTCTTGTACACAGGTCTACGCTTAATATTTCGTGAAGGGAAAACAAAAGCTGTGGGTAAGTTGAAAGAAGTGGGTGTTTTAGTTTGGTTTCATGACTCTGTATGTATGTATGTGTGTGTGTGTGTTATTTTCTAATGAATTGCCAGTCAGTCATTCATCAGTGTGGTATTATAGCCTATCACAAACTGACAGACTAACCTGTCTTGAAATGTGCACACCTCGTTGAATGAAGTTAATTTTGTTTTTTATTCCTTTGCATTCCGAGTGGAGCACACGGCTTCAAGGTTTTCAGCGTTAAAGTTCCAGTAGCATTGGTGTTTCTTTTCAATACGGGATCGGGTTACTAGCCTCACTCACGCCCAACCTTCACTCTTTAGAGCACTTACATACCAGTCGCCGTTTCTGGCTGTCGACCATATGGCGTGTATACTGCTCAGCAGTCCGCTTCGTCCTCCTTTATGGCTTGCTGTGAGACATGGCCATTGAAAGCGGAAGACATGAAAAGACCAGCTGTCAGAGTTTTATCTCTCGTGTTAGGTGGTATAATAGGGTGAGTAATATTGAGGTTAGGCTTCGGTCGAGTGGTAGATAAGGAGAGAAAATCAATCGACGAGGTTGTGAAGCTACATTGATTGATATGGTTAAGACATGTGTTACGCATGCCTAGCCTAGCCATCGCCTTCCTCGACATAGGTTGGAAAAGAGTTAGTTAGTGGTGGTCAAACGAAAACATGGCCTCATCACTCAATGAAATCCACAACAGTTCGTTTAAACCAGCAGCCAGCCACATAAGGAGGTGTGGACTCCTTTCTGGTTGGTATGCTCGGGATGGTAAACACCAATGAAGGGGCTGGAGACAATCGGCGATATGGCTCAAAATCGTTCTCAATGGCTGGTGCAGATGCATCCACTCTTTGTGGTTTATAATATCCAATAAAATTTTATTGTTCTTCCATATTACTATTCTTTTTGCCTCACATTTCTGTTTTTTATATGCCTTTTGAACCTCCCTTTACTCTCTTCTCCTGCTTTGTGTGCTACAAGGAGGTAGTTTGGCAGGTGGAACTGCTGCACATCGGTGCAAAGTTCTATGTTAAAACCAGTCAGTCAACCACTTACATACTAGCTGAGAGACGTTTAATGAGTGCGTCTACCGGGAGTCGAACGCCGGAGCACTTGAGGCGTGGTTACTGTGTTTCTTCTACCACTGAACTGCCGATGCTCGTTGAGTGATATAAATAAGTTTTTAAATTGTCGCGTGTTTTTTTTGATTGGCCCCACCACACATTATTGTTCACCTTTTTTACTTTTATTGTCATAACCTAGAAACAGTTCTGACCCACAAACAGTTATAGCGTTTGTATCTAAGGCTAATTCGACTTCACAGCTTTTTAGATTCCATTTGACATAATAATAATAATAATAATGGTGGTATGGAGCTGATTGGCATTTGATATTCAGCCAGTTGAACCCCTTGGCATAAATCTCTCACTACTACTTACCTTTGAACCACTAGGTAGTTTCAGTAGCCTGTTACCTACGCAGAAATGTATAGCTTATATATACACCTCATTAAAGTTAAGCTTATTACATTACTACTGACTTGTGATTAAACTGACGTGAGTGGAATGCAAAGATTAGCCATGAAGTACTTCCTGGTCAAATAATTTAATGAGGTGTGAATCTCCTTTCAAAGAAGTACTAACCTACGTGTTACTCTTTTTAGAGCAGATCCTTCAATATCGTTCTACTTTATATTGTCTTTATTGTGAGATATGAAAGTTAATGAAAAGTATATTTGATCTCAAGTGTTTTACGCCAATCTATTCTACTAGATAAATCAATGGCATCGGTCAGTATTTTGTCCTGACACCGCAACCCCCACCCCCCCCTCTATCTGGTGAACTTCACTAGTCACAACTTATCATTAGAACTGTGTTGTAGTCAGTCAGTCAATCACTCATGAGTATCAGATTAATTTTCAAGTATTAGTTTAAATAGAAATTTGATTGATTTCAATTTTGATCACAAATTAACTTTTAGTGGAAAGTTGTGATCACACAGCAGCGGGCTTCCACAAGGTTGGGCGTCGTGAAGACAAATACTCATCGATGATATATTGGTGAATTGGTAGAATTTAGAATTCATGGGTCAGACATTGGATTGATTTTGGTCCTATTGACTGAATAGTCAACGAGTTCGCCTAGAGTTCCTGGATTCTATCCCTGGTGAGGTTATGGGTGCGTACTGCTGAAGTGTTCCAAACAGGGATGAAATAGCTGTACACTACTCTCTGGTTTTCAATGATTCTCTAACTGATATCAATCCGTTGTCAAACTCGTAAAAATAAACAGAGTAACAAAAGTGATTATAATTCACGACATCATTTATGCATTACAGGCAAAGTTCATTAACATATAATACTATATTTTCTAGTGACCGGCATAAAAAGCTACACCTCTGTTTCTCCCCATTGATCCAAGCAAGTTGTTACATGTGTAAATAAACTAAATAGCGTAAAGTAATAGTATATACTCCACTGTGTGGATGTGCGTAGACTGATAGAATTCAGTCTGCACCAAAGAAAGGACTAGACACATCACACTAGTTACTGACTAGTGTCCAATCAAAATATCCACTACAGTCCTACAGGAGGTCAATCGCGAGCCTGAATAGCTCAGTGGTAACGTCTCTGACTCCATGTGGTACTGGGTGATGCGGGTTCGAATCCAGAAGGGCCATGAGTTCCTTCAAGGTTGCAGGTACGACTGGTGAGTGTCAACGAGCACAAAACCTAGGTGCCGGCAAGGTTTCCTGTGGCCGATTGCCTCCAACCATCTAATATCATCAAATGAATGTGCACCGTGATGGCGAGCTAACTAGAATGCTGGCCACATTGCAAACCTGACTGATATACTTTAGTCTGCACCAAAGAAAGGACTAGACACATCACACTAGTTGCTAGTGTCCAATCACAGTACACACTTTGGTTATTGAGAATGTTAAGGACAGAGATAACACTAGGATTACATCACAAACACGTGAACACGTAAATAAATATTATTATTATGTATATATTTTTAGATAGTCTTCTGCAAAATTATATTGTAACTTCATTTCCAGGTAATAAGTTCAGGATACAGTTTTAATTTGGTCTTCATCGGTTATTTCACTGAAGCTGTTTGTTAGTGAAGTATAACAGATGTCATGCTGAAACGTGCTAATTTCTTCCGCGTAAATAACCACACCACACCTCTCCTTGTATAATTTCACTGTTAATCTGTCTCTTTCTCTATCTCTCTCTCTCTCGCGCGCGCTTTTATCAATTTAGGTACGGTCAAAGAACTTGTCCCGTATACAGCTCCAATTCAACAAAATCCACGTACACGAATATTCCGAAAGTATCCTTTCAAAGCAACCCAACCAACCGGTACAACAGAGGATACAAAAATTCAGTCTACAGTCAGTAGTAGTAGTGCATCAACTGCTAAATCCTCAGAACAGACTAATTCAACTAATCATGAGTTTCCTAGTACTCCAGTATCTGATTTATTGAGTAATAATACTTCCTCGTCTTCTCATGCTTCAAAACAACGTAAACATCATCGTACACGTAAAGAGATATCGAATGATACAACTTCAAGTGGCGGCGGTGGTGGTACTGGTACTCAACAATCCGCTAAATCAAATTAGTAGCAGCACTAGATTTAGTAGTAGTCACAGCAGCCCTTCTCTCTGCAGTTATGCATATATTATAATGTTCATCTATCTTGAAGGAGTATTCTACACACAAGCCTTCAGTGTAAAACGATAACTCTTCCACCGCTCGGTTCTTCTTCTTTCTTGAGGCTTTGTATACTACTAAGCTGGATGTGTATGTGTGTGTAGCAGGTTGTGGATATCCTCCGCACCCCTCCAACTCCATTGCAGTTGTTATGCATAAACACATATATTTGTTTACTTTTTGAATTAACTACTTATAATCAATTAAAGTAGTTTATTTCTGTTCACTTCAATTGTTGTGTTGAATCATTCAGCGATGTTAACACATCAACTGCTTTCTTCTTGGTTAGTTCATTTCGTTTTACTTTTCATTTCTGTTGGTCTGCTTTAAATCATTGTTAAAATTACCTGGTTATGTCATTATTAAACATGTGTATCTTTATTTTCTTTTGATACTCGAAATTTTGTTTTTGTCATTGTTCTGACTCCTCACATAACTACTTGGTTTGCTCACATGTTTCTGTGTGTGTGTCTGTCTGTCTGTCTGTCTGCCGTTTACATGAGCATGCACAATGTTTACAAACAGACTTTTTGTTGTTTCATCTTTCCCCCTGCCAAGTTAATAATAATTAATAATATTGCCTTTTTGCTGTACCGCGAAAAAGGAAGTTATATCTACCGTCACCCCCCCCCCCTTTGTGTGTGTGTAATTGTTTGTGTACATATGTAAAGAATTGGAATATTCTTGCATTATATATATATATATATTTGAGAAAATAATAATAAATATACATATGAACATCCTAGAATGCTTCACGATCTATGGATCTGTGATAGGATATTTGTTTTGTTTTCCTTCGAAGTACTCCTTCTTTCCCCTTTTAGGTTTTAACTCCTCCTCCTCCTGCTGAGTAGGTGTGAATTTCTGGATGCTATCACCAAGATTTCGAATAGTGTTAAAGCCTACATCGGCTTAACTTCACCAATTTCAACAAACAAGTCTTGTTAATAGTCTTTGCGGCAGTAACTGTTGTTTTTTCATAGTCATAGGCAGCAGTAACAGGCCTCAGAGGTACACATCTAAGATTGTGTCTTCATTATTGTTCCATGTTAGTAGTTGTAGTATATGTATGGCTTATTAATATACTAATAACCTAGTGGTGCTCATTCAAATTGGAGTATTTTGGGTGGGGATGGTGTGCCCACTCTACTTCTGGTACTCTTCATTTATGCGCGGGGTGTCGGGGGTGGAGTTCGCAGCAGTCTAACATTTTCTGTATGCGATTTCATTGCTTTTTTTTAAAATTATTTCCGTGGATATTTTAGATGTTTTGAGGTTTTTTTCCCAGTCACCTTCAACTTTTTATCATCATTTATACTCGGTAAGATGGTGATCAGTTTTGTATCTGCATTGTTTGTATTCACCTCAGAATATTCTAGTAGTGCATTTCCATTGTCAATTGGTATGATTTTATTTAATGATCGCATTTTGTAAAGTATTCGTTTAGATGGTAGAATGTTTTTCTTTTGAGTATATATACTATGTGGCGGCGTGTGCTGCAAGTGATCAGAATTCTTTATTGAGTGTATAACATCTTTCATATTTTTCTGTTTTTGTTCAATCGACTTGTTTATTATCACTGGGGGTAGATTTGAATACGAAGATTTGAGATTTAGCGGTATTTGATGGTCGCATCGTTGTCTATGTGTAAACTTAGATGAACTTTTGCCTATCCGATCAACTGATTTCTGTGGAATAAAATCATTTAAATCATTCTGTTGACATCTTATATAATAATATCTAGTTGATTTGTATTCTTCTAATTGTGTTAATAGCTCTAAACGTTTCAGTATGATTAACTGATCAAGAAATTGTTCTTCGTCTTGTTCAAAAATATTTCTTACATGTAATCCTCTAGAGATGAGAAGATCACCTTTCCAATCTATCCCGTGTAAGATTAAATCAGTTAAAGAAAGATACTTTTTCAGTTTATTCTGTACATTATTCATTATTATAGCAGGTTGATTTTGATCAACATGATGAGAGTTTATTGTTGTGGCTTTTGAAAGTTTTCGTGTCAAAGTGCTAACAGGGTTAGAAAATAAATTATTTTTCTCATTATTATTATTAGTATTATTATTGTTATTACTACTACTATTGTTTTTATTATCTTCGTTATCATCTTGATTTCTCTTAGATTCTTCACCTTCATTCATGTTTTCATCCCAAGTCCATATGATTAACTCATCAAGATTATCATCATCTCCAGTGTTGGGATAAGTGTAGAGTCGATACGCGGCAGTAGCATACATTTTTACCAACTTTTCTGGTGTATTTATTCTTTGTGATAGTGATTCCTGTGAGATTTGATGTGTTCGATTTTTTAATTCAGTAGTAGGTTTAATCGTAGTAGTAGGTAGTATCGAAGTATTTTGGCAAAAGTCATACATTTTTCCATATGGTAATTGTATTTGCTTTCTAATACAGCTTAATGACTTTGTTAATCGCCTGCCTAATCGATTATTACGATTCTGCTTAAAACCCAATTTTGTTGTTGTCCTTGACCTATGCCTTTTTCGAATACGTAGAATAAAGTAAGCCGATTTATCTAATGGCTTGCTTAGCAAACGAGCTGCTTTAAGCCAACTCTTGCTGTCAATATTATTATTACCCAGCTTGTTAGCAGTTTGATAATTCAATCTAGGCCGGTCAACGCGTTGATTTATATCACAATCCAATTGACTTTCTAATTCGATTTGTAAATCTCTATACAACATTTTAGTTTGTTCTGTTGTTGGCTGTAACACTTCAGTCATTAGTTTATCTCTTATGGATGGCTTGAATGTACTACTATTCATCAAAAAGTTGTAATAATAATAATTATCTTTGATAAGTATTGGAGGTGCTGATGATATTGTTGGCTGGATGATGATAGTGGATAAATGTTTTGAAGGCATAGACTGTCTCATAGATGATTGTAATGATAATAAATTGTTACGGGTAGGCAGTTTTTTCAACGCTCTACTCATCATCGTCATCATTCTTGGTGTCTTATTGAATATTTCAGCCTGTGGATTATCTTCATCAGTTAATGTGGTGGTTTTGTTGACGATTATTTCACTTTTTGCTATCATCAAAGGATGAATATTATTAGAATATTCGATTCTGTTTAAAATTGAAACATCTTTCCCACCATTTTGTTTCATTAATTTAGGCGTTGTCAAACTTAATAATACAGTATCATCATCATCCATGTTTGACTCAATAGTGTATTGATCTGAATCAATTTCTCGATATGTTATCATTAGATTTTGTGAACCACACCTATGCTGTGGTGATTGTGATGTCATCTCAACATGGTTGTGTTTGTCTTCTACGACTTCATCTTTCTGAATTTCGTCGTCATCATTGTGTACCTTTGCTTCATTAGTTCTATCTCTCTGAAGTTCACTATCACTTGGTTTCTGTAAGAGATTAGGCATATTGATGGTGGGGTATGTTTTTATTTGCCTATCTGATGCAGCATTTCTATCGACATTGTTTTGCTGACTATTTTTCCTTCCCCAGAATAATAGCATACATATTCCTTGTGTACAATCAGACCAACCCATTGATGAAATTATCAACAATTATGTACAGGATACATTGTGTTATCGCTGTTTATGTGTGTATGCATATATATCAGAGTAGATGGATAGCTAGCTACATAGTGAATAGCATTTTCTTTCAAATCTTATTATAGTCACGTGATTGTTTCATATTGGATCGATTGCGCCTTTTATTTAGCATGACACAATCGAATGATTATTATTATCATTATTCCCTTGGGTTCCGAGTGGAACATACGGCTTCAACAAAACATCTCCACTTTCTTCTATTCTCTGCTATCCTCTTCATCTGGGTCCATGATCACGCATAATCTCTCATCTCCTCCATGTCACACTGTATGTGACGACCAACTCGTCGCTTTCCACTTGAATTCCACTCGAGCGACAGCCTGTATTGCTCACGATGTCATTCGACAGCCTCCTCAATGTATGCCCAACCGATACATCTCCATTTTCTCCTACATATTTATTGAGCAAGAGGCTCTTGTCTGTTGGTTTTTTCCAAGTCAGAGCTTCTTGTTACTAATTCTTTCTGGCCGGCCGGTCAACCGTCCATTCGATCATCAGTATGGAGCCAGCCAGCGAAGGTGGCAGCTGTCGATAAAAGTCTGCAACAGGCAGTCGGAAATGCTTTTCGTGACATGCTGACCCGTATAGACTGACTTCACATGTGTTGAAAATCTGAATCTTATTCTTTCCAAACTGGTTTCAGGATGATGAAGGCGGGTCTTGACTTTCCCATTCTGGCTGGTGTTGACATCCTCATCCGTTCCGCCTACCTCTAATTGAAACGATGCCTCCTAGATAAGTGAAGGAAGCAAACTTTGTCGAATCTCTCCTGTTGATGGTGATTCGTGCTGGTTGTTGTTGCTGTTCGTTGGTTATCTTTATCACCTCCGTCTTCTCTATGTTCACCTGAAGTCCTGTCTTCGCTGCCAGCCAGCTTGTTGCTCTTCGCCTGCAAATCTCCGAGTTTGTGTGATATTAAACACAAATCATCCACTCACGAAATCCACATCTAGAGTTTTTTTCGTCGGTGGTCCAGCGTACTGCTGTCTCTTCGTTCCCCACAGTCTGACGCATAATCCAGTCCATCACAATTGAGAATATCACCGTGGAGGATAATAGACAACCAGCCTTCTCTTATTTCTGTATTCGCTGAGGTTTCCGTTTTTGGTCACCTGGCTGACACGTGGCATTGTCATATGGCCAGCTGTTGAATGAGATTGATAAGGACTTGGGCACTGCACGCGTAGTGTTGAAGTAGTTTCCAAATTACTTCTCGGTCAACGCTGTTTGTCGAGAAGCCTTTTCGCTGTTGATGAATTTGAGATGGAGTGAGTTTTGACTGCCATTCTATGCTTTGTTCTGTGATGACGATGCATAGAGTCATAGTTTGACCAGCACATGATTTGCCTTCCCTAAATCAACCTTGTTCTAGGTGGTGGGGCGGAGTTCTTTGCATCCTCTCTCCAGGATGATGCGACTTAGTGTTTTACTTGGGGTGGACAAGGGCATTATTCCACGCCAGTTCTTGCAGAGGCCTTCTTTGGTAGCTTGACAAGATAGCATTTCTTCCAGTCGGTAGGTACCTTTCCTTCCTTCCAAACATTTTTCAACAAAGGCGTGAGAACATCTACCGCAGTCTCTGGGTTTGTTTTCAGTGCTTCGGTGCGGTGGGGGAATTCCGTCTGGTCCTGCCACCTTCCCAGCTGGCCAGTGTTCAGTAGCTTGGTCGCATTCAGGATTTCTGCTTTCGTTGGAGGATTGGTGTCCACTGGCAGGCAGTTGTGTGCGTGCTGTCTGTTTGTGGTGGTGTATTTCTTGGTGAGTTGCAGGCGGTGGTCAATTGAAGAGTCTTTTAAAGTGATTGTTTTATCTGTTTCTCCTCCTTGGTGATCAGGTTCCCTTGAACGTCTTTTATTGGTTTCATCATCTGGGTTGATCTCTTCCCGGCTAGCGATCGACCTGATGCCTATCTGATATAATGTCCTGAGGTCTCTTTTACTTGCAGCCTGCCTGTTCTGCTTCAATTGCCAGTCAGTGTGTCGTAGAATTGTCTTTTGTCTTTCCTAACACTTCACTGCTTTATTCAGCGCAGTGTACATCGAACTCAGCTTCTCCTTCTGTTGTTCATCTTGGCATTGAGTCATCTTCTCTTTCATCATCCCCCTGTCCTCTCCTCGATTAGCTCCCAGTTAGGTGTCCGTTGAGAGCCGTTCCTTGTCGTGTCTCTTCCTTGTTCCTAGAACAGTTGTTCACCTTTCCTTGAACATCATCTTCAGAGAGTTAGTTCCAATGTTTTTCCACACGGGTCTCCTCACTGATATCGCGTAGTGTCTCCCTCCGACTTTGATCTGTAGTGAAGGCATCTCTTGTAGTTTTGTCCTTCAGTTTCCGAATGTTGAACGTGAATTACAGTGGCCTGTCTCCGCTTTCAGCTTCACTTTGAAAGTTCCTTGAACTAGATGATGGTCTGAGCCTACATCTGCTCCCCTTCTTGACTTTGTGTCCAGCAGACTGGATGCGTCTCCACTTGCTTGAGCAGCATGGAGAGGAATTGTATCTGATTTGTGGTGTGTCCGTTAGGCGAAATCCATGTTGCTAGCCTTGTGCTTGTACACACTGTCTCCGATCACCAAATCATTGAAAGCACAGAAGTCTGCGAATATTTCTCTGTCTCATTCATTTCGCCAAAGCCTCTCGACCCTTGATGAGTTCTCTTCCTGTATTATCTGCTCGTCACTGGTGCTCTCTGTATTCCTATATGGATGTGAGAGCTGGACCCTGAATGCAGAGACAGAAAGAAGAATACAAGCCTTCGAAAACAAAAGCTATAGAAGGATCCTAGGAATAAGTTACCTTGAAAGGAAAACTAATGAATATGTCTTACACCAGGTCCATAGACTGGCAGGAAAACAGGAACCACTCCTTTCAATCGTAAAGAAACGGAAACTACAATGGTTCGGCCACACGGTAAGACATGACACATTGTCCAAAACGATTCTACAAGGCACAGTAGGAGGAGCACGAAAGAGAGGTCGACCGAATAAGAGCTGGCTTGACAACATAAAAGAGTGGACTGAAATGCCCTTGGATACGCTACAGAAAATAGCATTAAACCGAGAAGAATGGCGAAGACTGATAGCGCGAACTGTCATAGCACCCCCACGACGAAAGTCAAGGGACTGATGATGATGATGATGAGTTCACCTGGCATTCTATTCACACATAGGGATTTTGATGTCACCATTTGGAATGTTGTCCATCACTGTTTGTAGTTTTCTGTAGAATTCTTCCTTCTTTTCCACCGGTACCGCTTTGTTTGTAGCACTGTATTGGCATTGGATGATTGTGATTTTCATTCCTTCCTTTTGAGTTGAGTCCTGCTGTCATGATCTCGGATGAGAAGATTGGTTCCCATTGCATTAGGGTTTTGTCTGCCACTGGTGACATCATTACAACCACTCAGTGTGCTCGTGGTTGTCGTCTGTTTGACCAGACCGGAGTAGATTACTGACTGTCCAGTTGACAATTTTGATAATCCACATCCATTTGATCTGCCCTCGCAGATAGATACTCAGCACTTGTATGCCATATCTTCGCATTTCTTTGGCTAACTGGACAACTTTCCCAGCCAGCCTCATACATTGTACGCACATACCACATCCCAATTCTTATTCTTGCTTTCATCGAGGGAAGACACATCGGCTGGCTGACTGACTTCCCGAAGGCTGGCTTTCACCAGCCTGCTGTGTCATTTCGCATCTCCGATTCGAGCGAAGAATAAGATTGGTGTTTGAATTTTTAACATATTTCTTGTGCGTCGCAGTTTCTCTAGCAGTTTTAAAGCCTTTGTGATGTCGGGTCGTTGGCCCCATGGCCAGTCTTCCCTCTCTACCCGGTCTAGGAACCGGCTAGTAAACTAGGCCAGGTTAATCGAATGATAGTCGAATATAATTGCAATCAATAAGAAAACGACTGATTTTTGCTCAACTTGATTTCAAAGGTGATAAATTTTCATCAGAATGATACATCATAAAGGGTGATGTATAACACCGACAAGAATGTATCCTGTTGGTTGATACAGTCAATTCACGTGTATCTCTGTGGGAGAAATTGTATTGAGAAATGAAAGAAAGGGCCTAAGTGAGATTCCTTTAACATTATTACAAGTGCTGTCGACTAGATGGTAGAAAACATTTCGAATTAATCAGTCACCAAGCACACCTAACAGAGGACATAGGATACCAAGTAGAAGCACATAAATCAACCTCAAAAGTCTTCTTAAATTCACTGAGGCCATTACACAAGTTAAAGCAATGAAACCTGACTTATTTGTCCGAAAGAAATCTAGTTGAACCACCAGTTACCATGGTAACCACTCACCAGCTTAGTAGCTTTCTAGCTGTATCACACTGTGTTTTCTTCGTTTGGCTTGGTGTATTTCATTATGTAATACATCTGGCTATGCAATTGTTACTCACTTGTCAAACATTATTTTTAATTTTGCTACTGCTAACAATATTTCAGATGGCCGAGCAGACAGGATTAGCAACAGGGAACTCTACTGGCCAGAAAACCAGTCAAGTACCTATTGCATAATAAATATACCGAAGAAAATAGAGATAGACAGTTTAGATATACATGTTGAGGAGATCGTTGAGTTACTACTACGTGCATCAGTCAGAAACTCGAATGAGAAACCACAAGTTGGGCATGGGTTCGAGGTTGACTTAGAGGAGAATGTATGAGAAGGAGATGAGGTCTTATGGGCAATTGTGGAGCCAGTTAGAGACAATTGCAGAAAATAGGATGATTTGGAGATGCACTACCGAAGCTCTATTTTCTTCTAAGAACTTTACAATATTCCGTATTGCAGGATGGATTCTTTTTGATAGGCGAAAGTACTTTAGAATTGTATTATTATAACTTCGTTTATTAAATGTTACAGGTTGTAGGCAGCTTATGCGAATCTATGAAAATGAAATGTTTCTATGTTATTCTCCATCAACATTTATTCTTTCCCTGCTCAGATTTACAAAGTGGAATTTGTGTATCAATGATAATGAGTTCAAGAATGAATGATAGTCACTGTAATTTACTTATGAGAAATGACAGATAAAATCTGTAGCTCAGGTGGATAATATTGCAGTTGTATCAGTATGTTCTGTGAATTGGATTGGAGTGAGGATAAAGGCTGCCGCTAGGTGTTTTCGCGCATAGTATAACTGTGACGATAGAAGACAAGAGACTTGGTAAAGGAATGTGTATTTGGAATCTGATATCTCTATATAGGGGAATTATTTACACCTTATCTGAAAATCGTCATTTGCACAGATCTCCCGCGTTGTGTGCTACTTCTGCCGTCTTCGTATTGTGTTTCTTTGTCTTCTTTTCGTGTCTCCAATGTTTTGCTCTCTTTGACGTCAAATCTATCTCTCCGCTATTTGATATTTTTGTGTCTCTTTATATACTACTGATATATCTTATCAGTAGCACACGCCACATAGCATACGTTCTGTTAAATGAAACACCTTTAAAACAGCCAAACGCGATATCCGATATGATTACAACTATCTGATATATAGACCTAACTTTCTACATGTCATTTTTACAGGTCTATTTGTATTTCTCTCGCCCCACTTATTGATTTATGATCAAATTTTCTCTTACTCTACTTGTGACCTTCGAAATCCTATTGGTTTTTCACTGTCTTAATTTATCACTGACATTGGTGCCTCTCAGGGTCATTTTAAACATATATACGCAAGCGCTGCCAACTTTTTTTAATTATTGTTCTGAGATAGTAAAAGCCCTCTTACTGACGCCCAGTCTCTTCTTCTATCTTTGTGGAACGGTGGTGTTATAATTGTTGTTGTTGTTGACATGCGATTAGGTTAGGTTAGCCAGCGCATTATTGAGATAGTATTCGCTCATAGTCTACTAGGTCGTCGTTCCGGTCATAACACTATCCTCTAAGCACTCAAATCGTAAGTGACCATTTTCGTTCTACTCATTCAACAAGTAGGCTTAAATGAAGCTACGGCAAGTTTGTTTTCCTATAATTTGTATATTCACTTATTTTAGAAGTCTCCGTGACTTCACTAACTTTCTCTCCTAGGGACCTTGGACGTAATTAGGTATTTCCAGTGGAATAGCTATTAAACTTATGGAGAATTTTAAAAGCATCCTTCATATTGAAGTCAATGCTGAATGGATAGACAGCTTAAAGAGCTTATAACAACATTAATATGTGAAACCTTCTAATCATCTTTTCTGTGCGCCTGCTAACCCAAAGAATGGTAAACGTTGATCAAATCAGTGTGTGCATTATCTAATCTTTTGAGAGATATCATCTAAGTGTTTAATGCAACAGATTCAAGTCTCTGCTTGTACAATAATAGGTTTCAATTTACTAATTGTTTTAAACGGTCAGTTTTCAGTGAGTTTGGGTTCCACCAGCTACACTTCATCAATCTAGGTAGCTGGTTAGTTATCTTCAATCGTCACATAATGTACAGCTAATTAATTCTGTAATGATAGAAGACAAGAAACTCGGTAAAGGAATGTGTATTTGGAATTCGGTATCTCTGTGTAGGAAAGTTATGCACACCTTATCTGAAAATCGTCATTTGCACTGATCTCCCTCGTTGTGCGCTACTTCTGTCGCTTTCGTAATGTGTTTCTTTGTCTTCTTTTCGTGTCTCCCGTGTTTTGCCACAACAATCACGGGCTCATTTGCTGTATTTGACGCCTAATCTATCTTCCTGCTATTTGACATTTGTATGCTGATGAACGCCCCCTTATACACTGCTGATAAATCTTATCACTAGCTATTGTTCAAGTGTGATAACTTTAATTGATTTACATACCTTTATTCCCCTTTATATGAATTTGAATGCTTGACGGCATTATTAAGTACATCTACAGAAACAATTTTAACATACTTGCACATAGTTCATTTTTGAACAAAATCAGTATATGCATACAATGCTAATAATAAAAATAATCAATTTATCCCAAACAAAAATGATCATGCACAATCAAATCTTTTGACATTAAATAGTCAGACGAAAGAGAGGGTGAAAATATCCAGTTACCAGGCGGGGAAGGGGAAGACTGATAACTGCTTCTTAATGAACACATACATAAATGAGATTTCAGGCGTTTGATGGAGATTGCCTCGACAAACTTGAGGAGAATTGATCTCTTTTGCCTACTGATAGTCTTGAACGATCTTGCGCCGTCCATCTCATGATGCGTGCCGAGGAGACAATGTCAATGTTGAAAGCATTTGTTCCCTTGATACGTGGGCTTTACGGTACATGTTCAGAAAATCGGAGCTATGCCCTTCTTTCTGTTCTTCCAATGTAACTGCTTCCGCAGATACAGGTAAATTTGTATTAATATTCACATGCGAAGATTATCTGTCGTCTTTTGATTGCACCAAAGAGCAAGTTGTTTGATAGACGAGAACCAGCTTAGTTTTAGGATAGGCTCTGGTTAGTGTTGTACTCAATCTTCTATTGACTATTGCTGCAATATTTTCACCTTTATAATCAAGCTACATAAAGTTAGGCTTTTTTCATACTGTGATTTGTATGGTATTAGAGCCTTCACATCTTCGATACTTGGTAATGAACCTCTTAGGGTAACCGTTGTTTTTCAACATCTTTTCAAGAATCAGAAATCCCTCCTCTAATTTCTCTGCAGAGCACATTCTCCTTACTCTATAGAACAGACTATTGACTAGTGCTTGTTTAAAGCCATCTGGACCAAAACTATTAAAATGCAAGTATTGCCTAATCCATGTAGGCTTTCGGTAAATTGACTTCTGGTGACTATCATCTTCTAGGCGTTACATAGCAGTGTCTTTGTCTCTACATGAATGTAAAAGCGGTGGTTAACAATCCTTCATTGTTAATGTAGATTTGTAAATAATAAATTGTATGCTATGCATAAGAAGTCCCCTGCCCCCAAGCAGCTAGTGGTAATGAGATTGGACTTATACAAGAGAAATAGCTGTCTGATTTTCAAATTACTTCAGTCTATCTAGTAGATACTACTATCTAAAACAATTGTTGACCAACTAATAATTTGTGTCAGTAGTATATACTATCTCGCAAATATTTTCTTCATATTAAACCTACAATCTTATGTGATTCAATGACAGATTCTAAGCTAACCTGCTTCTTTCACGTACATTGGTATCTTTGAGCTAGAAGTTTGCTAATACATTTCATAAAACCCAATGACATTCTTACTAGTTTCATAGTGGTTGCTACTTACCATCTTATATCTGCTTGGAGTAATATAACCCTGAAGCATAATAAAATTTTTGAAAGTTTATGGAAATATTGTTTCCTAACCCATCTACTAGGGAGTGACTGATTTCATGCGCCTAGTCCTTGGTATTGGTGCCGACTAATCTATCATTACTTCTCCGAAGGCTTTACGCGATATACTGCCTATATCTATTGATAAGTAGTCTATGCGAAAATACATCTTACTAATGTAGGTCCAGGGATTCCTGTCGATCACCTCCAATCATCTAACACCGAATAAAATGAGCGAAAACACCATGGATTAGACACATGACACTCAATTAACCAATCAGTATATCCACTGAAATCCTAAAGGAGATCAGTAGTGACTCTGAATTTCTCAGTGGTAGCGGCTTCGAACTTCGGAGAAGATATCGCTCCCTCCTACGCTGTAGATATTTCCTGCTCATGAGTGCCTGTAAGCACAATCTAATATACCATTTTTCAGTGTTTAGTCGTCGCAGAAACATCGACCACCCTACATACGCTGGGTTTGCTTAGTCTAATCCCTCATAGTTAGATAATATCTCGCTCTGATGTAGGTTTAACAGCATTTCACTAGACTGAATTGATACATCTGGCTGGCGGCGAGATGATATCTTCTTTCCTAGTTACTATCACCCATTTAGTTAAAGAAACTTCGAAGTGAAAATTATTTCTTAGGTTTTCCCTTAACTTCTTGAAGTTTTCAGTATTTTTCTGTCGGTAAGGTGAATTTCATATTAGATAAACGTATTTTTCTGATGTAAGTAAGCCTCACCTCTGACATTGGAAACTTTTATATTTGTAATGAGCCTATTTATAAGTAGTATAAAAATGTTATTAGAATAAATCAAGCTAAAGCTCATAAGTGGCTATAGGACAGATGTCCTGAAGTTGCAATGGGTTCCAAAATATCAGGATGAAACGGATATTCATTATGGAGACTGTTTGGTTGGAAGTAATATGTCGTGAATTGCCATATGTTAGAATCCACATATCGTTGAATCCCAATCCCAGTGACTAAATGATCAACACGCTAACATTTCAACCTGAAAGATGTAGGTTTGATCTCTGTCAGGATCTTGATTGGGCACGGCTTACAACTCCTAGACTTGGAGAAAAACAGATTTCCAGTACTCCCTGGTTTTCAATGATTCTCTAACTGATATTTGTACGTGACTAAATCTGTATAGAATTAACTCATATGATTTTAATAATAATGACAATAGCTTTATTCCAAACAGTACTTTTGGTATAAATATGGAATTTTCAGCAAATAATACAGTACTGCATCTAATTTTCCCATTACAGCTGGTTGATCGTGTGATGAGGAACTGAAACAGTATGGATTAACATGGATGCAAGTGAAAAGTACAGCAAAAAACAGAAGCAAGTGGAGGCGTGCAGTTGAAGCCCTATGTTCCACTAAGAACCCAAGGGAACAATAATAATAATATAATAAGAAGTGAATATAAAATTAAATCAAATGGAAATATTATTGACAATGTAATAATGAGAACAAAAAACAATGGGGCCGTTTAATTAGAGTTCCGCAGTAAGTTGGTAATTTCCTGTCTTACACACTTTTCTAGTCACATAAAATGTGTGCTAAATAAGGTATTGTAGGGTTTTTGTACTTAGTCGTCCGGGTATACAGTCTTCTATAGTTGCTTCTAGTTCACATACTTGATGAGATAGATACAAGGAGAGAGTTGTGTATATAGAGGATGTTCAGAGTCTGACAGGATAATATTTGCTAATTTCTTGTAGTAGTCCATGTGTCTATCTACAATAGTATTAACGAGTTGGTTTAGCTTAGCGACACCACCACTCGCCTTACTCATGGCTTTTAGTGTCCTACGCAGTATAACAAACAAAGTCTTTCTTAAATAACCCATCAAAGATTAAGGGGGAACAGTAAAGAGGCATAGGCAGAATACAAGAACTAGCAAACGGTAACAATAGAGAAGGAGTGATACCAGATCGTCTTAACTTCCTCACATCGAACGTCAAACGAAATATCTTTCTGGAAACTATCATGATGTGGCGGGACTAGGAAAGGTGATCAGAGGAAATACACAGTCCAAGGTATTTAACATTCGCTTTAGTTCCAGCTTCACTGTCATCTATGATAGTGGAACCGTGTGAGCTAACCAGTTCACGTCAGTCGCGCTTGCATCTGAAAGTGAAATTGACTACCTGATATATGGAGGGATTAAGCTTAATACCGTTTGACGAGGACCACTGACTAATTTCTGATAAAAAGTTATTTATTTTGGAAGAGTCTGACTGAGAAGTAACCGCTGGCATAGAAACAGTCAGATCGCTGGGATACTTATCAAAGTTAACTTCATCACAAGAGTGGAGCAAGTCATTTAAGAAGAAAGAAAACAGAAAGGGAGAAAGAACCGCACCTTGAGGAACACCAGCTAGAATAAGTGAACCAGGGTAGGACTTCCCATTGTAAACAGTATACTGCCTCCTACCAGAAAAACAGGCATGCAACCACTTGGTAATCCAGCACTGTGCCTGTGACGCAGCAAGCTTGTGCAACAAAAGAGGCCCATGCACAGAGTCGAAGGCAGATTTGTAATCTAGGAAGACTCACCGAACGTATTTGCCACCTTTATCTAAACTAGATACAATATTATGATATAAAACTGCAGTGGGATCTAAAATACACCTACTATGTGTATAAGCGAATTGATTAGGGGTCGTTAAAATCCTTTCAGTGAAGGTTCAAGGGTGTAGTAATGGCAATATGTCTGAACTTAATAGTTGCTTCACTTGATGATTTAGGCACAGTAAAAATTTTAATGTCTTTCTAAGAAGTAGGCACAGTGTTACTGGAAAATGATTCTTTGAAAATATCGGTGAGAGAATGAGATAAAATGTCAGCACATTTATTGAGGCTAATAGCTGGTACACCATCTGGACCAAGGGACAGAGTAGGTTTCAGGGATTTGGTTAGTCAGAGAATACACACAACCACACAGATAGATATTTCTTATTTATATGAATTCATTTTCATGCCATCCAACCATCTAATAAACAATATTTGGATGATGCAAAGAGTTTCACATAGAAGTCATTTGATGCATTCGTAAGCTTCCAGTAGTCAGTTTACTCATTTTTTCAGCTTTGTGCCTTTGAAATACTAATGCAATCTATTAAAGTACTTGGTCCGTGGAGCATCGGTGGCATAGTGGTTAGGACTCTCGCCGACCATGCACATGGTCCGGGGTTCGATCCCCTGCCGGCGCACACCCGATATCTATGGTCGGCCTGAATTTGGGCTACCGATATCCATGCTGAAAATTCCACACTTTTACTGAAAATACGATGTGGAATCAAGCTGTAAATCAAAATAAAATAAAAATAAAATAAAAAATAAGAACAATCTTCACTGATGAATGTCTTAATGGAAAATGAGCTTAATATCATTGAACAGATGCTGAGGGAGAACAGTTATCCAGAAAAATTCATCGATAAAAATATGAATGAAAAGTCAAGACAGGCCAGAATACCAACAGTTTTGAAAAAGGAAGGCCTTATTCTTACAACTTCAGTTCCTCGGGGATAACATCAGTGAGATATTAACACAATGCCTAGGGAATGCTGTAAAAAGAGAATTCCTTGCTGCCGAATTACGCTGTGTCTTCAAAATCACCCTTATTTTGTGTTCTCAAGTTAAAGATAAACTGTATAACTTCATCTCTTCTCTGTGTATCTACCAATTTGACGGCTCCTGTGGAGCCAGTTATATAGGGTATAAAATTAGGAGTGTTATTAGTCGGATTTCCGAATACCATCCTGCAAAGTGGTTACGTAGGGGGCAAACAAAATCCATTCATAGCTCTATTCTATCTCATCTCATGGATACAGAACACAAAACGGATGTTGACGAGGCAGCTTTCAAAGTCATCTACCGTATACCAACTAATCTTAACTTCATCTTAAGAGTTCGTCTCCTACATATAACTGAGGCTGGCTGTTGGAATCTACATTAAGAAACCTGACCTATGTATCCAAGAGAAGATGTTGGTTCAAACACTTTCCTTATCTTGGCCACCAAGGTTCAAATGATCCTTAATTTGTTGTAGAAATTTCCTTAATTTTATTTGATATTCTATTTGCTATTACGTTTTTATGCTTATTATAACGTATTCATCTTTCTTGAATTGTAATTCCACTGATCTTACTGAACAAATTGATAGTATTTAAAAACACCAGTGACGATAATTCTAGAATATTCTCTCTCTCTCTCTCTCTCTCTCTCTTTATATATATATATATATATATAATATATATATATATATATAATTGGGGAGCCAGAAGAGGAAATTATCGAAAGGATATTCTTTGCTCAAATTTTCTTTTGTCTTCTAAATGTCTGAATGAATATTTACGCTTATCTAAATGTTGCTGAACTCAATACAGCTGGCTAATTAGACTAGAAATGGTTAAGAAAAGAATCTGAACACGGTAGACTGCAAATGTTATAGATAAGGTTGATAAATTGGCCTTATTTCTGTTGCTATAATACATTGCTGACCTTTTTATTGCCTTCATTCTTCAGAATTTTGGAGATGCCGTTTATTGGCTGTAAGCTGGGTGAGTAATTGACTAGACCATGGGTTCGAATTCCACTCTATCTCCATTAATCTAATCAATTAAGTAGTATCATCAAACCTCACACAATAAATTTGACTTATAGCCCGGTGTACTGGATAACTAAGTTCCTCTAACTTTTTTTTCCACATTTACGGTAGGAAAGCATAAAATGAGAATAATAACTCATAATAATAATAATAATAAAAATAATAATAAGGGGTTTGTTTCAAATAGCATTGTCGATACAGTTAGGAAACTTTAGCCTTGTTCTCTTGATGTAGCCTAGTGAAGACAAAATCAAAAATAACAATTATTACAGTGCTTGAATAATGTTTACACTTATGAGAAAATAAACAAAAAAAAATCGAGAGAAATGTAACTATAAGAAGTACAATAACAACAAAGCCTGGGTGGAGAAAATAGTTTATTTACTACTGCAGAGGAGGTTAGTTAGTTGATGCCTGACACTACTTCCATCACAAAAGATGCGTGCCGAATATGGTATCGTGGAATTTTTATACTTAGGAAGGCGCACATAAAGTCTTTTGAAATGACTTCTTGTTCTATCTGAGGAGGAGATACAAGGTGAGAGCTGCAGATACTCCAGTGGATGTTCGCAGTCTGACAAAGTCTCTTTAGCAAATTTGTTACATGAAACTAAGTGCCTATCAATGACGATATCAATGATATGGCCCAATGAGATAACACCATTCGGACTAATGACAGTCTTCAGAGTTCTACGAAGTATGATATGGTCTTTTCTAAGCAACCCAAGATAGAATAAGGGCGAGCAGTAAAGAAGAACAGGTAAGATGCAAGAGTTGACAAACTGTAAAATGAAGAGGGGTTGAGTTATGCCTAACTGCCTTAACTTCTTAATGTAAAACGTTAGACGAAATATTCTTTTAGAAATCGCTATGACATGTGAAGATCAGGATAGGTCAGAAGAAAGATTTAATCAAAGATACTTAGCGTCAGACTTGATTTCTATATCACTATCATCAGTTTTGCAACGGTGATAGGAATTAACAGCTTCATTTAACTTTCTTTTACATCGGAAACTGAAATTAACAGTCTGACATTTAGAAGGATTTAGTTTAAGACCAATAGACTAAGACCATTTCCTGAATCCTGATGGGAAGTTGTTCATCTTAGTACAGTCTGACTGGAAGTTAACAGGCATTGAAACAGTTAGATAGTCCGTATACCTAACAAAGTTCATTTCATCAGATTGAGGCAAGTCATGCAAGAAGAAAGAATTCAGAAAAGGAGAAAGAACGGCGCCATGAGGGGCTTCAGCCTCAGTAATCAATAAAGTGGACGACTTCCCCTGACATACATTGTACTGCTTTCTTCTTGAGAAATAAGAAAGCCGCTAGTTGACAACCCAAGACTCAGTTTGAGTCTCAATAAACCTGTTTAACAAAATATCCATAGGCACTGAGTCAAAAGCAGATGTGTAATCTAGGAAGGTGCTGCGAACAAATTTAGCCGCTTTGTCTAAGCTGGAGATGATATTATGATGCAAGACTGCAGCTGCATCCGAAGTATTCCTACTGTGTTTGTAGACAAATCGTTTGAAATCGTTAAAGGCTTTAAGTGAAGGTTCAAGAAATTATTAAGAGCAACTTTTCCATAGTTTTTAGAAAAGGAGAGGTAATAGCAATAGGTCTAAATTTGACACATGTTTCAGTAGATGACTTAGGTATAGGTACAATTTTAATGTCCTTCCAAATAGCTGGCACGATATTTCTGGAAAAAGATTCATTAAAATGACATTTAGAAGATATCTGCACATTTTTTAAAGAATAACGCCAGGTACACCATCTGGACCTAGGCTACGAGAAGGGTTCAGTGGCTGGAGATATTTTAAAGCGCTATTTGTGTTGAAACCAAGAAAGCAGCCTTCATTAACACTTGTGACACTAGAAAGTTTGGCATTTGTAAAAGAATATACGAAAGACTTGTTAAGGGTACACACATCAAGTGAATAAGGAATATTGTTTATCTGCTTACCACCAATAATTTCTTTGAAAAGTTCGAAGGGTATGGAGACAGGCAGTCATCTAGCTTGGTGATTATATTGTAGACCTGACTGATAGACTTCATCAGCACCAACACTAGGCATAAGATATATGATATTGATTAATGCTTAGTAATATCTTAGATAATAGGGAAGATTTGTAGCTCAGGTGGATGATTTGCAATTAATAGTGTTCTCTGAGCTGGTTGGTTTAGTTGCGAAGCTTTCGTCGTCCTTCTGGAAAAAATGGTCAATACATATGTAAAGATGGTTACCAGGAGACGCAATTATATCACTCATGAAGAAATTTAAATCATTTCACTTTGTGCTAAATATGGCGCTGAAGATGTTGTCCAGAAGGAAGACGAAAGCTTTACAACTGAACCAACCAGCTCAGAGAACATTATTAATTGCAAAACATCTTAGATGTTTGATATATACGTGGTGATTACACTGAAACGATAAAGAATATATGTACTTCGAGATGTTCATCTACAGATTGAATTAATGAATATGATTTTAGCTTAAATAACAATTCCCCGTGAATGTTAATTTCACCACTTAATTGTCCAAATTTCTAAATGTCATTTTGCTGGGATTTCATCTCGAACCGACATTAATCAGATAAGCATTGGAGGAAAGGAAAACACACTGGACAGCTATTTCGTCTTATCAGAAACTTCATACATTTATTCCCCTTAATGAATTTGAATATAGCAAGAACAACATTTTGAGGAGAATGAAAAATGGTGCCATCATTGTTCATTTCGTTGGCTTCTCATCAGCTGCTTACAGACCAAATACATTATTAAGTTTATCTACAGAAACAATCCTAAAATACTTACACAGAGTTCGTTTAAAAAAATCAATAAATGCATACAATGATATTAGATAGTTGGAGGCAATCGGCCACAGGAAGCCTTGCCAGCACCTGGGTTTTGTGTTAGTTGGCACTCACCAGTCAGCAAGGCGTATCTGCAACCTTGAAGGAAATCATGTCCCTTCTGAGGTTCGAACCCGCGTCACCCGCTTCCTACCGACTGCCTCCATCCATCTAATGTCATCAAATCAATGTGCACCGTGATGACGAGGTACCTAGAATGGTGGCCATATTGCAAACCTGACTGATAAACTTTAGTCTGCACCAAAGAAAGGACTAGACACATCACACTAGTTACTAGTGCACAGTCAAATGCATACAATCCTAATAATAATAATAACAATCACTCTATCCCAAACAACAATAATAATCATACACAATGGAATCTTTCGGCGTAACGTAATCAAATGAAAGAAAGGATGAAAGCATCCAGTTACCAGGCAGGGTAAGAATGGACTGATAACCACTTCTTTCTGAACACAAACATAAATTGGGTTTCAGGCGCTTGATGGAGATTGCTTCGGCAAACTTAAGTAGAATTGAACTCTTTTGCCTGTTGATAATTTTGAAGGATTTTGCGGTGTTCACCTCATGACCCGTGTCAAGGAGATGCCTAGTGATGGCAATGTTGAGTGAGTTTGTTCCCTTGAGACATAGACTTTTTGGTACATGTTCAGAAAATCGAAGGTATGCCCTTCTTTGTGTTCTGTTATTAGCATTGTATACATATATCGATTAATTGATTTTTGTTCAAAAATGAACTCAGTGCAAGTATGATAAAATTGTTTCTGTACACATACTTAATACTGTCTTTGAGCTGTAAGCATCTTATGAGAAGCCAACGAAATGAACAGTGATGGCGCCATTTTATTCTTCTCAAACTGTTGTTCTTGCTTTATTCATATCCCGTGTAAGCTTGGTACTCTTCAGGTGTCCACACACATAACCTCACTAGAAATCACGAGTCGGTAGAAGCTAGGATGCATGAATTACTGGATGCTGACCCTGTCACTGCATGGTGATGTTCTCACTGTTTAACTTGAGGATGCTGAGTCAGATCACTGGTGGGACCATAGGTGCATATGGGTCTCAAACTGGGATATCCTCTGGTTCCTAATGATTTTCTAACTAAGAGTGGTTCGTATCTGAATTTCATTTGGATTTTCAGAGTTCGTTGCCATAAACGCATTCATATCTAGGCTAATAACTCGTATGTCTGCCTCATTCAATAATACTAACAAAAAATCACAGAATATACAAATTAGATCATAGGAAATATTAAAAAGACGGTTGCAGCGTAGGAAATTTTTCTTTTCGACAAAGTCACCGTCAGCTAGACAGCTGTACATTCGTGTGAATTGTTGAGAAAGTTACAAAAATATTTCCAGTTAATGGTTAAATTGATAAGAATAGAAAGTGTAATAAATAAATAAATAAAAAGTAGTAGGATCATAGCTACTGAGAAACCTGACTCTTTGTGCAATTAGGGATTAAAAAACGTGGTAATAGCGAAATAGACAGGATGCTTAGATTTCAGAAAAGTAGTAGTACAAATAGGAATTAAAAAGCATAAAATCAACAGAAACAAACGGGAAAACTGGCTAAGAAAGGTAATATTATTATTATTCCTTTGGGTTTCGAGTGGAACATAGGGCTTTAACAACACATCTACACTCTGTGCTATTTTCGCCATCCTCTTAAGCTTGGTCCACGATTGCCCATAGTCTCTCATTTTCTCCTCTCCACACGACCTCCTTTATGTCACCCTCACACCGACGAACCACTCGTCGTTCCCCACTGGGATTCCACTCGAGCGATGGCCTGCATTGTGCGCGCGGTGTCAGTTCGACGGCCTCCTGAATGTATTCCCAACTGATCCATCTATATTTTCTCCTACATATTTGTTTAGCAATAGGCCATCGCTTGTTGGTTTTTTTCCAGCCAGAGTTTTTTTTTACTGATTCTTTCTGGCCGTCCAGCAGGCCATTTGATCTTTCATATGGAGACAGCGAAGGTAGTAGCTGTTGATAAAAGTCATTAACTTGCTGGAAATTCTCTCCGTGACAGGCAGTTCAAGTTTCTGACACGTATAGAAGAAATGACTGACTGGCTTCACATTTGTGCTGAAAATCCGAATCTTGTTGTGCTATGCTGAGGCGCAGTGCAGGTTTCCAAATTGGTTTCAGGTTGATGAAAGCGTATCTTGCCTAAGAAAGGTAACAGGATGATCACTATTGAGAGTACTGACTTTTTATGATAGCTATTATCGAGACAACGGTTGGACATATTTTTATTGAATGCAAAGCGTGGGTTTGAGCTTTTGTACCACTACTGCCTCGTCAGCTGTGCCCAGATTCCTTGATCCCACCACCTTTGTGAGAGGGGTTTGGTCGAATGTTGCATATGATTTTCAAGGAATTTTCAAAATGGAGCTGAATTCACCAGAAGTTTTGTTACTAAACTATATACACACTTGCGTTCTCCTATTGCTAACCATCTTGGATAGCGTTCCTGAGCCCGTATTTAAAGTGAACTCACGCTAAGGGCAATGTACTCAGGTCTACAGGGAGGGGCAAGTGAACGGGTTGGTATATGCATGTTGAAGTGGCCAATTGTGATCACCAAAAATTTGTATAATTTGCATTTATTTCGCTTTCCGGTTCTCCACACAGTTTTACGTCTATCCATCAAACTATCTATCTATTTATCTATCTACCACTTATATCCTTCCTTTATCTTTCCAGATAATTTATTGTTATATCCTGCTTCAATGGTCAGAATTAATGTCATTTAATTCTCTGTAGAACCCCCTTTGTCGTCTAACGCTAAAAAAACAACACTAGCTGTCATATTTTCATGCTGTCCGCCTAACATATCTATCTAGGTGGAATATTAAAACAAAAATAATAAAATTTTCTTCAAAACATAAAAAATGGTTGAATTCTCTAGTACACTTTTACTCGCCACACTTATAATCCATTAGTTTTTTGTATGTCTGCATTCCTTCCCTCTCCTCTCCTCTCCTGTCCTCTCCTTCCATCCTTCTTTCTCCCCAACAGCTTCAAATTTGTTTTTGTTGTTGATGCTACTGCTTCTCTTATGTAATTTTTTTTAGTGACAGACAGGCAGAGAGAGAGAGGCGGGGGAAGCATAGGAGAAGAAGAAGTAAAAAGAGATAGAGAGTGGTGTGAAGTTTTTCCAGTGTGAAAAACAGCTGGACATATTTGAAATTTGATCATTTGCAGGTTGTTGATTTCTTTGTCACTTTTTGATGATATTTCTGTTTACTGGTGTAGACATTTGTCCTTTTATAGGTCGATTGAAATACTGTTCTATTGACTTATGTGTTGTTGATTTCGTGTTATTCTTTCCCTCTTTTTTCATTTTGAAGAAATAAATTGATTGACTCTAATTCATTTAAAGTTAACTTCGAATTCTCTGGATATATTAATGATATATATATATGTATACTGGAGAGCTACCTCATCCTGATTTCGAACTCTTGGGTAGTACTCATTCATCAAATTACTGATTATGAAGCCAGCCGGTTTACCAACCATCTAACCACTTTAATGGAATCCAATAACAGACTATTTCTAACTCTTGATGATTCTTGACATATCTACAGCACGACTGTCAGCTCATCTCATTGGTGAGTATTTTTCTCTTTACACTCAACCTGGTGTGGAACCAACCAGTCATGAATCACTATCATTAGGAACTTCAGGCATCTTCTCCCTGATACTAGTCCCGACCGATAGCTGCTACCTTGACGTGGTGGTCGGGCTTGCACATCGCAATGACCCAACAAGCTACACTGGCTGGAACCAATGTTCCTGCAGGTCCTACCACTCCAGGAAGGTTGTTAGGATAGCGATTAGACTAAAAGCAGTTACCTGTATAGTATAAGAATCTTTCTTACACTATGCTGGGGGGTCTTTGGGAGAAGTCGTACTGCTGGGGAACAGGTATGTAACAGCAGTAAGGTGTTTCCCTCAGATGACCAGCATGCTAGCTATGCTATCTCTCCACTCTGAAGAGAGAGGGTTAGAAAAGGTCGACCCCGGAAATCGTACATCCCGACTTACCCTACGGTGGTCCTTAACCGGCGGTAGGTTTACTAATACGGAACCAAACCAAGAAACCAGTTAATACAGGCCGTGTGTGACCAGCCTCAAGCAGTTGTCCCCTGGGCTCCGTGGTCACACAACACTAACCCTCTCTCTGTTTCAGGTACCCGGAGAATCAACCAGCTTCCATGGTGTAGGCAGCCGGGAAGTAACAACCGCCCACCCACTTCCAAAAGCACACGAAGCCTTCCTGAACATCATTCTGCTCTACCCACATCACTTTCATCATCTTATTCCGTACTACAGTTAGTACTATTCTTCAGGTTAGTGAGGCACCTTCACTTCACTCTATGACCACAAACAATGGTGAGAGCCATAGAAACACCGCAGATAGTCTTTTAAAGTTATGTCGCCAACTTCATATATGAGCATTTAACGTCAGAACTCTCTGCAAAATCGGACAACAAGCATCACTAGCAAGAACTCTGGCATCTTGAGCCATGGGTGTATGTTGTGTTTCGGAGATACGCATACAAGACCCGAGTGTGGTCATTCATTTAACCTCACCTGGTCAACAAGGTGAATCTGCAAAATTCACTATAAGGGTGTCAGGGGACCTCTCAGCTAGCTCACGAGGACTCGCAGGTGTAAGGATAGCACTGAGTGTTGGGGCGGAAAAACCACTTCTTGACTGGATCCCAGTAGATTGTCGTATGTGTGTAGTCCGTCTGAATGGGTCCGTTAAAAGAAGGAAAGACGGCGCTACCCATCGTTACCTTTTCGTAGTCTCCGCTTACGCCCCAATAGACTGCAGTTCAGATGAACTAAAGGGTGATTTCTACCTGACTTGCTACCAGAGAATAATCTAGTTGAATATGCAGATGATATAGTCCTTCTAGGCGAGGACGCTGACAAAATGTAGAGTCTTCTGAACACCTAGAGCTGCAATCTACCAGTGTTTCGCATGCGATTCGCTCCCGCCAAATGTAAGGTGATGCTACAGGACTGGACTACACTGAATCCTACTTTAGAAATAGGGAGTGAAGTGGTAGAGCACGTTGACCACTTCACTTATTTGAGAAGTACCATCAGCCCCAATGGGTTGATCTCTGACGAAATCTTAGCACGGATATAGAGGGCTAGTTTTGCATATGCCGGTTTACGCCGTCCTTAGCGTAGACGTGATATCCAGCCATCTACCAAAGGGCGGGTGTACTGCTCAGCAGTCCGCTCCGTCGTCCTTTATGGCTGTGAGACCTGGCCATTGAGAGTGGAAGACATGAAAAAAATTAGCTATCTTCGATCATAGGTGTCTGCGTTCTATCTCCCGTGCAAAGTGGTATAACAGGGCGAGCAATATCGAGGTTAGGCTTCGGTCGAGTGCTAGTTGGTAAGGAGGGGGAATCAGTCGACGAGGCTGTGAAGTTACATCGATTGAGATGGTTACGCCATGTGTTACGCATGCATGCCTAGCCATCCACCGCCTTCCTCGACAATGGGCAATGTTAACTGACATAGGTTGGTTCAGGTTGGAAAAGAGATAGCCAGTGGTGGTCAAACCAAAACATGGCTGACTTCATCAGTCAGTGAAATCCACAACAGTTAGTTTAAGCCGTGTAGGAAGATATAGACTGCCAGTTTGGTTGGGGTCCTCGGGATGGTAAACACCAATGAATGCTGGAGACAATTGATGATATGGCTCAAAATCGTTCTCGATGGCTGGCGCAGATGCATCCACTCTTTGTGATTTATAATTTCCAATGAAACTATATTGTTCTTCATTATCACTATTCCTTTTGTCTCACACCTCTGTTTACTGTCTCTATTATGCATTTCTTCTACTTTCTTCTCTTGCTTTGTGTGCTACATGGAGGGAGTGTGGCGACTTGAACTACTGCACATCGGTGCAAAGTTCCATGTCAAAAACAGACAGACAGACTAGTCACTAATAAGCAATAGATTAATTTTCAGCAGCTAGTTGATTCGTCTCGTAACCTGTGGGTCGTCAATTTGATCCTCGGTAGTGTAATGGGAGAGTATTGCTTAAGAGTCGCAAAATTGGTGGAAGTTATTTGTAAATTGATTAGCAATTTGTAATTTACATATAGTTCGAGTGGAAACCAAGTTATTAAGAGCACCACAATATCTAGTCTGCTTGATACCATAAATGTAATCAAGAAAGTAAGCATATTTTTCATGAAACTATATACTACTGAAGTGACTTTCAGGATATATATATATATATATGAGAAATATGAACCCAATTCAGGTGGTGACCAACTACAATATCTAGAATTCATTTCTCTACTTAATTTATACTATGGCACACACGATCACGTCACAAGTAGTAAATTCAATTGTGACAGTGAATCCACCACCTTGAAGTTTCAGTATGAAAAAATTCTGTGTAAGACTTATGAATTCACACAGCTGATCTTTACATACAGTTTATTATTATTATTACTGTGGGTTCCGAGTGGAACATAGGGCTTCCATAGCACACCTTCATGTTAGCCTGTTTTCTGCAGTCCTCTTCATCTGCCGAGTAACTGCCCATGGTCTATCATTTCCTCCCCCCCCCACACGATATACTCCATGTCACCCTCGGACGAATGCCAAACTCAGATCCCACTCGTGGGTCTATCTGGTGCGCAATGTCACTCAACGGTATCCTCAGTGTGTGTCCGAGCCGTCTTAGTTTCCTCCTCATATTTATTGCGAGATAGGTTCTTGATCGGTTCACTGCCTGTGAGTGACCCTAGTTACTAATCCTTTCTGACAGGCCATCTAATCTTCAGTATGAAGCGAAGGCAGCCGTTGACAAAAGTCTGCAGTGGCCTGTTGGAAATGCTTTCTGTGACGCACTCGTCAAGTTTCCTACCCATATAGAAGAACTGACTGACTGACTTAATATTGGTGTTGAAAATTCAAATTTTGTTCTCCTTTCTGAGTGGAACAGATTTCCAAACCGATTTCAGAATGACCAATGTCTATCTTTCATTTCCAATCCTGGTTGGTTTTGACATCTTCATCCATGCCGCTACCTGTGGTTGGAACTGTGCTTCCTAGCTGCATAAGCTGAGGAACTTACCTCTTTCAAATCTCTCCCGTTGATAGTGATTGTTGCTTGTTGGTGTTATTGTTAGTTGGTTGTTTTCATCACCTCCGTCTTCTCTATGTTCACCTGCAATCCTGTCTTCACTGTCTACCACTTCAGCCAGTTTGTTGCTTTTCGCCTGCAAGTTTTCAAGTTTGTGTGGCATTAGACACAAATCATCCACGCGCGATATCCAGATCTTCTAGAGTCTTCTTACTGACTGTTCAACACATTCCTGTCTCCTCGCTCCATGTGCACAGTCTGACGCATAATCCAATCCACCACAACTAAGAATTTCATCGTGGGTGATAATAGACAGTTAACCTTGTCTTATCCCTGTATTCACTTCAAAACCGGGCTTGGCTGAGTTTTCCGATGTGAGTCACCTGACATGTGGAATTGTCATGTAGCCAGCCAGCTCTTGAATGAGGTTGATAAAGACTTGAGCACTGCACGCCGTAGTGTTGAAGTAGTTTCCAAACTGCTTCTCGGTCAACGCTGTTGAAGGTCTCTTCAAAGTCGAATAAAATGAGGTAAAGATTTGACTGCTATTCTACGCTCTGTCTGATGACGATGCGTAGAGTTGCAATCTGATCAGCACATGATTTGCTTTACCCGAATCTAACTTGATCACCTGAATCAAAATCTATGAGTAGGACTCACTGACAAAATATCTATACAATATGTGGGAAAACAAAATATCCAACTACACACTCAGATTTCGAATTTTGTGGTGATTTTGAAAAATTCTACTGATGAATACGATACAAACCAACCTCATCTGAAGAATCCTTAAAAATCAAGCCCTATAGATCTCCCTAATTAAGCAGGCCTAAATTAAGATGAAACAGCTATCCATTTGTTCTTGGTTTTCGTCTGTTCTCTAATCGATCTTGGCTTGTGATGAAGTCTCTATGAGTCGTTCGGACCAGTAAGCAGCACAAGATCAACAGTTAGAAGGTTATAGCAACTCTTTTGTGATAAGTATTATTTATTCTTATTATTGCATGATTCTTTATTGCACCGAAGATAGGACTAGATACATTACACTAGTTGCTGACTAGTGTCCAGTCAAAAATATTCAATACAGTCCTACAGGAGGTCAATTGCGAACCCGAATAGCTCATTGGTAACGCCTCTGACTCCATGTGGTACTGGATGACGTGGGTTCGTATCTCAGAGGGATGAGACATGAGTTCCTTCAAGGTTGCAGAAACGCCTTGCTGATGAGTCCCAACTAGCATGAAACCTAGTTCCTGGCAGAGCTTCTTGTGGCTGATTTCCTCCAACCATCTAATATCTTCTTATCTGTGGTGAATAGAGCTTGAAGGTAACCTTCTTTTTTGGTTTTGATTATTAATACACTGAATAAACACTTGTTGGACACACCTTATTATTAAAATTTTAACTTTCATTCATATTAACCGCCTACTTAATTTTAAACATACATGTAAACAAACAAATTCAACAAGAATTGATCATATTACATAATAATAATTATTATTATTTTTATGATAATAGTCGATAATCCTTTTGTTTGTTTGTCTTTCGTCTTCTTCTGCGTCACACAATAACACCATCTTTCTCCTTCTCTGTTAAAGAATTCAATTTCTTGACAGTACCGAATTCATTTAAGTCGGCATTTATCTCTGACTATCATCCAAATGGTTTATTTTTTTTCCTTATTGACAAATATAAAGACGGAAAGGAAGACAACAGAGGAATGAAATATAAGAAGCAAGTGGATTTCTTCTTTCTTTTTCTCTAATACCTAATCACTAAGTCAAGCAGTTTTAAGGGTGGTATTCTAGGTGTGTGTGTGTGTGTGAATGTCTCCCTCTCTCTCTCTCTATCGCCCTCTACCTCAATCTCTCCATTTTATTTATCCCTCTTTACTTCAAATTGATATCACACTACTGGTCTGAATAGATGTTCATTCCATCAACCTTATTTTATTGATTTAGTATTCACCACCCACCTTCTTTGTTTGTTTTTCGATGTGTTTTTTTCTTTTTGCTTGGACTTTATGTTTTATTTTGTTGCTTTAAGAGAAATAATGGGAGCTCCAACCTTTATTTTGGTACTCAATCGTTTCTATCTCTGCGATTATTTATGTATGCATATGGAAGCGCTTGTAATCTTGTATGAAACTATTTCAAAATGAATGAATTAATGAAATTTGATATTTCCCACCTAAGCTGAGATAAGAAAATGAAAGAGAGAAGGAGAGGGATTTTCTCAAAACATGCTCGCATACATACATACATATGCGTGCATACATTCAACATCCTTTCATTTTTTTTGTTTAACTAATCTCAAGGTCATGGCGAAGGAAATAAACTACAGAAAAGATGTGATGTGCAAACATAGCGAAATATTTATTCACTTTCTTCTTGAGTTATGTTGAGTAACTACTTCACTGAAGATAGTGTTGATAAATAGAAAACCCTCGTCATCTTGCATAAAACACATTTCATTGACCAAGTTGGGCAGTGTTCATCTACACAGATGGGAAGAACTCGCTTACAAGGTGCAAAGTAATCAGCTCTGCAGGTACATGTGAAAGAGTAGAACAATAGCGGTTTGTACAGGATAATAAAACGGTACGGTGTGCAATCAAAAATATCCAATACAGTCCTACAGGAGGTCAGTCGTGAGCCTGAATAGCTCAGTGGTAACATCTCTGACTGCAGCACTGGGTGACGCGGGTTCGAATCTCAGAAGGGACATCAGTTCCTTCAAGGTTGCAGATACGCCCTGCTGATGAGTGCCAACTAGCACGAAACCTAGGTCCAAGGCTTCCTGCCGATTGCCTCCAACCAACTGGTACCATTATTTACTTATGCTGGTTTCTCATCAGCTGCTTATAGGCCAAAGACTTTATTAGGTTTATGTACAGTGTAGCTATGGCAGTCCACTTAGCTCTGTTTTAGCAGATATCTTCATATTCAGCCTTGAAAGAAGTAGGCGCTGAAAATGCTACCTAGTAGGGCAATGAAAGCTTCGCAAAGAAACCATCCAGCTAAGAGAACACAGCTACATCAAAATCGTCCACCTCCGCCATATGATCTCTAACCATTTTTTGGCTCTACCAACTTTTTCGTTTTTGTTTATTCAATTTGTATACTATTCCTTTATTACGTCAATTGTTACTATTATTACTATTCTCACTATGAATTGTTCCCGGTATTATTTCACTTGTTCCACTCGTCATTCTAAATTTTGTTTTACAACGTTAAATTATATGTTATCGAATTTCACACAATGTTACGTAACGTCTTTAATCTTATTTTATTTGTCTATTAATCCTCTAATTTTACACCCCCTCCAAGTTCTATACATCCTATGAATTGTTCTATATATGATATAAATTGTTTTGCCACTTGACACTTGATACTTAACTATGATTATAATCAGAAACATTTTAATTGCATTTCGTACTATTATTATTATTTTATGTATTCACTCAGACCTATGATTCAATTCCCTCACCGGATATAATTTCTTCAAAACCATATATATGTATACGATTGTACAGCCTGATAAAAAATTCGTTTGAAAAAGTCTTTTGATTTTTTAGATGTTATCATGGGAATTTTCCATGAATATGGAGAATTGGCAGAAGTTGGAATCCATGAGCCATCGCGTACAGTCCCAGTGGTTGAATAGTTCAAGCGCTCGCCATGTAACATGAAGATCCTAGGTCCGAACCCCAATCGATGTGTACTGATGAAGAGCCCTTAACCAGGACGAAACAGTAGTAGTAGTCCAGTACTCCCAACTGGTTTTCCAATGGTTCTGTAGCGGATGTCAATTTGTAATCAAGCCTGTAATAAATCAGCAATACATTTATGTAAAGGTCAAATAATTTGGCTGAATAGCGGTTCAAAAGGGGTCTGGTCAAGAATATTCATGAAGGTAGAATAAGGGTAGGAAACAGGGTAGGAAACTGCACTGTCACAATGAAACATAACTAAGATAACAAAGTTTAACAAAAATAGACAGTGAATAACGTAAAGTTGCTTACCAAGGACAAAACAAGATTAACAACAATTTGCTTTTGGTAGCATGAATTCGATTTAAATTGTTTAGCCACAACCGCTTCAGTGATGTGCAGTATCCTGGAGCTTTTTTGACCTTTAATTATCTTAAAGGTTTTCATTGCATCTATTTTTATGACCACTGTCTACGAAGTGGCGAGTAGTCGCACTACTAAGCGCTTCCACACCTTTAGTCTCTTGCAATATGCTCACATATGAAGTCAGAAATTCTTCTTCTTATTCGTCCAGTATATAAGTTTTGACACATATATGTAAATGGATATATGCAGTTGGAAGTAACATTAAAAAAGGAGGATTTATCAATTCTGGACTACCTCAGTGAGTATTTTATACGCTAAATTGTTACTAATCTGGCAGCTAGATAAGTTCGCTTCAGAGCAGCATTGATTGTATGCTTAATTCTTCTACATCACCATCAATGGAAGAGATTTGACAGAGGTTACTTCCCTCACTTATCTAGACAGCCAGCAACGTTTCAACCACAGGCAGTCGGAACAGATGAAGATGTCAAAACCAGCAAGAATCGGAAAGGCGAGATACGCCTTCATCAATCTGAAACCAGTTTGGAAATCTTCTGCACTCCACTTCAGCATAAACAAAAAGATATGGATTTTCAATACAAATGTGAAGTTAGTCAGTCAGTTCTTCTATATGGGTCAGAAACTTGGCTAGACTGTCACCAAAAGGAATACCAAAAAGTTACTGACTTTCATTAACAGCTACCACCTTCTCTGGCTCCACGCTGAAGATCAAGTCGCTGGTTGGCTGACCAGAAAGAATTAGCAACAAGAAACTCTGGCTGGGAACAAACCAACACGCAAGAGCTTATCGCTCGACAAACATGTAGAAGAAAATGGAGATGGACCAAGCATACATTGAGGAGGCCGTCAATGACGTCACGTGCAATGCAGGCTATCGAAATGGGAAGCGACGAGTGGGTCGTCGGTGTGAAGGTGATATGGAGGAGATCGTGTGAGCTGGAGGAGAAGATGAGAGATTATGGTCAATCTTCGACCCAGAAGAAAACAAAAGAAAGTGGATATGTTTTGCTGAAGCTCTTTTTTCACTCGGAACCCAAGGGAACAATAATAATAATGATCATTACTTGTATTTCACTGGAGAAAGTATTGAATCTATATAGCTGACTAACAGCATTGTTGAGGTAATTTTGACTGTGTGATATGGTATTATTATTGTTAAGTAGTATCTTGGATTTCATCGCAAATAATTGTCTTTCTACTGTCATTGTGGTATTTTGCGACGTTGAGTAAGTGAAGAAAGGTAGGAAATTTTGGTCAGCTATTATTATTGTTTCATTTGGTTCCTAAAGGAACATAGGGCTTCACCCGCACGTCTCAAATGTGTTCAGTTCTCCACCAACGTTTTCATCACCTGGCTTCACGTCTGCCAATATGCTTTCATATCCTCTTCACATGATCTCCTCCATGTCAACCCACCCTCGGACTGACGACCAACTCGCCATTTCCCATTCGGGTTCCACTCGACCAATGACCTGGCGTGTGATGTCACTCACCTGATGGTTCGTTTTCTCAGAATATGGCCAATCCACCTCCATCTCCTCCTGCACATTTCTGGCAAAATTGGTTCCTGCTGGATTAGTTCGCGCATTGTCAAAGATCCCTCACTATTGCTGATCTTTTCTCGCCGGCCATCTGATCTTGAGTACTGGGCGAAGACAGCTGTTGACGAAAGTGTTCAGTTTGTTTGAAGTGGCCATCGTGACGCTCAGTGCAAGTCTCTGATCCGTATAGTAAGTAGCACTGACTTCACATTGGATTTGAAAATCCACATCTTATGCTTCATGCTTCATGCTGAGTGTTGATCTCCACACAGACTTGAGAGTAATGAAAGCTTGCCTTGCTTTCCCGATCCTCGCTCTGATATCCTCATTAGTTCTGTCAGCCAGTAGTTGAAACGATGCTTCCCAGGTAGGTAGGTAGGTAGGTAGGTTGTTGTTGATGTTGCTGTTGGTCAGGAATCTTCATCACCTCTGTTTTCTCTATGTTCACCTGAAGGTCTATATATTATGCTTCTTCTACAAACTTGTTGCCTTCCCTTGCATATCTTTCAGTTTGTGGGAAATCAGATATATATCATCGGCGAAGTCCAGATCCTCAAAGTTTTTTGTGTAAGTCCATTTTATTGCCTGTCTCCTCGTTATCCACAATCTTTCGCATTATCCAGTCTACGGCAATCAGGTCAACTATGTAGTTCAGTTTGCTGCCTTCATAGCATAACACATGTGTTTCGGTCGGTACACTGTGAGTCAGCGGCTCAGTGATAGATTACCAGCCAGTTAAGTGGAAGGTCTAGGTTCTATTCCTCGCCAAGGCACTCCTCCACCTCGCCTAGTCCAGTGGCCGAGAGCTACTGAGACTCCATAAACTTTTAACCCCTCTCTTAAGGCAAGGAATGGTAAAAAACCACCTTGGTGACTAGTATACTGCACAGCAATCTTCAATAAAAATAAAACCTTTAATTGTTTTTTAAACTCAGGTTGTTTTTCAAGTCTTTGTTAATTTCTTGTTCTCTTTCCTTGCTTCTTCTTTTTCTTACAGTTTAATTGTCGGTTTACAACTACTATAAGTGCCTATATTCATTATGTGTGCACATTTATGTGTGTAAACGCACAGCCAATCAAATAAAAATATAAAAAACACATGTAGATATACACAATATATTTTATACAACAGATTTCAGACAAGATCAGATTACATATTGCACCTAACTTGAATGGATTCTTTACAATCTGACACTGGAATCGATTACTGCATACCTATGTGCATGCACCTACGTCCATCCGTCCGTCCCTCCGTCCTTCCGTGTGTTCACACGTCCCTGTTTGTGTGCGTGTGAGTGTGAATGTGAGTGTGATGCAGGCAGCTAGGAGGAGGAGGAGAAGGAGAAGGAGAAGTGTCTTATGTTACCTTCTATTAAAAATTTGAAGCCTACTAAATCGCTCGTTATTTTAGTCCTACTTACAGAACACAAATGAGAAGCATTTCAATGTGATAAATCATACAGAACTGTGAAAGTTATAGACTTGCATTTTATGAGTTTCTCTTATTCACTTCACTAAACTCTATCTAATAACATGTAAATTGTAATCATGAGGATAATAACAGTGGCTTTTTTTTCTGCAAAAATTGTCTATACAATGTACAGAATTTTCAGTGTAATCTATTACAACATTATATTTTCTATTCATCGAGGATCTCAAAATAAAAAAGGCAGACCATAGTACACTATCTGACTGAATACTGTTCGATATTGTAGCATAAACCAATCCCTGCTAGTGTTTTTCTTCTTTGTCTCCTAGAAATTCACACTGGTAGATTGAAAGTCAATTAAATATCTGCCTGAGTACATTTTACTACCCGTCGAATGACATCGTGCACACAATGCAGGCTGTCGCTCGAGTGGAATCCCAATGGGAAGCGACGAATGGGTCATCACATCGAGTGTGACATGGAGGAGATGAGAGATTATGGTCAACTGTGAACCCAGCTGAAGAGGACAGTAGAGAATAGAAGAAAGTGGAGATGTGTTACTGAAGCCCTATGTTCCATTCGGAACCCAAGGGAATAATAATAATAATAAGAGTGATTCAAGCAGGTCAATGTGTGTTTGTATAGTAAGTTCAGTATTTCTTTATATAACCTCCTTCACTTTGATGCTTTATCCTTCTGTCACAGGCTACCATTAGAATCTGTACCAGTAAGTCTAAGGGAGAATGAAATGCCCACCTTAAATTTATCTGCTATTCAAATAAACTAAACAAATCCTGCAATTATGAAGATATTTTCAATAAATCGGCATCCTAATAGAAATATAATAATAATAATGATCACAAAATATTGATTTCCAGAAGCCCCTCCTAGCAAACATCTTCATGGAGAGCTTAAGGAATGATCTCTAGTTAAATATAAAAGGTCTATGGATTAGTGAAAACTACTGGATTATTGAGTTCTGCAAGCAGGCTAACTATGTTCACACATATTTACGTTTCAGGGTCGAAAAAGGCCGTCCACCAATATATATTTTAATTCCAAGAACACATGAGATGTATGATATCTGACTCAAATATGTATATGTGCATGTATCAGATAGACTTAGTAGTTAGAACTCATTTTAAACTACGTCATACTACCTATAGAATGAGTGAGTCATGCATCCGAAGTTTATGTACAGAACAAGTTTGCCGATTGAGTTGCTACTAAATGCCTGAAACCTGATATATGTGTTCATAAAGAAGCAGTTATCAGTCTTTCCTTGCCCTGGCAGCTTTATATGTCTTTACACTGCCCTTTAATTTGATTGCGTGACCTTTCGTTTTGACCTCTTCCCCTTCACGTCATAGTGTAATTCTGTTTGTCTATTATTCCTATGATTTGAGTTGAACCCATCATCTTATTCGTCTGTCATCTTTATTACGCAACTACTCTGCCTTTATATTCAAGTACTTATGTTTGTTTAAACTGGGATCTTCTGTGTACAAACTGTATAAGTTTAATTTCTGAGCATCGTTTATCTTCTGTCAATTAACATCATCTAATACTTGTAAGTATCTTAAAGTTGCTGTATGCTGCTAATGAGAAGCTAACGAAATGAACGATCGGACCTTCTGATTCAGCACAGACCTCTGTTTCTGCTTTATTTGAACTCATAAAGCGAATTAAGTTTATGAAATAATAACAGTTTTATCTTAAATAACATGTTAACAAATAGTACGTATTTTGAAGTATTGGATTTTTAGGGAATTTTGTCTGATTAGTTAGAGGATTTTATCATGAACTGACATCATTCAGAGAAACACTGGAAAACAAGGCTACTGGGAGTACTGGACAGTTGTTTCGTCCTAGTTTGGGACTCTACTTCAGCAGTACGCACACACTCACATCCAAGGTTCGAACCCAGGACCCTCTGGTTACAAGACGAGTGATCTCGTAGACCATTCAGCCACTCATTGAGACCCGATCCAATGGCCAGCCCATGAATTCTAACTTCCACCAGTTCATGACATAGCCCAACCAATTCGTAATATCTTCTTCGATGAGTTACCTTCAACCTGCTATACCCTACTGGTCACAGCTTCTCACTAGAACGCCAGGTAACTGCCTGGATAAGGCCAGTCGCTAGTGAGCATCAGATTAATTTCCTGATGATTTCCTCTGAGATGTTTTTATTGAAAGCAAACTAAAAATGTACTCGAGTTCTTGTAGCGATGAAGAAAAGAACACACAACATAATTAGATGATTAGAACAATAAGAAATAGAGAAGAGTTTATGCATTATACTGGATAGAAATTTAAGTAGCCCAGTGATTTAAGCAAACCGCCTGTAGAATTATTCCATGAAATTCTTACAAAAATTACTGAAACAACTCAAATTCATGGTATTGCATGAATAGAATTGAAACAAAAGTCATCAAATCGTAGGAGGATCATCACACTGATGAGATTAGGCGGTCATCTTTCAACCAGACAGCTACAAGTTTGTATGCCGTGTACCTAATGAGATTCGAACAGTCAGGTGGTCTTATCAATCCTCAGATAACAAATGTGGTTCATCGTCTGGTATTTCTAGCACCTACTGTAACGGCAGAAGACAAGAGATTTGGAATGTGATATCTCTATATAATGAAATGCGCATCCTGGATTCCACTGCTAGTCACCATCCACCAATTAACTTCTATGTATACCCTATTTGAAAATCGTCATCTGCATAGATTCCCCGTGTTATGCTCTACTTCTACCGCCTTGTCTTAGTCTTTTTTTCGTATCTCCAATGTTTTGCCACAACACTCACTGGTTCATTTGCTCTCTTTGACGTCAAGTCTATCTTTCCTTTATTTGACATTTTTGTATGTCGATGAGTGTCTCTTTATATACTACTGATAAATCTTATCAGTAACACATGCCACGCTACCAACCCACAATCACGAAAACCATAGAAATTAAATGTTGACATTTCTCATTGTAATATCAAACAATTAAACAAATTGCTGGGGAAAATTTCTATACTTTTGACTGTGAAAACACCTTGGATATATGTTTCAAGCTTTGTTTTCGATTGTTTAGATAAATGTGACCTCAGATCTAACGTTTTCAGGGGGTCAATGTCTCCTGCTATAAATGATTCACCAAAAATACCGCTGTGCAATGAATGGATACTTACCCACGACCTACTTGAATTCTAACCTAGCGGCTGGAAAGTCTCGAGCATAGTTTGTAATCTGTAGGCTAAAGGACCCGGTGGATCCAACTGAACAAAATAATATAATTTACAAAATATCTTGCAATGACTGTGAGTTCGGTCAACTACATAGGTGAGTCAAATTAGTCGATCGGGAGTAGTCAGATTGTCGAAACAGAAGAATTTAGCTAAAGTTAGAATGATTGACCTCATCCGCGAAGATAAGTAATTTAGAAAAACAAACTCAGCACTACATTGCACTGCATGCATTAACACACAACCACACAATAGGTTGGGACAGAGTCAAAATTCTAAAAAGTAATATAGATAGGTGGAGAGCAAGAGAGATTGATTACTGAATTCTGGTTCATCGAGTGAATCTACACCCAACACTTGCGATAGAAGTGACTCAACACAAATACCAGAGATATGGGAGATATTATTACCACCACTCAAATCAGAGGATAACAAATAACGTTAAAATGTATTCAATTCACATTATAACATTCTAAAAAGTTACTATTTTTACTACAAAAACATTTTATTTCCCATCTGATTGTATTTTATTGATAACACTAATGCTATTTCCGAATGTTCTTTATCTTATGTTGATTTTATTCAAATGTCTGATCATCAGTTTTTACTCATGCATATAAGAGTATCAAGAAAGTTGTGCGAGTACCTTGATATGCTTATGAGCAGCAATAATTTATGCTCGAATAGTGGCCATCAGTAAATATTACTGTATAATACTGTGTGATTTATATCAATAATAGTTATTCTTAATTCTTTGTAGAATACGGCACTTCACCGTTAATTAGGTTTCGGTCGTGCGGAAAACTGGAGTCAACAGGAGTGGTTCAGTCGTCACTGCGATAAAACACTAACAGACACATATATCTAACTCGAGCAGTATTCAATTTTCCAAGTTTTGGATTGTGATATCGATTACAGAACCATTGGGAACCGTCAAGCACTGAACAGCCATTTCAAGTTAGTTTTTGACTGTTCATAATTAATAGGAGTTAGGTTCGATGGTAATGTGCTCTACCTGTGAACTGAAGGTTTTCGATTGAATTCACTGGTCGACAGTCTCAAACAGGGACGAAAAAGCTGTCCAGTAATTCAGTGCTGGTTTTCAGCATTTCTCGAGACAGTATCAGTTCGTGATGTAACCTATGTATAAATCTAATTAGATTGAAATATGCTCATATGTCCCAGCAATAGTAAAACCAATAAATACTTCAAAGAATTTAATTTAGAAAGCATAAATTTAACTGAAAACTTTACCAGTAGTCCCCCCTCTCTCCCTCTTAGGAATTCTAATTATATTTAATCAATAAGATATTGAATTTATGTATTTAAAGTGAATTCAATTACTGCATGGCGTTATTTCAGTGTCGTGTTCATGTTCTCCTATCTAGCTAAATTTCAAAACATATTTCAGTTAACAAATCATTTAAATGCCTAATCTGATAATTTGTGGATGCCAGTGTTTTCGGTTGAATAATTCGTAGCTAAATAAGAATGATTTTTGTGTGGCTCGCACTACTGATGAGATTTGTAAGTAGTATATTAAGTATGATATCTTCCAAAAGAATTCACAATCATTTTATTCCTTTGCTTTCCGAGTGGAACATAGACCTTCAAGCGTGAGCTTTGAAGTATCGGTGGCAGCGGTGTTTTTTTCTACGCGATGAGGTTGATAGCCTCACGTCCAATCTTTCCTGTTTACCGGAGATTCTACCGGTTATGTGAGATTCAGGAGGATGTCAGTCCAGAATCGAACCCTGAGCCATGTGAATGGTTGGCAGGGATTCTACCACTTAACTACCGACTCATTCTACAAGAATACAGTGAGAGTTTTCATCTAGACATTTAGAAGGCAATAAAAGAATATTGAGCAATCAATATTCTATTGAGTGTTGGTTTGCAAGGATTTGATTTGGTTGGTTACAGGATTTCATCATGAGTTGACATTGGTTAGAGAATCATTGCACAAACAGCTGGAAGTACTGGACAGACAGCTGTTTCGTCAGCCTAGTTTCGGGATCTGTTTCAGCACCCACCACGGGGTTCGAACCCAGGAACTCCTGGATACAAGACGAGCGATCTTGTAGACCACTGAGCCACTGGGACCCGATCCAGTGATCAGTCCTAGAGTTCCAACATCTACCACTAGCGAATGTCATCGCTGGCGAGTATTTGTCCTCACACCCAATCTGCTGTACCCTACTGTTCACGACTCCCCCGTAGAACCCAGTTAACTACCTACCTGAATAGAGCCAGTCACTAGTGAGTAAACTAGGATGAAACGGGTGGCTGTCCCAGCTCCCAGCTTGTTTTCTAATAGTCTTCTAACCAATGTTAGTTCATGATGAAATTGAAATGAATAAGTGTGTTGACTACCTATAACAGCTATCTAAATTCTTTCTTACCCCTTACAGTTATACGCTTTGGATTTAAAAAACAAAACAAAAACTTTTATTGTAAATGTGGTTCTCTAACCGATTTTGGCATTTTCGTGATGAAATTTACCTTTCATATAATTAAGATTATAAATTAATAATACTAACAGTAATTTATCATCTTGGTGATTTCAAACAGGTAATATTAGTTGTTTAGAGGACTTCCTCATGAGCTGACATCAGTTAGAGAACCACTGGAAAACCTTTGAGTGCTGGACAGCTATTTCGTCCTAGTTTGGGACTCTTCATCAGTACGCACCCAATATTTGAAAATTCATCTGATGCTCACTAGCGACTGGCTGTTGCACACGATAGATATCCTCCATGTAACCCTCGAAAGCACAACTCGTGGTTTGGCTATGTCGTGAATTGGCAGAAGTTAGAATTCATGGGTTGGCCATTGGATCGGGTCCCAGTGAGTGACTGAATGGTCCATGAGATCACTGGCCTTGTAACCAGAGGGTCCTGTGTTCGAACCCATGCCATGGGTGCATACTGTTGAAGAGCCAGTCCTAAGCTAGGCTGACGAAGCAGCTGGTTTTCCAAAGGTTCTCTGGCTGATGTCAGTTCATGATGAAATCCTCCAACCAAACAAACCGAATTCCCTATAAAACCAATACTTCAAAAAAATAGTATTAGTTGGTTAGAAATGAAAGTGATTCACTTTTACTCTCATTCTTCCCTGACTATTTCTCTTCACGCTCTCATTATCCACCACCATCTCGCCTCTCTCTCTCCCTCTCTCACCCACCTCACCTTATCCAGTTATCTATTTTATTGCGTGATCTAACTCACACTGCTAACATTTGCCAACTTGTTCAGTTTATTATAGTGGAGTATACACACACACACACACACACAAGAGGAAAGTAGAGGCATTATTCTAACCGCTTTCCTTCTTCATCGTTGGTATTTCCTTCCATTTCGTCTTCGTGTATGCATGACAACATGGAAATTTGGCAAAGTAAAATAGACAACCAAAAAAGAAAAGAAAAGAAAATCAACCCATTTTTTATTTTATACTTAGTTGTCCATTTTAATTATGTTTTAACATTTTAAAGCATCGACAAAAATATTAGATGAGAAGTTTTCAAAAGAAACAGGAACACTAATATGGCGAAATACATAGTTAATGGGCAGTAATAATAATAATAATAATAACAGTGACAAAACTAATGTTGGCAGTTCTAAACAGAAGTTAGCAACTAGTAGTGAGTGGGTTTTAGGGGTGGGGAGGGTGAGGGTGAGCAGGAGTTTAAGCCTATGAAAGCAGATAAAACAAAGTTATAATATGGAGTATACTAATGCAACACGTGTATAGCCGTATAAGTCGTATTGCTTATGTGTGTCTCGGTGTGTGCGTGCGTGCGTGCATGTGTTTGGTGCGCTTATCTATTTTGCATTTCTCATTGTATTGGCAGTTTTCCTCTCAGTCAATTTAACTTTGAGTCACTCACTCACTCACTCGCTCATTCACTCACTGTGTCGTTACTGTAGTCTTATTTCTTATATAATGATGATAATTAATGTTGATTATATAATCACTAACGCATATAAGAGAGACAGAGTGATAGAAAAGCAAGGTGAATTTTGAAATGTCGCTTATCTTAGTGTCGTCATCATAATCGTGACTATTATTATTATTATTGCTAATGTCATAGCGCTTTTTATTCGATATTTCCACATTCCATTGAATTTTGTTTTTGCCTTAAGGGGAAATTAATTTTTTTCGTCTCAACCTTACAAAGTGACCATCACACTTTGAATTCCTCCAAAACCCCACCCCTAACCCTGACCTCCCACAATTCCTCTTCCGTCTTTCTGTATGACCGTTTTCAGATCTAAGTATAAATAATATATATATATATATATATATATATATATATTAGAGCACTGTTCATTTAGTAAAACACTGTCCTTCCACTAATTTATCTGACAAACATCACATCACTATTACTGTCAAATCAAAACATTCGAAAAGACAGTAGCACAAATTGTATAAACTCAAAGCATAGTAACAAATGAGTAAGGTGGAGTAATCTGAAACCGAAATAAGCCAAATGGCAAAGAGAGAAAAAATTGGGGTTTTTTTATATTTGAAAAAATATGTTGTAATATGATGTTATTTTGACAGTTTACTCTTCCCCCTCCCACCGCCAGCGCTTCTGGTTCATTCACTCATTTTTGTTACTTAATCAATGTAGACATTATTTATTCACTAGCTTAGTTACTTCTGCGTTGCATAACTTTATTCACCTGATGGCTTGGTGTTAGTTTTTAGTGAAAATTACCACGTGCTGTGGCTTTTTCCGCCTCCTGCGTTCTGTGTTGCAAATCATCATCTCTGTGTTTCTCCTGCTAACTCTTACTGTCTCTCTCTCTCTCTCTCTGTATGAGTTCGCATGTGAATGTGTGTGTGACACATTGAATTATGATTATAATTATGAGTAATCACCATTTTAACAGATAGTTGTCAAGTGAAATTTTGACAGAAAATTGAGCAATCATCATTTCATGCTGTTATCATCACTCTGTGTTACTAAAAGCAGGAGATTTTATTCAATATTTGAGAAGCTGAAGATATTTTAGTATTTTGATTTTCTAAGAATTTGACTGACTTGAAGTTAGATTTATTTCATCATGAACTGCCTTCATTTTGATAAAGTATTGCAAAAATATTTCGGGCTAGTTTGTAACCCTTCAACAGTACTTATCCATGCTCTCCAACCATGTACTGAATTCAGCCCCAGCGGGTTGATTGCTGATGAAATCGCAGCACGCATAGAGAAGACTGGTTTCGCATATGCCAGTTTACGCCTTGCTCTGACTTAGTAGACGTGATATCCAGTTGGCCGTGTCCAGCAAAGGGCGTGTGTACTGCCCAACAGTTCACTCCGTCCTCCTTTATGGCTGTGAGTCAGACATGGCCATTGAAAGTGGTACATATGAAAAGTCAGGCTAGTCGTCTTTAATTGTAGGTGTCTGTGTTCTTTCTACATCTCATGTTAAATGGTTTAAATAGGGTGAGCAATATTGAGGTTAGATGTCGGTCGAGTGGTAGGTAAGCAGGGAGGGGGAATCAATAGACGAGACTGTGAAGTTACATCTATTGAGATGGTTACGCCATGTGTTACGCATGCATGCCTAGCCATCCACTGCCTTCCTCGACAATGGGCAATGTTAACTGACATAGGTTGGTTCAGGTTGGAAAAGAGATAGCCAATGGTGATCAAACCAAAACATGGCTGACTTCATCAGTCAGTGAAATCCACAACAGTTAGTTTAAGCCGACCAGCCACGTAGGGAGGTGTAGACTTCCTGACTGGTTGGTTGCGGTCATCGGGACGGTAAAAACCGATTAAGGCTGGAGACAATTGGTGATATAACTGAAAATCGTTCTCGGTGATCACTGGCAGGCCCAGATGCATCCACTCCTTGTGACATATAATATCCAATAAAACTATATTGTTCTTCCATATTGCTATTCTTTTCGCCTCATATCTCTGTTTACTATCTCTATTTTGCATTTCTTTTTACTTTCTTCTTTTACTTTGTGTGCTAAGTGAAGTGTGACGACTCCAACTGCTCCACACTGGTGCAAAGTTCTACGTTGAAACCAGTCATTTAGTCCACTGATTATTCGACCACTGAGTTGGGAGGCTATCACGTGTGGATTCTAACTTCTATATGTACACAGTATAATGCTACAGTTAACCGGTGCTATGCATGAGTAGTATCCGATTCGTTTTAAAATCAAAGACCACTGACAAATAGGAGAGTGAGATGACATCTGCATTAATTTCATGATAGATTTCTTCTCTAAATAACAGTAATAAAGGATTTCATTGGTAGGTGAATAATGAATGATATAACCATTGTCATATCTTACAGTCCTTTATAATGATTGAATTCTGTCAGCAAAGATTATAGTATGGACCCCCTATTTAGGAAACTCATCATTACAATATAACTTAAAACGATAGGGATTGGTTGAAGATTTTGGTGTTAACTACCACCTATCCATGAGGTGTGTCTGCCAAACTGAAGGCAGCCTTATGTTCAATTAGATATTCGAATATCCAAGAGTTACACTGATTACCAATCAGTATTACACTGTCTAACTCTTAATGCTAACTGAAATCTTTGAGGGTTTAATTTCAGTACTGTGTGTGCATAAAAGAATGTGATGTTTATTCTCCATAACAGGATGTTATAAAGTCGTTTGACTCGAGTGACGTGTTATATAAGGCATAGTAAATTGTACTATCAGACATGCTTTTTTATTATAAATTCTAAGCCTACTAGACTGTAGAATCGTTTGGGAACTATAAATTAGGTTGGGGGATTTCATCATGAACTGACATCAGTTAGAGAATCATTGGAAAACCAGGCTACTGCGAGTACTGGACAGCCAGCTGCTTAGTCAGCCTAGTTTCGGACTCTGCTTCAGCAGTACACACCCACCACAGACAGGGGTTCGAACCTAGTGCCTCCTGGTTACAGGACGAGCGATCTCTTAGACCATGTACGGTTTGTAAATGACGAATTTAATATACCTAACTGTTTACTCTTAAGGTACTACCAGTTACGGTTAAAAATAAAGCACAAATTCTTAATATTCTTCTTCATTACTAACATTTCAAGTGGAACATAGGACTTCAGCAGCACATCTGGCCTTCACTTAATCCTTTATCATCAATTTGAATTTGTTGAACAACTGCACATTCAATTTTACCTCCTCTTCAAATGGCTTTCTCCATGTTACCCTCAGATATATGCCTAACTCGCTGCCTACCACTTAGGCTTCACTCAGTAGCCTGGTGTGTGATATCGCCTAGAATTTTCCTCACAGTATGTCCAACCCAACCTCTTTACCATATGCATATTTATTGAGCGGTAGGCTGTTCACTAATTCATTGCACTGTCAGACTTCCTTGTTGTTTATTCTTTCTGGCTGGCTAACTGATCTTCAGTATGGAGCAAAGACAGGTGTTGATGAAAGCGTAATGATGTACAGCATAAGAGAAAACCGGATAATAATTACAAAGTTAGTTGAAAGGTCCAAATAAGTATAAATATTGTGATTAGATCTTTCCGTTTCAACTTGGATTACTTAGTTACCGTGCATCAGTAAACAGTTACTTATCTGTAGCTTTATTTACATACAATTGGCACGAGGAGTTGTTTTTACAAGTTGATAATGGAACCACTGAAGCTGTACACTGTATAACTTGTAGTCAGTGAACAAGAACTCTTATTTTACTCTAATTTCGTATATATTTCCAGTCAGAGGTAAAAATACTTTACCCGTGAGAAAATGATATCACCTTCGAATTAAACAGGCTGTTGGTAAAATGCTGGAATATCTTCCCTCTATAATATATACTTTAACGCTTGCAGAGTCATCCAGTGGATAACAGTACATCTTGATTACGAGACCAATCCATCAATCGAATGGTGATACAGTCGCTTCATAACCTGTAAATCCTAAGTTTGACCTCTAGAGGGCTCATGGGTGGACAAAAGTGATTAGCCACAAATTAAACAGAAAGTGATGTATGGTGTCTTATAATGATCAACGCTCCCCTGACTCATATCGGTGCTTAACTGGTTGATTTGATCGATTTCAAGTTAGATGTAGTCTCACTAGCTAAATAGTCAACTGACTAGCCTAATAACTTGAATTTCCCGGACCTGATTCCCACTGAAGTCATCAGTACAAACTGTTATGTTTCGCTATACGTCGAGAATGGACACACACGCACTGATCACGAGTATCGCTTGACTATGCCAACCACATTATACGACAGGTACCAGTTTCCTCAATCTGCACTTTACAAATGAGAACATACAACGAAGTGAGTGGCAAAAGTATATTTTAAGCAACAATTGCATGATTGAAAATATATCATCGAGACCATGTCAATTAGTCCGCATCATGATCAATAAAACAATGGGCGTTATTTTACGTTGGCCAATCCTTATTGGTTTATTCTCAGACTGGATATTGATCACTTACGTGGGCGAAATTCCGATTGGTCTACTTCCAGACTAGACATCGACTATCATATCATAAACTACTGAAGGGTCCCTATCTATAATAAAACAACTGTCTAGTACTCTGTGGTTTTCAATGATTCTGTTACTGATGTTAGTTCATAACGAGTTCTACATTGAAATCAAATTAAGTTTCCAAACATCCAGAAATCTGGAAGTATCAATAATCAACGGTACATCATTAGTCTTGCTCAATAAAGTTCATTCTGAAGTAAATTCAGACCCTTCTATGATGACCATTCTACCTCCCCGATGAACTGAAAACTGAATAAAAGCAACCTTCTATCAAACACAGAATACAGTTTGAAGTGAATGATTAATGAAATAACATGAAATGGAGTCGATGTGATACATAATGTTGAATGAAAAATTTCGTCACTTCACAAATCTAATGAGGCCACCATAAGGTAGAAGTATGTATCTATTTGGTAGATGGTCATTGGCAGTGGAATCCAAGAAGCGCATTTCGTTCTATTACGGACTCATCAACTGGATTTACCTGTATTCCCTAGGGAGCGGTAGTGCTCCTACCGAGGCTCGAATCCAGTGACCATAGTTTCACCCATAATTGCCGTACAAGGCGCCGACATGTCAACCTGAGACTTAGCACTTCGGTCTAATCAAACGGCGGGAAAATCGGAAATTGAATTAAATACGTATTTATTTATTGGTGGATAAATCTTATATTGAACAAGTTTTGTTCGTCATCTTCAAACATGAAGATCTATTGAATTGATTCATAAGTTAATTAAATTCACATAGAAGATGATCGGCATTGGCGATTCAGTAGTAGAATGGTCTAAGGTTCGATTTCCCGGCTAATGCATTCCTCGACGTCATCTGGTTTACACTAACCTATAGTAAGCTCGGTTGGGTAGACGTACGAGGCCAACAGTTATGCACCTCATCCAACAGTTGTACGACAGTGCTGCATGCCGGGTAATCCACAACGGGAAACTCACGGAATCCTTTGAAGTGAAGACAGGAGTACGACGAGCTGGCTGCCTACTATCTTCAATGACTAATTTGCTGATTGTGGTAGACTGGATAATGTGACAGAGGGCGGTCAGCCAGGAGACAGGCATAAAATTAATGCACACAAAATACTTGAAGGATCTGGACTTCGCCGATGATATATATCTCATTTCCCACAAACCGGAAGATAACCATATAAAAAGCAACAAGTTTTTAGAAGAAGCATCATAGATAGGCCTTCAGGTGAACATAGAGAAAACAGATGATGATGAAGATTCTTGGCCAAAAGCAACAGAAAACAATCAGCCAGCATAAATGGGAGGAACCTGAAAGAAGCAACCTCCTTCACCTACCTACCTACCTATCTACCTCGGAAGCATCCTTTCAACTACAGGCTGACGGAACTAATGAGGATATCAGAGCGAGGATCGGGAAAGCACGTCAAGCCTTCATTACTCTCATGTCTGTGTGGAGATCAACACTCAGCATGAAGCATGAAGTATAAGATGTGGATTTTCAAATTCAATGTGAAGTCAGTGCTACTTACTATACGGATCAGAGACTTGCACTGAGCGTCACGATGGCCACTTCGAACAAACTGAACACTTTCGTCAACAGCTGTCTTCGCCCAGTACTCAAGATCAGATGGCCGGCGAGAAAAGATCAGCAATAGTGAGGGATCTTTGACAATGCGCGAACTAATCCAGCAGGAACCAATTTTGCAAGAAATGTGCAGGAGGAGATGGAGGTGGATTGGCCATATTCTGAGGTGAGTAACATCCCACGCTGGGTGATTGCTCGAGTGGAATCCGAATGGGAAGTGGCGAGTTGGTTGTCAGTGCGAGGAGGTCATGTGAAGAGGAGATGAAAGCATGTGTGCAGACGTGAAACCAGGTGATGAAAACGTTGATGAAGAACCGAATGCAATGGAGACACGCGGATGAAGCCCTATGTTCCTCTAGGTACTAAAAGAAACAAAGTAATAATAATGAGGCTAGCAATCCCACCCCATAAAGACAACATCATCGCTACTGAAACTCCAAAGCTTGAAGTCCTATATTGCCCTCAGAAAGCAAAGGAAATGGAAATACAAATATGGCGATAAAATCAATAAGGATAACTAATAACTAGATGTAAACCAATTCTTTCGTCTTCTTCTTCAGCTTTTCTGGTTTCTTTAAAACAGTATAACAAAAATAAATTCCGGATAAAACAAAACTTGATTATTCATCGAATAAAGTATATGATGAATAGTTTCGCCTATATCAAATTTCATCAACCCCGTGGGAATGTTTTATTTTTATCACGGATTTTTTTATGAGTTGATCACGGATTGATATGACTTAGAGAAACAGTGAAAACCCGGGAGTACTGGACAGCTGTTTCATCCTAGTTTGGGAATCATCAGCAATACGCACCCACTGGACCCAGGACCTTCCGGTTAAAAGGGAAGCTCGTATACCATTCAGCCACTGGGACCCGATTCAGTGGTCAGCTCATGAATTCCAACTTCTACCATTTCGTGATTTAGCACGATGCCAACCAATGTAATCAGCGTGACATCCATCCTCACACGTGACTGGATGAACCTCACTGGTCACGACTTCTCACTAGAACTAACTCCAGGAAACTCCATCCTGTAGCAAGTCACTAGCAAGCATCAGATTAAATTTCTGCATCTGGTTTGTCAGGGTTAGTTTTGTTTTTACGTGTTGATCACGGATTGATGTGAGGATGAAACAACTTTCCAGTACTCCCTGGTTTTCAATGGTTCTCTAACTCATATCAATCCGTGATCAACACGTAAAAACAAAACTAACCCTTACAAACCAAATATGGAAATCATGGATTATCTAAATTTCTTATTTAGTTCTCAGGGATTTGACCGATTTAGAGTTAGCTTACAAAATGACATTAGTTAGAGAACCACTGTAAGCCAGGAAGTACTGGAAAGCTGTCCTTTCTCAGTTTGGGACTTTTCAGTAGTACGCATCCATGACTCAGCCACGGATTGGATCTAAAATGAGTCAAGTCCATTGACCAATCAACCACTGGGTTTGAAACTGATAGCCCTTGAATTCTAATGAAATAACCTAATATTTTATATGACAGTACTTTTTTTACTGGACACAGGAATGTGAATATTATGCTTAGGTGTCGGGTAAGTGTCAGGGTAAGAAGATTAGAAATTATCACTAATCATAAACCAATAATCAGATCAACGAGGTGAAGGTTAATAATATTCACTGACTACTGAGTGACTGAATGACTTAGTTTGAACATAGAACTTAGTACAGTCCAAGTTGCAGCACTCTCTATACAGCACACAAAGGTAGGGAAAGGAGAGGAAAGAAGAGATTCATAAAAACGATAATAAGCAGAAATGTGAGGGAGGAAGAATAGTAACATGGTTGTACGAGATCACGAAGAATGAATGCATCCACGTCGCTGAGAATGATTTTGACCCAATTCACTGATAGTCTCCAACCACTGGTTCTTAGTCTCCCAAGGACCCAAACCACACAACCTATACCTTCCTACGCGGCTAGCTGAAACCATTTGTTAAAGGCTTCATGAGCTGATGCAAGGATTTTAGCTTAACCAAACCTAATCCTATGTTGTCTAACATTTCTCGTCGAGGAAGGTGATGCTTCAGCATGTGCAACACGTGTCCTAACCATCTAAGTTGATTCACCTTCACATCATCATCACTCGACGCCTAAACTCAATATTAATCCCCCATATTATGCCACTTGACACAAGAGATAGAATGCAAACATCTCTGGTCAAATATAGCTAGTATTTTCATATCTTCCACTTTCAGTGACCATATGCCACAGTCATGGAGGAGGAAGAAAGGGAACTACTACTCACTATCCACATCCTTTCATCGATAGCCAGATATCACATCTACTCCAGAGACGTGTTAACATTTCATCAATAATCAATCCATTAGGACTGATGCAAGTTCTCGAGTAAATGAAATGGTCAGCATGCTCCAACACTTTACTGTCTGTCTTTAAACTAACAGTCGGTATAGTTCATTCATACAACAGCATCTTACACTCAAAGATTTCTGTTCAAGGTGTTCAGAAGACCCTGCAATCCACTGTGTATCAGTAAGCTGGATCAGTAGAACAAATCTATCACTTAAAGAGGTTAGATTTGACAAGATAATGAGATTTATGCATTCAGATATGTATATATGCATTCTCTAGCAACAGTCAGCATAAGTTAGATAGTTTTAAAATAGAGTAATCTCCAATAGCTCATTCCAGAACTGGACGAAGCAAGTTTGAGTCTTCAAGGATGATATCGGCTTCAATAAAAATGCAGATAGGCTTTACTGACGAGTAAACACGCAATCTAGGTCCAAAGTTTCTTGCTTCTCATCTCCAAGAACCTGGTGATGTATTTCTTCTCATTCAAAGCTTCAGTAGTAGTGTCATTCTTAAAAGATGAGGTTGCTAGTTTCACTGCTAAGTTTGCTTATTCACTGGGCTCAGAGAGGTTTAGTATTATCTCAGCTAGGAGTTGAACCCGAAGGATGTATATAGTCTGCCTAACGGATGTGTTTTGCATCTCAAGTTGCCCGTTTTAACATAATCTTTGAGTGGTTTTGTATTGTGAGGATTTTCAAAGAAATTTATGATGTGTGTGAACAGGTATACAGTATTCAAATCATTGACGAACTTGTCAGTGGTACTGACTTTCTCCCACATTTTTGTTAACACTGACTCTTTTGTCTTTATTTACAGGAAAAATGTAGAGATTCTACAAGTTGGCATATCGGTAGATCAGTGATGGAGGTCTGTCTCCAACTATCCATCGATGCGCTCCTAAACTTCTCCTAGTCTATTAGCCGACAGTAACTCCGCAAGAGGAGGAAAGTTGGCTGTGAAGCTAGCAATCTCACTCCGTAAAATCGTTACTTCTGGTGAAACTACAGAGCTCGAAGTCTTATGTTCCATTTGGAACGCGACAGACATATATGTAGCTTGAGTTGATAACCTTCTTTCAGTATTGAAGGCTTCTGTTTGAAGAACCTATGATTCAGATTATTTTGTGGTATTACATAATTTCAAATCTTCAAAATAATGGAGCAGATTTGTAGCTTACTTGAATGATATTCAATTAGTTGTGTTCTCTGAGCTGACTGATTTAAATGCGAAGCTTTCATCATCCTTCTAGACAACATCTTCTTTAAGCGAAGGTCAGCGCATGAGACAAACTTATTTGAATTCTCCATGAATGATGTAATTGTATCTCCTGGCAACCACTGTAATGACTGGTTGATAATTTACTTCTGTATTGATCATTTTTATTGACTTGAAATTCAAATTCTTCTGTCATGCGGTTTACTTTTTATTCGCTGGTAAATTTGGTCTATAGTAATTCGTGTGTTTGTTAATCGCTGGCTGATTCACTTGACTACCGACCAGGCTTCTAGAAATTTCCTGACTGCATTTTTTAGTGTTTCCTCTATTTAAAATTTCTACATTACCTCAATAGGAAAGGCACAGTTTTACTACCAGCTGACAAAGGAAGAACAGCAGTAATCATGGACACAGAAGACTACATAAAGAAAGCAGATGATTTACTCAGAGGTACTAATGTATGTCAACAGTTGATGAGAAACCCTAAACAAACAAAAGATAACAAAATCAAAATAACATCAAATAAACTAACGAAATCAGGGCAGATTACAAAACAAGATTAGTGGCGAATGAAATCTGACCGACCTGTTTTACCTCAATTTTACGGTAGATCAAAACTATACAAACCAATCATTCCCTTACAACCAATCGTTTCGCTGCCAGTAACAGCAACAACTCAGGGGAACACAACCAATTCAATTTCAAATTTTGCCGGTCTAATAATTGTAAAGTTACTTAATCTAATTAAGTAATGTGCTGTTAAGACCGTCAACCTCGTTCAAACAAGCTACAAAGCCACATTCAAGAATCTTTCCCTTCCAAGTATGGAACAAACTGTCAAAGGTCTCTAGATAATGAACACTCCAAACATTAGAGGTCAAAGCAATTTGCCTAAATCAATTGCCGCTCTGTATGTGTGCATGCGTGAAAGAAACAGGTCCAGCCACTGTTGCTACCCTGGCCTGCTTTAGGACGGATAAATTCATAAATGCTGTATTACTTCCCTTAATTTATGTGATATTTAGTTTAATGTTATATTAATGCATACTATCTCGCTCACTTTTTATTCCTTTACGTTCCCAGTGGAACGTAGGGGCTTCAAGCTAGAGGCTTGTATTTTCAGTAGCAGTGGTGTTTATTTTTTTTACATGATGGGGTTGCTAGCAGCCTCATGCCCAGCCTTCCCTCTTTACCAGTCTTATTCCTGGTTTAGCGAGGTAAAGGAAGGCATCCAGTGGCCAGGGATCGAACTCCGGACCACATGAGGCGTGGTTGGTGAGCATTCTACCACTGTGCCACCGACGCAAAACTCTCTCACTTACTGATGCTTTTGAACTGTCATCTGTCGATACTATTGATTCAATGCAATTTAAAGCAACATTGATGTTGTTATTAACACTCAGTAACTCATCGAAGAAGACATTGCGAAATGGTTGCGCTGTGTTATGAATTGGCAGAAGTTAGAATTCAACGTTCCTTGGAACGTGAAGGAAAGAATAATATAAAAAAATAGAATAGAATTCATGGGCTGGCCACTGAGTTGGGTCCCAGTGGCTGAATGGTCTACGAGTTCCTGGGTTTGAACGCCTGTCTGTGGTGGGTGCGTACTGCTGAAGTAGAGTCCCAAACTAGGACGAAACAACTGTCCAGTACTCCCAGTAGCCTTGTTTTCCAATGGTTCTCTAATTGATGTCAGCCCATGATGAAATCCTCCAACCAATCAATCTAAATCCCGACAAAGAAAACCAATAATTGAAAATAACACTATTTCTGTAATTATTGCTGTCATATAAATGCGGAACCTGATGATGATGATAATGATGAAGAAGACGTTATCGAAAAGAATATACCTTGTTCACTACTAACCAATCTTTTAAATTTGGAATGAGTACCTTCAATGAATTAGAATGTACTTTGCTTAATATACACCTACGTTCATTCATGCATTCATTCTACAATTCTTCTTAATATGTGTAAATAAACAAACATTTATTTTTGTGATATTTATTTATTTTCTAAAAATATATTTTGTTTTCTAACTTATTTTGTTTGATGTCTGATGCAGGTGATTTTTTATTTGTCAGTGTAAACGCATTACTTTGATTGGACACTAGGCAGTAATTAGTATCATACCTCTGTTCCTTGGTATTGGTGCAAACTAAATTCTATCATGAGTTGACATCAGTTAGAGAACCATTGGAAAACCAGCTGGGAGTACTGGACAGCTGTTTCGTCCTAGTCTGGGACTCTTCACCAGTAGGACGAAACAGCTGTCCAGTACTCCCAACTGGTTTTCCAATGGTTCTCTAACTGATATCAGCTCATGATGAAATCCTCCAGACAATCAAACTAAATCCCTAAAATAACAACCATTACTTGAAAATTGATCTGATGCTCAATAGCGACTGACCCTATTCCGTTGGGTAGTTGCCTGGGTTCTAGTGGGAATCCGTGACCAATGGGGTAAAGCATGTCGGGTATGAGGACGAATACTCGCAACTCATCGCGCCATATCATGAATTGACGGAAGTTAGAATTCATCGATTGGTCATTGGGTTGGCTCCTAGTGGCTTAATGGTCTACGAGCATGCTCACCTTGTAACCAGAAGGTCCTGGGTTCGGATCCTAGAGGTGAATGGGTGCGTACTGCTAAATCAGAGTCCCAAACTAGGCTGACAAAGCAGGTGGCTGTTCATTACTCCCAGTAGCCTGGTTTTCCAATGGTTCTCTAACTGATATCAGTTTATGATGAAATCCTCTAACCAATCAAACAAAATCCTTATGAAAACCAATACCTGTAAATTCTATCAGTCAAGTTTGCAATGTGGTCACACTATGCTAGGTGAACACTCTGATTTGTTGTTATTAGATGGTTGATGGAAATCAGCTACAGGAAGCCTTGCCAGGATTTAGATTTCATGCTTGTTGGTACTCACCAGTCAGCAAGGCCTATCTACAATCTTGAAGGTACTAATTCATGTTTCTCCTGAGATTTGAACCCATGTTACCCAGTGCTGCAGTCAGTCCTACAGGAGATCAGTCACGAGCCTGAATAGCACACTGATGACATCTCTGGCTGCAGCACTGGGTTTAACGACTTCGAATCTCAGAGGGGTGGGACATGAGAAGCACGAAACCTAGGTCCTGGCAAGGCTTCCTACCAATTTCCTCCAATCATCTAATAACATTAAGATCGTCATTAATTAAGAATTATCAGTTTAAACGATTGATTTTATGTGCATTAGTGGTTCAATGATGGATTACTTACTAACCACCAAGTTGCTTGTGATGACAGATACTCACTCACTAACGGTATTATGTGTATATACTGTGAATTGGAATTCACGAGCTGGTCACTGGATTCTGTCCCGATGGCTGAATGATCAATGGGCTGCCATAGTAACTTGGAGGAATTGGTCTCAATCTCCAGTGGAGTCATGGGTGTGTGCTGATGAAGAGTCCTAGTACTCCTCGATTTCCGATGTTTCCTTAACTGGTACCAATTGAATGACCTAATCTGAAATCCATTCTGTGGATATTACCCAGAAGGGTAATGAAAACTTCACTATTAAACCGTCCAACTCGGTGAACACAGCAGCGCCAAATACATCATATCATGATAGTATGTACTGCTAAATGGATGAAAATCATTGATACCACACAATTCCGCTTAACCTGGTTTAAATGATGAATGGTTGTTTCGCTCTTTCAAGGTCAGACTCATTAGTTACCTACGTGGTTTGACACAGGTTAGGCAGTCGAATCAGTTTAAGCCATTCGAATTCGATGGTACACACCTTCATAATATCTTCCTTGCACTTCACCTAATCACACTACATTGGAGAAGTGTCCTGTTAAACTGTACAAAGCTGAGATTAGACGTACTGTCAGTGTATGGAACTGTCCAGAGGACTGGAATTTATATGAGAACTCACTTGGTAAATGAAATTAAAGTTTGAATAAAGCAAGAAAAACAGATTTTGTGGGGCATAGCTTCGATTTTCTGAACATATACCAAAAAGCTTACACCTCAAGGGAACGAATGTTTACAATATGGTCATTACCAAATATCTCCTTGACACGGGTCATCAGACGGTCGACTCAAGATCGTTTAAAATTATCAGTAGGCAAGAGAGTTTAATTCTACTCAAGTACCGATTTATGTATGTGTGTGTGTGTGTTCAGAAAGAAGTGGTTATCAGTCTTTCATTGCCGTGTCTGGTAACTAGATGCTTCCATCTTCTCTTTCATTTGATTACATTATGCCGAAAGACTCCATTGTGTATGATTCTTATTGCTACCATTCTATGCATATATTGATTTTTTGTCCATACTCGAACTCTCTGTGTAAGTATGTTCAAATTATTTCTGTACACAAACTTAATAATGTCTTCAGGCTGTAAGCAGCTGATGAGAACTCAACGAAATGAATGATGGTACCATTTTATTCTGAAAAGCCGCTGTTGTTCTTGTTTTGTTCAAAAAGGGGGGTAAATGTATACAATTTCACAGAACAAGAAGTAGTCGCCAGGAGTCAATAATAATAATAATAATAATATTACAAGTCCACATAAATTATAGTTAATAAATCGAAACTTTAAACTGAATAAATGTATTGTAAGAGTGATTATATCATGTATTCTTTTGATAAAACACCTCCCCAGTGTGTATATAAAGTTATGCGTATTGACCATAGTCTTATCGAGATGGATAACTACAGTTCAGAGACTATCATCTCTCAATTTCAGGTGAAACAGATTCTACTGACGTCAAAACATCATAAAGGCATGACAAGGCTTGTGCGTGTATAGCAGCACCCTTCTATCTGTCTCTGACTTCAGCACTGGGTGACGCGACTTCAAATCTCGGAGAGGTGGGACATGAGTTCCTTCGACGTTGCAGATAGACCTTGTTGACTGGTGAGTGCCAACTAGCAGGAAACCTAAGTCCTGACAAGGCTTCCTGTGGCCAATTGCCTCCAACCATCTAATATCAACAAACGTTCCAGTGTTATCAAAGACAACATTTCTTTTTTGAGTGAGATAGAAACGTTTTCAAATTCCCCATTTTAATAGAAATCAATGTTTGAATAATAAAATGGAATTTTCGCTTATATTTTCTAAAAAGAAGATAACAGTTATAACTATGGTAAACTACTTTTCTTTTCAATCTACACACCTATTCATTTCAAATGTCAATTTAATTAATAATAATAACCTCCGATAGACATAATATTTCAGTGTTGTTCTTCTTGAAAAGTGATGTCACTTAGACAATCACTGGAAAACATAAAATCCTAGAATAATTGTTTCGTCCCCCCTCTTGGGACTCTTCATCCGATAAGAATCATACTGAAATTCAATAGATACCTACGAGTCCAACATTTAAAGTGTATTCAATATATTGATCATAAGTTTAATATTTTACGTGTTCAGATAAATGACAGTATCCATATTACCAATTGAATATACTGACTTAAATCTACACAATCAATAAAAATGTGTTGGAAATTTCTGTTTTCAATCAAATTATCACTAAATGGGTTGCTATAGTGACGCCAGTATTTAAACAAATTGTTCACTATATACGCGCATGATACAATCACTCTAAATTTAGTATTTATTTTTATGCCAATGATAATGATACATTAAAGCGCTTGTAGAGGGGAGGAGAGCGAGAAACACTGAGAGTAGTAGAAGTCATAAATTATTGCCTTTCGATTTTATAAAACCAATTAAAAATAATTTTACAATGAATCATAAAATCTTGATCAGAAAAGAAATCACTGCTTATTTATTCATAAATTGAAATATTTTTATATGCTTCTTATTCAAGTGGCTTTAAATCTTAGCACCCAAAGAACTGTGTAAAGTTCAAATTTCACTGACGCACAAGTGAAATAATCTTGGAACTGGTTTCTTCTGTAAAGGCAATAAACAGTTGATTAATTGTAATTAGAAGTTAATTAGTAGATGGTGACTAGCAGTTGGAATCCAGGATAACGCGCATCTCGTCCTATTTGGGACTCATCATCTGGATGCACCTGCATTCCGTAGTGAGTGATGATTAATTGTATGGTGAATTATTAAAACAAAACCATAGATAAATTAAGTTTCAGGTTAGACCATGGATTGATATCAGTTAGAGAACTATTGAAAACCAGCACTGGAGGAGTGGACAGCTGTTTCGTCCCACTAGTTTGGAATTCATCGGTAGTACGCACTAACCGGGTTTCGAACCCAGGCCTTTGGCAAATGCCAAACTAGCCTTCTGCGTCAGTGCTGAGATTTTCTTGGCGATCAACCGCTGGCATTGGCTGGTGCAACTTCCTCAATAAGTGAAGTAGTCAACACGCTCCACCAACCACTTTACTCCCTATTTCTAAGCTAGGAGTCAATGTAGTCCAGTCCTGTAGCATCATCTTACAGTTGGCGGGAGCGAATCGCATGTCAAACATTCACAGATTGCAACTCAAGGTGTTCAGAAGACTCTGCATTTTGTCAGCTTCTTCACCTACAAGGACTATATCATCTGCATAGTCTAAATCAACGAGATTATTCCCTGGGAACAAGTCAATCCCTGAGTCGCTTAATTCACTTAGGGTTGAGTACATTAGTACATCTATGATGAAATTGAATAGAAATGGGGATAGTGAGCATCCCTGACGGACACCACTAGTTGTCACCATTTCAAATGACAACTCACCGCAAGCTCCCACCTGGCTGCATGAGTTCGAGTGAAGTGCCTTGATCAGTGCAATGTATTTTCGTTGCATTCTTTTTACATCCGAACATCGCCAGAGTACCTCTCGGTCGACAAAATTGAATGCCGCCTTTGGGTCAAGAAATATAACGATTGTTGGACGCCACCGGTAAATATGCCTATGTTCCAGAATCTGTCAAAGGGTGAAGATATGATCAATACACTCTCTTCCTGGTCTAAAGCCTGCCTGGTTCTCTCGTGTATGTGCCTCCTGAGCACCACTTAGTCTGCGCATTATTACTGAGCCTAGAACTTTAGATACCATATTAGTCAAGCTAATCCCCCTGTGATTATCACAAGAAGACTTTAGGACTCAAACTACTACTTATTATAACAGTCATCAATTCCCATGATTTTTTACGTTGTCATAGCCACGTTGTGCTAAATATTTGTATATCTTGCTCTAGTCTTAAACTATTAATTCTGTTTGACATCTTCTATGATTTTGATCTTTTTCACTGCCTAAGATTTTATAGTTTGAGTTAACCGGATTAGATTATTTGAGGACTGACGTGAGTGCCTTCTGCAGTTAGGCAATAACTCGATTCAGTAAATACGAAATTTTCATTAAATAATGATAATAATAATATCTGATGTTATTTGGTTAATGGTGTCTAGTAGTGGAATTCAGGATGCGTGTTTCGTCCTATTTGAGACTTGTCAGCTGAATTAGCCTGCAACCCCTGGTCAGTGATGGTGCACCTACACTTTGATTCCAACTGACCACCGGTAGTTTCAAATGCCTAATCATCATTCTTTGAAGAGGAAAATACATCCAGCTGACCAGGACGAAAAGTACTTCTGTCTTGCATTCTACTATTTGCTAGCCACCATCAACCAAAACAACATCATATTAATCCACAGACAGAGTCAAACTATGCTTACTAGGTAAGAAATGATACGTCAGCAGAAACAAAGAGTTTGGGTTAATTGAAAGCTGATGAAATCATTGACTTTGAAAAGGCCTTCACCAGATGGCGTTGACCGAGAAGTAATTTAGAAACTACTTTACCACTATGCAGTATACTGCCCAAAAGTTTTATCAACCTCAATCTACAGTTATATGACAGTGCCATGAGTCAAATAGTCACGAAGGGAAACTCAATGAGGTGTTTGAAGTGAATACATGAGTAAGACAAGGCTAGTTGGCTGTCTATTATCACCCACGACGATATTATCTATTGTGCTGGACTGGACTATGCGTCAGACTGTGCATATGGAGCGAGGAGACAGTAATACGCTGGACCACTGATAAGAAGACTCTAGAAGATCTGGATATCGTGAGTGGATGATTTATGTTTAATGTCACACAAACTCGAAGACTTGCAGGGGAAAACCAACAAACTGGCTGAAGAAGCAACTACCGAAGACAGGACTGCAGGTGAACATGGAGAAGGCGGAGAGATGAAGATAACCAACGAACAGCAACAACAACCAGCATCAACGGGAGAGATCTGAATGAGGTTACTTCCTTCACATATCTAGAGAGTCAACATTGTTTCATGCACAGGTGGAAGGGATGAAGATGTCAACACCAGCTAGAATCGGGAAGGCGAGATCCACCTTCATCAGTCTGAAAATCTTCGGCACTCACACAGCCAGCATAAAGAACAAGATTCGGATTTTCAACACAAATGTGAAGTCACTCAGTCATTTCTTCTATATGGGTCAGAAACTTGGCCAGCGTGCGTGCCACGAAAAGGATTTCCGACAGCTTGTTACAGACTTTTGTCAACAGCTGCCTTCGCTGGCTCCATATTGAAGATCAGATAGCCGACCGGCCAGAAAGAATTAACAACAAGAAACGCTGGGAACAAAGAAATAGGCGAGAACCGATTGCTCAACAAATACTCCAAGGAAAATGGAGATGGATGGGATACGCATTGAGGAGACTGTCGAATGGCAGTCAACTTGAGTACCCAAATGGGAAACAAAGAGTTGAACATGGCTCTGAGAATGACATCGGGGAGATCGTGTGAGAAAGAGATAAAATGTTTCTGGAAATCATCGGAGCCACCTAAAGAGGCCTTCAGAGAACATAACAAAGTGAAAGATGTACTACTGACACCCTATTTTCCACTCGAAACCCAAGGGATTAACAATAAGAAAGGTTCTACTGAACAACGAGATGGTTCCTATGGCTTGATAGTCTAGTGAATATCCCTTTGATGTGTAGACTACTACCACATTGTTGGATGCAGGCTATCCAGCTGATGAGTTTTAGATTGAATCAGTTGTGTGTCGTAGATTGCAATATTCTTTATCTCCTGTAGAATTCTCTAAAAGTCCAAACTTGTTTTTTTGGCTCAAATTCTCTTGTTTTAACTTATGAACCCGAAAAAAAAATTAAGCCTTTCTTAACGCGCATTCACTCTCCACTATCAACCAATGAAAAAGCAGAAACAGGGGTAGAGAATGATTACACAAGGTTAGAGAAGTGAAGAAAGAGAGAGTGACTGACTGAAAAATGTGATTATTTGTTAATATGTCTATATTTGTGTCTGTGTGTATGTTTCGTATACACATACATACAAACATACGCATGTCGGTATTTTCCTCCACCTACCTTCGATAATGATCAGAAAGTGGGTGGTGGTAGTGGTCGTCGTCGTCCTATGTTTGTTGGATATTGGATAAGAAAATAGAAAATGTAAAACTTGGAAATTAGATACGCATATAAATATATATATCGTGTGCAAGCACACGCTGTTGCGTGTTTGTGTGTGTGTGGGAGTCTATCAAAGTGATTTGATTCGTGGATGATAGTAAATTTTAAAATAAACCTGTTGCCGAGGTTACTGACATACCTTTCAAATAATTGCTTCCAAAATAATAAAGTGAGGAAATTTAATACCATTTCAAACCAATATGCGCTAACTAACAGCAACAACAGCAACCCATCCTCCCTTCCTACCCACCTTGTGTTACCTCTCACTCATTCATATATATGTATATGAAAGAGGGGGGAGGGACGCTAACTATCTTTAATTTTCAGTATAAGCAGTTCTATACTCACATACCTGTTTCCTTATGTATGTGTGTATATATTTGATGTCATTTATGAAAAATATGGTAGAACACTGACTACTGTAAACGATGTGGATGCATGCCTTGTGTATGTGCGTGTGTGTGCAAATGTATGAGCGCGTTGGTGCATCCGTGATTGCCTGTATTTACCTGAGCCTATCAAACACCAAATGGTTGTTAGTGTGAAAAAAACACATACACAAACACAAAGAAATGAGCATCCACCTGCAACCGCCCCCTTCCAGCAGCACACACACGCACACACACGTCGACACACTCACATAGATTTCTACGAAATAGAATATTTCTGATGTAATCATTTCTTCGATCGTCATAATAAAAATAATACGATACTTGTGTTGGTTGGTACTCATCTTACCAGTTCATCTAATACATACTTGGAAGGATCATCTATCAGTCAGTCACTAAAATATCTCTACTGACATTCTACAATTTCATCATTAATAATAAATACACACTATCTATCCTTGTATAATTCTTATAAATCAAATAGATTGGATTACAATGCTTCTCATTTAGAGAAAAAGAAGTTGTTTTTTATTTTTTTTGTATTTTAAGAAAAGTATTAACTTACTACTGATATTGAAAATAGAGAGAAAAAATAAATAAATAATTGAACAAAAGGATATCATAATGCACAAAGTGGTCAACTTTCAGAATACCGCTTATATTAATCAGCCTCATCATCATCATCATGATCGACAACAACAACCAGAACAACACAATGGTGAAAATGGTGAGTTGAACAACACTCGACTGGCCTATATCAATACACCAAATATATATACTACTGATAATCATCGTGTAGATACTACTATCAATGTTACTAACACTCCTATAATTACAACTACCTCTACGAGTACTACTACTATTAATAATAATAATAGTAATAATACACTAGTCAATATCAATTTACCCCTGGAGATTAACACTTCAAATAATGAATTATTTTGTAATAATAAAGCATTTGAGTATACACCATCACAGCCGTTGACTTCATTGAATTATTTGAATGAATTCACTACTACTACAAGTCAGTGTGTTTCGTATCCAACGAGCTCTCTTCAAAATCAATTACAACAGAATACTTTCAATTATGATTATGGACAATATAGTAATGATAGTTATTATTCTCAACAAATTCCATTAACTGCAAATATTCATACTACTCACAAGAATGATTATATCAGTAGTAGTAGTAGCAGTTGTGGTCGGGGTGGTGGTGGTGGTGCTGGAGGTGATCCTACGTCATCGTTTTCTACATTAACTTCAGTGAATACCAATATTAATACTAGGAGGACTACAGAAACTCCTCCTCCTACAACGCCTATTCCTAGTACTACTTCTACTAATACTAACAATGGCAAAAGTAGTGATGACAATAATAATACTAATACTACTAATAATAATAATAACAGTAATAATAATGGAACAAATAATTTCTTTTTTAATGAAGTACAAATTATTTGTATTTGTGAAACACTTCAACAACGCGGTGATATTGAACGATTGGAGATATTTTTACAAACTTTGCCGAAATGGAATACACACATTCACTATTTAGAATGTATACAAGTGGCTAAAGCAATTATTGCATTTCACCATGAACAATATACACAATTATATCATATTCTTGAAAGTCGTAATTTCTCCCCAGCGTATCATACACGTTTACAAAATCTATGGTTACGTGCACATTATGCTGAAGAAGAGAAATTAAAGGGGAGGACATTAGGTGCTGTAGCTAAATATCGTATAAGACGTAAATTTCCACTTCCGCATACAATATGGGATGGTGAAGAGACAAGTTATTGTTTTAAAGAGAAATCACGTAATCTCTTAAGAGAGTGGTATCATCAAAATGCATATCCATCGCCAAGAGATAAACGTCAATTGGCTGAGATTACAGGCTTGACAATAACACAAGTATCGAATTGGTTTAAAAATCGTAGACAACGTGATCGTGCAACAGATACAACAACAGGGACTGTAACTCCTCCAACAATGACTATGACAACATCACCACCAATAACAGCAACAACAACAACAACAGCAGCAACGATGATGACGAATTCACCGCCCACGTCAAGCATGACACTAATGTCTACAGGTATACCAATGTCTGGAGTACCGTCGTCAGCATTAGGTTTATCAGGCAGAGGAATTATTATGCAAGCAGATATAAATGAATGCGATTCATGTGTTGAATTACATACAGAAAGGAAAAGAAGCAATGAAACTGTGGAAAAAATAAGCAAGTAAGTTCCATAAGGAAATATTATATTTTTTCCTAAATGTAGTTAGCATATTCATTATGCATGTGTAGGTATTTGAATTCATTTCAGTGTAGAATTCATCATGAAGCAAACATCAGTAAGAGATTATTGAAAACTAAAGGGGTACTGGAAAGGTGTTTCATCCTAGTTTGAAACTCTTCAGAAATGCATATCCACCATCCTACTTAGGGAAAGAATGTGAATACCCCGCATAGTTCACTACAATTTTAAATAGTTTAGGTGTTAATGTTTTGACACGATATGCTGTATTATTCTCGTTTAATGAAACTATTAATAACTGGATGACGTTGGTAGATGGAGGTGACTAGCAGTGGAATCCAGGATAACGCACATTTCGTCCTATTTGGGACTGTCAGTTGGATGCGCCTGCATTCCGTAGTGAGTGATGATGTTCCCGTCGAGGCTCGAACCCAATGCCCATAGTTTCAACCACTGCTAGTTACCATCCACCAATCAACTTCTAATTAAATGTCCAGACATCGTCGAATCATGTGCACAAGAAGCCGACATGTCAACCTGAGACCGAGCACTTCGGTCCACTCAATCGACTGTAAAATCTAAAATTCAATTAAATAATAGACTGTTGATTAACTCTTTATTTTTAAACGCCACCATACACCATACATCATCATTATAGAATCGAGGTTATCCACTGGAACTTGTATGGATGTATATAAGTTGATGGGAAATTGTAATCTGTAATGATGTTCATCCAGAATATGGAATTTAATTAATTGTTCATATTCACTTTTATTGTAAACACCTGGTTAAGTGTCATTCTGCTTGAAATTTCACCTTTTCGAGAAAAGTTTTAACATACTTGTGCAAATTTTAACATACTTGCAAATTTTACATGGCGTCAGTTGATAGGAAGTTCCGAACTTAGTGAACAGTGCTCAGAAAATTACGCTTATATAGTTTTTCACATAGGGATTTCAGGCTTAAACGAAGTAAATGTATGCATACAATGGTAAAGCAGTTACGTAATAAAGATGAGCAGTACGTAAGATGATGGGTAACTAACTAACTAATAAATTGGGCGACAGTGTACTGAGTTCATCTCAAATCATAGAAACAAGAGAAAGCAAAATTACAATATAACCGTTCCTTTCTGAACACATAAATCGGGTTTCAGGCATTTGATAGAGATTGTTTCGACAAACTTGAGAAGAATTGATCTCTTTTGCCTCTAGATAATCTTGAACGGTCTTGCGACGTCCACCTTATGATCCAGGTCAAGGAGATGTCTGGTAATGGCCATATTGTAAGCGTTTGCTCCCTTGAGGCGTAGGCTTTTCGGTACATGTTCAGAAAATCGCAGCTTTGCGCTTCTTTTTGTTCTCCCAATGTAACTGTTCCCGCAGATACACGTAAATTTGTATACACAGTTAGAGTTAGCATGCGAAGAGTATCTATCGCCTTTTGACTGCCCCAAAGAGCAAGCTGTTTGATCGACGGGAACCAGCTAAGCTGCAGGATAGGCTCTGGCTAGGGACGTATTCAGTCTTCTGCTGACAATTGCTTGAAATATTTTCACCTTTATAATCAAGTTGAATGTAGATTGGCTTATTCTCCACTGTGATTTGCTTGACATGTGAGCCTTAAGATCTTCCATACTTGTTAGTGAATCCCTGAAGGAGACCTTTGTTTTTCAACATCTTTTCGAGAAACATAAATTCTTCCTCTGATTTACCTGTAGAGCACATTCTCCTTACTCTATAGAACAGACTCTTGACTATTGAAATGCAAGTATTGCCCATTCTATGTCGGCTTTCGGTAAAATGACCTCTGGAGACTAGCATTTTCCAGGTGTTGTGTGCCACTGTCAAGGAAATAGAACTTTCCATGATTTTCAAGTTCCATAGTAAATCCAATATTTATATGTGCATCGTTGAATAATCTGAGTAGGCAGGAAGCATGACTACGGTTGCTGCATACTGCAAGTATGTCATCAACATATCAACAATAAGAAGTTATTTCATTGATCTCATGCTTCAGCTTTGTTCTTTCAAGGTTAGATATGAAGATATCTGCTGAAACATAGCTAGGTGGACTGCCCATCACATCTATTTCGCGGTAAAAAGTCTAGTCAAACTGGAATTGTACATCGATGGTACGACACACTAGCAGTAGGCGTTTGAATTCCGACTTTGGGAGTGGGAGGAGATCCGACTGTTGACAGATGATCTCGATAGTTTCATTGATTGGGATCCTTGTGAACAAGAAGGTTACATCAAATGATGCCATGAACTTATTTGAAACGTCCACGCTGTTGTTCTTGCTTTATTCAAATTCATAAAGGGGAATCATTGTATGCAGAATATGCGGACGCTTGACAATCGATATACTTTTGTCGTATATGAGACGATTTTGCATTAGTGATCTCAGAGGACTTCGAGATTAAGGATAGAGAATGAAATCATTGAATGTATTGACTAATTCACGTGCTTGTCAAGCTGTACCAGCCCTAACTGACTAGTTACTTACACTCATAGAATCATACAGATCACATATGGGGATCTGAATATTTTAGATACCCAATACAAAATGTGGTGAATTTTCCACCTCAAATTTAACTCTAAAGCATTATTAACTTTCTATGTAAATGACAGTTCATCCATCAGCTGATTCCGGTAGAGTACTGGGGGCTTGTATAAACTGACAGAGATATGAAAATCCAAGACATGAGATTTCGATCTATCTGAAAGTTCTAATTTCCTGAGCTTTAGTTGTACAGACGTACAAGATGTTGGTGGTGGTGGCGTTAAGAATTTCCACACTTATATGGTATAACTTCCCATTTCTTATTTCTCTTCTTCTTCGTCTTCCACAGTTCATCTCGAAACGAAAGGAACTCTCTTTATCCTCGTTTACTGAAACTTTGATTTTATTGTCGTTTGTTCTTAATGGACTGAAATAATCGATATCTTTCGGTATATTACACTTCAATGATACATTTGATTCCAACTCAGAAATTACTTGACAGATTACTGATAATTGTGAGATTCATGATGCGGTCTAGGTCCTTTCTCGAACTCCTCAATATGGATGCTCTCCTCATTGAAAATTGAACTAAACAAAACTCATGAGTGATGGACAGTAAGTAACCATAGGGCTTGACCAGTTAAATGGATAATCTTTAGGAGTTTAAAACGATGGGCACTAGTCCGTGGACACAATGGGAGCATCATCAGAGCTAAAAATACAACGAAACACACGTAATTCCTACTGTGATGAAACTTCATACAAATTCAATTAACAATTTTTGTTTTATTCCTTCACGTTCCCAGTGGAACACGGGGCTTCAAGCTAGAGACTTGAAGTTTCAGTGGCAGTGATGTTTATTTCTACAGGCTGGAAATGCTAGCCTCATGCTCAACCTTTCCTCTTTACCAGCCTTATTACTGGGTTAGTGAGGTAAAGGAGTGAGTCCAGTGGCTGGAGATCGAACCCCGGACTATGTGCATGGTGGGCGAGCGTCCTCAACACTGTGCCACCGACACACCGGTTAACAAGTAATCATGAGCTGTATTAATACATTTATTATCATTATTATTCCCTCGGGTTCCGAGTGGAATATAAGGCTTCAACAGTCCTCCACGATTACCTGTAAGTTTTCATTCCCTCCTCACACAGCCTCCTCCATGTTGCTTTTGGACCCATACCCAACTAGTCGTTTCTTATTCAAGTCCTAATCGACCGTTGTCCTACCGAACGATACCATTCAACGGTCTTCTCAGGGTGTAGTATCCAGTCCATCTCTATTTTCTTCTACATATGTGTTTAGCAGTGGAGTACTGGTTGGTTCGTTCCCTGTCAGAGTTCTTTGTTTCTAATCGTTTCTGGCCGGTTATCTGATCTTCAGTATCTGTTGATAAAAGTCTGCAGTCTGCGGGAAATGTTTTCGGTAACTCGTCATGTCTGTGAAACATACACAGGAGCACTGACTGGACATTAGTTATTCAAGACCTTGTTTAACTGTCGTAGGAAGAAATGAATGCATGACCATTTATTATTGAATTCTTAAAGTATTAGATCAGACTCAATATTCAATTGTTTATGCTTTACCACTATTAAAAAACAAAACAAAAATTCATAAGCGGGCTTTTAAAATCCAACCCATTCTTCATTCTATTCTGGATAAATTTGTAACTTTAAAAGAAAATAATTAATATAAACAAAACATGTGAAATAAGTTACCATTTAAATAAATGAGGATTACTCAACTATTTGATAATGTTATCAAGTCAAAAATGAACGTAAAAATTCCATTCATCAAATGGTTTATTAGATTTGCCTTATTTACTAAAATCATTAGGGAAATATTCTCCCCCGGCAGTACGCTCCCACCTAGGATCTTCCGATTACAAGGCAAGCTCGTAGACCATTTAGCCACTGAAACCTGACTCACTGGCCAGCCCATAAATTCTAACTTCTACCAGTTCATGATTTTAGCGCCACCACCAACCACTGTCATCGGCAGGAACTCCATCGTTACTCTCGACTGGATGGAACCCACTGGTGATGACTTTTTACTAGAATTCCAGGCAACTTCTTCATGTAGCCAGTCACTAGCGAGTATCAGGTTAATTTTCAAGAATTGATTTTTAGGGATTTAATTTTTTCCATGAGCCAATGAATCGGGTCCCAGTGGTTGAATGGTCTACGAGATCTCTCGCCTTGTAACTGGAAGCTCCTAGGTTTGAAACTCAGTGGGTGCGTACTGATGATGAGTCGCAAACTAGTAGGACGAAACAGCTGTCCAGTATTCCCTGATTTTCGATAGTTCTCTAACTGATATAAATCTGTTGTCAAAACATTCTCGCATTATTATTTCAATCGACTGTAAACGCTTGTTTCACTGATCTCTTTTTAAAAAAACCTCTAAACTCCATTCCTTTACATTTTGAAAAGTAAAGATATTGAAACTATTGAATACATGTATTCATCGAAATACTAAGGCATTCAACTATAGATTAGTACTCTGACAACAATTGGTGTGATTCTTTTCACAAAATGTCGTCATTTTGAAGAGAAAACGAATATGCTACTTTAATAAAGTTGTGTTTATAACTTCAGTTTACCACTTCTGTCAATCCTAAGACAGTCCATGTTATACTGAGTTATATCGCGGATAATCGCTGAAAACTTTTGAGTAGTAAATAACATCAACTGAAAGGAGAAAGTAAGCAGTCTTTTTAGGAGTGATTCATAGTGATTAGGCAAGTCTTTGAAGCACATGGAGTCACTTGGCTTGAAATTAATGTTAAAAATTTTGATCCAGTAGGATTACAGAGGTGCGTCGGTGGCACAGCGGTAGAATGCTCACCGACCACGCCTCATGTGGTCCGGGGTTCGACCCCTAGCCGACGCACTGCTAAACCTCTCTAAGCCAGCAACAAGGATGGTAAAGAGGGAAGGTTGGGCATGAGGCTGCTAGCAACCCCATCCCGTAAAAAAATAAACACCACTGCTACCGAAACTTCAAGTCTCTAGCTTGAAGCCTCGATGTTCCAATGGGAACGTCAAGGAATAAAAAAAAGGAATTACAGAGGACTCTGAAGCACTGAATAGTAGTCTCCTGTTATATTCCAAAGCTGTATAAAAGTCTTCCATCACCTTGAACAAAGTATGGAAGACAATGCGGTACTAACATGGCTAAAAGTGAACATGTTAAAATTCACCACATTTTCGAAATTCGCTCAACCCATGGAGTAGTTCACTGGCTATCCAGTGTTACTGATAAGAATGTGACTATATATACTGTCGATTCACTATAACATTCCATTAAAAACTCTTAGAAACAAATATTAAAACAAATTAATAAGTGTTTCATGACTTTTAAAGATGGTGATAATATAAGGAAAGCATAGACTGACTGATACACACTTTATATTTATGAAATACAAAATAATTGAGCAAAGAATATCCTTTTCGATAATTTCCTCTTCTGGCTCTACAGTTATATATATATATATATATATATATATAACTGATTTGCTTAAGAAGTTGTAGTTACCAGTGGAAGAGACAATACACAACTTCTTGTGTAGATTAGCAGAGCAAATTTCTACTGATTTTAATTCGATAAAAATGATTAGCAGAAATAACCATTTTAAAATATTAGCGTTAGGAGTTTCTAATGAAAACCCAATTTCTATTCAATATATGTCATTGACAAGAAGATATTGGGTTATGTGTGAAATGCAAAACATGGATGATACAGTTAAATGAAATAATTTTTAAGTATTGGTTTTGTAGGGACTTTTTGTTTGATTGGTTGGAGGATTTCATCTGATGCTTACTAACGACTGGCCCTATTCTGGTAGATAGTTAGTTACCTGGGTTTCTAGTGGGAACCCGTGACCAGTAGGGTAGAACAGGTTTAAGGTGAGGCAGTAAGTTATGGAAGAAGACATTACGAAGTGGTCACGCTATGTTGTGAACTGGTAGAAGTTGGAATTCATGGGCTGACTTCATTAATTCGTGTCCCGATGGCTTAATGGGCTACGAGATGGCTCGCCTTGTAACCAGGAGGTCCTGGGTTTGAACCCTGGAGATGGGAAGGTGCGTAGTGCTGAGGCAGAGTCCAGGTGGCAGGTGGCTGTCCAGTACTCCCAGTAGCCTGGTTTTTCAATGGTTCTGTAACTGATGTCACCTCATGATGAAATTCTCAAACGAATAAAATAATTGTTTAAAGATGCCGATTATATGCAAATTTAAAAAGACTGATTATTAATGCACAAATAACATGCTTTTTATGGGTAATTTTGTAGGGGTTTGATTTATGTAAAGTTATATCATGGATTGAGATGTCAGTAGGGAGAAAACAGGAAGTATTGAACAGCTGTACTGTCCTGTTTCAGCAAAACGCACCTACCACAGGGGTTCGAACCCAGAACCCCCTGGATACAAGGCAAGCTCTTAGACCATTTATTAGCCACTGGGGCCAGATCCAGTGGTCGATAAATTCCAGCTTCTACTAATCCGTGATTTTAGCGATTATTTGTCCTCGCACAAGACTCGGTGTACCTTCCTCGTCAAGACTTTTTATTTTTAACAACTTTACCTTCAATTTCTACAGTTACATAATCATATTAGGTTGGGGATAATTCATATTGAAAATTTTAATGCTTATTTTAAATAATAGTAAATCAATATCATAAATGCAATAGAAATATATTGAATAAACTGTTATCAGACTACAGTTCAAAACTTGTTTATACGATGTTAAAGTAAATTATCATGACTGATAATGAATGCATAGTCTTGAATGCTGATGATTAGTATTCCGGTCACACCACTAACTGATATCACTTAGTGAGAGGACCAGTAAAAATTAAAAGCACTCTCAATCTGAACCTCTTAGGTTTGATCCCCTAGTTGGGTCATGGGTGCGTACTGATGAAAAGTCTTAAACTGGGATGGAAACAGCTATCCACTACTCCTTGATTTTTAATGGTCTGCTGGATGATGCAAGTTCGTGGTCTAACTTCAATAATTACTTTCTATTGATATCTGAGATTTATGTTGAACTGTAGAACTTAAAGAAGAGGTAATCTTAAAGAATATTCTTAGTTAATTGGTGGATGGTGACTAACAGTGGAATCCAGGATAACGCGCATTTCGTCCTATTCGGGACTCGTCCGCCAGCTGGATATACCTGCATTCCGCAGTCAGGCTCAAACCCAGTGCCCATAATTTCAAACGCCAAAGCGTTATCCACTAGAGCACTTGGACCACGAGATCCACATCTTGTGCAACGGGTCATATTAATTATTGAATTGAATTTTAGATTTTACAGTCGATTGATTGGACCGAAGTGCTCGATCTCAGGTTGACATGTCGGCTTCTTGTGCAGATGCTTCGATGATGTCTGCACATGTAATTAGAAGTTGATTGGTGGATGGTGACTGGCAGTGGAATCCAGGATGCACTGCAGAATGCAGGCACATCCAGCTGGCGGGTCCCGAATAGGACGAAATACGCATTATCCTGGATTCCATTGCTAGTCACCAACCACCAATCAACTTCTAATTACTTGCCCAGACATCGTCGAAGCATTCGCACAAGAAGCCGACATGTCAACCTGAGACCGAGCACTTCGGTCCAATCAATCGATAGGAAAATCTAAAATTGAATTAAATATTCTTAGTTCACGAAAATAAATTACAGGAAACTAATTATTGTAGGATATTCGACCGTTCACTTCAGGCGAAACAAGACGGTAGATCATAATGAGAATAAACTTAGTGTCTGATGTAAGAAATGTAGATTAATGAATGATGCTGTGTATCCTTATCGATAGAGGTGACTTGGACTTACAGTTTCCCACACTCCCATTGTTTTGTATTTCAAGTAGAACTTGATCTTTGAAGTCTCTATACCATTGGCGTAGTTTTTTGCGCTGTAGGACTGCTGGTCTAACTTCCAACCTTCCCTCTTTACCTGTAGGCTAGGTTAAAGGGTGTATCCACAGGGAATCAAATCCCGATGGCTTGCATGGAAGATAGGCATTCTATTAGTGAACTACTGACACACCATGCGTTACACATCCTCCCAATGGAAGTAATATTGTTTAAAGTTGGATAATCAGACAGAATGCTGGGAGGTGTATATTCTCTGGTTCACTTTATCACGATACTAAGAATCAATGATGAGTTGGCTCAAATTTGTTTACAACCATGCAGATATGTAGTTATCCTTTAACATTTCTGGAGATTCTGTGAAGAGCTTCAGTACCCCGATATCAAGTTATTACTATTTTCTTTTTATTGGTGGTATTTCTACAGTTATATTTACTTCTTTTCTATGCACTGTTGTGAAGTTTGACACCTTGAACTGATTCATATTAAGTAGTCAATGACTATAAATTGGATTGGAAATACACCTCAACCTTAAAGTTGACCTTTAAATGAAGATGTATAAAATCCTTCTCTGTACTTGGTGAGGTGTTTTGTTAATTATTTCAGATGTGAACTAACACTATGAAAACTCTCAAATAAGATATTGAAATCCATTTTGAACGATGTTACTCATGGTTTCTAGGTGTTAAATCCTAATATCTCAAAGGAGGCGCTACACTCAACCAGCCTACATTAGCTTAAATCGAAAGTTATGGATTGGAATGATGCTTTACTCACATCACTTTACTCATTCGTTCGACTCACTGATTCAAATCAGAGTAGGTAATCGTTATACAAGGTTGCAGATACGCTTTACTGACTGTTGAGTGCCAACTAGCATGAAACATAGGTCCTGGCAAAGCTTCCTGTGGCCAACTGCCTCAAACCATCTATTATCATTTGTTATTCACATTCCAGTCATCTCAAGTTGGTTCAAGTTCTGAACTATTCTGATTGACTGTTTCTACATAAACACTCATATCAGTGACTTAAAATTTTCATAATTATCAGTATGATATATAAATTCATACTCCAAGTTAAAGAAATGTAATGGACAGTGACTCCAATATATTTTTTATTACAAGCTGACGTTATTTTGAAATAAAAGAGCTGTCCTATGCTGCCTGATTTCCAGTGATGCGCTGTACAATGAAAATCCTTTAAAAAAATCTCAAAATCTGAAAAAGAAATTATTCAGGTGGCAGAACAAGGCGCTTATCACTTATGATTACAATATTGTCTACATACTTTCTATAAAGCGGTACATTTTCGATTGAATCCTCCGATAAACTCTCAATCTACGACGCATAGATATCTCCTAAAAGGGGCTCTAACGAACTTCCTATAACAACACGATCAACCTGATGGAAACAGTCACCTTTAAATGTAAACCTAACATGGACTAGTACATAGAAGTAATAAATCCCTTAAATAAGATGTAGGGAACGGGATGAAAAAGTTATGTGTGGTGAAATGTAATCACACAAAATGTCAATTGTTTTAAGTAAAGGCACATTAGTGAATAAAGAGTTTACATCAAAAGAATACATATTTTTATTAATAATATTAATATCATCAAGAAAATTAACCAATTCAAACGTATCTTTAATACATACTTGCAGAATTGTGTTTTGACTGGATGCGATAATTCTACTAACCATTTAGCAAGTTTATGTGTTGGGGATCTACACACTGACAGAAGAGGACGTAGAGGATTATTGGGTTTATGTGCTTTTGGCAAACCGTACATATGTTGGAATTTACATTCTGATGGTTTTAAAGAGTCAAATGAGTCCAAAGTAATAACATTTAGGCCAAGAAGCTTCACTAGAATAGCTGTCATTGTCCCTTGCAACAGCCAGATATCTTCTGAAGGTGGGTCACGGCTGAATTTGCTTTCATCATCAAGAATTGATAACATTTTGCAATTTGTAGTGACTTTTGTTCATGATGACGACTCCAGAACCTTTATCAAGTTTCGTAATTGTTATATTAAGGTTTTCCCTTAGCTCTTTCAGATTGTTGTTTGAAAACTGCTGAGCTATATCCACCATCTTGACTTTAAACCAACCCCGATGTTCGTTGGATGTTGCGACAAGAGGTTTGAATTAAATCATACAAGTTTTCGAACTCAGCATGGATGGCTAAATCCGTAAATTGCATACGAGGAACATAAAATTTAATTCTAAGGGATGAAGCTTCTTTCTGATGAGTAGACAGAATAACATCAGAAAGATTTATCACATATTTATCAGGATTCACCGGAAAAAGATCTACGCGGTTTCTATCGTCAACTGAACTCTTCAACATATTTTGTATATTTGTTTTTGTCTTCTGAGTAATATTTCTACAAAAGTGAAGGAATTTCATCTGGCATATTATTGATAATTCGGATAAAATAATTGACTCATCGGTATAAAGAACAAGTAGTCCTTGTAACATTTGTCTAACATTTTCGATATGTGACTTTGTAAGACGAACAAGATTAGAGACATTTGGTTGTAATTTACTAAATTTCAAAGTTTTATAAAATGGTCTATGGTAAGTCCGTTAGGGCCTCTTTTAGCAGATATCTATATGCTGTACAGTGAGAGTTTATCGGAGGATTTAATCGAAAATGTGCTACTTTATAGAAGGTATGTAGACGACATTGAAATCGAAAGTGATAAGCCTTGTTCTGCCACCTCAATTTTAAAAAGAAATTATTATTTTTATTAGTTTACAAATGGATTTCCTTACCAACCAAAACCATTTAGAGGATCATTGAGAAGTAGGTGGCAGAGGATGGCTGTTTCGTCCCAGTTTGAGACTCTTCATCAGTGCTCACGAGGTTTACGCTGAAATTAATCTCATAATCTGAATAGTTTAACAGTTTTTGAAACAAAAACACATAAAAGTGTATGAATTCAAATGATGGTTTCACGCTACTGATTGTTAGTTATAAGTACTACTTTCTAGCCAAATTGAAGTGCTCGTAACTTCGGAGGGATAATTTGCTCATTCAGCAATATATATATATATATATATGGTTATAAGTGAGCTAGCTTAAAAAGTCGAATAGGAATTAAAGCTAATTTTTATGTGCAAAGTTGATTTAATCCATACACTATTTGTATAAATGACTTCTGATAATAATCACGACATTATTTAATCCAATTGTTGATTTTTCCATCGATTGATTGGACTGAAGTGCTCTTGTCTCAGGTTGACATATCGGCTCCTAGTTAAGATGCTTCAACGATATCTGGGCATGTAACTAGAAGTCAATTGGTCGATGATAACTAGCGATGGAATCCAGGACAACGCGCATTTTGGCCGATTTAGGATTCGTCCGCCAGCTGGATGTACCTGCATTCCCTAGTGAGTCAGTGATGGTGTCCCACCGAGGCTCCAACCCAGTATCCATAATTCCAAATGCCAAAGCATTTTCCACTGAACCACTTGGGCCACGAGAGCCACCTCTTGTGTCCCGTCGATTGATTGCAGGTACACCCAGTGACGAGTCCAAAATGGGACAAAGTGCGCGTTATCCTGGATTCCACTGCTAGTCACCATCCGTCAATTGGATTCATGACATTAGTCTAAATTTTAAGCCTTTTCACATGGCTATTTTCTATTTATCACTTGTTATTATAAAATTAAGGAATGAATTCTCAGCTATCCAGTGACTATTACATAATGTTTATAGTAGGGTATTTCATAATTACACAATGATTAATGTATATAAATCACCTAAAGATAAAATTTCTTCCCTGTCTACTCATTATATTTGAAAGATGAAGGTGAAGACATGAATAAATTGCCTAAATAATATGGAAACTTCCTTAATTAAATGTTGATACATTGATGCATCCAATCATTGCGTCGATGGCACAGCGGTTAGGACGCTCACCAACCATGCATATGGTCCGGAGTTCGATCTCCGGCCACCGACGCACTCCTTTACCTCGCTAAGCCAGTAATAAAAGCTGGTAAGGAGGAAAGGTTGGTCATGAGGCTAGCAACCCCATCCTGTAAAAATAAACACTGCTACAGAAACTTTAAGCCTCTAGCTTGAAGCCCTATGTTCCACTGGGAACGTGAAGGAATAAAAACAAAAACACCTAATCATTTCTGTGCTGTCTTCAGTTATTTCACGATAAGCCGTTAACTATTGATTTGTTAGCCTTCATCAGCACAACGCCTCATCACTTACCCTTCTCGTCTATTATTATCATTATTCACTTGGGTTCCGAGTGAAAAATTGGCCTTCAACAGCATGTCTTCATTTTTTCCTGTTCTTTGCGACCCTCCTACGCTGGCTCCACGACTGCCCATAAGCTTTCATCCACCCACCTCACACGAACTTCTTCATGTCACCCTTGCAGACAGGTTCAACTTGCTGTTTTCCTTTCGGGTTCCACTAGAGTGACAGCATGACGGGCTATTTCACTCAACGGTTTTCTCAGCTTGTGTGCGGTTCATCTCCATTAACTTTGACATATTTGTTGGGTGGTAGGTTCTTGGTTGGTTCACTGCCTGCCAGAGTTCCTTGTTGTTTATGCTTTGAGGCCGGCAGTTTAAACTTTAGTATGGAGTCAGAGAAGACAGCTATTGATAAAAATCTGTATTAGCCTGTTGCGTATGCTTTTTGTGACGATCACGCCAAATCTCTGAAATATGTAGAAGCGCTGACTTTTTTGAAATTAGTGTTGATTTTGGAATTTGTTTCCTTATACTGAATGCATAAGATTTCCAAACTGATTTCAGAGTGATGAAGGACCATCTTGCATTTTCGAATCTGCTTTTGACATCTTCATATGTGCCGACTGCTTGTATTTCAATCAATGCTGCCTAGATAAGTGAAGAGATTGACCTCTCCACTACCGTCTAAAAATCCCATGATTGCCCTCTTCAAACGGCTAATATTATCTCTCAAGCTGTTTTTCCCCACCTTATTCAAACTATATAGTCTCTGCTATCTCAGTGAGCTACTGAAATATCATTCTTGGTCTGTCAACAGATACTTTAGAGCTTCAGGATTGTAAGCCGTAAGGAAAATGAGTCACACCAGCTAAAATCTGTGAGGCACGTATATACGATCTTCATCAGGTTATTTAGTCAATCAAATGTTGTCAGTGATATGAATCTATCAAATTTGTCTTTCAGGTATCAGGGAATTCTATCTCTGTTTCTTGTGGAACCGTCGGTGTAAAGATAAGGTTAGGCCTTAGAGTAGAAAACTCACCGCTAAACTAGATCCCAATGAACATTAGTCCATGTGTTATCTTCCGAATAGATTTATGAGTTCCTCTACAGTGATCAGTGAGTTACAGTCCTTAATGATTGGCTCAGGGGTAAAGTTTGCTACTGCAGGATTTGGTGTCGCAAGTTTTGAATCTTCAAGGGAACATTAGTTCCTTCGAGGATTCAGATGTGCCTTGCTGACAAGTACTTACAAGTACGAAACATAGGCTCTGTGATTCTCGCCAATCTTCGCCAACCAACTAACATCAAATAAAGACTCGAACAATGTTTTACAGGTAGGTATTCTATAGAGATTTATATTTCACTGATTATTGAGAAAAACTGACGAAACTCCTTATGAATAAAGCGAAGTTGAGACTTAGCTACTAACTTCATATTACATAAATGATTATTTCTTTATGAAATTTATGGTATTTTTAAGGAATATTAGATGCTTTTCAAGATGGAAAGGTACGTATTCTCTGGTTAATTCAGCATTGATGGAATAACTACACATTTTGTTAATTTTAGTGATTACACTTCACTCTAAATTTACTGGATGTTAAATCTAGCCTTCTACCTAGAATACATTTATGCGTTAAAATGTCGTGTGATCGTTTGTAGTCCATCTACTATTTCTTTAACGTTTTAAATCTACAATGGAATGAAATTTATGTTAAATCTCGAATGATTAGAAGAGGATTTCTAAAATTAACATGGATACTTTTTGACAGAATTTATTCTTAATTATCTTATACTACGATATTACTGATATTTATAACTGTATACTTATCAGTAGTATGTCCCTCAAGAGATTAGTTGGTTTCCCAAACAATGTAGAAAATGGTTGTATGTGATGAACGATGAATGAATTTGCCGCTTATTTCCTCCAAAACTTAATTACCAGGGAAAAGCTTTGGGCAGATGAAATGACAGAATTTTAGATGTGATTTATAATGGGACTGTGAATGGATACCGATGATGAGTCCCAAAAAAGAACAAAACAGCCATTTGGTGAATTAAGTTTTTTGAAAAGACTTCCCCTATGATTCACTGTCTGTGATTTCTATTTCAAAATATTGGTTACTTGGGTTTCATTTGTCTTTTGCTCTTAAAGGGGTTGCATTACAGATCTCTTGTTCTTAAATCGGTTAGCTCGCGTAGCTTGAAAATTATCAGTAGGTTTGAATACAATAATCCCTGATCCTGTACACCTACTGAATATTGTTCGAATTGAAGATCTTGATTAGTGCATGTGTTGTTAGTTCAGTTATTGCCTTGGTTGTAGTTGCTTCTTATCTTATACTTCATTGAGTTGGATTTCCATTGGTTTGCCATTAACATCCAATCTTATATGTATATTAATCGTTCTTTTGTCTGAAAACCATTTTCCTCCCCTAAAAAACATCCCCTTAAGTGTTTTGAATTTACTTTTTCTAAGATCCTGTTAAATTTCTTAAACCACACTATCGATCATAATTGTGTATATTCAGTAAAATTACTAGATTCATGTCATAAAATTTAACGGGCATTTGCTATATATGCATAGACGTCAGTGTGATGTAGGAGAGCTGAATTCCTCGACAAAATGATATTCACACTTTGATCTTCCTTCATTGACCATCATGTCTGTGGGTCAGATCTTTCCATAATGGTCATTATTAGTGGTTTCTGAGAAATTTACTGACATAAGACGATGAGTTTTGTTGTGCTGGTTATTTGCACTGAAATACTTTGATGAAATCCTCTGGGTAACCACTCAGAGGAATAGCACACAAATGGCAATTTTGCAAACATTCAGTTTCATACGGTTCGATACATCAGTGTAATGCTGGTAGAAATAAGTAAGTAAGTAAGTAAGTAAGTAAGTAAGTAAGTAAGTAAGTAAGTAAGTAAGTAAGTAAGTAAGTAAGTAAGTAAGTAAGTAAGTAAGTAAGTAAGTAAGTAAGTAAGTAAGTAAGTAAGTAAGTAAGTAAGTAAGTAAGTAAGTAAGTAAGTAAGTAAGTAAGTAAGTAAGTAAGTAAGTAAGTAAGTAAGTAAGTAAGTAAGTAAGTAAGTAAGTAAGTAAGTAAGTAAGTGAGTAAGTAAGTAAGTAAGTAAGTAAGTAAGTAAGTAAGTAAGTAAGTAAGTAACTAACTAACTAACTATCCAGGACACAATTAACCCATGTCTCTGATTTACGCACTAACAAGATAACTGACTTGGGTCCTCGTATCACGATTATACAGGTATTATCAATGCATAAATCGATTACCAGTTTGGCACTTTTATCTTCCTGTTTTTCGATAAGATGGCTATTGAAACTAAAACATCCATTAAGTCTACAATTGTTACCTTCTTGAAATATTTTAATTTGTTATCACTAATGAATGGATAGCGTGGAACTTAACTGAATCGATTTAATCTCAAAAGAGAGAAAAATAATGTGGCATTAGTAGTCCACATTATGATTTCTTCGAATTTCCCACTGATTTATCTTACTCTTGACCAAAATACTTAGCCTATCTGATCCTATCGGCTCCTAGTGCTGACTAGCAGCCAGGACCAAGACAAGATTATCGAAGCCAGTTTATGATACGTAAATTGCATAGTTCACAGTAAGAATTCAGTATAGTCCACAATATGTGATAAGATGAACTCAGATCGAGTAAGCTACTCAAGTCAAACAGTAGCCAGGTCTAAGTGACCTATACACTGAACGACAGTTTCGCTTGTCTATGACCGACCTCATCAGCAGTGAACATGGTTCGATTCACATCAGACAGGTGATTCACTTCTAATTGCTAATTTGATTGTGTGTATTGGTGGCTTTCTCAAGTGGCTAGTCAAGATCTTAGTAGTTTGAATTGATTCTACTCTCTGAACCGACTTAAACCGAATACATCGCTGATGAGCTAGGCTCCAAATAAACGACAAGCAAGGATAGGGCTCAATACCTCGCAGTATGGTAGCTGCTGGAGCACTTACGTCTCCCCGACAAAACATTAAGTCGTCTACAAACGAACTAGTATCCTCAGGCTCATACCACAATAGATATCTGTCACCCTACACTCCGAAATCCGGAGCATAGTTCATGATCATCGCTCTGGCGCAACACCAGACCTAATGGACCTAGCCGAACACAGGGTCCAGTCCAGACACCAAAAGGAATACATAAGCTTGTCCATCCAAGTGTCGGATACAGAATGTACCGTTGCAAATATGGACGGGATTCAGACGTAGAGGCATTCAGTCTTAATCCCTCAAATGGTAGCTTTGCACCATTGGCCTTTCGACCAGGCACATATACCGATTGCCTGAACCTGCGGTTCCTCTCGTACTATAAACAGGATTACCATAGTAACGGCCAGATTGTACTTCACTGATTACTGTACTCACTAGTAGGGTAAAACTAACCTGTCTCACGACGGTCTAAGCCCAGCTCACGTTCCCTATTAGTGGGTGAACAATCTAACGCTTGGTGAATTCTGCTTCACAATGATAGGAAGAGCCGACATCGAAGGATCCAAATAAACGAAATGACTGTCCAGTGTTTACATCACCTCAGTTTGGCTAGAAAGTATATGCGACTGACGTGAGTGGTTCCAAGTCAATCAATAGTATGAATTATTAAAGTGTCTGTATTATGAGCTGATGTGTCAATGCATACCGAGTATTTCAATTCAGTAAAATCGACCAGCGAAAATATCAAAAGCCTAAATACATAACTAAAAACTGATATTCCTTGTACATGAAATGGCTCTGGTGACTCAATAGTCTGATGAGTTGTGCTTTAACATTTGAGACGGTAGATGCTGGGTTAGTAGGTTTCAGTAGGAATTCAATCACTCCCTGGAATGCGGTAGTATCAAGCCTAAGAGTTTCAAATCTGGCGGAGTGTACATCTTAGATTCCACTGCTGACTATGATCAACCAAACAAGAAGGTTCAGTAGTATATTTGGGGACATTAAAATTCTTTAAAGACAATTAGTTAACAGGTTCACGCTTCTTCAGAAACTATAGATTAATAGTCAATGACTTTTCGTATCAATTAGTGCCATTATTTGATCTAGTCAGCCATTGACTTTTCCCTCTATTGAATGAAACCTATTCAGAACACTTATTAAAAGCTTGGCATTTCGATAATCCCATTGACTGAAATGGTATATCATCGTTTTATTTACAGTAATGTAGAACACCTGATTAGAATCTTATTTCACAAAAATCAACAAATGATGAATTAGATGTACCAGTGTGTATGTGTACGTCTGTGTGTGTGTGTGTTAGGCCATTCATGTTCTCACGTGTTTACTAATGTTACATAGAACATGTTGACATAGAATATGAATCTTTCTCGATGAGAAAGAAAGTATTTACCCTCTTCTTCTTCTTCTCTCTGGTCGCTTTTTCTTCATAATTCTGTCTTTATTTACTTACTCACTGAGTGATATACAGTTATCTAGACAATCACCGATAACCAAGGTGTACGGAACGGGTGTTTCGATTCAGTTTGAGACTTGTCAGCTGTGGTCATCCATGACTCCACTAGGCATTTCAAATCTAGGACCTTCAGGTGATGAGACCAGTCTATTAGGATTCAATGACTCTTGAATTTTAACTTCTGTTCATTCTGGATACAGCTCTGACATCAATTGTTGGCATCAATGAGCATCCGTTTCATCATGATATAGTAGGCCTCAATAGCCAGGATCTCGTATTAAAACTTCAAGCAATCCATCCTCTGGCCGCTAATGAACTGGAGATTGATATTCAAACTTTGGATATTTTAGGGAACTTAAGCAATTTCAGTGTAGATCTCGTTGTGATTGATATAAGAATAAAACTTGGGCACTGTGGTAGAGTGTAATTCCATTATGGGTAAATTTTATTTTGATAGAGTCTCACAGTGTTATACAGTAATATTTACTGATGACGTTTCGAGCACAATTTATTGCTCATAATCATATCAAGGTAATCACACGACTTCCTAAATTCATTTATATAGTTCCATTATTTTTCACTTGATTTCCACTTGATTTGATTGGTAGTGTTATTTTCCATATTTCGGGTATTAGTGATGATTCATTCCTATTGCACGTGTTGGGTGTAGATTCGATGAACAAAGATTCAGTAATCAACCTCTCTCTCCACCTACCTAGATTACTTTTTAGAATTTTAACCCTCTCCCACCCTATTGTGTGGTTGTGTGTTAATGCATGCATTGCAATTGCCGGGCTTTTTTCTAAATTACTTATCTTTTCTGGGTCAACCATTCTTATCTTAGCTAAATTCTTATGTTCTGACAATCTGACTATTCCTGACCTACTAGTTTGACCTATGTAGTTGACCTCACAGTCATTGCAGGGTATTTTGTAAATTATATTATTTTGTCTAATTGGGTCCACTGGGTCCTTCAACCTACAGAGCTTGTCCCTGAGTGAGTTTGTAGGTTTAAATGCCACCCTAATTCCTGCTTTATTTAGAATCCTACGTAGGGTCTCAGATGTCCCCTCTTTATATGGTATAACTGTCGATGACTTATATTCTCTCTTATTTATGTTATCATTACTAGTTCCACAATTATTTTTATTTTTATTTTGTTTTTGGCCTTTAGTTATCTTCCTAATGAATTTTAAAGGATAATTATTCAACACCAACGCTTCTTCTATCTGTTTTATCTCGTCGTTTAGGTCTTTTTTTGTGCTACTTAGTGCTATGGCTCGGTTTGTTAGACACTTAACTAAGCCTGCCTTAACAGTTAACGGATGCGACGAATTAAAATCTAAATATCTATTAGAATGCGTTGGTTTTCTATACACACTAGTGTGAAGTTTACCTTCTTCTATTCGTTTTATTTTACAATCTAGCATAGCCAACTCTCCTTGTTCATCTTCCGATTCAAATGTGAATTTTATCCCCTCTACTAGTGAGTTAATATGTGTCAAGAAGCTAGAGATATGTTCTGTTTTTAACACTGTGAAAGTGTCATCCACCATCTACTCCAAAAATATGGTGGAGATATGTGGATGACACTTTCACAGTGTTAAAAACAGAACATATCTCTAGCTTCTTGACACATATTAACTCACTAGTAGAGGGGATAAAATTCACATTTGAATCGGAAGATGAACAAGGAGAGTTGGCTATGCTAGATTGTAAAATGAAACGAATAGAAGAAGGTAAACTTCACACTAGTGTGTATAGAAAACCAACGCATTCTAATAGATATTTAGATTTTAATTCGTCGCATCCGTTAACTGTTAAGGCAGGCTTAGTTAAGTGTCTAACAAACCGAGCCATAGCACTAAGTAGCACAAAAAAAGACCTAAACGACGAGATAAAACAGATAGAAGAAGCGTTGGTGTTGAATAATTATCCTTTAAAATTCATTAGGAAGATAACTAAAGGCCAAAAACAAAATAAAAATAAAAATAATTATGGAACTAGTAATGATAACATAAATAAGAGAGAATATAAGTCATCGACAGTTATACCATATAAAGAGGGGACATCTGAGACCCTACGTAGGATTCTAAATAAAGCAGGAATTAGGGTGGCATTTAAACCTACAAACTCACTCAGGGACAAGCTCTGTAGGTTGAAGGACCCAGTGGACCCAATTAGACAAAATAATATAATTTACAAAATACCCTGCAATGACTGTGAGGTCAACTACATAGGTCAAACTAGTAGGTCAGGAATAGTCAGATTGTCAGAACATAAGAATTTAGCTAAGATAAGAATGGTTGACCCAGAAAAGATAAGTAATTTAGAAAAAAGCCCGGCAATTGCAATGCATGCATTAACACACAACCACACAATAGGGTGGGAGAGGGTTAAAATTCTAAAAAGTAATCTAGGTAGGTGGAGAGAGAGGTTGATTACTGAATCTTTGTTCATCGAATCTACACCCAACACGTGCAATAGGAATGAATCATCACTAATACCCGAAATATGGAAAATAACACTACCAATCAAATCAAGTGGAAATCAAGTGAAAAATAATGGAACTATATAAATGAATTTAGGAAGTCGTGTGATTACCTTGATATGATTATGAGCAATAAATTGTGCTCGAAACGTCATCAGTAAATATTACTGTATAACACTGTGAGACTCTATCAAAATAAAATTTACCCATAATGAGATCTCGTCATGAGCTGAAATCCGCTGAAGGATCATTGAAAGCCTGAGAGAAGTGGAGAGCTGTTCCAGCCTAGTGTTACTCATGATGCCAGTGAGTAGGATTTAAGTTCAATCACTGGAGTGAGAACCAATGGTCTAAGAAATATAACCTCCAACACTATTAGCCAATATGATTGATGAATAGATATTACTGATCAAGACTTCTAATTATTATCTGCAAGATATCCATCTATTTTGAAGTCACTCACCAGTGAACGATAATAATAATTATTGTTACTCCTGTGGATTCCAAATGGAACATATGGCTTTAACAAAACATATCCACTTTGTTCTATTCTCTGCTTTCCTCTTCAACTGGCTGGCTCCTCGATTGCCCATATTCTGTCATCTAGTAATCCCCAACACATCGTATTCTTCCTGTCACCCTCACACCGATTGCGCAATCGTCGCTTTCCATTGGGACTCCGCTCGAGCGATGGCCTTTGACAACCTCCTCAACGTGTGCCCAATCCATCTTCATTTTCTCCTGCATATTTGATGAGCAGTCAGCTCTTGCCTGTTGGTGGGTTCCACTGCAGAGTTTCCTGTTGCTAATTCTTTCTGGCCACACAGGCGGCCATTTGATCTTCAGTATGGAGCCAGTCAGCCAGCGAAGGTGGCAGGTGTTGATAAAAGTTTGCAGACTGTTCGTGACACGCTGGCCAAGTTTATGACCCATATTGAAGAAATGACTGACTGACTTCACACTTGTGTTAAAAATCCGAATCCTGTTGTTTATGCTGAGGCGGAGTGTAGAAGATTTACAAACTGGTTTCAGGTTGATGAAGGCGTATCTTGCCTTTCCAATTCTGGATGGTGTTAATATCTTTGTCCGTCCAGCCTGTGATTGAAACAGTGCTTCTTAGATAAGTGGAGGAAGTAACCTCTATCACATCTCTGCCGTTGATGAGTGAACGATAAGCCCATATTCACATATATTAGTTTTGTAAGAAGTGAACAATAGTAAAAACAGTAGATTTGTAGATTTTGCCACTGTGCTTATTTGAACTTTAGTGATGAAGCTGATTCGCATATTAAGAACCTACAGAAGTAGAAATTCAGAAAACAGTAAATTTCAACTCAGCGACTCAATCACCGAAGCGCTAAAGTTATAATCTGAAGGTACACGCTTCTAAGAAGCTCCAAACAACTGTCTAGTGCTTCTTGGTTTCCAGCGGCCCTATAACTTTCAAGATAGATCACAAAATCAGTGAAAACCAGGGAGTACTGGACAGTCATTTCTGCCGAATTGAGGATCCTTCAGTAGCATGTACCAATGATCCCAGTAAGGAATGATTCCATGATCCTGAGATCATGAGGCGAGTCCATTATCTGTTGAGGCAACAGGACAGAATCCAATCCCATCGTAACCAGAAAGTTCTAGGTCCAACTCCTAATAAGCTCATGCATATATCCTGAAAAGTTTAAGACCAGAATGAAACAGACGGCCACTATCCTCCAGTTGTTAATGTTTCTCTAGCTGACGAATGTCCATTCATGAGAAAATCTAAACTGAAATCAATCAAAATTTACTTATTTTGCGATTATTTTTCTGGTGTTTATCAATAGAAAAAAGAAGTTTCCAATATAACAAATTTTTACATTTTCTTAATATTCTTTTTGTGATTGTTTTTATTACGATTTTGTTACCATGATGACGATGATAATAATAATCCTAATACATAAGACAGAAAAGTAAGAAGTAATTGATTTGAACAAAAATGAGCACAAATGTAATTGTACACCTTGAACAGAAACAGCAAAATGCAAAACTGTACACAAATGTATAAAATTAGATAAACAAAAATAAAATATACCTTATTCAAGTGAATGAAACAGATAAATATGTGAAGAAAAAAATTATGTAAGAGATACTGTTTCTGTAGAGAAAAACAAAAGACATAAAAGAAATTCGGACAGTTTTTCACACTCACTTATAGACGAAAATATTGCATAGAAGTATGTATGTAATATGTAGCAAAAACAACAACAACAACAACACTAAACTAGCGTATTTGTAATAGAAAAGAGTACTCGAATTTCTCAATCAGCTGAATTTATTGATTTTGTTTTAAATGTCTAATGGAAAAGGTCATTGCGGAGGTGGGAAATGAAGCGATTCCAAAAAGATGAAGTAGTGGTAAAAGACATTGAAACGTTCAAGTGTTGTTTTACGGGGATGTGATTTGATTGGTTACAGGAATTCAACATGAGCTGACATTGGTTAGAGAAGCATTGGAAACCCAGGGTACTGGGAGTACTGGACAGCCAGCTATTTCGTCAGCCTAGATTGGAACTTTGCTTCAGTAGTACGCACCCACCGCCAAAGTTCGAACACAAGACCTTCCGGTTACACGTCGAGCTCACAGACCATGTAAGCCACAAAGGTCTGATTCATTGGCCAGCTCATGAATTCTAACTTCCAACAATTCATGGTTTTAGCGCGACTGGCAGGTCGAATGTGAAGACAAATGCTCGCCACCGATGACATTGGCTAGTGGTCACGCTATGTCGTGAATTGGCAGAAGTTGGAGTTCGTGGGTCATTGGATTGGATCTCAGTGGCTGAATGGTCTATGAGATCGCTTGCCTTGTAACCAGAAGGTCCTGGGTTCAAACTCCTGTGGTGGGTGCGTACTACTGAAGCAGAGTCCCAAACTAGGCTGACGAAACAACTGGCCATCCAGCACTCCCATCTGGTCTTCCAATGCTTCCCCGACCGATGTTGGTTCATGGATGATAAAACTACAAAAATGACTATATCATTCAAGTGTTAAAACAATACTTCCTACACTTTAGGAGTGTGAACTTACTGACCAGAAAAACTAACTCTATCGTGAATAATCACATCAGTTTTGTACAAATCATTACTCACTCAAAAGGCATCACATTTGGCATTTTATTCTACTATTATGATGATGAAAGCATGTGGGCAGACGTGGAGCCAGGCGATGAAAACATTGGTGAAGGACCGAACTCAATGGAAACGTGAGACTGAAACCCTATGTTCCTCTAGGAACTGAAGGAGACAATAATATAATTATAATATTAATATAATAATGTTGCAAGTGGGATATAGGGCTTCAATACCATGTCCCCATTCTTCTTGATTCTCTACAGTCCCTTTCAACTGGTTTCACAACTACCGATAAGCTTTCGTTAACTCTTCAAATAATCGTATTCATGTCACCTTTGGTTACCCAACTCATCGCTCACCTTTCGGGTTCTACTCAAGGACCTGGTGGATTATGTTACCTGAATGTGTCATCAGTATATGTCCAATTCACCTCTATTTTATTCTGTAAATTTTTTGGCTAATAGGTACTTGGATAGTTCACTGTCTAGCGAATTTGTTTTGTTGTTTATCCTTTCCAGCCGGCTATCTTATCTTCAAGATATAAAGCGAATCTGTTTGTTGATGAAGGTATGCAGTAGCCGTAGCAATAAGGAGTGAAGTGGTAGAGCGTGTTGACAGCTTCATTTGTTTGGGGAGTTGCATCAGCCAGCGCCAACGGGTTTATCCCTGAAGAAATCTCAGCACGCATACAGAAGGCTCGTTTCGCATATACCAGTTTACGCCGTCTCTGGCGTACACGTGATATCCGGCTATTGACCTAAGGGAGTGTACTGCTTGGCAGTTCGCTCCGCTCCTTCTTTATGGCTGTGAGCGGGACGTGACCATTGAAAGTGGAAGATTTGAAAAGGTCGGCTGACTGTCTTTGATCATAGGTGCTTGCATTCTACCTCCCGTGTTAAATGGTATCGCAAAGTGAGCACTATTGAGGTCAGGCGTCGGTCGAGTGCTAGGTAAGGAGGGGAAATCAATAGATGAGGTTCTGAAGTTACATCGATTGAGATGGTTAAGACATGTGCTACACATGCCTGGTTTAGTCATTGCCTCGCTCGACAATGTGCAATGTTAGCTGACATAAGTTGGATAAGGTTGGAAAAGAGATAGCCAGTGGTGGTCAAACCTAAACATGGCTTCATCAGTCAATGAAGTTCACAACAGTTAGTTTAAGCCACGTAGGAAGATGTAGACTTCCCTGTTGGGGTCCTCGGGACTGTAAACACCAATGACTGGAGACAATGGGTGATATGGCTCAAAATCGTTCTCAGTGGCTGGTGTAGATGCATCCACTCCTTGTAACTTATAATATCCAAAACATTATATGGTTCTTCCATATTACTATTCTTTTTACTTCATATCTCTGTTTACTTTCTCAATTTTTGCCTTTCTTATTACTTTCTACTCTTGCTTTGCGTGCTATATGGAGTGTGGCGAACTCTAACTCATCTTCGACCATGAAATCTATTGAATTTCAGGATTGCCTACAATGTTTTCTTAAAAAAATCTGAGTGATATTTTTCGAGTTATTCTATGTCAGTCGTGAAAATTTCTTTAAAAACTTACTGGCGTTATTCCTGAATTACTACGAAGTCGATTTGAATACTTCCCTGATATTGTGGTTACTTATCGACATTGGATAGTTCGTTAGTGTCTTGCAGTCTTCACATACTCTGCCTCTCTCCATACATATATACTTGACACATTACTTAGAAATCCTAAATATTTCTAAAACATGTTCTCATCTAATGCTCACTTAGGTAGTGAAGTTGATTTTGAATTTCCCATTCACTGATTGGTTGATTGATTTGGGATAGAAATACTTGGTCACTGTTGACCAATCTGGCTCCTACTACTACGTATGCTTTGACAAGGCTGTGAAGTTAACAGAATGTTACTTGTTTGACAGTGAGTAGTAGTGTAATTCGAAACTCAGGTTTCGTTTTATCTAGGACTTCTCATCTGGATCGTATCTCCATTCTCAGTGAGTTGTAGTGTTCTCATTGATACTAGAACTTAACATTCATTTTTTCATACGCCAAAGCCTTATGCTATACAATTGAGCAATCGGTCAATCGGTGGGTAATACAAAATAACTTATCTACTGAATTAAGTTGTAGAAACGAATGACAACTGTAGGAATTATTATCAATAGTGATTCGTCTTTATCTGACACCTGCACAATCTCTGTCTAACTCTAGAATGAAGTGAAAGTTGTGATATTCGCGTTTACACTGAATACTCTACGCTTATTTTTGATTGGACACTAGCTAGTGTAACTAGTGTAATGCGTCTAGTCCCATCTTTGGTGAGGACTAAGTTCTGTCAGTCAAGTTTGCAATGTGCCAACTATGCTAGGTTGCTCGACATCACGGTGCACTGTGAAGTCCTACAGGGGGTCAATCGCAAGCCTGAATCGCTCAGTGGTAACATCTTTGACTGCAGCTGGCACTGGGTGACGCGGGTTCGAATCTCAGAAGGGATATGAATTCCTTGCTGACTAGTGAGTGCCAACTAGCATGAAACCTTAGACCAGTCAAGGCTTCCTGTGACCGATTGTCTCTAACCATCTAATATTCTACGGTTACATATTCAACAGATGAAAGTCATTCATTTTAAACTTAATTTCTAAAAGATCAACTATTCTCACTGACACTATGGGTGCGTTGACTTATGAAAAATGTGCCAAAGTTCAGGTATGATTTATGTAGGATAAGGATAATGTATGGTTTTGCGTGTTTCACAATATTGAGGCTCCACTTTAGTTTGGCAGGTATGATGATATATTTTCCTTTGTACTTCACAAATGACCTATCTCCGTTTGATTTAACTAAATAGAATTAATGGACCTCATATGAACAGATTATTATATTATTATTCCTTCAGATTCCTAGTAGAATATATGGTTTCAGCAACACGTTACCATTTTAATCCTGTCCTCTGGAGTTGTCTGTAGTTGGTCCCATCTTTAAACAACCTCCTCTATGTCACCCTTGTAGCCAGACCCAACTCGTCGTTTCCAATTGAAGTTTCACTCAAGGGCCTGGTGCGCGTTGTCATTCAACTGTTTCTGTCCACTCCATCCTCATTTTCTTCTGCATATATTGTTGGGCAATAAGTGATTGGCTGGTTTTCTCCAGAGTTATTTGTCGTTAATCCCCTCTGGCTGACCGTCTGATCTTCAGCATGGAATGAAGGTAGTTGTTAGTGAAAGTCTTTTACAGCCCGTTCGAAATATTTTTGATGACACACCAAATCCCTGAACCATAAATAAGAACTGACTTGACATTAAATATTAAAAATCCGAATCTTGTTCTCTATGCGCTTAGTGTAGTAGCTCTACAGACATTTTGACAAATAGGTTCCTTGAATGAGTGTCTAGATAATACTTTGAATTGTAACTAGTTACATTTTGCATAAAACCATATCCTACTGATCAATTGACATCAGTAGTACTTGCTAGCGAGATCATGGTGATCTAAACACCGGATGACAGTTTCACTCGTCTGGAGTTGAACTCACCACCAGATGATAAATCCTAAATACGATGAAACGTGAATCCTAGTTCTCGATAGCAAACAAGTATTGTTTTTAGAAACACTCATGAGTTGGTGTTCATGTCTGCGGAAAATAGTTAACTCTTAACTGACAGCTATTCAAAAATAAATATTCTATCTCTACATGATTTATCACTGTGTCACATACTGATATGAAATATTGGCATAAAAAATCATTTATCGGGATTATTTAGGTGTTAAGTTATCATTCGATTTTCTTGCTTGTGTTTTAAGACAGTTATCAGTATGTCGTGTTCAAATCCTTGAGGAGGCTGATTTCTTATCGCTGACTTAGTGTTACACTAATCAAGGCTAATTTGAGAAACATTCCCACTAAGCAAGTTGGGTAACTCATGAAGATAACATACACGGTTAACTGTTAGTATTAGATGGTTGGAGGCAATCGACCACAGGAAGCCTTGCCAGGACTTAGGTTTCATGCTAGCTGGCACTCATCAATCAGCAAGGCGTATCTGCGAACTTCAAGGAATTCATGTCCCTTCTGAGAATCGAACCCGCGTCACCCAGTGAGTACTGCAGTCAGAGACGTTACCAATAAGCTACTGGGGCTCGCCATTGACCTGCTGCATGACTGTATTGGATATTTTTGATTCGACACTAGTCTGTGACTGCAGTACTCACTGGGTGACGCGGGTTCTAATCTCAGAAGGTAAATGAGTCCCTTCAAGATTGCAGATACGCCTTGCTGACCAGTGAGTGACAACTAGCACACAACCTCGGACCAGACAAGGCTTCCTGTGGCCGACTGCCTTCAACCATCTAATAACGATAATTCACAGTGCACCATGATGGCGAGTCACCCGGCATGATGTGGCCACATTGCAAACTTAACTGTTAGAATTCAGTCTGCACCAAAGATATGGCTAGACATATTACACAAGTTACTGACTAGTGTCTAATCAAGAAAACGATGTTAAGTTCAAATTCAGTTACATCTTCTGAGCATATATCTCTGACCCTATAACTGAGTGTCTATATTGAATTGCTTTTGTACTGTAGAAGAACAAATCTATGAAAATGCATATGGATCGTCCTGTCTATGGTGTAAAAAGGACATCTAGGAAGGCAATTCTATTTTGCGATTTCAATCCACTCACTCAATGCATTCATCGTAGTCACTCAACAATTCAATCTTAAAATCTATGTAATGTAATCCAAATGATAGTGGAAATTTAGACAAATATTGATCAAATCATTTTCTTCAGTTTGGTTTGTAAGGATTAGTTATGTTTTACGAGTTGATCACGGATGAAACAGCAGCTGTCCAGTACTCCCTGGTTTTCAATGGTTCTCTAACTGATATCAGTCCGTGATCAACTCGTAGATCAAATCATTGTTGATTCATTTGCTTTCTGTTATTTTAAATGTTATGCTTTTGAGAATTATGAAAACTTGTCTGTTTGTGTGTCTGTATGTTTATTTGTGTGAAGGAGAGAGTGCTATGACTGTTAAGTTGTTGAGGGCAGAAGAGCAACAGAGAGAGAGAGAGTGAGTGAGTGATGTGAAAAACTCCGGCTTACTTCAAAATTTAAAAGCATAGCCAAACAGTCATTAATTTCTGTGTGTTTACCTAAGGAAAATATGAATAGTGTAAAAACTCCAAAAGTAATGCAAATAAGTGTTATGTTTACTTTTGAAAATGTCGCCTCAAAATGAGCATATCACTCAGTGTGACTAGTCTTCACTTGAGTTTAGTTAGACCTTTTCTCTTCTTTACACATGTGTTAGTAACACTGTCAAATCTGCTAATATTTTGTAGTTAATGAAATAGGATGTTTGTTAAGTAGGTGGAATGTGAAAGCATTCAAACAAATCCTTTTAACTGATTACGTAATCTCTTTGTGCGTATTGTTAATTAAAAGCAAATTAGCTCTACGCCTTATTACTATAGTAACCAATTCAATTTTTTGTGTTTATTTTTAACGGTAAATAAAATTTGTTTGTTTTAATCTGGTGATGATGATGACGATGATGGCGCGAATATAAACCATTAATTAGCATTGAATATTTAGCGGGTTTCTATTCAAAAGGAAATCATAAGAAATTATAATCATATATGTCCATAAGTATGAATAGTGCTAAGAATATAAGAATATATATTCTGGACAGTATTTATAAAATGTACAGAATTTTCAGAGGAGTTTATTGCATGATATTTCCCGCTTCGTACAATATCTTCAAGTAAAATATTAATTGACAGTATATCCTTCTTGTAACACACAATGGTCTCTGAGCTGAAGCATACACCATTCGGTTATGATATATCTGCTTTGTCTCCTTCAAAAAATCCATCCATGTTATCTGGTTGGAAGCCTATTGTAAGATGTTCAGAAGTACATTTTGAAACCAAAGTACATAAGTGAGGAACAGTTATTTCATGTATTGGAACACACTGCCACCCATAATCAGGTCATTCCTCAATTTTATTAGGAACTTGCGAATCAGAAGCTTTGTAAACATTTTAATGACACACAAGAGTAGATAATAGCATTAGAGGACATAGCTTAATCGATTAAAACAAACCGAACGAGAGAAAATATATGCAATAGAGAGGTGGAAGTTTTTGGTAGCCCAAGTTTTAAGCACGCCGCCAAGTGAGGTGGATAATGACTCTCACTATGAATCAGTAAATGTGAACATTGCCCTGTTTGTGTCTTGTCATCTGAAGGTATCTGCATTCCCCAGTTAGCAGTGCTATTCTCAACCGAGACTCAAAACCAGCACCCATCGTTCTAAACACTAAAGCGTTTTCCACTAGACCACTTGGTCGGCTGGAGCCATCTCTTTTGCTTCGGCATCAAGTTAACCTTTAGACGTCTTGGAAGCATATGTACTGGGAACCGATATGTCAACATTTCGATACAATATAATCAATGAACGGCATAAACAAAATTAATTTAAATACATAAGATAGTAGTAGTAATTCATTTAGGCAATCAGATTTCAGGGTAATTCCTGACTAACTGTTGAATCCTGTTTTGATACTTGTCAGGTGTTACTGGTGTAGTTCTCTACTCTGAGCAAGACAATTTATTTACGAAACTTTCATTGTCCTTCTGGAAAACATTTTCAGCAAAGACTTCAACCTAAAATGAGCTTTTCCTTCAAATTTTCCTTCAATGATACAATAAAGTTTGCACTGAAGATGTTTCCTAGTAAGACAATGAAGCGTTCGCAAATAAACTATCCATTTCAGACTAGAGGATATAAAGCAGCACCAATATCATCCACCTTAAGTACAAAATGTTTCCATCACTTACAAAGTGTGTTTATCCTTCACAGTTAACAAGGTTGAATGACAATTAAAAGAACACGGGGAGCTTGAAACTAATAGTTTTTAAAATTCTAATGCGTTACAACTGTTTAATCGTCGAACCATCTGCACAAGAAGCCGACATGTCAACCTGAGACCGAGCACTCCGGTCCAGTCAGTCGACGGGAAAATCTAAAATTCAATTAAATAATTAATATGACCCGTCGTACAAGAGGTAGCTCTCGTTGCCCAAGTGGTCTAGTGGATAACGCTTTGGAGTTTGAAACTATGGACACTGGGTTCGAGCCTCGGTGGGAACATCATCACTGACTGCGGAATGCAGGTGTATCCAGCTAGCGGACGAGTCCCAAATAGGACGAAATGCGCGTCATCCTGGATTCCACTGTTAGCCACCATCCACCAGTTAACCGTTACAACTGTGCCTTGTGGAGTCAATCATTCTAACAGTGAAGACAAATGCTTCCCTAGTGAGACTAGAGTAGTAATAATCTTATCCGTTGTGGATTTTAGATAAAAAAAGACAGAGAATATTGACTTATATAGTCGAATATGCGTCGGTGGCATGACGGTAGGATGCTCTCCAACCACGCTTCATGCGGTCCGGGGTTCGAACCCTAACCGACTCACTCCTTTATTTCGCCGAGCCAGTAATCAGACTGGTAAAGAGGGAAGGTTGGGTATGAAGCTAGCAACTCCATCCAGTAAAAATAAATAAACACCTATGTTACCGGAACTTCAAGCCTCTAATTTGAAGCCCCCTATGTTCCACTGGGAACGTGAAGGAATAAAAAGAACAAAAAAGGAAAAAAATACAATTGAAGTAACTTACTGAAAGGCAAAGTTTATATGAGTAGTATTTGAGCACTGTTCCGTGGAGTATTAATCCATATTGGATAAGTTTATTCGATATAACCCACAGTGGTACAGTATTAATAACTTGATGACATTTCGACTAAAATGTAATCTTAATAATCATAAAAATGTATTCAAAAGACTTGATGTCTTACTCTACATACCCTTACTCTCTGCTGGTTTCAAATGTAGTTTTCCACATATCCCGAATAGATGCTGCATCATTTCGACTGCGCACATGTTTGATGTTGATTTGATAAATAAAGATTCGTTGATTAACCTCTCTGTCTCTGACTCCATCCAACTGTGTTACTTTTTAATATGCTTTACCCTATCCTAAACTATTGTGTGATTACATGCAAGTAAGTATATTACAATGGATGTGATAACCGAGCCAATCACTCTAACTCTAGCTAAATTTCTATGTCCTGAATATCTAATTGACTCTGATCTACTAGCTTGATCTTTGTAGCTGACTTCACAGTAAATACATTATTATTCCGAGTGGAACATAGGGCTTCAATAACACATCTCCACTTTATTCTATTTTGTGCTGTCCTCTTCAACTGGGTTCAAGATTGACCATAATTTCTCATCTCTTCCAACTCGCACGATCTCCTCCATGTCACGCTCGATGTGACGACTCGCTGGTTGCTTGCCAATGGGTTTCCACACGAGTAATGGCCTGCATTGCGCCCAATGTTATTCATGAGGGCTCCATCTCCATTTTCTTCTACATATTTGTTGAGTAATCGGCTCTTGCCTGTTGGTTTGTTACCAGACAGAGTTTCTTCTTGCCAATTCTTTCTGGCCGTCCAGCAGGCCATTTGATTTTCAGTATGGAGCTAGCTAAGTCATCTGTTGATAAAAGTGTACAACCTGTTGGAATTTCTTTTCGTGACACGCAGTGCAAATTTTGGACCCGTATAGAAGAATTCACTGACTGATTTCACACGTGTTGAAAATCTGAATCTTGTTGTTTATGCTGAGGCGGAGTGCAGAATACTTGCAAACTGGTTTCAGGTTGATGAAGGTGTATCTTGACTTTCTGATTCTAGCTAGTGTTGACATCTTCATCCGTTCCACTTGTGGTTGCAACGACGCTGGCTGTCTAGATAAGTGAAGGAAGTAGCCTCATTCAGATCTCCCGTTGATGCTGGTTGTTGTTGCTGTTCGTTGGTTATCTTCATCCCTCCGCCTTCTCCATGTTCACCTGCAGTCCTGTCTTCGCCAGTTGCTTCTTCAGCCGGTTTGTTGGCTTTCGCCTGCAAGTCCTCGAGTTTGTGTGACATTAAACACAAATCATCCACGCACGATATTCAAATATTCTAGAGTGTTCTTATCGGTGGTCCAAAGTATTCCTGTCTCCTCACTGCATGTGCACAGTCTGACGCATAATCCAGTCCACCACAATTAAGAATATCATCGGTGATAACAACCAGCCAACCTTATCTTATTCCCGTATTCCCTTCAAAGCCAAGCTTCTCTAGGTTTTCCGTTGTGGGTCACTTGACACGTGGAATTGTCATATAGCCAGCTAATGAATGATGCTGATGAAGACTTGAGCACTGCACGCCGTAGTGTTTAAGTAGTTTCTATACTTTGTTCTGTGGTGACGATACGTAGAGTTGCAATTTGATCAGCACATGATTTGCCTTTCCTGAATCCAGTTTGTTCTAGGCAGTGAGGCTGGTGGAGTTCTGCATTCATTGCACCTTTTATTCTCTCCTGGATGATACGACTTAGTGTTTTACTTGGTGTGGACAAGAGCATTATTCCACGCTAGTCAGTTCTTGCAGAGTGAGGCCTGAGTCGCCCTTTTTTGGCAGCTTGAGAAAGTAGCCAGCCTTTTTTTCCAATAGGTAGATACCTTTTCTTCCTTCCTTCCAAACTCTTTTACTCAGGTATATAATCAAAGTCAGAATGTTGTGTGAATGAGTACTTTGATATGATTATGGGCAGCAATAAATTTTGCTTGAAACGTTGTCATCAGTAAATAACACTGTGAGAATTTATCAAACAGATATAAAATTTTCTCCATAATGGAATTATACTCTTCCACAGTGCACAAGTTTTATCCTTATGCCTTTGACATTGCTTTCTTATGTGACAGTACTATCAGCTGTTTACCTGAGCGAGTATTCTTTACCTTTTCCAAACTAAGGAGACAAAATAACTGTAAAGAATTAGACAACAATGAGAATAATCTGACTACCAGCTAAGTAAGCAAATGTATGAAAGGATAGATCGCCTTTAAAATTTATTGACCGGCATGCGTGATTGAACCGGTGAAAATCAAGGTGTACTGAATAACTGTCTTGTCTCATCTTGAGACTCTTTTTAAGCTCCCCTTCCGCCCTCAAACTCTGCAAGGTCACATGAAGAATGAGGTCATTTGAGCACACCGCTGAACAGTCCTACAATATGAAACTACACCGCTAATTTCTTCTTGCAGCTATAAATTATTTATAACATAGATTTCGTCACGAATCAATATCGGTTAGCGAGATCATTGACAACCAGGTAGCACTAGGTATCTGTTTCGTCTTAGCTGAGGACTCTTCATCAGTGCGTATCTCTCAAGAGTCGTTGTGTATCATGGACTGACAGGAGTTAGAATTCACATGGGTCATTGAATTCTAACCCAAGTGTCTGGAAGGGCAACAAGTTTGGTCTCGTAACCTGAATGTCCTGGTTTCGACCCCTGATGGGGTCATAGTTGTGCACTGGTGAACAGCCGCAAACTAGAGCATAATGGTTCTCCAGTGTCTTCTGGATCTTCCAAAAATCTCTTTAACGGCTATTCATTCGTGATGACGTCTACAGTGAAATGAATCTAAATCCCTACAAAAGTCGATAATTTAATATATAAATTATATGACGATTAATGTGTTTGTTTTTGACTTTTTAACCAGTTTGAACAGGATTTATTGAGTTTTAAAGTTAAATAAATAAATAAATTTGTATTAGCAGATAACAGCATCGGCTTAAGTAAGCATCGATTTAGTGATCGATTTGCCTATTTATTAAAAGAGTGCACACTCATGCTTACACATACACACACAAATACACTTATTTACACAAGGATATAAGTAAATAAGAAACATTCTCATAGATTCACTTATGACAAAATGTCATTTCTACTCATGTACTAATGTTCTGTCCACTTGTGATTGACACGCCGACATCAAGGGAGCAGCTAAAGCGGAGAAAAATAACACACAGGAATAAGGTATAACGAAACCAGGTAGGTAATATGTATGATTCCTGCTAGAAATTATGAGCATGATGAACAGCGTTAACGGCCTCGAAGTTTACTCAACATATGTAATTGTAAAAAGAAAGTTGAGCAAAGAATATCCTTTTCGATAATTCCCTCTTCCAACTCTATTTGTTGAGTAAGATTAATGGAATTACAGTTCAAGAAAGATGAATACGTTATAATAAGCATAAAAACGTAATAGTAAATAGAATATCAAATAAAATTAAGGAAATTTCTACAACAAATTAAGGATCATTTGAACCTTGGTGGCCATGATAAGGAAAGTGTTTGAACCAACATCTTCTCTTGGATACATAGGTCAGGTTTCTTAATGTAGATTCCAACAGCCAGCCTCAGTTATATGTAGGAGACGAACTCTTAAGATGAAGTTAAGATTAGTTGGTATACGGTAGATGACTTTGAAAGCTGCCTTGTCAACATCCGTTTTGTGTTCTGTATCCATGAGATGAGATAGAATAGAGCTATGAATGGATCTTGTTTGTCCTTTACTTAACCACTTTGCAGGATGGTGTTCGGAAATCCGACGATTAACACGCCTAATTGTATGGCCTATGTAACTGGCTCCACAAGAGCAGTTAAATTGGTAGATACACATAGAAGAGGAGAAATTAGGTAGTCTACCCTTCACTCGCGAAGGCAAAGTAGGGGTGGTTTTGAAGGGAAAACATACTTTAGCGGCAAAGAGTGCTCTTTTTGCCGCATTCCTTAGACGTTGTGTTAATATCTCACTGATGTTATCCCCAAGAAACTCAAGTTGTAAGAAGAAGGCCATTTTCAGAACGGTTAGTACTTTGGCTTGCCTTGACTTTTGATTCATATTCTTATCGGTGAATTATTCTGGGTAACCGTTTTCACTCAGCAACTGTTTGATAACATTCAGTTCTTCATCAAGACATTCATCAGAGCAGATTGCTCTTGCTCTATGGCGGACCAAGCACTTTAATGGTTTGTGTTTGTATTTCAAAGGCACGAAGCTGGAAAATGAGTATACTGACAGTCAGTTGATGTAGTTTTTCTACGTATACTTCTTTTTATTGTGCCATCCTCTTTTCTAGTCATAAAGGCATCTAAGAATGAAATACTAGAGTCTCTTTCTTTCTCGATGGTGAAATTTATTGCAGGATAAACGTGGGTTAAATTTCTCCAGGCAGAATGTTCTTTGTTTCATCCTCATTTTTCATAAAACAATGTCATCTGACCTTTTATAAGTAGATACCAACTGTCCGGAGACAACTGTAATTACCTGAGTTTAAGGTGCCACTTAAAGCTTTCTGAAAGGCATGAGATGAAACCAGTCAACTTGCGAACTTCATACAACAAGAGAAATTATGTCTTGATGTCAAAACATTTGACACAGTGACTATATCCCCGGAATAGAATGGACATTTCCTTTTTAAAACACTTGTGAATTTTGACCATACCATATTTTCTAGTCGTCTTCGAAGGTGTTTTGCGTGACTACGTTATGCCTTGCAGAAGCGCAGCTATTCAAGACCGATTAATTTGAATACCTATCTGTGAACTAAGAATAAATTCTTCAAGAAAATAAGTAGGTTATCTTCTAAATGAAACTTTTTCTTGATATAATGACATAATAGCGAATTTTCGGACATAATGATGTGATGATAGCTTGTTGAAGGTAGTTCGAAGTGGGTCCTAGTTTCCTTCTGTTGTTGGCCATCAAGAAGGTATACTTAAAATTTCAAGTAAACCTCTCACAGATTCCACGGCATATCACTAAACGCCTCATTTGTTCAAACTAATGGGTTACTTTACACTGATTGATCATCTCTTCTCCTTTATGACTGTGAATGATGACCATTCAAAGTGGAAGAGACTTCTTTGATCAGAGAAGTTTGTATTCTGTCTTCTATGCTAGATGGTATAATGTGGTGAGTAATTTTGACGAAAGGTTCAGAGTACTCGATAAAGAGAGTGAATCAATCAGTGAGGTTGTGAAGATGAGTCGACTGATATGGCTACGATACGTGTTGCGCACCACATTCTTCGGCAGACAATCTTGACTGACATAGTATTATGTTAGAAAAGAGTTGGGTGTGATCAAACGAAAACTTCGAATCGATCCATAAGAGTTGGTTTGAGCCAGTCACGTTCGGAGGTGTAGACAGCCTAGTTGGGTCCTCGGGATGCAGATGCACTCACTTTCTGTGACCTTGCACATTTACTAATCCATCATGTTTTTCTATGTCATTATTCTTTCTGAGTCATATTTCTGCTTATTATTATTTTTTGAATCCCAGTATTTCTCTTATATGTATGTGTTTGTGTGTGTGGCAACTTGAACTGGTGTGCCTCTGTGGAGAGTTTTACGTTGAAACTCGCTCAGTCACTAGGGAATAATCAGTGTCATATGGCTAGTTTTCATGCTGACTGAATTGTATTCATCAAGTTTGCGGTTTGATTGGCTAGCTAGATGACTCGTCATCATGATGCAGTCTGAATCGATAGTAGAAAGCTGAAGGTACTCGGTAGGAAGCCACGCATCTAGGTTTGCCAACATTCTCGAATGGACTGATGTCTCATCTCATTTGGCACTCGACATAGTTTACATCCTACAGGCAGTTACTCATGAACTAGCTGGTAAAGCTCAGTGGTAACGTGTATGACTTAAGTACTGAGTAACGCGGGTTCGAATCTCAGAATGGACATTAATTCCTTCAAAGCTGTAGATACATACATACACCTTTCTGATGAGTGTCAATAAGCACGAAATCTAGGTACAAATCATCTTGGCAATTACCTCCAACCATCTAGATACTACTAACTCGAATACTCTTCAATAATGTAAGGTTAATGTATTTTCAGGTTTGACCACAACTCCAAATTCGCACATAAAGTAATTCTTCTTACCATACAGATTTAGTTATTGAATAGTACACCTTTACTAAACAAGTTGGTTAAATCCGTTTTTAATTATCGACTGAGTAGAAAACAATAATGATAAAATGGGCACTTATTAAAGAAGTCTTATTTATTTTATAACAGGGATTCGTATAGCGGTTAACGGATTAATATAGTTTAAAAAAAGACGATGGGAGAAATTCATAACAAAGTGTTGTGCGGAAGTCTACCGATTTGGATAGTGTTTATCTGAAAAGTGTATGCGTTGGTAGTTCAGAGGTAGAGTGCTGCCATGTCGTGCACGTGGTCCGGGGTTCGAGCCCCGGCCGGCGTGCTTCTTTGCCTTCCGAAGCCTGCTAGCAACCCCACCCCTTGAAAAACATCACTGCTATTGAAACTTCAAAATTAAAGCTTGAAGTCCTATGTTCCACTGGGAACGTAAAGGAATAAAACAAGTTATCTGAGAAGTGTGGTGTGATTGCATAATACATTTTGGTTTCGACACTATATGTTGCTAATTGGCAAAAGTTAGAACAACAACCAGCACCAATCACCATCAATGGAAGAGGTTTGACAGACGTTACTTCCTTCACTTATCTAGACAGCCAGCATGGTTTCAACCACACGCAGTCGGAACGGATGAAGATATCAACACCAGCTAGAATCAGAAAGTCAAGATACGCCTTCATCAACCTGAAACCAGTTTGCAAGTATTCTGCACTCCGCCTCAGCATAAATAGCAAGATTCGGATTTTCAACACAAATGTCAAGTCATTGAATTCTTCTATATGGGTCAGAAACTCAGCGGCCTTGTCACGAAAAGGATTTCCAACAGGTTACTGCAGACTTTTATCAACAACTGCCACCTTCGCTGGCTGGCTCCATACTGAAGATCGAATGGCCGGTTGGTCAGAAAGAAATAGCAACAAGAAACTCTGGCTGGGAACAAACCAACAGACAAGAGCCGATTGCTCAACAAACATGTAGGAGAGAATGGAGATGGATCGGTCGGGCATAAATTGAGGAGGCTATCGAATGACATCGCACTTTAGCCAGGCCATTGGTCGAGTGGAATCCCAATGGGGAGCGACGAGTGGATTGTCAATGTGTTGGGGAGGAGGAGATGAAAGATAACGGGTAATCGTGGAGCCAGCCAGCCAGCTGAAGAGAACAGTAGAAAATAGAATAAAGTGGATATGTGTTGTTGAAGTTCTGTTCCACTCGGAACCGAAGGGAATAATAATGATAATGATATATGTATACGTATCTGGTTCACTTTGCCTTCTTAGACAGACTACATTAGTGCTATTCATTCTATTCACAGGGAGTTGAATTAAGCAAGCCGACTTCAGAATGACTAAGGACTGCATCACAAAGTGGTTGTCTTCTTCAAGTCAGAAGACACAAGACTATCTTCATCACGAAGCGTTACAATTTATTGTTTACTGGAGATGACATGCCTCCAGGTGTCGTACTTCTTCTATTTCTGTTTTCTTTCTTTTTCTATAACTTACCGTATTATGCTTAAGGCTAATTTCACGAAGGATGCAGACAGTGTAATTATCTCCATTCGAATTGTTCCTGAATTAGACTGTCCTTATAATGAATAGTTTCTTATCTAAAATTAACTAGTGAACTTATTCAAATAATCTGAAACTGTGAACCGCTTTAAAAGTCGGTTAGACTGTCAACTCTAGTTTCAGGTATGATGAAGAGAAGACTTGAATAGACTGCTTCAGTGTTATAATTCTTGTAATCTTAGAGATACTGTTGTAGGAAATAAATCGAATATTACTTATCTTGGTGTATCAGTTTTTCTTCTAATCTTTGTTGTTCGTCTCATATCTTTTTGATTTCAAGCAAAGAATATTTCAAATGTCGGTTTACAAGGATTTGATTTGATCTGATTGGTTAGAAGATTTCATCATGAACTTACACCGGTTAGAGAACCATTGAAAACTAATTGTGAGTACTGGACAACCAGCCGTTTCATCAGCCTAGTTTGCGAGTCTGCTTCCGTAGTACGCACCCACCACAAGGATTCGAACCTAGAACCTTCTGGTTACAAGACAAGTGATCTCGTAGAACATTAAGCCTCTGGGACCCGATCCATTCGCCTTGTAAACTGGGAAAAAGGAGTGTTTGGATGTGGGGCTAGTGATCCTACCATAGAAAGTTAATCCAATCGCTATAGAAACATCATCATACAATAAAAATAATAACAATCAAACATATTCTTCGCTGGAATCGGAGAGACAAAATGACTCTTTGGGCTGGTGAAAGCCTTTAGGTAGTCAGTCAGCCAGCCAGTGTGTCTTCTTTCGATGAAAGCAAGCATAAGAATGGGGAGTTGGAATGTTCGTACAATGTACGAGGCTAGCTGAGAAGGCTGTCCAGGTGGCCAAAGAAATGAGAAGATATGGTATAGACATGCTGGAAATCTGCGAGAGCAGATGGAATGGATGTGGACTTTACAAACTGTTAACTGGACAGTCAAAAATCTACTCTTGTTGTCCAGATGACAACCACCAGCACACTGTGGCTATCATGATGTCACCAACAGCAGCCGAAGCTCTTATGCAGTAGTAATCAATCTCCATTCATTCTTTGAGTTTCGAGTGTTGCATAGGGCTTCTGCAGCACATCTCCATTTTGCTCAGTTGTCTCTTCTCACATTCAACCAACTGTGTACTACTGTCCACAGGCTTTCATTTCAACCTTATTTGATCTTCACTATGTCACTTCTCATCTGAATTCCACTCGACAACCTGGCTGGAGTGTGACTTCAATTGAATGTCTCTTCAATGTATGTTCAGTCCATCTGCATGTCCTTCGACATTTTTTATTTAATAATAATAATTTCTCTTTTTCACCACTCTCAGCCCTTTGTTTTTTATCCTTTCTCTCCAGCCATCTCATCTTCACTATTGAGCCACTTTTTGGTGAAAGTTCCCATTGGTCTGTTGGAAATGTCTCAAGTGACACGTGAGTCAAGTCCCTGAGGCATATAGAAGCACAGAATTCACATTACTATCTGGTCCTTGTTCCTTGTTCTAGGTACTGTGAATCAATACACTGAGTTTAGAGCAATAAAAACCTATCTATGTGATGCCGATCTGATAATATCTAGCTTTGAAATCCTTGCTGTCTATGCTGTATGCAGTTGCACCGATGCTGACCATATAGGTCAAAGGGAAGACTTCCTTAAGATGTCTCCTTTTTGACAGTGATTGGTGTTTACTTTTGTTGGTCAGTCGCTTATCTTCATCACCTCTACCTTCACTGCCTCTTCTGGCAGCTAGTCGGTTGTAAATCTTAGAGTTTCTGCCAGAAATAATATATTCGTGATATTATTTAAAGTTAAATTTCATTCCTATCCAATAATACTACTTAAATAGATATATAAATATATGGTCTTTTAAAGAAAAAATAAACTTTTCAACATATATTTTATTTTACAGTGAAACATACGGAGGAATCGATTCAGAATCTGAAGGTGATCCTATGGCATATCGATACAACACCAGTGGAAGCAACCACCTTCATCATCATCCTCATCACTATCAGAATGTCCGACAACTCACATCACTGGATTCTATGTCAAATCCATTGATTACTGACGACAGGATAACGGATCATTCAAAAATGAATCAATTCATTATAGACGAATTAAATACAATGAAACAGATGAGTAATAAAAATCTATCTAGCAATCCAATGAACAGGCATTACTACAATCCCCAGCTAACGAACAATAATTTCCATACACAAGGTCAACTTAGCAATTATTTCCGTCTCCAAGATTTCCCAACATTTTCACATAATAGTAATAATATACTACTAATAATAATAACAATGGTAATAGTTTGAATGAAATGCCAACACTAATCAATAGACAAACTATCAATTCAAATTATCCGCTAACACATTCAATGTCCAATAGTAATGAAAAGTTAAGATTTGAACAAGAAACCATTCAACCAATGAATCCAATCTTATCTTATGTTGTACATGATTATGAGAAAAGTGTTTTAAATTTAATGTCACAAGAGTTAGGCAACACTATGCCCACTTCATCATATCCATCTAATACAATAAAGTTATTGCCAACATCGAATTCATCTTTATTCAGTTTAAATGATAATCATACTAATTTAAGTAAGAAAACGTGTTCATGGTCAAATTATCCTATAAATGAAGGTGGATATGACGAAAGCTGTGTAAATTATACGCTCAGTAATAACAATAATACTGATTCTGTAATTCCCTCCGTTTTAACCACACACTCAGTATTAAATAATCCCCCACCACAGATGACAGCAGTTCATAACACACTAGCATGGTCTACAAATCAAGACGTTAAGCATACTAGAGCTTCATTCATACCTCAAAATTATCCTTCAACAATTGATGAAAGCTCGTGTGATGAAAGTTTAAGTGATGATAATAATAATAATACTAATCCCAATAATAGTAATTATCAGTATTATCAATCACAAATTTTATATCCTCCACAATTAAATTCATTCAGTCCATATATTCAAGCCTCTTCAGCTAAATTATCAACTGGTTTAATATCACATCACAACAATATTGATTATTTTAGTGAAAAAATCGATTTAACCAATTTAAATTCAAGGATTCAATATCCTATTGAGAATGATACTATTGAAAATCAGACTAATTTAACCCCATTAGTAAAACAAACTGTCAATCATAATGATTTCAATAATAGTAATATTACTACTACCACTACTACCGCGCAATTCAATCCTGAGGGTAACACCACTTTTTCAAATTGTACACATGATCAAACATTTCGACAATGGTTGAACGATTCCTTAACAGTAAGCCAAGTTAATCACTGCACAGATAATTGTCGTATACCTGTTCTTCTATGCCCAAGAAGTATGTAATTATTGTTGTAATATTGTGCAACTATTGTGTGTAGAAATATTTTTTCTACTTCTGAAAATGATGTCTATTGATTTTATTGTGATTTTTTTTCCCCACCTGAACAGTGAGTCATAACTTTCCACTACCTACTTTTGAAAGCATCAAAATAGTCGTTTGAACGGTCTTTCTTGTATCTTGTACAATAAATGTTGTCACAATCACTTTACTATTTATTGTTATTTTGATTGTAAGAATGAAAAAAACAACAAGATATTTATGCACTATAGTTTCATAAATAAATGCTGTAAATTATTTATACTACTTATTACAGAAAAAGTAGTGTATTTCTGTAGAGATAAAAATTGTTCAACTGTGCTAAATGTGTTCAAGTATTGGTTTTGTAGGGATTTTGTTTGCTTGGTTACAGGATTTCATCATCAGCTGACATCATTTAGAGAACACTTGGAAAACCAGCTGGCAGTACTGGACAGCCAGCTGTTTCGTCGGCCTAGTTTGGGACTCTGCTTCGTTAGTACGCAGTGAGATTTACTGTTCCGTTCTGCGTAACTTGAAATGTCTAAACTTTGATCAACTGAAAGTATGGATATACCATTTGAGCAATGATTAGTAGTACTATTGAGTCATAAAGAAAAGAAGATGTATCAGGGAAGGAAAAAACTTTTTTTCGACGAATCATTTTCAAGAGATACTGGACAATAGCAAATTATTTAGATAAACAAATGCATAAAACCAATCAGATGACAATAACTATGTTCTGGAAAATGTGTTACATAATGTGGAATGTGATCTAGAAATGGATGATTAAGTGGAGATCAGGAAAAAGGAAAAGGATTTAGTATTACGTGCTAAGCGTGAAAAGTGACCATTATTATTATTGTTCCCTTGGATTCCGAGTGGAACATACTGCTTCAACAATACATCTCCACTCCCTTCTGTTCTCAGCTGTCCTCTTTAGCTGGGTCCACGATTGACCATAATCTCTCATCTCCTACTCCAACTCACACGATCTTCTCCACGTCACCCTAGCGCCGACGATCCATTCGTTGCATTCCATTGGGATTCGACTTGAGCGATGGCCTGCAATGTGCACTATGTCACTCGACGGTCTTCATATCGTGTACCCGATATATCTCCATTTTCTCCTAAATGTTTGTTGAGCAATAGGCTCTCGCCCGTTGGTTTGTTCCACTGCGGAGTTTCCTGTTGCTAATTCTTTTTGGCCAGACAATAGTCCATTTGGTCTTCAGTATGGAGCCAGCGAAGGTGGCAGCTGTTGATAAAAGTCTGTAACAGGCTGTTGGAAATCCTGTCCGTGGCACGCAGTGCAAATTTCTGACCCATATAGAAGCACCGACTGACTGACTTCACATTGGTATTGAAAATCCGAATCTTGTTCTTTATGCCAAGTGAGTGCAGGATATTTTCAGACTGGTTTCAGGTTAGTGAAGATGTATCTCCATTATCCGATTCTAGCTGATGTTGACATCTTCACCTGCTCCCACTGCCTGTGATTGAAACTGTGCTTCTCAGATAAGTGAAGGCAGTAACCTCTGTCAAATCTCTTCCATTGATAGTGATTGGTTGGTTGACTGTTTGGTTATCTTCATTACTCCGTCTTCTCCATGTTCACCTGCAGTCCTGTCTTCGCTGTCTTCCTCGCCTCTTCTGCCAGTTTGTTGCTTTTCGTCTGCAAGTCTTCAGGTTTCTGTTTCATTAGACATATATCATCTGCGAAATTCAGATCTTCTAGTCTCCCTATAGACCCAGCGTATTTCTGTCTCCTCGCTACCCAAAGTCTTACGTATAATCCAGTCCACTACAATTAAAACTAATCTAACTCCAAATCAGAAGACTGTGTGTTCGTATCACGACGGGCTGACCAATTCTAGGAAACCAGTTGGTTAGGCTGCTTAAATGATTTTGAACTCGTTTCAAGTTGTTTTCGATTGGATATAATGCTCACGATTGTTGTGTGGCTACGAATCCTGCTAGACCTGAGTGCTAGACATTCTATTTGCTAACTATTTAGCCTGGTGGTCAGGCTGCTCTTAACACCACCCCAACTAGCGAATTTATTTACTGAAGATAATTTGCAACGAGTGTATATGTATAAGCATGTAAAGTACAAGGAAGCTGCCAAACCATTGTAAATTATCTCGACCACAATGTCTTTCAATCTGCACAGATAAACAAGTTGATCGTTGACGTTGAAACGGCTGGGGTTCAGTTGAGTTGACGAACTTCTCAGATCCCCTACAAACCAATCTAAATGCACAAGATGGACTAAAGCTAATGGAAATATGGTAAAGTGTTTATACAAAATCTTTATGAGAAATGAAATGTTATTAATAAAGAATAATAATGACAATAATGATAATTATAAAATTCTAATAATAAACTTAAAAAAACTAAATTGAAACAAAATTATGGCGAGAATGTAACTGTGCCACGATAAGGCGAGTGAGGGCATGTAACACGTTTGAGCACAGAAGTCCGATTTCAAGTTTCCAATAGCCAGTGATTTGGCTATGTATAGATGACGTACGTATTCGAAGTCCTTTCATATGGTTGGTACTAGGGAACTCTGTGTAGCACTTATGCGAAGGTGCCTGATGTCCAGTGTTGACAAGGTGGTCGGGGATAGAACTATCGATATTCTTTAGTTCTTCTCTGGCTAGCTACGAGAAATAAGTTTACGGACATGACTCTGTGTAAAATCGATATACTTTGCTCCCCAGGAACAAGTAAATTGATAAATACACGATGAGATGGCCCACAACAGTATCTTGTCGTTAACGTATGACTTGAATAACTAACTGTCTGCTGGAGAATGCAGTTCACAAAATGGCTGCGTTAAATGTCTTCTTCAAACACTTTGAATAGCGGTTCCTAAACATTTCTACTTCAGTGTCACCTTTGAACTTCTAGTGTATCAAGAGAGTTTTTTGAGGAACAGTTACAACCTTCATTAACGGTAAATGTAGAGCAGGTCTTCTTTAGGGTTCTAGAGATTCACCTCTCTACAATATCCACCACTTTGAGACTGCACGTTATTCTTCTCTTTCTCCGTCTGACTCATCATTCAGAGTGGCTCACAAAATTAACACAGAAAGATAAGCTCACTTACCGAACATATTCAAAAGAGAGTTTGTTAATTTGTATTATTTTCAGAAGTAGAAGAAACACAAAAACTGCAACATGTCCGCCATCAATATAGATGCTTAATCTTATCTGATAACGTTCTGCGACAGAAAGTCCCGTGATCTTCTAGACTTCATCCAGGGAGTCATGAGGCGAAAACTATCATTTTTCATGAGATGGCCAACAAATCTTTAGGGACTAGCAAATCAGTGAACGGTATGGAAGCTGAGAGGATGTCTCACAAAAGCCGATGTACTGAGATAACTCTACTCCTACTAAGAGATGACCAGAATCTTTTCAAAACATGTACCATCAGACCTCGGGACTAATTACATGGTATTGACACTGGATGTCACCAACTCTAAGTAGACTGTGATAATCACACATGCAGATTAGCCTGACTGGTTTCAACATAGAACTTTGCACCAGTGTGCAGAAGTTCGAGTCGCCACACTTCACTCAGCACACAAAGCCAGAAAAGAAGAAAGGAAAAAAAAAACGCAAAATAGAGACAGTAAACAGAGATATGAGGCAAAAGGAATAGTAATATCGAAGAACAATAAAGCTTTATTGGGTATTATAAGTTACAAGGAGTGGATGCATCTGCGCCAGCCATTGAGAATGACTTTCAGCCAGCCATATCACCCATTGTCTCCAGTATTCATTAGTGTTTACCGTCCCGAGGACACCAACCAACCAGTAAGGAAGTCTACACCTCCCTACGTGACTTAAACTCACTGTTGTGGATTCCATTGACTGATGAAGCTATGTTTCGGTTTGACCACCACTGGCTATCTCTTTTCCAACCTGATCCATCCTATGTCAGCTAAGATTGCCCATTGTCGAGGAAGGCGATGGCTTGGCCAGACATGCGTAACACATGTGTTAACCATCTCTCTCAATCGATGCAGCTGCTTCACAGCCTCGTCTATTGATTTCCCCTCCCTCCTTTCCTAGCACTCAACCGATGCCTAACCTCATTATTGCTCACCCTATTATACCATTTTACACGGGAGATAGAACACAGGCACCTATGATCAAAGACAGCTAACCTTTTCATGTCTTCCACTCTCATACCAGAGAAACTAGATTTCATTGACTAAGGAAAGCGTGTATCAACGGAGGCGTTTTAAACAAGAGCTTTGGTGACTAGACTAACATCATGATATAACACTTTTACCAGATGCTGAGCTTAGTCAAGCCCCTCCTCATGGCACTGCATAATGGTGATGAGTCAGTGGTTGGTTTCTTTACTGTAAACTAAAATTACTATAGCATATCACTCTCCTAAAAGTATCAGTTAACTGAATTTCACCTATAAACCAACCAAGATGAAAGAATATGGATTGTAGCTTCTAACAATTATACGTCACTGAAGAAATTTAGAAAGCATCAGCATGGCAGTCATTCTTATTTTTGAGTGCTAGGCTGTAGGTGATATCGAGGAATGCTACTTGACCGCTATGAATCTCCATAATTGGAGAAATGACCTGAAACTATAAGGCATTGATGAAAAGTTGGCTGCCTAGAATATTATGTATTAATATTAATCCCTTGGGTCTTGAGTGTCACTTAGGGCTTCCAGAAGCATATCTCCATTACAGCGTACCCTCTGTAGTCATTTTTAGCTGTCTTCACCACTGTCCATAAACTTTTATCTCCTCAGCACACTTTCTCCTCTTTGTCACACTGAGATGCTCAACTCGTCCCACTCCGCTCAGGTTCCACTAGATAGCCTACCTGGTGTGTGATGATGATCTTTCCTCAAGGTGTATCCACTCCATTTTATCTTCATTCCCTTCTGCGTATTTGCTAGGCGATAGGTTGTTGATTTCCAGAGTTCCTTGTCGCCAATCCTTTCTGGTCATCTAATCTTCACTATGGAGCAGCTGTTGATAAAAGTTTGCTTTTGGTAACGCATTAAGTTTCTGAAGCAGACAGAAGTACTGACTAGATGTTCGTGATAAAAAAATCTGAATCTTATTCCTTCAATTTGTATACAACAGTGAGTTAGTAGTTGCCAGATTTTTTAGTCTTCTGTGTCGAATCCATTGACCCTTATTCATCACGGAATATACACATTTGATCATAGGGAATAAAAAGACAGTTGCAGCGAAGAAAATTTTCTTTTCGACGAAGTCATCATCTAGGCTGTACATTCGTGTATTTATATCAAATGGATGGGAAAGTTTCAGAACATTTCTAACCCCAATTGCACAATGTCAATTTTCTTAGTTATTATGCTACTTTGTTTTAGTTTTACCCATCCCCCTGTTTATTATGGCATTCTAATTCCTAATTGTAATTTTTATTAATTCAACCCCCAACCAGAAATTGTTCTGGAACTTTCCTATCCATTTGATATAAATACACGAATGTACAGCCTAGATGATGACTTCGTCGAAAAGAAAATTTTCTTCGCTGCAACTGTCTTTTTATTCCTTATTCATCAGTTCTATATTCAGTTTGATGACCAACGGGAAGTCAAATGAACTTATAAAGTTAACTAGAAAATCGGAGGAAACCAAAAGGGGTTGTATGCTTTGAAAGCCTTGATTGTTCCTTGAACACAGTTATCCGGATCAGATTCTCTATGTTCCAGTCTGTTAGCCACACTTCTTATAATAACGTCTGTATGTACTACCCAATTTCCACGGCTCAGGTAGATAGAGAAGGAGCTCAACAGCCTACCGCCAGATCAATATTTAACACTGGGTACTAACCTACACTGTTTTTGTAGACTTCCAGAATAAAAGGTGTTCAGTCGTGTTAAGTTCTATTATTCCCCGACAAATCGCATTCATCAATTTAGAAACCTCTCATTAAGTGGAGGGGGGACAACTATGCTGAAATATACATTACGCCTTGGTCGATCAATCAAAGTGCTCTTCTTGTCATCCAAATTTTTGGAGTAGCACAGTTGGATTGGAAGATAACACCTGCGTATTACAACTTCTTGTATTTTGATGTGGTTGTGTTCTCTGAGCTGGATAGTTAATTTGCGAAACTTTCATCACCCTACTAGGTGACATCTTCAGCGCATACTTCAATTTGAAGTGAGCTTTTAGATTTCTCCACGAGTTTATTAATCATCTCTCCCGGTGACCTTGGATGTGATTGGTTGTTTTTGTGTGTTTTCACACCTTCTAGGTTACTTGTATTGGAACTGATTGTTTCTTTGACTTGAACTTTGACCCTTTGTGTGTGAGGTTTCTTTCTTATCGGTTGATAAATTTTGTCAATCTCGATGTGTCTATTGATTGATGATTCACTGGAATGCCAAGCTTCTAAAAATTCTCTAGCATTTTTGTTGTTTCCTCTGTCTAATATTTGAACATTGTCCCAATTGAATTGATGCCCGTGGTTGTCTGTATGTAGTGATATGAGGGAGTGGATGTCGTCTTTTGACGGCTAGTTTATGATCGTGGATACGAAGACGAAGGGGGCGTCCACTTTGGCCAAAATCACTTCACTCAGTTCTATGTCAACCAAAAGACTCAACAGCGAAAGAAGATAAAACCAACAACAACTGCGAAAAACACTACATTGGCCAGAAACATGCATCTGAACAACATTTGATAGCATGACTCAGGGAAGTTTAATCACGGTTGTAAGATTTTAAGATAACTGACAAGATTTGTAGCTCAGATAGATGCATTCTGGTGTCGTGTGTTGTTTTCTGTAGAGCTTTCGCTATCCTACTAGTCAACATGCTCAGTGCTGACTCTAGCATAAAGCAAGCTTCGAGGAATCTCAATTAAACCATAAAGTTCAGAGGAAACAACAACACTAAAAAACGTGTTCATTCCCACTAATAATACAGAAAAAGGCGATTAGATCAATAGCTGAACATCAAATTATCATTGTGATGTCTGCATAGTGCTTTACATAATATGTAACGTTTCATTTAAGCATTAGAATTCTTCAAATATTCTATGTAAACATTTAAACTTACATGTTATTGTACAGAGTACAGATACTCTTTCTCTATTATTGATACTAATAATTCTGTTTTCGGCTTTTGGAATGATTGTACTCTAAATTTTGTCATGAACTTATAAATCAGTTAGAGGATCACTGAACATCTGTAGAGTCTCAGATTGGGATTAAGACTAATCCAATCTGCAGCTCATTAGTGACTAGAAGATAGGTTCCCTGAAATGCTAATGGGAAGTCTTTATTGGTTGGATCTCCCGTGTCAAGATGAGACGGATGATTATTGATGGTATTTTGGTTGGTGGAAGCGATAAATCATGAAGCTGTGGAAATTAGAAGTCACACGCTGTTCACTTCCAACCTAGTGACTGACTGAATGGTCAATAGGTTCACCTTGTAATCTGGAAGTTTTGGGCCCGATCCAAGATGGGCTTCTGGGTGTACATGACTACTGCTGACTTCGGTTCTTAACGAGATGTACATTAGGATTTGGATTCTGATTGGTAGACACTTTCAAGTTAGCCTATGGTTGCACATAACACCAACTCAATGAAGTGTAAGAACCAAACAACTCGGAGGAAACAAACTCACATTAATACTCATAACAGGCTCAATGTCTATAGCTTATACTGAAGATCCTGCATAAAATCTCCATGAAACTATGTTTTGCGAGAGAGATAACTATTTTAGGTTGGGTTTTAAGGCCATTAGAGGGATTGTGAACAAATTTTTTCTGAACATAAAGATTGGGCTGTAAATTTTCTAATGGCGACTCCCTCAGTTATCGCTGGTAATCGAAGGCATACAAACTTAGGGAAATGAGGTGATACCTTGTGTAGAATTGTAATGGCGGGATTTTTATCACTCTTATGGTCCTTATCCACCAGGTGTGCCAGCCAATATGAAACTCTTGACTGATACATCTTTACCCAACCACATTGGACAATGCTCAAGAAGGTGATAGTGGGCTTTCTAAGTTGTTCTACATGTGTAAATGTCTCCACAAGAACAGCTAAACTTATAAATGCACACTGAAGTGACCAAACTCAGTAGCTTATCCTTCGCCTGCATTAGAATTATACAGCTAGTGGTGAATTTTGAACATAATGTTCTGGCTTGAGAAACAAAACTAAGAGCAAAGATACCAGCGAGACTAATTATAAGTCAATAAATAGATCAATCAATAGGCTATCCAATAATATCAGTAACTGTGGCCTTGAAAACATACTTACTAAGAAGGCTACTATTCACATGAACCCAATCACTGGCATAAAGAAAGAATATGATTCGAACAAATGGATAATTTTTATGCCAGGTATATGCTCTTATCAGAGGAAAAACCATCAATAGCAACCTTAAATCAAATTCGTAACTTATACAGTTCGACAGGGTGACCTAAACAAAGTCGTCTCTCTGAATTGAGTCAAACCGGGTAGTCCACAGGTGATGAACTCAGCCCCCAGCGATCGAAACAGCCTTCTAGTGGTATTTAGATCACTTCATTCTAGCTGGCAAGTATACAACTATTCATCTCAATCAATCAGTATCGTTTTAACCAGCGGCACTCACTTTGACCAAAGATTTCTGTATAGTGCGTGATATGCACTTTTGAGGGGTTAATCACAACTGTTGCCTACACTGTTAACTTAGTGTTTTGTCAAGTAGAAATCCTTGGTATTTTTCCTCTTCACATTGATGTGATCAACGTAAATATATAGAGAGTGAATGCAATGAAACACCTCAGGTGAATACTAAATAGGACCATTGGACGAGTTCAACTATAGACAACCAAGAAGTGTGGATGCATCGTTGACTTTGGAACGAGTAGTTGCACTGTGGAAATTCAACCTTAACCCTAACCTATCCTTAATCAATCCTGGTTTTATTGCCTTGTTCTGAGCTGTGGTTGTTTAACTCCGTCAGACTATTACTCTACAATACATGGTCTGCTTCAGTGAATCACGAAGATATTAAAAGACAAAGACTGGCTGTAAAGACAACTTTATTTTCGACAAAAATACATCATACACTAACATTTCCCGAACACAGAAAATCACTCCAGGTCGATGATGAAACAGCTCATTCTCATTGGTAGGCTTTATGAAGGTCAAAAAATGAGGTGTCGGTGGCATAGCGGTTAGGACGCTCGCCGACCATGCACATGGTCCGGGGTTCGATCCCCGGCCGGCGCACTCCTTTACCTCGCTAAGCCAGAAATAAAAGCAGGTGAAGAGGAAAGGTTGGGCATGAGGCTGGCAACCCCATCCTGTAAAAATCAACACTGTTACAGAAACTTCAAGCCTCTAGCTTGAAGCCCTATGTTCCACTGGGAACGTGAAGGAATAAAAAAAATGAAGGTCAAAAACCGCCCAATTGAATTACACTGTGTGTAGTGTAACAACAGAAGGCAAGAGTCAGGCAACAGATCATATATTAGGAAAATCAAAGCATATTTATATATTTTCATGTACATTACTATGGATATTTAAGCAAACAAACACAGTCTTCCGATTGGTTGTTTCTCACGTAAAGTTAATCTTTCATCTATTTTTGACTGTTTCTTGAATGTCAAATCCTCTATATGTTAACTGCATCCACCTACGCAAAGTCTGCTGTGGTCGGTTTTGAATCAATCTTTGTTCACATTTTCTCACGACAAATCTTGGGAACGTAAATATTGACGTAAATTACTGTCTACCAATTTGGCTAGTAGACAGCTCTCACCACAGTAGGACGAAATATATCTCTCAGTAGCAAAATGATTTAAAAGGGGTGATTTCAATTAGAACTGCCTTATATTAACCACCCATCACTTGGATCAGTTAGGATGTGTGTTGAGTATGTCCCCACCACCCCACTCTACCTCAACGTCGTAGGCTACCAAAAATCAGCAAAGGTTAGAAGAAAGTCAAAGACAGCCAGGCCACGAAATGGTGTCCATTATTGCAATTCATTCCTATCGGTCCGAATCAGATAAGCCATCTGTTTGACGTCTGCACAACAACAGGGACCTATGATTTGGTTCAGTGAGCGGGGGTGGGGGGGTACTTTGGAAACTACGGTTATATTCCACTTTTAATGATATTTAATGGTCCAGATGTGAAGTGTGTGTGAATTTGGACAACCAAACAGTATAAGAATAGAACTTGTGCACTGTGGTAGAGTATAATTCCACTATGGAGAAAATTTGATAGTCTTACACTGTTGTGCAGTAATATTTGCTCATTGTAGATATAACTATGTAACACTCCGAGATTTTATCGAAAATTTTATCCATGGTGGAGCCCATCAGTATGTCTCTCTGGTGGATACATGAATTTCGATGACAACTTGAACACATCAATGACTGGCAGTACACCTTTGATTACCCCATACAATTTGATTTGATTTCCCATCTTAGCTGCAAGATTATGTTGTTCAAGGTAACAGGTATAGTTAACTGATACAGCACGCTGCATACTACTGAAATCCAAAGACTAAATGGAATATATAATGAAACATTTTTTATCATGTAAGAAAGCTTCCGGCAACTGGAAACCCTTTAATCAACTTAAAAGCTAGACCAAAAATTTCTGTTGATGAATATTCTGATATAAATGCGTTAAATCGATCTTTTTGAAGAAAACAAGCCTATATTGTTTCCAGGTCTTAATGAAAAGGATGTCTCGAATCTTTAAATCCATCATACAGACTAGGTCCCGACGGTGTGCCAAGCATTTTAACTCAAAAGTGTGCAGATGTTTTGTGTTATCCTCTTACACAAATCTTTAATGCACCATTTAACAGGGATACAGTACCTGTTGCTTGGAAAGAGATAAAGGTTCTACCTGTATCAAAGTCATCTTCTGGATCAGGTCTAAAGTTTAGGTCAATCGCTATCAAGTCTCCATTTTTGAGGAATATGGAGAAACTCCTCATGCATGTTCTTAAAACCTTCTTCAAAATCTTTTAATGACTCTAATCAATTTTCTTATAAATGCAGTAGAAGCACATTAGATGCTGCCGTTGTACTCCATCACAATATTGTTTCAAGTCTTGATGAAGGTGCAAAGTTTGTTTGAGCCTCCATTTTAGACTACACTGGCTGCTTTTGACTCTATTCCTAGGATACTTCTATTAAGCAAGCTGATTTCTGCACGCAGTGAGTCCTCAGGTCACAATGTGGTTGCCTTACCACTTGTCTATCGGTTAGAAAACAACATACTATGTTAAATGGAAAGCACTCCACTTTGTTGTCAACGGAAACTGGTGTGCCTTAAGGCGTTGTGCTCTCTCCATTCCTTTTCTCTTTCTTTTTGCATGACCTTGCGTATTTTTTCAAAGTTAATTTCATTGAACATGCTGATTATCTAACCATTTCTGTTTCAGTAGTTCCGGCATTGGATTGTTCTTATATGAATGGATTCTTATCTGAAGTTAACAAATGGTCTCATCTAAATGGTCTTAAACAAAATCCATCTAACGTCATTATTGTTGATTTCAGTTTGAGATGTAAAAACAAGACTTGGGTGGACTGATTCACTCTCATGATTCCTGTAATATTGACGGCACTGTGTAATAGGGAGTAAATCGAATATCTCTCCTGTCTCGGCATCAGTTTCTCTTCGAATCTCTGTTGATCGTCTCATATCCTGTTGATTTCTAAGAAATTTTTTCGCTTGACTTATTACACAAAGAAGTTGAGACTTTCTGCTGGCATAACTCACAACACCTCTTCTCTTACAATTTATCAATTCATGTATTCTAGCCATTCGTCTTTATTGTTTGCCACACTTATTCTTCCCTGGATTTCTCAAAAAAGACTATATTATATATTACGTAGGACATTGAAGGCTGTAGGTAGGGTCAGTGGTGTGTGCCTTTGACTCAGCTGACTGATATTATTGTCAGTAGGTAGGCACTTCAATGCCTGCAAGCAGTTGGCTAAAGTTATCTTGTCTGATACCGAACATTCTCAACTTTTTCCTTGTATCTCTTTCCTCTGATAAAACCAGAAGAAAACTTCATAAGGATTTATGCTCGTACAACTGAATATAGATTATTCAACCATATTCAACCAAGCCTCCAAAGCCTCAGGATGGTCGGGGGTGGGTGCCTTGCGCTGCGGGTTGGCCACCCCTCCGCACACCTCTTGAAATGCTCCCATATGACCGGGCGTGGCGGAGGTGTTTTTTCACCAAAGTGAGAGGGCGAAAGCGGATGCCCGGCGCTCTTCACCGGGTTGACTGTCCATTGGATGACAGTCTAGGGGAGATGGCTAAACCCTGATTCCAAACCTCCAACGACTGGCATATGAAGCTTACTGGAGCTCACCGGCAGACGTATGGACAAAGGGCTTGTTGGATGTCTGGCCCCATTCAAAAAGGCATATGAACCGAACTCCGGTCACCGGCTGCCAATGGATAGTGGACTCCCTACTCCACTACTACTGCCTTGTAGGTCACACTTGGTTGTGTAAAGGCTAGAGTTGCACTCTCAAACAAAAGGCCGAGCGATTCTGGGGACATCACTCGTACCAAATTCCCATGAAACTTCATGAACTCTCTTACAAACGAGGTACAGTCAAGGCTGATATGGAGTACCTGGGGCTACAAACCGTCTACGGACTCCGTCTGTGGAACAAGAATTGGATAACCCTGTCGCAAAACCTTGCATCAGATCGCCGCGCCTGGGCAGCGATGATTCGAGATGTTCATGAAGCCGGCTCATCCTCTCGTAGGAGATAGCCGAAGTAAAGTAAAAGTAAGTACCTGCATATTCAGCAGGGGCTTTGTGTGAAGAGAGAGTCAGATGTCAAAAAAGAACTTATAAACTTTTAAATCAGTAACTGAACTGCAAAGTATAACAATTATTATTATTCATTGTATTCCACTAACTTTCATTTCTTGTGGTTTTATTATTTTTACTATTTTATGCAATTATATATATCTATAAAAGGAGTAAAATTGTCGCAATATGCACAAACCGCTGAAAATTCCATTCTGTATGATTATTATTATTATTGTTTGGAAAAGAGTGATTATACTATTACTGATTGACATGAATAGTTGAACACCGTTCACATCAACCAGTAGTGCTTGCCAGCCAGGCAAATCGGAGTCATGCAAGTTGTCTTTTTGGAGTCCACACGATAACAGCAACCTAAGATTTGGTTTTGGGAGGAGGGCGCACTTTGGGACCTACGGTTACATCCCATATTTAGTGATATTTTGATTGGTTGGAGGATTTCATCATGAACTGACATCAGTTAGCAAAACGTTGGAAAACTAGGCTACTGGGAGTACTGGACAGCCACCTGCTTCATCAGACTAGATTGGGACTCCGCTTCAGCATTACGCACCTACCGCCAGTGTTCGAGCTCTAGACTTTCTGTTTACAAGGCAAGCGATCTTGTAGACCATTCAGCCACTCATTGGGACCCGATCCAATGACCAGCCCATGAATTCTAACTTCTGCCAATTCACAACATAGTGCGACTACTTCGCAACGTCTTCTTCAATGAGTAATTTTCCTCACCTTCAACCTGCTGTACCCTACTGGTCACGGCTTCCCACTAGAACCCCAGGTTAACTGCCTGAATAAGGCCAGTAGCTAGTGAGCACCAGATTAATTTTCAAGTATTAGTTTTGTAGGGAACCCCGGTGGGTGCGTACTGCTGAAGAGGAGTTCCAAACTAGGCTGACGAAACAGCTGGCCGTCCTGTACTCCTAGCTAGTTTTTCAATGGTCATCTAACTGATGTCAGCTCATGATGAAATCTACCAACCAATCAAACAAAATCCCTAAAAAACACCAATACTTGAAAATGAATGATATTTGTTGGTTCAGATGTGAAGTCTGTGTGTGTGTATATATATGGATTTGGACAGCCAAACAGTAGATCTGTCTGCTGCATACAAGAATTTCGATCACAAGTTGAACTTGTCAATGAATAGCAGTACACCTTGGACTACCCAATACAACTGGACGTGACTTTTCATCTTATCCGCAACACATTAAGTTTTTCAAGTTAACACATATACTCTACTGATTGATTTAACATGACTAGGTGAACACCGTTCACATCAGTCAGTCATATCAAAGTGATTTAAACACCAGCGGAAAGCTGTTCCCCTCGTTTGGCGGCGAACTTATCAGTGATGCAACTCGTTCGTTCAACTCAGTCAGCTAGCTCAGAGAGCCAAATCAGTTTGTACCTTCACAATACTCGTCAGTCGTTTAGATGGACTGATGATATATGTTAAATCGAATTCGCAGTCTGAAATTTACACAGTGTTGTTCTATTGACTAACTGATACATCATTGCAGAGAAACTTAAGATACAATATCGAATAGTGTTTTCTGCGCAACTTATCAAAAATAAAACACTGTATGTAAATAACTCCAATATATACAAAGAAGGTGAGTAATATTTTTACAAAAACTGATATCAATCAATAAAATTTGCAAAAAAAGTGTGTCAGTGTGCATGCATATGTGAATACTATACAAGTTGTATACAAAAAAGAAATATCTGTACATTTTGAATAAAAGACAAATTGATTCCATTGGAATAACACACAGGTGAACTCTCTATAAAAAGAAGTAGAAAAAGGATTGGTTAGAATATACTACTACTACTACTAGTGATAGTGTGATGTGTGTGTGTGTGTGAGTTTACACAAATATACTTAGTAATAAGGAGACTTGGCACACTCGTGTGCGCGCGTCAACAAAGGCATTTCCAACAGGCCACTACTCCAAACTGTCATCAAAAGCTGCCGCCTCCGGCCTCTCCCGCTCAATAACGACGAAGATCAGATGACTGGCGAGGAAAAGTCAGATTTTAAAAATAAGACTCTGTAAATATCCTTATATCTTTCCCTAACTGACTTAGATAACTTCCTTACATAAGGAACACTAGAGAAACCTGTTAATATATCTGCTATATATGATCATTTCAGACAAATTCATTGCCTGTTGGGAAATTTCAAGCACCGAATCAAACTTTCACGCCCATAAAATCGGCAGGAAGCCTTGCCACGACTCAGGTTTCGTGCTTTCTGGCACTCATTTGCCTGCAAGACGTATCTGCAATCTTGAAGGAACTTATGTCCCTTTTGAGATTGGAACCCGTGTCAACCAGTGCCGCCCTCAGTCAGAGACGTTACCACCGAGCTACCTGAGCTCACGATTTACCTCCAGTAGGATTGTATTAGAAGGAACATGAGTTCCTTTATGGTTGCACATACGCCTTGCTGATGAGTGCCAACCATCACGAAACTTAGGTCCAAGGCTTCCTGTTGATTGCTTCCAACCATCTAATAACAACAGTCCTGAGTGTACTGTGATGGCGAGTCATATAGCATGGTGGCTGATAGAATCCAGTCTTCAGTAAACAAAGGACTAGACACATGACACTAGTGAGTGCCCAGTCAAAAAGTACACCCACAAAGGTTTGCAATATGTGACCGACAGCAAACCAATACATTGGTTAATGTGGATATCTCCAAAAAATCAACCACCTCAGACATCGTCTAATCATTTCAATTTTTTCTGTCTATAATCAACTGGATTGGATCCCAGTAAACACAGTGACCTGTATGTGCTGTCTGACTGAACAAACCAGTCAATGCTTTTCCCTACTCTCCCGTTATCCCATCTATTGACTACAGTTTCAGTGAGTTTTATGAAAAACTGTCTGATTTACTGCAAAAAGCGAGAAAATAAACACGAAGATAAATGCCATATAATCCAGTAACTTTACTGTTTATAAAAGGAAGCTAAGCCAGTGAAGACGGTTTACTAGGGCATCTGCAGACTACCGCAACGACCAAACGACATTGTTGACAATCTTTTACGACTTCTTCAGAGAATCATGTGTTTCGTGAATATGTATATCATTAACTTTGAACATGAAAAGAAACATTTTCTCATCTAACAACCTCCAATATCAATCCAATGGTCGACACAGAAAAAGAACTACTTTACTAAAAGTTATCGATCGTGGTTGTTAAAATTGGAAGATGTTATGAGGCGAGTTGTCTTTGATCAGACATCTTTGCGTTCTGTCTCCCATATTAAGTGGTATAGTATGGTCATTGATATTAGGGTTGCATATGTAGAGTGTTCAGAGAAGAAGGAAAAAACCAATCGATGGGATTGGTGGAGCTGCATCGATTGAGATGGTAAGGACACGTAAAGATAGGTGACATAGGGTTAGGTTAGCAAACAGTCAGACGTAAACCAGACATCAACCAATGCAGTCTTTGACTGCCGGTTTGACCAGCCACGTTGGGGGTTGTAGACTGGGTGGCTGGGATGCATAAAACACTAAGAGCCAGTGGTTTGAGATTATTGGTGTGTGCTATACGGATTACGGTAACTTGAACTGCTGCGCTTTTGTGCAAAGAGGGGAAATCAATAGACAAGGCTGTGAAGTTACATCGATTAAGTGAGATGGTTAACACATGTGTTACGCATGCATGCCTAGCCATCCACCGCCTTCCTCGATAATGGGCAATGTTAACTGACATGGGTTGGTTCAGTTGGAAAAGAGATAGCCAGTGGTGGTCAAACCGAAACATAGCTTCATCAGTCAATGGAATCCAAAACAGTTAGTTTAAGTCACGTAGGAAGATGTAGACTTCCCTGTTGGGGTCCTCGGGATGGTAAACACTAATGAATACTGGAGACAATGGGTGATATGGCTGGCTGAAAATCATTCTCAATGGCTGGCGCAGATGCATCCACTCCTTGTAACTTATAATACCCAATAAAGCTTTATTGTTCTTCGATATTACTATTCTGTTTGCCTCATATCTCTGTTTACTGTCTCTATTTTGCGTTTTTTTTCCTTTCTTCTTTTCTGGCTTTGTGTGCTGAGTGAAGTGTGGCGACTCGAACTTCTGCACACTGGTGCAAAGTTCTATGTTGAAACCAGACAGACAGAGACAGACAGCATAGTGTGAGTGATTATGAGCGACGTTAAGATGATAAGCGCTGACAGTCTAACCACTATCTAAGCGACTACCTTCCTGACAAGGTAGAACCTACCAGGACATTTGTTCTAGTCACTGTAGCCTATTGGGTCATTGGAATATGCTAGTGCTAGCACAATGTAGTACCACCTGTCAGTCGAGACAATTTCATGTGTGCTTGATAACATTTTTTAAATAATAATAATAATGTTTTAGATATTATAAAGAGGAGGAGCTTACTTGTTAAATTTTTATAAGGTATCCTCATTATCCATATCATCTATGTCTGCATTGAATACAACACTGTGATAATCATCAATTGCTGATGGTGTTGTTGTTGTTGTTCGATGTCCATGAACATTAGTAGCAATAGTAGTAGTAGTACTGCTACTACTACTATTGAAACCCATAAATGCACTATCATCGAGTAGCTCCCCGCCTCTATGGATAATATTATCCTCATCATCATCATCGTCGTCTTCATCGACTACCACATCTAAATCGTCTAAATCTGTACCAATCATGCCACCAAGACGATGCAATGATTCGCTTAAACCTCCCATATTTGTAGAATTTAAATTAGACGAAGAATTTGCAACTAATTCAGCGACAACAGATGTCTGTAAATCCCCATCATCATCATCATCGTCGACGTTCTCAACATCATCATCACCACCACCACCACCTATCCGATAAGAAATATTATTATTGCTATTATAATCATCATCATCATTATTACCATTATTCAAATCGTCGTTTTCATCACCAGAGTCCGATAAGAGGAGTTCTGCAGCTAGTTCATCTTTAAGGCTACCAAATTATTATTATTGTTGTTATTAGATTCAGACAATGGAACACCAGTAGAGATATCATCAACAGTAGCAGTAGTTAGAGTAGACTTCCTCTTGTTGTATGCATTCGTGGAAGAAGACAACGACTGACCCGACTATCAGGAGAAGGAAAGTAAGACAAATAATAATAATAATAGTCATGATTTGCTTTATGTCAAAACAGCACTTATGATACAGTGTGGAATTCTCGGCATTTGGTACAATATTGCATCTAATTTACTCAACAACAGCAAAAACAAAAAAATATATTCAAGGGTTGATTTTTTTTCGAATTTGAACCATTGAAAACCAGCGAGTACTGGACAGCTGTTGTTAGCTAGTGACTTGCTACAGGACGGAGCTTCCTGGAGTTCTAGTGAGAAGTCGTGACCAGTGAGGTACACATCCAGTTGGGAGTACGGATGAATTTCCCACCGATGACATTGGGTATTGGTCGCGTTAAAAATCACGAGTAGGTAGAAGTTAGAATTCATAGGCTGGCCATTGAATCTGGCCCAAGTGACTGAATGGTATACGAGCTTGCCTTGTAACCGGAAGTCCCTGGGTTCGAACCGTGGCGACGGGTGTGTACTGCCGATGATTACTAAACTAGGATGAAACAGCCATCCAGTACTTCCTGGTGGTTTTCAATGGTTATCTAAGTGACATCAATCCGTGGGCAAATTCGAAAAAAGTGTATATTATTTTTTTTAAATAGGATAATAGCAGATTTTTGGTATTAGCAGTGACAATAAAGTCAAAAATGTACAAAAAGTGAAAATAATAATAATAGTAATAATGTTAATAGATAAAGTTATAAGATAACTGAAATAGTGTTACCACATATTACCAATAGGAGGGAATAAAAGAGCCATCTATTTTGCTAATTAGCATAGTGAGTTGTAAGTATCACGCTTAACACACTATCTCAATCGCATAAAACGCGACGGGACCAAATAGGGTATATCACTGGGTCTCTGTACTTGCTTGTGCGACCATATAATCTTTTATTATGATGACTTCTGGTCCTACCTACCTGATGAGATGCAAGGCGGGGAGAGTTGTGAACACAGAGTCAGGTTTCGACAGTCAGACAATATGGATTTACTCTGTTTCTCACATGAGTTCAAGTGTCTGTCGACTACAATAGTAACGAGATGACTTAGTAGTGGTACACTACTTGCCCTATTAACAATCTTTAATACCCTGCAGCAATAGGACATAGTCCTTTTTGAGTAGTTCAAGAAAGAAAAAAAGGAGAACAATAAAAAAAAACAATAGGTAAGATGCAAGCGTTCCCGAATTGCAAAAGTAAAGTTTGAGTGATACCTGATTATCTTAACTTCCTAATGTAGAAGGTTAGACGATGGAACATTTTCTTAGAAATCGACAAGATATGAGATAACAGACCAAGAAAAGTCAGTGGATAGAACTATTCCAAGATATTTTATGCTTGACTTAAATTTCTGTTTCAATGCTTTCTATGCTACAAGCATCTTGTGAAAGAACCAGTTGGTGTAGATCATGCCGTTTTTAGTCTGAAGGGGAAGTTGACCATCTGACATTTAGAGGGATACGCAACAGATGTATACAATTATGAAGTACTACTTTTTAACTCATGAGTCTGACTGACTTCAAGTTAGATAACGAGCTGACATCAGCTGTTTCGCCCCAGTCCCGAACTCTTCAACACTTCGCACTTATGACTTCCAACCACCGATCAAATGCAGGACCTTCAGGTTACTAGGTGAGTATGTCGACTCTGTTCAGCCGCCGGGATAGGATCCAATCGATAGCCTATGAATTGCAGACTGTGACAGACTATCGTCCCAGACTACTAAAAACTATTGCAAACTTTTATCAAGTTGCCTTTTCTGTTTCAATACAGAAGATCAGATGGTTGATCAGAAAGGACAAATAAGCAACAAGGAACTCCGGTAGGCAGTGAATCAGCCGACAACTACCTATCACCCAACAAATATGCGGAGTGAAATAAAGAATCGGAGATATGCTTAGGAGGCCTTCAAGTGACATTATGTGGCGAGTGTTACTGATAAGATTTATCAGTAGTATATAAGAGACGTTCATCGGGGAGATTGATTTGATGTCAGCGAAAGCAAATGATACAGCTTTGCAGAGAAAGGTGGGAGACGTGAAAGGCAAACAAAGAAACTCAATATGAAGTCCAGAAGTACCACAACACAAAGATCTATGCAAATGGTGCGTTGAAGATATTATTATTATTATTGTTCCCTTGGGTTCCTAGTGGAACATAGAGCTTCAACTACACGTCTCCACTTGCTTCTGTCTTCTGCTGTACTTTTCACCTGCATCCATGTTAATCCATACTGTTTCAACTCCTCTTCACACGATCTCCTCCATGTTACCCTTGGACGTCCCACTCGCCGCTTCCCTTTCGGGTTCCACTCGAGCACTGGCCTGACGCGCGATGTCACCCAGCGGCATCCTCAGCGAGTGTCCAATCCATCTCCACTTTCTCCTGCATATTTGTTGAGCGATTGGTCCTTGCTTTGTTTCTTCCCATAGTTTCTTGTTGGTGATTCCTTCCAGCCATCTGATCTTGAGTATAGAACGAAGACAGTTGTTGATAAAGGTCTGCAACCTGTTGGAAATATTCTTTGTGACCCCCCAAGTTTCTGATCCATCCGTATAGAAGAACTGACTGACTTGACGTTTGTATTGAAAATCCGAATTTTGTTGTTGATGCTGAGTTGAGTGACGAAGATTTCCAGATTGGTTTCAGGTTGATGAATGTGTTTCTCGCCTTCCCGATTCTCGATTTGACATCCTCGTCCGTCCTTTTCTCCTGTAGTTGAGACAATGCTCCCTAGATAAGTGAATGAAGTCACCTCTTTCAAATCCCTCCCGGTGATGGTGATTGGCGCTGGATGTTTCTGTTGTTGTTGTTGGTTGGTCATTTTCATAACCTCCGTCTTGTCTATGTTCACCTGGAGTCCTGTCTTTGCTGCTTCTTCGACCAGTTTGTCAGTTTTCGCTTGTAAGTCTTCGATTTTGTGTGACATCAAACATAAATCATCTGCGAAATCTAGGTCCGCGTTGAAGATAAGATATACATAATTTGGCTATATAGAGATACCAAGTTCTAAATAAACATTCCTTTACCAATTCTTCGTTTTCTATTGTTTCAGTTATATGTACGGATTTTGGAAGTCCAATGATGATATGGAGAAGTTGATATAAAGAGGAAATGAAGGCGTATAGGGAGTGGTGGACCCAGTAGAAAGTGATAGCAGAAAATTTAGTGAGCAGTTAATCTACAGAATTCAGTGATGTACAGTAGATTCATATTTATATAATTCTCAGCGATAAAGTAAGATACAAGGTTTGGAAGAGAAGCTAACTGATTGACTGGTTCACTGATTTAATTAGTCACCTTTGAGTCAGTAGGCTCCAGGTTCAAATCCTAGTCCACCTGCATCCGTCTAGGCAAAAAGACATTAGCATCAATGCGAACACAATAAGTGTGGCCCATACATAGTCCAATATATACATGAAATATACATCTCAGATAACTGAGATCAACTTTAAAATGATACTGAGTGGTAATCATCATTCAAATAATTCCTGAAAAGTAATTAACATGAACAGATGTTTCCACTTTTCAATAACACACACCTCCCCGTCTCATGCAGGATCAAGTTCAGGACAATAACGTAAGGCAGTAAGCACAATACGATTTACCTAGTGAGTCACAATAAAACGAATCACTGAACAGTGACTGTTCTGTATCACGAATTATAAAATTTAAGAAACTAACAGCTGTTGAATTCTAAAACAATGACTGAATGGTAGTGATAGACTTATTGTGATGCCTACAGATCCTCAACTCAATACGACTGAGAGTAATGGAGTGCCCCACTGATGTGGAGTCACAAACTACAAGAGAAACAGTCTCCAAGTGTTCCTTGGCCTTCAACACCTGTCTGAAGTAGAGTCTTCATGCCTTATCACTAAAATTTCTCAACAAAGTTAACATAGCGGTTGATAAAGATTATGACCTTAAAAAAAGAGAATCCTCAAATTACCTCTACTACACTTCCAGAATTTTGATTTTGTGTAGATGTTTGGCTTTTACTCCTTTCGTTATTATCATCAGTAATCGATGATGACAACGGGTCATTATCATTTTCATTATCACTAGGACGGCTACTGCTACCTGCATGACGACCACGACGATCACCAGGATTACGACGATCACCGCCACGACTACTGCCACTACTGTCATCACTATCACTAGATGAGCCAAGACTGCTGCTACTGATTTCACCAAATACATCACGGTGATCGATGGCGTAAGCTCGAGTGCCTGAAATGTTGAAAAGTAAACGAAGAAAAATGATCATAAGAAGCGTTAGGGACACGAGAAGATATATTATGAGTGAACCTGAGATTTGACTCCAGCACAGATTACGAGAGTCACGTTGTCGGATCAGTGGTGATCAGTCGTGTATATTGTTATTATGTTGAAGTAAATAGTGGTTTCATTGAAAAAAAAGAACTTTGTGTGGACATTCCGATCATAAACAGTTTGTCAAATGTTCGAATTACTTCCCACATCATCTGGGGAATGCTCAACTAGGTGGACAACATCATCCGTCATACCATTACTAAGTATACATGAATATGTATAATAATGATAGACACTAGAAGGTAAAATATTCCAGGAGATTTTTAATGTCGTATGTACATTAACATTCAACCAATATGTTAAATTCTAGTGCGATCGATAGCTGCTATCTGCCTTGACGTCGTGGTCGAGCTTGCATATCGCAATGACTCAACGAGCTACACTGGCTGGGACTAATTTTCCTGGTGGTCCTACCGTGCCAGAAAAGTTGTTTGAAAGGCTATTAGATTAAAAGCAGTTACCATTATAGCGTAAGTCGTTTACACTAATGTTGGAAGATCTGACAGTGAAGTTGCACTGCTGGTGAATAGGACTGCGACAGCAGTAAGGTGTTTTTCTCAGGTGACCAGCAAACCAGCTATGCTATTTTTCCACTCCGGGGGATGGGCATTTGGAAAACGGCACATTCTCACTTAAAATGTGGCTTTTCGTTGCCGACAGTAAGATCTTCCCTGCGGACACAACTTTAGCAACCACCTAAAACAATCTGCATGTGACCGGCCTCAAGCAGTTGTCCCGTGGGTTTCGAGGTTATGCAACACTAATGCTCTTTGTGTTCCAGGGATTCCAAGAAGAAATCACCTTGCATGGTGTCAGCAGCTGGGTAGTAATAATCGCCCTCACACGCACGCACTTCCGCTGACTTATCTTAAATTCTGGTGGATCATTCTGTTCAGTTCTGGTGAATTAACAATAATTATGCATTGCGGTATGATTTCCAGATGAATGCCAACAAGATCTTTTGAGAAGGCATAATTTGCAGAGATAATCAATCAAGTCAGGTGTAAGGTTGGATGTAACAAGATGACCGAAGGGATATGCACTATTGAATATTGTCAAAAATCTGTAGTCTTTTCTTATTTTCTACCTAAACACAGTAAACTGTTGTGCAGTACACATCATCTCCAAATGCACAATTGTATATTAATTCTGTGTCGAAGATAACACAGTTAAGCAAACGCTGAATAACCTTTCTGTATACACATTGAGATTTTGCGTCAGAGATCAGTCTATTATGGTTGATGCAACTTTATAAATAAGAGAGATGGTCGATGCATTCAACAAAATTGTTCTGTCCAGTGCATCCCAGACAACGGTGGTATTCCCAGTGACAAAGTAGGCGGTAGGTTCTGCTCTAAAAGGAGGAAATGATTACCTCTTTGGAGGCAAGTAAGTCAAGTTGTAAATGGAGTTGTGAAAAAAGGCATATTCTGGTTTCTACTTACTATTTACAACTAATAAAAAGTGTATACATGGAGAGTGCTGAAAAATTAGATCTCTATTTCATGGAAAATGTGTCTACTACAACCTGATGACTTCAAGCTTATGCTTCAGTTGATCTTGGAAAATACGAATGACCCTTGGAATATTGTTTTAGTCTATGCCAGCTTTTAATCGGATTTTTCAAAATGATCAACTTTCTAGGTGATTAAAATTGAATTATGACTCCAACTGCTTCCCTACCCCATCCTTATAATGCAAAACACTGCTACCAATAGGCTTGGCTTTACTACTCACCATTTTGACATGTTGGTGTGCAGAGATTGATCACTAATTGACTCAAGTTGGAGAACTACTGGAAACCATGAAATACTGGAAAGCTGTTTTTTTTTGGTTAAGCTTGAGACTCTCCATCAGTATTTACTCATACCCCACGCGGGATCGAACTCTAGAGACCTTCAAGACTACAAGGTGAGCCCATTAACTATTCAACCAGTAGGACGGAATCCAGTGGCCCACATCAGCTGGTGAAATATAACGCACCTACCCGCCAGTCAATGTCATCAGAAAGTAGTTGGCCTAACACCCAAAGTGGACCATGCAGATCATGACATCTCATCACAGCATCATAGTGTAGTCAGTGACGAGTGAGTATACATTCTAACTTCCGCTACCTACTATTTTGTATGAATATTACAAACGCTTTAGGAAATTGTGCAAGCGCATCAATAAAACAAGTATCAGATATATACTACCAGCTAGTGACACACTGACCATTATTCTGTTAACATAAGTGTGGTGTGTCAAGATACACCTGGCTGATGAATGCCAACAGGTGCGAAGCCTAAGTTCCACTTTCTTCAACCACTTATAATGGTAGTAGTATGTGATATCTTTATTGAGCTAATTAGGTAGAGGGCGCAGAGACCACTTAATCTAACCATTATACTTAGATAGGATTAACCCATTCACCCAAACTGTGGTAAATAGTTACCTGAATGATGCGCAAAAACGCACACACACATACACACACAGCAAGAGTTCAAAAACATACAACTTACCATCCTCATCTTCATCCTCTATTTCATCATCAGCTGTTGGATGTTGACTGCCTAATTGGTCATTGGCATCACCAGATTCAGTGTTTAATGTACTCGATTTATTGCCTGCATTAGCTCGTGCTATCGGAGCTGGTGGATCAGTCCAGATTACTTCCCATCTAGATAATATAGCAGAAAAAAACATTCTGTATACATTCAGGAAAAAAAGACTCTAACTACGTTTATTTTAATATTACTATAGGCTAGTTAATTAGTACTAATCACCATAGTAATAATAATAATAATTTGCTTTATTCCAAAACAGTACTTGTGATACAGAATGGAATTCTCAGCATTTTTACTACAGTATTGCATCCAGTTAGTACATTATCAATAAATAGAATTCTACATAGATTGAGGAAACCAACAGTTCATTATTACAACAATACATTGGCATGTCAGTAGCAAAGGTAAAGCTGAAACAGTGTTTGAAGGTGTTAGAAAAGTGGGAGCTGTCTTATTAACAGGCGTAAGCGAGAGAAAGAGACAAAGCAGCACACAACGGAAAAGAAGAGAGAGAGAGAAAAGGAAAAGAAAGAAAGAAAATGTTGTACATATTGATGATGTGGGTTGGAAAGACGAGATCCAGTTGTACTACTGACTATTTAATGAATTATAGGTGTCACGTCTAATGCTTTCTTTATCACACAGAACACGAGCTAAGTAGGGTATGGTTGAGTTTTTGTACTTGCTGGTACCATCATTAGGAGTGAGTCGGTGGCACAGCGGTTAGGACGCTCGCCCACCATGCACATGGTCCGGAGTTCCCCGGACAAATCCCCGGCCACTGGACGCACTCCTTTACCTCGCTAAGCCAGAAATGAAGCTGGTAAAGAGGAAAGGTTGGGCACGAAGTGGCTAGCAACTCCATCTTGTAAAAATAAACACTGCTACAGAAACTTCAAGCCTCTAGCTTGAAGCCCTATGATCTACTGGGAACGTGAAGGAAGAAAAAAGGAAAAAACCATCAATAGAAGATTCATTTGCCTAGACAGCATCGTTTCAACTATAGGCACGCGACATGGATAAGGGATGTCAAAGGTAGACTCGGAAAGGTAAGACTGGCCTTCCTTAGTTTCAAGTTAGTGTGGAAACTGCTGTACTACACAGGAGAAGGAAAAAGATTCAGATTTACAACACCAATGTCAGCTCAGTACTTCTAGTATATGGTTTAAAGACTCCACGGAAGGCGTTTCCAACAGTCTGTATCAGACTTCAGTCAACAACTCCCTTCGTTCAATACTAAGGATCACGTGGTTAGTGGGAAAAGATAAGCAATAAAGAATTCTGGAAACGAAACAACCAACAATCTACGACCTAACAAATATGCAAAAATAAATGCAGATGGGTTAGATACGCATTGAGAAGACCGTTAATTGACATCACATCCTGGGCTCTTCAGTGGGACCCGAAAGGGGAAACCACAAGTTGGGAGTAGATATGAGGGTGATATTGCAGAGACTGTGTGAGTGGAGGGAATGAAAGCATATGGACAGTTGTAGAGCCAGTCAAGAAAGAGTTCAGAAAACACAGTGATATAAGGATGTGATACTGAAGCTGTATGTCTCATTTGCAACTCAAGAAAATAAGTAACTCTTCAGCGTATTTCAGCACTGTTGATTTTGAAAACTTCGGTGCTGTCACAATCATCAAGAGCAAACAAAGTAGTGAAAATTCAAGTACAGTGTGACAACACTTCCAACTCTAAATTCTCCTACAGTATGTTGAAGAGAAATACAATTGAAACTCGTGTCTGTTATGACAAGAAGTTAGAAATATGCTGATAGGACATAATATTGATGCTGAACATTTAGATCGCTAGTAGACCAGGGTATTTGTGAAACCAAATATCAGTCTAATAGGGTTATCCTACATTCTACTAGGATTATGAGCTTTAGTCATTAGGTGAAACCTTTATTGACACATCTGAACAGATGACTTCATTCAGTATACTAGATCAACTGTACACCTTTTGATCCTATTCACTACTGTGTCTAGAAACTTTTCAATCTCTCTTCATACAGAAAGGGTTTGAGTAAGTTGATTGATGTTATGCCTGTCAGATTTGGCAGTTACCATGTGTCTTTCACAAGTGAAATTTCTTCTTCTGATATGTTCGTTTTCGTTTTATTTAGACGTCTCAATGTCAATGTACATCATGGTCAGACATACTGAAGTAGTTGTCTCATCTATTGTGCCTAATGTCACTTCTACACTGATTAACGCCCACAGTTTCTCATTGTTTAGAAAAAAAACAATCACCTTGGGATGTCACATACCGACAGAGAACCGTGGTAAATTTCAGGATTTAATGAACAACAAAATTGCTATTCATCATTGACCAAGTGACTGCTCACACAAATTCGTAGATTAGTGCGAAAAAGAAGCTACAGCGCGTTAAGAACTGATTTCAGGTAACTAACACGGGGAGAACAACATCTATGGATTCACTGCAGATTTATTGGCATTCAACCGACGAGTGTCACTCAGAAGAGAGACTCGAGTTTAATAAATATCTCAACCAGCCACCAATAAATAAGTAGTATATGCTTCTTTACAACAAAAAAGGTTTAGCAATTAGGATTAGTCAGTTTGACTCCAAACAAATGACACACTACTGAAACATAAATCATCACGAGTTTGTCTCTTGTGAAGTGTACAAGGAGAGGGCTACACTATGTGCTATTTGACGATTGTATCTACTCAATCACTTAAAAACTCAGTTTAAAGAGAATGATTTTAGGGTTGGAAGCTTGCACCATCTAATTCAGGCTAGTCAACTCTTCGTCATCATCGTGAGGATCAGCTTTCACAAAGTATGTGTAGCCCATAGTCTGATACATGAGAAATATGTTTCGAGTAACTGAGTCTGATAAAATCCCATCATATAATTGTACAATTATGAAGAGATCCCTTCATCACAAAGCATATATGAAATGAAGAGTAGTCAAAAACTATGAGGCAAATTGCCACAGTAGTGTACATTATCCTGACTGTCTTCAATATCCTTATTTTTACTGCAGCGTGTAGCTAAACCGATGCCGCTCAGATAAGTGAATGAGGTGACTTCTTTTAATTTCTCCCATTATCGTTGATCAGTTTTTGCTGTTGGTCGCGTAAATTTATCACCTAAGTCTTCTCCATATTTACTTGATGTCCCATAGTTTCTGCTCCTTCTACCAAATTATTAGTTTTCATTTGTAAATCTAGTGGGATCATAACTAATGTGACGAATAATTGTTTATGCAATTAGAGATTAAATATGCAGAATTAATAAAATGACAAAATAGACAAGAAGTTCGGATATGGCTAGCGAAAGGAGAACGAAAAGTGTATATAGTTCAGTGACAGAACATCTGGTCAATTAAGGACATTCAGGGCCATTCGAAAAATCCTTCAAAATAATGTACAAAATTCGATCAAATCTATCAAAGGGAGTAAAATAAAGACATTTGTGCACAATAGAAACACTAGCCATCCAAAAGTTCAAACCCACGCTATGTATCGAAAAGAAATACGTCCAACCCTTGTCCCTGCCGTGGCCATCATAAACAGGTAATTTTTTCTAATAGTGACTATCCCATTACCTCTCTTATCCAAACTTCCTGTTTATTCGCGTTAAGCTTTTCTTAATCCCTATTTACACTATCATATTTGCATACCCAAACTTCCTGCCTATTTTGTCATTTTATTATTTCTACATATTTAATCCCTAATTGCATAAACAATTATTCGTCACATTAGTTACGATCTCACTAGATTGTTTTATTCAACCATCCAGTTTCTTTTGTTATTTCTAAAGTTCTATCCCCTAATTGCACAATATGTTAAATCTTCTCAGTAATTATGATGCTACTTTGTTTGAGTTTTATCTACCCCACCTCCATCTGTTTATTATTGTATTTTAATTCATAGTTGTAATTTTATTAATTTGACCCTTAACCAGAAATTATTCTGGAACATTCTCGTCCATTTATTACAAATACACGAATGTACAGCCTAGTTGATGACTTCGTCGAAAAGAAAATTTTCTTCGCTGCAACTGTCTTTTTATTATTTGACGATGGTGTCTACTCATTGACTTAAGCACTCAATGTAGACAGAATGAGTTTAGGGGTTGGAATTCTGCACCAGCTAATTCAGGCTAGTCAACTCTTCGTCATCATCGTCGTGAGAATCAGCATTCACAAAGTATGTGTAGCTCATAGTCTGATACATGAGAAATATGTTTCGAGTAACTGAGTCTGATAAATACCCATCAGCAAATTATACAATTATAAAGAGATCCCTTCATCACAAATCAGATATGAAATGAAGAGTAGTCAATAACCGCAAGGTAAAGTGTCTTAGCAGATGGTGCACAGTATTGAGCTTTATAGAGAATCGGTATTTAGGCTGTTCACAGTCAAAACATTACCGTTTAATAACAGCTTTTAAAGGTTGTTTAAAAATCCTAAGAGGAGTAAGTGACCTATAATGTAAGGGTAGTTGTACAGTTGAAGGTAGAAGACACTGATTACACTAAAAGATGGTCTGATTTTCGGGGTATACTATAAATACAATACATTTTCAAGATGGAACAATTTGAACTTAGAGACAATGTAATCTATACTGAAATCTAGAAAATATGATGGAGAGCTGGTACTGCTGAGGACTTCCGAAAAAAAACTAGAATGACATAACTGTCCATATCTCATTGACTTTGACAGTTATTTATACCATGTTAACAAGTAGTGTTATTCATGGTTAATCTGACCTGTTCCTTATAACCTACCGGAAACAGGGAATCCCAACTTGCTTGATACAATTTGAGTCTATTAATAAGCACTTAATAGTGCTAGGATCAGATCACTGATCTGGAATGCAAGTGACAAGTATTTTATGTACTCAACGCTACCCCTCCCCACCTCATAATGGAAACTATCGTTTGGAATGTGTGGAATACTGATCCGACAAAATGATTTGGATGAACAGCGTTGAACTTTCATAAAACGATGAAGATGAGGCGCACACACACACACACACACAAATAGAAACTCACTTTACATTAACTGCTTCTAAATCGGCCCGAAGTAACTGTTTCACCTCTTTTTCAATTTTAGGCATATCTACAAAACGCTTTCTACGTGTCTTACGAAATCGTCTGTGTAGAACATTCTTCAGCGGTGGAGTTATCCCATGAAGATATTGAAATTCACGATTTTCATGACTACAAACAAAAACAAAAGAAAACAAGAGCATTATTATGAAACAAGAACTGCACGTGGAACAACTGCTACACCAATGTAGGCAGAAGGTTAGATGAATGTTAGATTATAGTCTGAGGAATTTCGCAGTGATTTTATAACACTTGAAGTACTACTACTACTGGACGTTTCTTTCAGATTTCTATGACATAAAAAGCTAATTGATCACTTCGCTTACTTTATAATAATACCAGTACTGAGTAGTGAATTCATGATACGTTATTTTATTTATTTATTTAAACGCAGAAAAACTTGGTACAATATGGCACCAAGAAAGATGCTCCACACAATATTGTGTGAGGGCTGAGATACTGCCCGGGCGCCCAGACCGAAGCAGGTGGTTGTCTTAAGGGACCACCCCCGAGCCTTTGACTTGGAGTCTAATCCGCAAGGCAGCGGAGCAGCGTCAGGAGCTGCGTTCCCATGGTTGCCGGTGACCCATATGGGTTCATACGCCATTTGATCCGATTGAATTCTGGAGCCCATGTACCCCATGGTAACTGCTTTTAGTCTAACCGCTATCCAAACAACCTTCCTGACATGGTAGGACCTGCAGGGACATGAGTCCCAGCCAGTTTAGCTTGTTGGGTCACTGCGGCATTCAAGCCCGACCACCACGGCAAGGTAGCAGTTATCGGTCGGGATACGCATATATAACGTCGGTGGTTCGGCGGTAAAACGCTAGCCAACCACGCCTCATTTGGTCGACGGTTCAATCCTCGACTGACGCACTCCAAAACCACTCTAAGCCAGTAGTGAGAACGGTAAACAGAGAAAGTTGGGCGTAAAGCTAGCAACCTCACCCTGTAGAAGTAAAACTACTGCTACCGAAACTTCAAAGCCCTATGTCCCACTCGGGATGAAAAGGAATAAATTTTTTAAAGAACGGGCATTTCCAGTTCGTAAGGATTTTTACTGAATTCAGTATAGATTTTGTCATGAATCGAGATAATTTAGAGAATTATTTCCCCCATAAATGACATAATACGATGGAAGATGGGTAGACTTTGATTTTCCTGTCGAAATGATCTCCTCACCTTTATAGCCTCTGCCAGGTATATCCTTTTCACTGCCTTTACGCGGCAGGGTGTTCCTCACAAAATTGAATGGGTGAATTCAAACGTCTGGCACCTACAAGTGGAGTAGTAAACATGCTGGTTTATCTAGGAGAGCTGGAAAACCCTGATTCCAAACCTATAGTGTACACTGGCTCCAGAATATGAAAGGATCAGATGGCATATGACCCAGTTTTAGCCACCGGAAACTATGAGAACACAGATTCTGATGTCGCTCCATTGCCTTGTGGATCAAACTTTGAGTTAAAAGTTGAGGGGGGTGTGAGACAGTCACCTGCTTGGATCTGGGCATCCGGGCAATATCCTAACCCTCGCACAAACTATGAAATTGTGTGGTGCATCTCTTTGTGCCCAAAATGTACCAAGTTTGTGTCTTAATAATAACGACGATGATAATAATAATAGAAAACTATTGAAACTCATAAAGTAGTGACAAATGCTTCGTCTTAGATGGGGACTCTTCGACGGTGTGCATCCCACCAAAGACCAATCCCAGGACGTTCACGTGAAGAGGTGAGCACGTCACGACTGAGCTACTAGGTTGGCATCCACTGAACACTAAATTCTGACTTCAGTAAAACCAAGTGGAAGCTTCACAATCTAGTGTCCCCACAGTACTAAGTATCATTGGTTGAGTGATCTTGACAAAAGAAATCTAAACCATTTACAATAGTGAAGACATATTCACTTGTTATCATAGTTCATATTCCCAAAACCTCTAATAGCCTTAATTAAATTTAACTGGATGTTTGTCCTTTGTAGTACCACTACACTTCTATTCTTCCCCATGTGTGACAACTTGAACTGATTCACACCTAAACAAAGTTCGAAGTTGAATTTGTCTCTTTCTTCCATCGTTCCCACCTATTTTATGATAAAATTTACCCTGAACGGATGAATTTTTAAATCAATCATTCAGGTCCAGAGGAATGAAACATTACTTGTTTCAAAAAAGATACTTTACGTGAGTCTGGATTTCAAGGAAGACTTAGCTTGTGATAACCTCAAGAGAAGAATTCCAGCAGCTTTAAAAAGAACATTTGTAGCAGCAACGCTAAGAGTAGTGTTCTCCAGTCATCCATTGTTCTGCAGAAGCCTTAAGGACAAGATCTCGCATCTGGCCACATATTCGTTCACCTGTTGTTGTGGTGCCAGGTACATTGGTCGTTCGAAGCATATCCTATCTAAAAGGGTTCAAGGACACTATCCCACCTAGTTGCAGAAACGTAGTAGTAGTAGTGGCTCTACAAAGAAGTGCCATAATCGAACATTTCGTTAACACCCATCATTGAATCTCAACAAACGCCTCCTTCAAAGTGATCTACAGAGTCAAGAATAACCTACCAAAGGCAATACGCTTTTGTCTCGTTTGTATTACTGAAGCCTTAGCCATTCAGTTGGAAAAAACAAGAATTATGCATACAAAAGAAAATCATTCAACCACTTCTACTATCATACTAACAAACTTGATTTCCACTCACTTGATGTCTGTGTGCTTGTTTTTTTTCTAACTCATTATAACATTTGTAATTTTTAAAACTCTTACATAATTCCATATTTTCATTTGTTTCTATGTGTCTCCTAATCACAATTCATTAATTAAATTATTCATCTTAGTACGTAACTCTATCACGCTTATTCAACTTCATTTACGTGTTGATCAACATTAATGACTATGTTTTTTGACAACGCAGCACCACTACCCTCTCACCAATCTTCACCCGCACCCCAACCCAGTTACATTTTGATTATTCATCACATTTCTGATATGTCTTCACAACAATAAATCTAATTTTTATTCTTATCAGACAAACCTAATGTACACATACGTACAAAAATAAGTACATATAATTGTGATTGTACAGTTAAGTGAATGAATTTGCTGCCGAAAAGAGACTCTTCGCCTAACTACATGTTTTGTTTCCGATAAAGTTCGTCTGAGTTGATAAAGTAAACCAATTAGATCGAAAAATTGAACTCAATACCAGGAATTCAAGAGTTATTTCGAAATTCTTTATGAAATAACTAGGCTTGATGTCAGGTGGTTGGAGGAACTCATCAGCAAGGTGTGTCTACAACCTCGAAGAAACTGATGTCCCCTTGGGGATTCGAACCCGTGTCAACTAATACTGCAGTCAGAGACATTGTCACTTAGCTTTCTGATATCATGTTTGACTATCTTTATTTCGAAACGTAAATCTATTAACAACACTTTTTATGTACTAAATTGAAGCTGTTTACAGGGTTTCGTTTAATAACTCAAAATGGCACTTATTTAACATTGCATACAGCTTTTCTTTTAGGCTTACTATCAATTGCATCTATTGTATGATGAAAAAGTAATCACCAGTATTCAACCAGATAAAAACAATTCAAGAGTCTATTTACGGTTTCTCATTTCCATTTTATCCTGTTCCCTGCATTCACTTTTACCTAGCTCCGCGATTGTATATAAGCTTTCATCCCCTCCGCATACACGACCTCCACAATGTCATCATTCAGGTATAATAGGGTGAGCAATATTGAAGTTAGGCGTCGAGTGCTAGGTAAGAAAGGGAAATCCATAGACGAGGTTGTGAAGTTACATCGATTGACTGAGATGGTTAACTCATGTTTTACGCATGCCTAGCCTAGCCATCCCCTTACTCAACAATGGGCAATCTTAGCTGACATAAGTTGGATCAGGTTGGAAAAGAGATAGCCAGTGGTGGTCAAACCAAAATATGGCTTCATTAGTCGATGAAATCCGCAATAGTTAGTTTAAGTCACGTAGGGAGGTGTAGACTTCCTTACTGGTTGGTTGGGGTCCTCGAGAAGGTAAACACTAATGAATACTGGAGACAATGGGTGATATGGCTGGCTGAAAATCATTTTCATTGGCTGGCGCAGATGCATCCACTCCTTGTGACTTTTAATACCCAATAAAACTACATTGTTCTTCGATATTACTATTCTGTTTGCCTCATATATCTGTTTACTGTCTCTATTTTGCATTTACTTTTACTTTATTCTCTAGCTTTGTGTGTTGAATGGATATATATATATATATACCAAGTTGCACAGTGAATGAATCAACTAACTGGATATCGTAAAACATTTTTTTTGAAAAAGAAGCTCCATTATAATACTCACCCAATATCAAAAGTTTTATTACGTGAACCTGGACGATTGTCTAAGTATGCAGCTGTACCACGAAGAGGACCAGTTTCATCTCCTTGAGTACATATCATCATTTGACAAATATCAGCTGTTTTATAAAAATTCTTTTTATCTGTTGTCTTTAATGATTCGATGATACATGGAAGATCCATAATCTGACCTTGATATACTTGACCATTATATCGAACAATTGTATGCCTCATATCTGGTTTAAATTCTATGGTGAAATTTTCCTAATTTGAGAAAATGCATGCCATCTCATTTATTAACAGTGGAGACAATTTAATGAGAAAAAAACTAGTACGAATAATCGTGACACTGAGGCTTATGGTGATATCCCAGGTAATCACTGTCAACGACTCAGGTGCACTCAATCTATTAGAGGTCTCAGAGGTCCCATTAGTCCCTCATTATTCCCTATGTAATTATTTCTTTTCTCACATATTTCTGCCTACTATATTTTCTCTGCATTTATTTCATTTACGTTTACATGTGGCAACTTGGAACTTATTTTAGTACGAGAATCTACGGTGAAAATTCAAATAACTTAGATAAGGAACTTTAGGGTCTGGCGAGTATCTCGTTTGAAGTTTATCAAACACAATTAATTGGAAATACTTAGATCTAATTACAACACTCAGTATTCATAATTGAAAATCTTTACTGTAGGCGCATAAGGACTTCTAGATTCGACCTACTTTAATGTTTTCTTTCCAACCTAAAAGAAATGGAGAGTCGATGAAGACGTTATGTATGATTTAAATTGGTATAGAATAAACAACAAGAGTCGCACCTTGACCATGGAAGTATTTCGTGTTAACTTTACTATTTTAAGCCTCATTTCCCCAAGATATTCTCAACCATTTTGATCTCATAAAATATTTTACAACACTTTTATGTGTATCAACCTGAAATGCTACGCTTTCGTGCAGTATTGCATCAATAATTCAGTTCCAGCTACTGAAATCGATAGTTTAGCAACGGGCCAGTTGAACTACTACTGCTTCTCTTGAAGACCAAACACTTATAAACACCAACTCTCGTAGATACACTCCAATAAATATATGCCACACGAACTAAACTACAGTAACTAGTTCACTATCCTTAGTATATATACCTATATATATTCATAAGAAACCGAAATAATGTCTTCTGAACAAACCTTGAAAGGTATTCCAGCCTCAATATCAGCTGCCAAATTTTGAGCGGCGAGAGTATCTGTCATTCGAAGAATGAACTGCTGTTCCAAATCATAGTTGGAATCCAACGGCAGTTTCGCTGTCATCCTTAAAATGTAGCACTTGACACAAATTACGTACGATATTTTCAATATCCAATTAAGAAAACGAAGTTCGATTACAGATACAAGCCTGTGAGTTTATGTTATTATTTTATTGCATGTCCGTTTGTTCGTATCCTTCTTGAAAACTGATTTGGGGCACAGAAACTAATTCTTCGGGAAGACAGTTTCATAATTTGAAAAACCAGCACTTTAGAGTTATAGTCCTAATGTGCAATACATAATGTCTTTTGACGATCTTGTGGCAGCCGTATGGTCTCTTGTCGCGCATTTTTCATTGTCCGTGTACGGTTCTCATTAATCTTCACCATTCCGAGGTGCTTTACCATGTAGAGGATATTTACTTCTTGGCTATTCAATATCCAATATCGTTTTTATGAGCTGGTATAAACCAGTTTGATTTCTTTGTACTCGCCTCTTGAATGTGAAGTAAAGGTTCCTGATCTTCGGTAAACTTCTGCGTAGCTCGTCTCGCCACTTGACTGTCGTAGCTTTGGTTGACTCCCAAAGGCGTAGTGCTGGGATTAATTATATGTGGTTTGTAGTATGAGGTGTGTTAAGACTGTCACCACTGTGAATGGATTTGGTCCTTTCACCAGTTAGTCCTCCGGTATCGTCATCAAAAGAAAATAGATAATAATAGCTATGATTAACAATCTGATGATACGCCCAAATGTAAATAGTTCAATGGAATTGCCAAATAAATCTAGCCAAAGTGTGCAGAGTACAAGCCCCTGAATACAAAAAATCCTCCAGCTTTTACACTAATGATAGTATTTTATTCCCACAAGGGTGGTTCAGGTGATATATGGTTGCACTATTCGAGCCTACATTTGCTTGAAATGCACGTCTGCAACTTCCACATGTGCCTGCGAACTACGGTTTGAGCCGAAAAATAAACAACAGAATTAACACCTTTTGTGTCTAGCTCTCACAAGTTTCGTACAATAAGGTTTCCGATGGTGGACACTAAGACAGTAATGGACATTAAGGGACGAGAGGGACTAGAGTGCCACAGTGGCATTCTGTGGTAATTTGGATCAATGCATAATTTCTTTGTGAAGAGACTCAACTGTACAGTCAGGACTAGAAGAGGCTGTCAACATATATGCATCTTGCTATTTGCATTTCCGACTGTAGTGTTTAAATATGAGTAGTCCAGTATGATGTTTGATCTTTATATCATTCTCGCTGCCCAGTTCCTCGTAAGGTAGACAACTACCCTGCCATATCTTTAGGATATTATGTTCGCTCTGTTTACAGGGAATTTCTGCAAATTCGTCAGGTATCAGTCAGGACTCTTAAATTGCAATAACATCCTGCCTGTTTTAGCTCACTCAGATTACCCAGCTCTGTTTATTTACTAAACAATTCCTGTTTGTGTAGCATACTATTGGTCCAGTCTTATACCTTCATCATCCAATCACGGAAGTTCAGGGATCGCGTGGCTTGCAACATGTACTAAGCGAAAACACTCCAATATGGGCAGTTGTGTAAAAATAAGATGCCATTTAACTTATTCAAGTGATTTAGTCAGTCTTCTGGAACTGTAGAGAGTAAGATCCGCATTGAGGATGAGGATCACCAGGTTATCAGTTAGTAAGACCGCTTGGAATTCTTCGAGCTCGCTTCTGGTTGTGTTCAACCAGAAATAATGCTTACGATTGTTGTGTGCCTATATATCCTGTTAGACCTGCGCTTTAACCACACCACCTGCTGACTCTTTGATCTGACCCACCTAACCTTAAATCGAGGCTGCTTTTGAAACTACCTTAATTAGTGAAGGGAAAATGTAACATCGACGGCTGCTCAAAGGTGTATTTATTAACGACGATGTGGAAAAAGCATAGAGATGCACTGTCAGTGGACGTGAACATTGAACGTTTGTTTTATTGGAACTGGCAACCACTGGTGGGCAATTCGAAGGCGCGAATGGAACGATCGCTTGCAAGTTGGAAGAAGGTGGAAAGAACACGAATAAAAGTACCTTATAACTTCATTTGTACTTAACATTTGTTTGCAGACTTTGTATTTTGTCTCGCTTTAATTGCCAAACAATATAATTTCGTTCGAGGAATACTGTTTTGGATTTAAAGTTGAGATATATACATAGTATTTATCGGTTCAAAACGAAAACGTCTTCACTAGAATAGGAACTTAGGGCTAAGTTCCTTGACATGCACAGTCACGAACTTCTCTTATCCTCCACAAATAAATATGGATTGTGTCTGTCAGTCTTTTAGTTAAAGGCGAATATCTAGAAGTTTGCAGGTTGTCTAATTGCAGAGGCAGGTTTTTGGTCGAGTCTTTGTACACTGTTTATAGTGAAGCCCACTGCCGTCACATCGTGTAGCTTTCGTGCTTCCAGTTTCTTAAGGTCATATTGTGCTCGAGCCTAGTCACCAAATCTGACTCACTGTATTCATCTTATTTATGCCAAATGACTGAGCTGAATGAGATAAAGCTTGTTGTGGCTGACACTCTTGCGTTGGATGGTTGACTTAATTTACCCTGACAAAAACTCTTGCTTCGCCTCCCGAGGAGAACAGCTCTATGCTGTCCACTGGGTTTCCCTTATGCACTTGATTTCGGTAGTAACTGCTCGTCATCCTCTTGATTCCTATGGGTGTCTATGTCCACAATATAAATGATTTTCGCTAATGTGGGCGGCTGTGCTACATCTTCTCCCCTGAAGAGTATACAGCACCTTGCAGCTGCAGTCCCTCGATAAGTTCCAGTACATTCTGGCATCTGATTTTGCAGCGACGCTGACGAGAACACTAGTATCCAGTCTGCAATAATTCTTCTTCTAAGAGCTGTGAACACTTTCGAGAAGTTTATGTGCTGCATTCAACATCACTGTTGCAGCATCTATAAGGTAACTTATGAAATGGATCACTGAAATCACCCGAATTTCAGTCATCCCACCTTCAAAGATCAAACAATTTATCAATATCAGTGGAGACAGCAGCGAACACTTTACGAAAAATCGGAATTTTAGGTGATGAGTGCGTGGTGACGGTACTAGTGTGAGTTAATACATATTCATAAAGCCCCTATACTCATTCACTCGGACAGATAACCCCTAAATATCTGTCGTAGAAGAAGAACTGGTTAATGTGAGCACCACTGGGCAACCAGGGGGTTATTTAGAAACAAAATCTAACGAAATCATAACCAAAATTACCAAACAAAGATTAGTAATATTGTACACCAGTGTTCTTCGTAAGATGTTATCTTATAAATCACGGCAGACAAAATGTGGAGCAGTAAACGAATATCTAAACAGAACGAAGGGAATTCGCCATAAACGCTTTCTGAAATAACTGCAGCCGGAAGAAAACTCTTCGGATTCAGAACACTATTTTATGCATAGAATAACCAACTCGATTTCAATGAAAGCGGTGTCGAAAAACAGGCGGTAAGTCGTAGATTTATTGCTCAACCCAGTATAAGCCAGTATAGTAAGTTAATTACACAGCAGCTTGATCATGCGACACACAGTTGCTTATTGTCAATACACTAAAGAATCTACAAATAACGTAAATATAGTGTACACTGATGTTTATGTTCGTATTTGCTCTCCTTCTCTGTCAATGAGCAAATGTCTAAGCCACGACAGGAATTGTTGCCTGTAATGTACATGAAGCTGTGTCTTTGAATCTCATTCTTCGAACGTACGATTGGCATTTGGCTTCTTTGTTAATATATGCTGTAAAGGGATGTTGTAGGCCCTTGTATTTGTGGGGTTCAAAGAATCCAGTCAGTTAGTCTGCTTCGATCATCTTGAACTCGTTCCCAATTTGTTTTGACTTTATATGGCGCTAACATTTGTTGTGTGGCTACCAATTCTGGTGGAACTGATCTGTAGCTGCACCACGTGCTGATTATTTAGCCTGACCCACGTATTCTGCTGGCTGTGCTGCTCTTAACACCATCCCGACTGGGGAAGGGAGAAAGTAACACTGATATCTGCTGAAAGGTGGATTAGTTGACGATGATTCGCAGAGTGTACAAGTAAATGGGCATACCGCAATGAAGCTGCCAATCCTTGTCGCTGAAAAGTTATCTTGACCACAATATCTCTCAATCCGCACAGATAAACAAATTGATCGTTGACGGTGAATGCTGAGGTTCAGCTGTGTTGACGAGTCTCCCACTACAGAGTATATCTTGGCACACATTTTATTGTGGGTCACAACGCTGCCTAAATGGCGTAATACTTTAAATTTATTGCATACGTCTTCAACAGATTTTTAAACCATTGTTAAATCGTTATCTCTACGACGTGCATTTTCAGTCAATGCTTCACTTAGGTTAGATGGAATAACTTGAGGCGTGTTTGCGCAAAGCTGATGATTGTTGGAGAGTATTATTTATCAAGGAAGCCATATGTCCCAGTCGGAATCCAGGGGAATGGTAGTAATTACTTCTCAATCTTTCTGCAGTACTCACACTTAACCAATAAGACAGAAGAATTGCTGAAATCCCCCCAAAGTGTGTTGATGTTGCTAGAAATACTGTCGTCCAATCAAAGTAAATGATACAGAGGTAAACAGTCATGAATACGGGAACATAAAGTCAGACTTTGCAGAGATGTCTTAGGTGGGGTAATTTGCCAAGGAAATAAACCGGAAGATTGAGTAGAAGACCCCACAAATGGAGACTATATATTAACAGAATATATTCCGAGTAAAATATGGACATGTGAAAGTTGTGCGAAACGTAGCTAATTTCTAAAAGAGTACTGAACTACTTTTTTCATGTACAGTATGGCCAGGAGACTAACAAAAATTAGGACATAGAGCCTGAATTGATATAATATTTTGGCTGCCAACGGTGCACCAGTAATAAATTGATGTCCATTTCTGGTACTAGCACCACTTAGTGGAATCTGTAAGGAATGAGATCAGTTTAATTTTCTTGGGACAAGTACTGATTCTCGTTAAGTAAGTTCAAATAAGTCAAACCTAAATTCAGGAGTATTGTTGGTACCATATAGAGCACCAGCTAAAAAACTTTCTTTCTTAGTTAGCCAGTTAACGCGTGCCTTATGAAATGTGTACATTGAATTTTGTTCGGATATAATCGTAGTGAACCTAGTTTTTCCCAAGTGAAACAAGTTATTACGTTACGTAGCCGCAGATTTTACTTCTTTTAGGTTGGACAAAAAAGGATAGACAAAAATCTAATCAGTCAAAGAGGGAAAACTATGGTGTTATTTATTCCTAAAGTGAATACTAACTGAAGAAAAGGTTAAAAAGATAGTGGATCCTGTAGGCCCTTATGCACCCTTGTTCTAGCACCCCATGGATTCGAGAAAACTGCCAAAAGAGTGGAAGAGAGCCATCATTTCTCCGATCTTCAAAGATGGAAACAGGCAAAATGCCACCAATTATAGACCAGTAGCCCTACTACCAGTGGTGTTAGAAGTACTGAAAAGTTATTGACGATCACATCAGGGAGCACCTTAATAGGACCAATAGACTCCATGATTACGATACTGTAATTTGGAAATCGGAGGAATCGAAGAAATTAGATCCAGCTGCCCGATATGCTGATGATCTCGAAATAGTCAGCTCCCTCATCCGTGTAATACTTCCTGGAAAAACAAATGGGGTTCACATAAGGAAAGTCATCAGAATCCGCAAACGAATTGCCGATGCAACGGAAAGTTCCTCACGACTGCTCAAGATAGTACTGGGGAACGAGATAGAGAAAGATATTATTCTCAACAACGCATTCAAGATCAAGGACAAAAAGATGAGAATTAGGCTAGACTGGTCTCTGGAAGATAGAATTAGGAGAAGAGAAGCCGTGGCTGAATTAGATGTCCAATTAGAAAAAGGTGAAAAAGACCTCAAACTGTTGGGTTTTCGAGTAGTGAGATCTTGGAAACCTATGTTGCCTAGACCTGTGTTCACAAGTCGAGTGAACACGTAGGTCTCTCAGTATGCTATACTAACGCTTATAGAGCCAGGAATAAGCTTCCTGAACTAGGAGTGTTGTTTGAGGAACTACAACCTGATGTGATTGCTATCACCGAGACATGGTTGTTAGTGGCTGTGGACTTAACTCCACTCATACCTGGGTATATCTGCATTAGAGCAGAGAGAGTAAGTAGTCGAAAAGGTGGGGGGTTGCTCAATACATCCGGGATGACACAGGAATTAGATCGACGTTGTCGGAAGTTCATGACAGCGGCACCAGTGAGTCCGCAAGCTGCATCATTAACTTGAACAAGGGCACTGTGACAGTTGGGGTTATTTATAGAAGTCCTACCAGCCAAGCTGACGATTTCGCTCTAAATCACCTCGGGACGTGGAGTAGTAGGAACAGGTGTCTAATAGCAATGAATTTAATGCCCTACATATTAACTGGGGGGAATTAACATCAACTACTTCGTAAAGTTGTTTCAACAGGGAACTCATACTGGTAGTGCTTGAATGCGCACTTGTGCAGCATATAGATGCGGCAACACGATACCACCCTGAACATGATCCGTCCACTCTAGACTTGGTGCTAACACACCAGAAGGAGGATGTTGTTAACACTAGGTGCCTGGTGCCACTAGGCAGTAGTGACCATATAGTTATTACTTTTATGTTTAGGGTCCACGCTGTCATGCATAGGTCAACAGCCGCTCGTCCAAACGTTTGGAAAGCAAATATACCTGCAATCCGAAATGCAGCAGCCCTAGCTGATTGGCCTTTTGATACACACAAGACTGTCGAGGAGGCTTGGATGGGATTTAGGAATACACTAGATTGCGTCACTGCACCCTTTGTACCTTGGTCTACGCCTCGAAAATTATCTCATAAACCACCTTGGATTAGCAATGAAATAAGGAGGTTACTAAGAAAACGAAAGAACTTATGGGACCGGTTCGCTGTGACTGGGAGGGATGAGTTTCGGGTAGAATACCGCAAAGTTCGAAACCTTTGCAAGTATGAGATCGACAAAAGTCGTACAGAGTATGAGAGACAGTTAGTACTGGATTGTTTGCATTATCCAGAAAGACTGTTCTCGTATATCAAACGCAGGACTAAAACTAGCAGTGGCATACCGTCCCTCATAAGCAACACAGAAGAGGCTGCAGAATCAGACGAAACAAACGCTGAGGAGCTCTCCGAATATTTCTGTGATGTTTTCTCGCCTAATTGTACCACCCAGGGGTGTAGCGAGGTAACTGATGTAGCCACTAAAATGCCCCCAATTGTGGTAGATGATGCAATGGTTCTGAAACTACTGCCTAAGTTAAAGTCAGGTAAATCACCTGGACCAGACGGACTTCACCCTAGATTGCTAATCTCCCTGGCGGATATAATATACATTCCACTTACGGAGGTTTTTCACATGTCTTAGACCTAAGCTAGGGTACCCAGGGACTGGAAAGATGCTTTTATAAGCCCCATCTTCAAAGGCAGTTAGTATCTAACCACCAGCCTGTAAGTCTGACCTGCATTATAGCAAAGGTGTTAGAAAAACTCATAAGGGACCAGTGCTTAGTTCATATGGAAAAACACGGCTTACTGGCAGTGGAACAACATGGATTCCGACCAGGACGATCCTGCATGACAAACTTACTGTTAGCAAAGGAAGATTGGGTCGAGGCCAGGGATAAAAACCATCTACTGGACGTTGTATTGATTGATCTTAGTAAAGCATTCGATAAGGTATCCCGTTTAGGTCTTCCTAGTAAACTTAAACATTTTGGATTAGAGCAACGCTTATGCGAGTGGTTTAGTGACCACCTGATGGATAGGAGACAGAAGGTAAGGGTTAATGGTGTACTGTCAGGGTGGAAAGCAGTACTAAGTGGAGTACCTCAAGGAACTGTACTTGGCCCCCTGCTATTTTTATTATACGTAAATGAAGTGCCAAAAATTCTTATCTCATCTTCCTTACTATTTGCGGACGTTATTAAGATATGGAAAACCGTAAATAGTAGCGATGATAGGTTGGTACTACAAAACGATCTGTATAAATTAGCCGAACGGGCTAACCTTTGGAGTCTGGAAATTAATTCCAAGAAAAGCGAGGTAATGCACCTAGGTCAGAAGTCTTACACGTCATACTCCGTGGGGGACACAGAACTGCCAGATGTTAGGGAACAAAAGAGTTCAGAGGGTAGGAACCAAATTAGTTAGTGGTATCTCACACCTTCCTTATGATAAGAGGATGGAGCATTTAAATCTCTTCCCATTATCATACCGAAGGGGGAGAGGCGATTTAATTTTGGCTTACCGTATATTAAGGAATGATTTTAGGGATTGACCTTTCAAGTATTTTCTCTCCCTCTAGGATACATCTACGGGGTCACCAGAAGAAGGTGCTCAAACCGAGGTCGAACAAAATACGTTTGGAGTTTAGATTCTCTCACAGAGTGGTCAACGACTGGAACTCCTTACCTAATTCAGTAGTAACAGCTCCATCGGTGAACGCTTTCAAAGAGAAACTGGATCTCTGCAGAGATATATATCGCGAGGATTAACATAGGCAACAAGAGCCTTCTATCCTTATAATCTGAGTCTGAAGAGGGAGATTTGTCCTGTCAAGGTCACATAACAAGACGAAGTAAGATTGGTTGGATAAGAGACTTCCCACATTTGCCTATTCATCGGCTGAAGACATAATTAGTAAACTAGCTTATTACATTTACATGTGGATGAAAAGTATATTTACAGATTATTTCTCTTTGAAGCACTGTGATAATATACCTTAGTCCCTTGTTGTTGTATCTGCAGCAACTCTGCTGGTGCTGGCTAGTGCGATGCATTCTTGATTTCTCATACGCAAGTTATGAGCTTGCGAGATGCAGCTAAGAGTACTAAGTATTGACCCTAGTGTACTAAAGCCGTCTCGTCTGAAGTAACTTGTTGGCAGTCTCTTCAGTTTTGAGCAATCTTTTGGTTGAATAAATTGCTTCTTAAATTTTGAGACTTTTGTTGTTTGCAATGAGATCACAGCGTCTAAGCATGTGTTTGATTTATAGTAAAAGATGTCTAAAGCTTTCGAGAGGTTATCAGTATAGAGGTACTCTTTCCATTCTGGGGATCTTAATATTGATTTCACTAAAGTCCAGTTTGTCTTAATGTAGTAGGGGTAGGGGCTGTATTCCTACTCAGTGGAAGTGGCAGAGCACACAGCACTGTTTTATAGTCGCTCCCTGAAAACTCAGAACCTACTGGGGTAGAAAGGGGACCTATATTGTGGCAGATACGTTGTCACCTCTTGTAGGGATAGTGACAGTTTGTTTCCAGCTAAGTATATCCAGTGTGCCTAAGAGCTTGTCATATTTAGTTGGCCCTGTTAATAAATCCCAGTTGATTTTGGGTAGGTTGAAGTCTCCACATAGGATCTTATGATCGTATTGTAAGGTGGATAGTTGCTCCAGAGTATTAATGAGTTGGGTCTCGTAATTTCTAAAGGTGCCAGGTGCTCTGTAGGTGCATACAATTAATACTACTGCGTTATTTAAGTGTACGTTAACCCGTAGATTTTCATGCTGGTTAAGTTTACTACTTTCTAGCTGTGATACAGTAAGTGCATTCAGAAAGTACATGAGACAACCCCCTCCCTTACCACCTTCCCTGTCACACCGAAAGTGCGTGTAGTTATCTAAGCTTATCTCAATCCAGTATGTTCGAATTGCACCAAGATTCAGTGATGACAATGATAGAGGGATTGTATATTACTGTGAGTGCTCTGAGCATCGGTAGTTTATTTAGAACAGATCTAGCATTTATGAGGATCAGGTAAAGATGAGATTTGAAATAGCATTTGAAGTATTTAAGCTCGTTAATCAGTCCCGAATATGGTTCAACACCCAGTAATACTGTTTGACGTGACGGCGCTATGTCATGAGGAGTTTCATCATCATGCTCATCTATGTATATCGAGTTTGCGTGTGCTGTTTTCGGTGAAGAATTAGGAGTTGGAGTGCTGTATCTGCTATAGGCTGAGGCATTTTTATTTTTAGTTAGGCTAGAAACGTGGATAAGGCTCTTTATTTGACCTATATTTGTGCAAGTATCAAGTGTGCTTAATGGATGCGGATGCACGAGACTGTTTCTGTTTTCACGCAAGGGGGAGCCAGCACTAGTGGTTTAGGAGTGTTAACATCCCTACCAGCTGTTTTTTCAACGCTGACAGGGACGCAGGGGATAAAAAATGATTGAGACCTTGTGATGACGATGGCTTATTATTCCACCTATTGTTTGGTACTAGTTGTGTCCTTGTATGGATTTCGTTTGTACTGCATTGTGGGTTAGTTCCTAGCATACTTGTACCATATATCCGATCAAAACTTGTTTGTGTGCCATACTCTGAAGACCCTGAGTTGTTGGTGTTCGAGTTCTGACTATTGCCACTTGTACTAGTGAGGGTGGCATTGTTGTGACGTTGGTTATCAGTGTGTGCCATGGTGCGATTTGGCACGTTGTGAGCGCTAATACTATTGGCCGTGGGAAGTGTGGGCTTATTTATACTGCCATGATTTGGGTTCTTATTTTCATGATCATGTACATTTTTCTCAGGAGCATTTGGTGAGTGAAGTTGATTTTTTGGTGCCAGTGACATATTCTGAATAGGTTTGTTAACTGTTTTCTCTTTACCAATGGAGTTGTGTCTACGAGAGGATAATATCGACTTTCAAGGACGCTTTAACTTTTTTCCGGGATTATTTAGTGACATGTCTATATCTACGGTGATAGGTGGTGTAGTTTTATTGGCTATTTCATTACAATTTAGTGGCCTTCCGGTTGGTGTCGCTATCCGAGGGGATAATTCTGTGTGGTTTGAGAGGGGTGGTGCGGTGGGTTCTACGGTATCTCTCAAAGGGTTGTGTATGATGGCTGCTTGTGATGTCATATTATTTATCCCACAATTAGGCTCAGTGAGATAATTATATGCACGCCTTTCTATGACTGTCTTGTCTACCGCAACCTTTATTAGTTTGTAGTTTCTGGCTTGCGATAGGGTGTGTTGGGAGTGGATGAATTTTCTGGTCTCTGCCGGTGTTTCGAACTGAAGACGAATAGGACAACACTTTTCATTTTGACTCTTCTTCAGCCTGTAGCACTTAGTCTTGGAGTTGGGCATTTTCGCCTCACTAAGTAGGATGCGCTGTACCCTTTTTAGTGCCTCATTGTCCGGAACGTTGTAGACAATAGCATTTAGTTTAGCATCTAGTCGTTTTGTTACTTCTGTAGTAACAAAGTTAATGAGGTTATCCACCTTAGATATCGATTCATTGTCAAGTTTGTTAAGGTCTACAGTTTTCATGAGAATAGTTAAGGTGTCAGTTTACAGACCTGCGATCTGATATCACTGATCTGATCTGATAAATTGGATATTTTGGCATTGGTATCAGAAATTCCAGGATCTACTGACTTATTGTTTTTTATTTCCCTTAACTTGGCCTTAAGTTCTCCTATAGACAACTTTAGAAGTTCTATTCCTGAAGATAGTACTGAAACAGAGCTCGATGGCTGGAGTTTTTCGATAAGCACATAAAGTGTAGGGATGGGTTCTGTATGAGCAGAGGGTACTGAATTTTTAGGAGTGGTGCTGACACTAGCTGTCAGTACAGTTTTATCGTCAGTTCCATCTAAACGTTTACGGGCATACGAGTGAGTTATTTGGCTTACTGTAACAGTTTGTAGGGAGTATGTTGCTTGATTTGGCAATCAAAGACGTAAAATTGGTCACCAGATTTTCAGGGGATTGGGTTCGTTGCTTTTTACTTTGATTAACCATAGCTATTTGATATGAGAGCTAATGGTTACAGGTATGAAAGTAGTATAGTACTTGTGCAAGGATTACAACAAGATAAATTTTATGTAAGGAATCACGCAAAAATGTTACGCAAACGTTGAACGTACCGCGTCAAGATGAGTTTGAAAGTTGAAACTCTAGACTAACTAATTTATATGAAATGAAAAATAAACTAAATGGCATACAACTAGATAATGATGAAACAATGGTTAGTTTTGATATAACCAGTCTTTATACTAATATACCAGCCAATATGGCCTTAGAAGCAGTTAAAAAAGAACTAACTGCGAATCCTGAACTCAAGGCAAAATATATAGACAGACAGAAGGTGTAGCAATGGGATATCCCCCATCGTAGCAGACATGTTTATGGACAGCTGGGAAAATAGTGTTCTTAATACATTTAATCCTACTGCAAAAACATGGTGAAGATATGTGGATGACACTTTCACAGTGTTAAAAACAGAACATATCTCTAGCTTCTTGACACATATAAACCCACTAGCAGAGGGAATAAAATTCACATTTGAATCCGAAAATGAACAAGGAGAATTAGCTGTTAGACTGTAAAATAAAACGAATAGAAGAAGGCATACTACACACTAGTGTTAATGAAAAGCAACGCATTCTAATATATATTTAGATTTTAATTCGTCTCATCTATTAACTTTTAAGGCAGGCTTGGTTAAGTGTCTAACAAACCGAGCCATAGCACTAAGTAGCACAAAAAAAGACCTAAACGACGAAATAAAACAGACAGAAGAAGCGTTGGTGTTGAATAACTATCCTATAAAATTCACTAGGAAGATAACTAAAGGCCAAAAACAAAATAAAAGTAATTGTGGAACTAGTAATGATAACATAATTAAGACGGAATATAAGTCATCCACTGTAATATCATATAAGGAGGGGACATCTGAGACCCTACGTAGGATTCCTAACAAAGCAGGAATTAGGGGGGCATTCAAACCTACAAACTCACCCAGAGACAAGCTCTGCAGGTTAAAGGACCATGCTGACCCGATTAGACAAAATAATATAATTTACAAAATACCCTGCAATGACTGTGAGGTCAACTACATAGGTCAAACTAGTAGGCTACGGGTAGTCAGATTGTCTGTGGGAACATAGGAATTTAGCTAAGGTAAGAATGGTTGACCCCACTAGTGAAGATAAGTAATTTAGAAAAAAGCCCAGCACTACATTGCACTGCATGCATTAACACACAACCACACAATTGGGTGGGTGGGACAGAGTCAAAATTCTAAAAAGTAATATAGATAGGTGGAGAGCAAGAGAGATTGATTACTGAATCCTTGTTCACCGAGTGAATCTACACCCAACATATGCAACAGAAATGACTCAATGCAAATATCAGAAATATGGAAGATATTATTACCGCCGGTCAAATCAGAAGAGGATAATATATAATCTCAAAATTCTATTTCAATTCAAGCACATCACAACATTCTAAGAAGTAACTTATTATGATTATAGAAACACTCGTCTCATCTGATTGTAATTGATCAATAACACTCGTATTATTATTATTTCTGAATGTACATTATCTCATATTGAATTTTATTCCAATGTCTAATCGATTCCACACATGTATACAAATGAAGGAAAAAGTTGTGTGAGTAACTTGATATGATTATGAGCAATAGTGTATGCTCGAAACGTCATCAGTTAATATTACTGTACAACACTGTGTGATTTATCAAAATAAAATCTTATCCATAATGGAGTTATGCTCTTCCACAGTGCCCAAGTTTTATACTTATATCAATGAGGATGGAGCATTTAAATCTCTTCCCATTATCATACCGAAGGGGGAGAGGCGATTTAATTTTGGCTTACCGTATATTAAGGAATGATTTTAGGGATTGACCTTTCAAGTATTTTCTCTCCCTCTAGGATACATCTACGGGGTCACCAGAAGAAGGTGCTCAAACCGAGGTCGAACAAAATACGTTTGGAGTTTAGATTCTCTCACAGAGTGGTCAACGACTGGAACTCCTTACCTAATTCAGTAGTAACAGCTCCATCGGTGAACGCTTTCAAAGAGAAACTGGATCTCTGCAGAGATATATATCGCGAGGATTAACATAGGCAACAAGAGCCTTCTATCCTTATAATCTGAGTCTGAAGAGGGAGATTTGTCCTGTCAAGGTCACATAACAAGACGAAGTAAGATTGGTTGGATAAGAGACTTCCCACATTTGCCTATTCATCGGCTGAAGACATAATTAGTAAACTAGCTTATTACATTTACATGTGGATGAAAAGTATATTTACAGATTATTTCTCTTTGAAGCACTGTGATAATATACCTTAGTCCCTTGTTGTTGTATCTGCAGCAAACCGAAACAGATTTTGTTTGCTTATGCAACCATATAAGTGGGAATTGTAAGCCTTCAGTTTATTTTCCGTTCTTTCTGAAGGACTTCTGGCTGCACACCGCGCAATTTTAGTAATTTCCTTTAATTCTGATATTCTTTATTATTGTACTGACTATCAGGCTTCTTCAGGTGAATAGCCACTTCCCAAGACTCCACCCTTAGGTTGAAAATGAAAGCTTCTTTTGTATTTTGGTTTTTATCGGCTCTCATAGGCTTCTGTAAATCTTAATTTCACAATATATAATACAAGTCTTTTGTCAAAGTTATATACCTATTCTTCCAAGTAGTATTCTTGAGACGAACTAAGTTTGTCATTGTTCCACCAGGAAAGCACTATTCATCCTTCCAATGACTCGATTATTAACATGAATACGAAAATCCTAGGCAAAATATAATTGCAAGTTTAATTTTTAAAATATGTTGCTGGTCAAGAGTACAAATTGTTGCATTGGTTGTCTAAGGTTGTTCGTAGTCGAAGTTATTCTTTATCTTTGTGGATGTATCTGTGGGAATTCAAACATCCACGTTTGATCGTACTGAAACTGAACTCACAGAGATATTTCTGATGGGAAACGCTAAAAGGGTCTGAATAATTTAAGTGACACCGGTGCATTCTTTATAATATTTCTGTTCACCTCTCAAGCTTAAGTCATTCAGAACTCTTTTTAACCGATGCACTAAGTGGTTGTGGGAGTAGCGAATTAATCATTATCAGTCTTCATAGCCATGCATACTGAACTGCTAGGATTCTTAGAGAATAGTCATAGATAATTCACAGAGGCTTCACATTTTCGTCGTTGACCTCATATTGTGTGTAAGTTAGGCAAAGAGTGCTAAGTATAATGAGTGGGTAGGTCGAGTAAGTTATGGATCTCTAAGGCATGTGGAGGCTGAGGAATGCGTCACGTGTGTATGCTTACCATTTGCCTATACAGTAATATCAGAGGAAATAGAATTAAGTTGTAAAAACGTTTAGAATGACCAAAACAAGGAACGTTGCTAATCCCTGAAGCTGCCAACTGTCAGTCTCAGACACATTTAGTTAGTTTGACTAGACATTCTAATTGATGTCTTAGGATGGAGACTATTCACACAGATGCAGCGATGATTTATTCTCTTTTTGATTGGAGCATCCTGTTTATTTGTTTCTTTATTTTTATCGTACGACGTCTGATTAAAGTAATTCCTCTGCCTCCTACTTGATGTTCAGATTTATTGGGATAGTTTATATCACAGCACAGTTATGCTTGGCTATATGATCATATCTGTCTATCTGCACTACGATACCTGAAGTGAAAATAAAAGAAGTAGGGAAAGTCAAATAAACTACAATGCGTAGTAATGATAATGAATAAGCCAAGTAGATTTGACGGTGTTGTCGAATTCAAGGATTCCACCAATCAAGAAGACAAGACAAATAAAGTACCTTTAAGTATAAGACCCTTGACGCAATGACTTTATGCTGAAGAATGTGCACGCCGAGCCATCTTCCTCAACGGGCAATGTTAACCGACATAGGATTAAGTTGAAAAGAGTTGGAGGTGGTCAAATCAGAAGCCTTCATCAGTTCACGAAGTCTTAGACTGTTACTTTGGGCCACGTAGGGAGGTGTAGGCTGTCTGATTAAGGTCCTCGGGATGATAGGAACCAATGGCTGGAGGAGGTTGATGCTGCGTGGAAAGTGGCCACTTTAACTGCTGCACTTCTGTACTTAGTTCTGTGTTGAAACTCAGCGTCAGTCAGTTAGTGAAGAATGCTTGATCTTAAAAATACAACACGTATCTAAATGAACAACTATTAAACACATTAAACATCATCTAACAAAGTCGGCAAGCTACACCTCTTTGTTGTTAAAGTATGCGTGTAACTTGATTTTTTCATCAAGCACTCATAGTGAAGCATTTCTTTTCGAATGTATTAGTTGGTTGCACACAAAGTTTTATTTTTTCTACATCCTTAAGCTCATCTTTAGGCTTTATGCTGGTGAAGAATGTCAATATTTCAGTATCTAGTTTCATATATTGACGTGTGTAGACGCATTTGGGCATTTTGGCGGCTAATCGTCTTTGACAAACTTTCACCAGTCTCTTGGTGAAGTAAATCCTTGCCGAATCATTACACTTCATGCACGACAATCAGGTTTCAGAGGAAAATAAACTGAAAGGGTACGGTTTTATGTAAAAAGTAGGCAACAGGGAATTCTGTTATCCACAGGGAGTGTGTTCAGACACTACACTTTTTGAGAGAGGGATGGGAAGATAGTGTCGTTTTCATGTTTGTTATGTTTCTTGGTTCATTTTCCTCTGTTTAAACATTATTATTGATATATTATTGTTCTTCTGTTACAGATCAATGTTTCATGTGGGGAAAATTTTGTATTCATACATTTCCCGGCCATCAGTACGACTGTTGAGTTCTTTTCAGAGTACACAAAATCCAGTCAATTTATATCCAAATTCTGATGCAAATGCTGTTTTCAAAAAGCCTGTTGAACCGAGTATTGTAAGTCTGTTGTAATTCATATTTACTAACCGTCCTAATTTTTCTTTCATTTTTCTTGTCTTGTTTAGAACCAGGAATCATTTAGTGGTTATATTCCTCTGAGTATGATTCAATTTCTGTGTCAATATTTTAATAATTTTGTTGCTAGATGAACTCCAAATTTCTTACATGTATTCAGGTGGTCCAGGGGGTCAACATGTAAATAAAAGTAAGTTTTTTTGGAAAAATAGTCTTTTATATATATACCTTATTTAATTAAATTAAAATAATCTTGATTTATTTTAACTGTTACCACTTTTGGATTTGATAGTGAAGCATGAAATTCTACCTAAATGTCTCGTATGTCAATGGTAGAATGTGACGTGACAAGTGGTCTGGGTCCGATCCTTGGACTACTCATTCCTTAGCCTCGCTTAGCTTGGTTGTCCACCCCTGTAGAGAGAGAAGGTTGGAGATGAGGCCAACAACCTTGCTGTGTAAAACCAACACTATCGCTAATGAGACTTAAAAACTGAAACTTGAAGCCCTATGTTCCACGTGAAACATTAAGGAATAGACAAATAAAGCCCCTTACAAATGAGCATTTCCCCAGGGTTCTCATTCACTTACCAATGCCATAATGTCTTTTGAAATGAATACTCTAGATGGCTAAGAGACTTTTCTTGAAATATACGTTAATATCTACTATTTAAAGACTATGATTCATCGGAAACACCGCATAACTTGTTTCTTTATTACATATGAACACGTCTGTGATTACTTTAATTATTTACTCCTGTTAGTGATTCGCCTTTATTATTGTTAGACGTGTAGATGTTACATCCAGAATTTTACTTTATGCTTCAGATGTGTATTTGTTAAAAGGTTGGCTCTTTAATAGTCTCAGCTTTATTCACAGATGGACAAATGACTACGAATCTGTGACACACATTCCTCATCCCATCCACACATCTTACCTTCCCTACGCCGAGTATTTGTTCATCAAAATATCGAAGACAAAGTTCCATGATTAGCAACATCAAATTTTGTATGTCAACATACTTGCTACTGTGAGGTTGAGTACATTGGTCGCACCAGTATGATATCGTCTAGGCGTGTTTGTGAACATCAAAAGAATAAATTAGATCGATTCTTGAGCATCTTGTTCTTAGACATAATTTTGCATGGTAAGATCAAACAAGGTGTCAATTGGTGGATGGTGACTAGCAGTGAAATTCAGGATAATGCGCATTTTGTCCTATTTGGGGCTCGTCAACTGGATGTACATGCACTCCTCAGTGAGTGATCATGTTCCCACCGAGGCTTGAACCCAGTGCCCATAGTTTCAAACTCCAAAGCGTTATCCACTAGACCACTTGGGCCACGAGAGCCACCTCTTGTACAACAGATCATATTAATTATTTAATTCAATTTTTTTTACTTCGGTCCAATCAATCTACAGGAAAATGTAAAATCGAATTCAATAATGAGACGAGGTGTTTGAGGAATTTTTGCTATATTTTCTGTTTACAGTTGAATCTCTGGCTATTCATAATGAAAAGGCGATCTGTTCAATCCTTTTTGCCACCACCATTTCGTGTTGTACAATAATTTTTTTTATGTAATTAACAAAAATACGTATTTGTTAAGTTTACTATCGTTGTTAAATAGTTGGAGAAAGGCAATCGACAGAAAGCCTTGGGTCTAGGTTTCGTGGTTGTTAGTACTCGTCAGTATATATCTGCTCTACCGTGAAGGAACTCATGTGTATAATATAATAAATTTATTTAATAAAATCACAGTGTTATACAGTAATGTTTACTGATGACGTTTCCAGTACCCTTTACTGCTCATAGTCATATCAAGGCACTCATACAACTTTCCAGTTTCGTTTATATGAGTGAATAATTGATTAGACATATGAATGAATGAGTAAATATTGTAAAACACTGAGACTTTACCGAATAAATTTACTCTATTATAGGATTATACTCTACCACAGTGATCAAGTTTTATTCTTATATCAAGAAACTCATATCCCCTTCTGACATTCGAACCTCGGTCACCCATTGCTGCAGTCACAGACATTACTTATTGTTCAATCAAAGTATTCATTACAGTCCTATAGAGGAGGTCAATCGTGAGTCTGAATAGCTCAGTGATAATGCCTCTAACTGCAGTACTCACTGGGTGACGCGGGTTTGGATCTCAGAAGTGATTTCAGTTCCTTCAAGGTTGCAGATACGTCTTGCCGACTAGTGAGTGACAATCAGCATGAAACCTAGATCCCGGTAAACCTTCCTGCCGATTGCCTCCAACATCCTAATATCAACAACTCCAGAGTGATGATGAGCCACCTAGAATGGTGGTGTGACCACATTGCACACTTGATTGATGGAATTCAATCTGCACCAAACGAAGGACTAGACGCATGTCGTTAGTTACTTTCTAGTTACCAATCAAAGTTACAATGCATATATATATATATTCTTTTTCTCGCTCATCCTTTATCGACTTAGATGAATTGTTAATTCCATTCCCGCTTTTTTGTTTTTCATAATAAATGTATCTAGATAAAACTAAAGTGGAAGTACGCTTTCATGTTCCTTCAGCATCATGGATACCAGAGAAGGCTAAACAACTTCTAATGGAAAGGGTAATCCATATCTGCATTTCCATTGTGGATTTTCTTTTTCTTTGCAGGAAGCTAATCGTATTAATAAAGATAATTACTTTATTATTACATCTGATAATACGCGTAAACAGATATTGAATCAAGCGGATTGTTTAGAACGTATACGTCGGGTAGTTAGAGAATGCGTGAATGCTATGAATAAACCTGAACCGAGTCCTGAAGTCTTAGAAGAAATTCAACGTCGGTAAGTATGTTATATATGTATATATGCGTAAGGCTTATTATTATTATTGTTCCTTTGGGTTCCGAGTGAAACACGGAGCTTCAACAGCCTATCTTCATTTCACTGTGTTCTCTGCAGTCCATCTTGGCTAGCTCCATAATTCCGCATAAACTTTCATCTTCTGTATGTTACTCTTGGACTCATGTCTAACCCCCTACCCATGCAACAGGTTTGTCCGAATGGTTTGGTTTTTTTTTCAATCCCATAAATAAACTGGCAAATCAGTTATCATGATAACACTATTTCTGTGGGATGAATATAGATTTAATGTAGAACTGTCACACAAAAAGGTGCAGCAATTCAAATTGTCACACTTCATGCAACCAACACATAAAGATAGAGAGGGTAGTAATGCAAAGATATTGATAGTAAACAGGAATTGACAGGAGATGGATTAATTGCGTAGAGAATAATGTGAATTTAATGGGTCTCGGTGGTTACAAAAAGTGAATACATCTGCGCCATGGAGGAGAGCGACTTTGAGCTGTTCTGTTGTGATGAGAGCTATCTGCAAGATAAAATTGTAGACAACAATTGACGTCCCAAATCGGGGTCATGGGAAAAAAACAACAAGAATAAAGCCTAACCTTGAGGAGCTCAACAACCAATCACAGCGGACTTACCGTGGGCGGTTACGATTCGCAGATATATCACCGGATTGTGTAATAAACGGCAACAAAGAAGTGACAGAATCACCTTCAGCAGGAAAACAACTAATCAGAAGACGTTGCTTCTCTGCTAACAGTAACGCTAATAATAATGTACAGAAAAATCTATAAATATCTGTTGATTTTCTCAATAAACGATTTGTTGCCTGGCTCTTGTCTTCTATCGTCACACTATCAATAGTCTTCAGCCATTGGTTCTCAGTATACCCAGAATCCTAATCAGGCAGCTTACACTTCCCTATAGAGCTGGCTGAAACCAATAGCCAAAAGCTTAATGGATTGATATGTTTTCATTTAAGTATCCTTAACTCTTCTCCAGCCTAGTCCTATGTTGGTTAAGATTGTTCGATGGGGAAGATGGATGACTTGCTATGTTTAACCTGTATCTTAGTTATCTCAGTGGAGGCAGCTTCACAACCTCAGTTGCGATAATGTTGTAAGGTGTAATCGGGAAGCGAAATAGAGCTAAAGATTATTATTATTAGTAGTAGTAAATCTGATTAGCTTTCGGTTTTGACAACTATTTTGCCCTGGTTTTTAGCAAAAACACGGATTTTGTTATACTGAATTGCATATATATTCATATTGGGGTCTACAATTAATTGTCGTGACTGTAGAAGTTTTGTGGCTTTCCAGCGAACTTCACTGCATTACCTTTACTCTAATGTATTTGTTTCAGTCGCTTTTGAAGTGATCTTTGTAAGTTGTAGACGTGGCGTAGACGTGATATCCAGCTGCCAATCAAAAGACGTGTGTACTGCTCAACAGTTCGTTCCATCCTCCTTTATGACTGTGAGACAAGGCCATTGAAAGTGGAAGATACGAAAAGACTAGCTGTCTTTTATCACATATGTCTGCGTTCTATCTTCCGTGTTAAGCGGTATATTCGGGTAAATAATGTTAAGGTTAGGCTTCGGTTGAGTGGTAGATAAGGAGGGAAAATCAATCGATGAGGTTGTGAAGATATATCGATTGAGAGAGATGGTTAGGACATGTGTTACGCATGCGCATGCCTAACCATCGTTATCCTCGGCAATGGGAAATGTCAGCTGACTGACATAGGATGGATCAGGTTGGAAAAGAGTTAGCTAGTGGTGGTCAAACGGAAACATGGCTTCGTCTGTCAATGAAATCCCTAACATTTAGTTTGAGCCACATAGGGAAGTGTAGAGTTCCTGGTTCAGGTGCTCGGAATGGTAAAAACCAATGAATGATGGAGACAATTGGTGATATGGCTGGCTTTAAATCGTTCTCGATGTCTGATGCAGATGCATCTACTCTTTGTGATTGATAATGTCCGATAAAATTCTATTGTTCTTCCATATTACTATTCTTTTTGCCTCAGATTTCTGCTTATATTATAGTCCTTTTGAATCACTTTCTGTCTGTCTCTGTCTTATCTACCTTTGTGTGCTACATGTGGCGTATGGCAACTTGAAATAACACACTTCTTTGCTAAGTTCTATGTTGAAACTTACTCAGTCAGTCAATATAAGATGTTAAGTATGCCATTCATAACAAGTGGTCTTCCTTTTCTGCTCTCCACTTCGTTTTCTTCATCTATCATACTAGGTAGTATCATCAAGCCTCATGCAATGTCCAACAAGTAAATAATCAAGAGAAAAGACAAATGAGTTCAGCAAAATCATCTTTCTTTTCGACGATTTCATCTTCAAAAGCAGCTATACAATCGCATTTATATACATAAGTTTACATAGATACACGATAACGACGAAGAAGGTTAAAGGTGATAATAATAGTAATTTTCAAATTGACATGAAAGGTCAATAGTGTGAATATAGATTACAAGGGACTTAGAAGCGAAATTACATAGGATTAGAAAATAGTTGCTTAATATGTAAAATACACAGCAGGATGGGCATGAAAACAAATTCAAATAATAGCCTTTTATACAACTGAAGATGAAGAAAAAAAATAAAGGGGATGAATGAGCAGAAGAATGATAACTACGGGGTCAAACCGAACTAAATCCACGATAAATGCAGATGTTCAACTAGTCTCTTTTGAATAGATTGCTCCGGCTTCTCGATGTTATATGACGAGGGCTTCTACAGTACAAAGAAGTTGGAAATACACTGTCTTTAATAGATTTCTTTTCGCTTTTGTGAATAATGCTGAATAATGAAAGTCAGTTGAGGCGTTGTGACAAGTCTTCATTGGGCTAGTGAAACCTCTGTAGTCATGCTTAGTAATGTTTCTGTAAGACGTTTTAAAAGGATGCGGATAGAAGTGTGACGACAGAAGACAAGGGCAGGCAACAGATCGTTTATTGAGAGAATCAAGAGGTATTTATCGATTTTTATGTGCATTATTATTACTGATTATTAACAGAGAAGCAACGCCTTCTGATTGGTTTTGTTTGCTGAAGATTATTCTGTACTGCTTGTGACAGTTGCTTACAAGTTATCCATATATCTGCGATTCGTATTTGCACACGCTAAGTCTTCTGTGATTGGTTGTTGAGTTCCCCAAGTTTAGGCTTTGTTCTTCTTTTTTTCTCATGACCCCGATTTGGGACGTAAACGTTGACGTAAATTGTTGTCTTGCTGACAGCTCTCACCACACAACTATTCTTTCCTGGAATTTGCGTTGGTAGTTCATTGGTAGTGTAGTGGTGTGATACAGACAACGTCTGCCAACGGAATGTTATTCTCACATGTTCTCACAGTTCAAATCGGCATTAACAACAGTATGCGATATATCTGTTTGAACATTCTATTTGATCTTAGAGACAGAATACTTTCCCACAGTTCAATACTGCATAGGCAACACAATACTATATGTATATTTGGATATTCTATTTCTTGTCGTTTGATGTAAACCGAAATCATACGCTCAGTGATTGATTAACCAATATAAACTGTAGATACATAAACAGCGGTTTGATTAGTGAAAAATATACTCTGGCTTCCGTGTCTTACCTTCTGTTGTTACAGTAGAATACTCGCCAACCATGCCTCCGTAAAGTGGTCTGGGGTTTGATATCTGGCTGACACACTCTTAAACTTCACCTAGCCAATAGCAAGTCGCCCAGTAAAGGAGGAAGGTCGGATGTTTGAGGGCAACAATCCCACTCCTTAAAAGAAACACCACCCGCTGCTGAAACGTAAAAGAATGAGAGAAAAATAAATCGGGAATCTAAGCGATTTTGTTGTCTGTCTATCGGCAGTTGTTGATGTAATTTGCATCAAGGATACTTATTGTTAGAAATTAGTTACATGCAACAAATTTGTCATATATCACACTAATAGCCATACTTGTTGTAACTATTTCTTTCCCAGTAGTTTCTGCATTGGACTGTTCTTATATGAATAGATTCTTATCTGAAGTTAACAAATGGTCTCATCTAAATGGTCTTAAACAAAATCCATCTAAACGTCATTATTGTTGATTTCAGTTTGAGATGTAAAAACAAGACTTGGGTGGACTGATTCACTCTCATGATTCCTGTAATATTGACGGTACTGTGTAATAGGGAGTAAATCGAATATCTCTCCTATCTCGGCATCAGTTTCTCTTCGAATCTCTGTTGGTTGTCAAATAGCCTGTTGATTTCTAAGAAATTTTTCTGCTCGACTTATTGCACAAAGAAGTTGAGACTTTCTGCTGGCATAACTCATAACACCTCTTCTCTTACAATTTATTAATTCATGTATTCTAGCCATTCGTCTTTATTTCTCCTTCTTATTTTTCCCTCAGCTTTTCATGAAACACTGTACTATATTATGCAGAACATTGAAAGCTGTAGGTAGGATTAGTGGTGTGTGCCTTTGACTCAGCTAACTGACATTATTGACACTCGAATTCTTGCCATCAGTTATCTAAAGTCATCTTTCAAGTATTGGTTTGTAGAGATTTGATTGATTGGTTACTGGATTTCATCATGAGCTGATATCGGTTAGAGAACCATTGGAAAACCTGGGAGTACTAAATAGCTGTTTTTTCAGCTTAATTTGGGACTCTTCATTAGTACGCACACACTGGGATGCGTTATCTTGTCTGATACAGAACATCCTCTTTATTAGCAACTTTTTCCTTGTATCTCTTCGGATACAACCAGAAGAAAACTTCATAAGAATTGACGTTCGTACAACTAAATATAAAAATTCAACCATACCTGCATATTCAGCAGGGGTTTTGTGTGAAGAGAGACAGAGAGAGTCAGATGTCAGAAAAGAACTGATAAACTTTTAAAATCAGTAACTGAACTGGAAATTATCAGCAAAGATTATTATTAGATGTATTACATATGATGCTATCAACTTATACTTCATTATGTTTCCAACAACATTCTGTCTATAGAGGTTTCATTATTAATATTACTATTACTAATATTTTTTACGAGTTTGACCACGGATTGGTATCAGTTAGAGAACTGCTTAAAACCATGGAGTACTGGACAGCTGTTTCATCTTAGTTGGGGTATTATCGGCAGTACGCACCCACCATAGGGGGTTCGAACTTAGGACCTTCCGGTTACAAAGCAAGCTGGTATACCATTCAGTCACGGGGACTCGATTCAATGACCACCCGATGAATTCTAACTTCTACCAATTCGTGATTTGGCGCTACCACCAACCAATATCATCTGTGGGAAATCCATCCTCACACTTGACTGGTTGGACCTCAATGGTCACGACTTCTCACTAGAACTAACTCCAGGAAACTCCGTCCTGTAGCAAGTCACTAGCGAGCATCAGATTAATTTTCCAAGAGTTAGTTTGTAAGGATTAAATTTGTTTCTTACAAGTTTGACCACGGATTGATATCATTTAGAGAACCACTGAAAACCAGTGAGTACTAGAAAGCTGTTTCATCCTAGTTTAGGAATCATCAGCAGCACTCTGGATGGTATACGAGCGCTTGCCTTGTAACCGGAATGTCCTGGGTTCGAACCTTGGTGGTGTGGGTGCGTACTGCCGATGATTCCCAAACTAAGATGAAATAGCTGTCCAGTACTCTAGTGCTGGTTTTCAATGGTTCTTTAACTGATATCAATCCGTGGTCAAACTCGTAAAAAAACAAATTTAATCCTTAAAAGCCAACTCTTGAATATTACTAATATGTATCTGCGTATTCATAAAAGGAGCTAAATAGTTGCAATATGTATATAATAAACACTGAAGATTCTATTCTGTATAACTATTTATTGTTTGGAATAAAGCGATTATTATTATTATTCTTGTATGCCGAGGATTGATAATACTACCCGATTATGAAAGCACTAGAGCATATGAAGTTGAAGTTCTAAATTTCAGACCTATCGATTGAAAGTTGAGTCGTTACGCCAGTGGGTTATATCTTCAATTGCAGATGTTTATTCTAAGAGTTTGTTAAATATCCCTCCCCTGATATTCTTCGTCTTCTTCTTTTATTCTATCAACAGAAAAGTGAAAGCCAATGAAGATAGACTACGTGAAAAGAAGGCGAAATCGTATACAAAACAGCTACGTCGAGATACTGGTGCCGTGGATTTATTCTAATCATTTGATCAAAAAGAAGAAAGACAGAGGAGAGGAAACATCACACTTATGAATGTGTAAATATTTCAGAGAATCAATCAATAAATAGACATAATGTATAGTATATGTATTACATAATATACTGACCAAACTAGCCTTCCTTCTTTTGTTTTTACCTCTTTTTTTCGTTGTTGTTGTTGTTGTGATGCGTATTTTGTTTGTTTGATTATTCATTTTATTTCAAGTTTGATCACGGATTGATATCAGTCAGAAAATTGTTGAAAACCACCAGTATTGGGGTACTGGACAATAGCTGTTTCTCCCCACTCCACTGGGTTCGAACCAAGCACCTCCCGGTTACAAGGCAATCTTGTAGATTCGTGATTTTAACGCGACTAGTACCTGTCAATGTTATCGGCGAGTATTTGCCCACATTGCAAACTTGACTGATAGAATTCAGTTTGCACCAAAGATTGGACTAGACACACACACATAAACAATACACTAGTAAGTGACTAGTGTCCAGTTAAACATATCCAATACACTCCTAAAGGAGGTCAATCGCCAGCCTGAATATCACAGTGGTAACGTGTCTGACTGCAGGTGGTACTGGGTCACCCGGGTTCGAATCTCAGAAGGGACATGAATTCCTTCAAGGTCGCAGGTACGTCTTGTTGGCTACTGAGTGCCAACTAGCATGAAATCTAGATCCCGGTAAGGCTTCTTGTTGATTGTCTCCAACGTCCTAATATCAACAACTCCAGAGTGCATCGTGATGGTGAGGCACGTAGCATGGTGGTGTTGCGGTGAGTGCTACTTATAATCCGATATAAGTAGTATATCAGAAAGCGAATTCAGAAAAGTAACAATATGTTTTGCACACTGGAAAGAGCAATCAAAGAAGAGAACTATGAGAAGAATGTTGCCATATGATGCAGAATCCAAGAAGCTATCGAACGTGACGATATTCTACCAATTCGTCAAGGATGTGGTAAATGATGTGCAAATGGCGGTTTGAAAATATGGTATACCAGATTTACCTATGTACAATACGTTTCACTAAATAAGCATTCCTTCCAGCCTCCTCAGTCTTTTCTTCTTTACAGTGTGACCATATTGCACACTTGATTGGTGGAATTCAATCTGCACCATACGAAGGACTGAATGTATCACACTAGTTATTGTCCAATCAAAAACCAGCGTCTGACTGGGTGGGTCCCACTGGTCCTGTAGGCAGTCACTAGCACGCATCAGCTATCCAGTACACCCTAGTGGTTTTTAGTGCTTCTCTAACTGATACCAATCTGTGACCAAACTTGAAACAAATTAAATCCTTACAAACAAACTTAAAAGTAATCATTTTATAATATTGATTACTACTAAAGTTAAGTGCGTTGTTCCACACACACACACACACACACACACACACACACACACACACACACACACACACACAGAGTTTTGTGGAGTTGTCATTGTGGAAAAATCACCACTAGATTTGATTGCATTTTTAGTATCACCAGGAGGAGGATTGTTATCCTCAGTCATTTTCGTAGCATGCCTTCATTTCACCAGTCTTTAACACTTAGAGATATCACTTCTTGAAGAGTTATTTTAAGCGTTCTACTCAACACAAGAAAAAAACAAAAATGTGTGTTTTGATTTCTAAAGTATCAGGAGTAGAACGTGTAAAGTACAAGTAGAAATTAAGCATTTGAACTGATCCTGGCAGGGTAAGTGACCCCAACTGGAAATTCTCGCATACACGTGAAAGTAAGAAAATCACCACCTTGTTCTCTGGACAGGGCAAAGTTAAACTTTAAGCACCACTAACTACCAATCAGCGAACAACCTTCAACAAACCAATCACTTGAAAAGGGATTTTCGATTAAGGAAAATGTGTATTTATGAAAAAAAGCATAAAAACTGCATAAAACTGTTTCACAGGGTATCTTTCTCTAACATGTGACAGAAACATCTCCCAGTTTAGCATAAGAGTGTCAAGAGAAAAGGTAAACCACATTCTGTACATATATTCATTCAAATGACTATAAATGACCTACTTTTGAGACCCATTTATAGCCCTAATAATATTTCTTAATCTTCCCCGAAATCTTTCTATAGAATTCGTGTGTGTCCCTGTGATGGAATCCACAAAATCACTAGAATGGTTCACTCTGTGATAAATATATCCCAGGGATGACATCGAGTTATAACCTTTCCATTCATTGGTATGTACTCGAGATCCCTGTTTCACCAGTCGAGTGACAATAGGTACTGAGGTAGTAGACTTTCTGTCTACTATTCTCTCCACGAATCCTTTCTGCAGGGAGGTGTCATATAAACCAATCACCTAAACATTGTTGGCTCGCTCACGACCACGGTTGTATTTTTTCCTCAATAAGACAGTTTCGTTCACGTGTACGACAACACCTTCTCCGCCTAACAACGAAGTAATTCTCTCCATTTTCCATGAGGCGATGTCTCTGCAGTACTGGTACCACTGAACTGTTGACACGAGGCCTTTTTCAGTTTCAGCAGCTGTGCCTCTCACAGTCTGTTTTAAAACCCAGTAGTTACAAATATACAAATCTGGGTTGGGGAGAAATGCGACCTAGCAAAAAGTGTTCCTACGAAATACTAGAACACGGTTAATACTCTCTGTTAACAGTCAATATGACTAGATGCAGTACTGAACTATACTAGGATTTGAGTGTTCGTTTGTCGCCAAAATATAGTATGCCTGTACTGATTTGAATAACCCCATCAAAATAGGTTATGTCCCTGTAGTTGTATATGTATATATTATGACGGCACTAAATTTAATAACCCTGTCACCAAATATGCTATAATTTTTTTTTATTATTTTGATTTACAGCTTGATTTCACACCGTATTTTCAGTACAAGTGTGGAATTTTCAGCATGGATATCGGTAGCCCAAATTCAGGCCGACCATAGATATCGGGTGTGCGCCGGCAGAGGATTGAACCCCGGACCATGTGCATGGTCGGCGAGAGTCCTAACCACTGTGCCACCGACGCAGTGGGTGTTACTGGTTTGTGGTTGTCATCTAGACACGACACTATAAGCGGCTGATCACGTGAAAATATTCCTCACATTGAGATGGACACACAGAAGTCAGATTCAACCACAACAATCGCGATAACAACGTTTTAGGATTCAAAATACAGGGTGTATCGCTTACATATCCATGGGAATCTGAATCACAAATAAGTAACCAATATCTGATTGACTGCATGGCCTTGAAGGCCTTCCGAGAATTAGTATTATTATTGTCTCCTTTAGTTCATGGAGGAAAATGGGGCTTCAAGCACACGTCTCCATTGCGTTCGGTTCTATGCCAACGTTTTCATCACCAGGCTCCACCTCTGCCCACATGCTTTCATCTCCTCTTCCATGCATGACCTCCTCCATGTCATCCTCACACTGACGACCAACTTACCGCTTCCCGTTTGGGTTCCACTTGAGCAATGGCCTGTATTGTGATGTCACTTGATGGTTTGTCTTCTCGGAGTGTGACCTCCAATCCACCTCCATCTCTTCCTGGATATGTTTTGCACAATTGGTTCCTGGTTGGTTCGCTCCCAAAGATCCCTCTTGCTGATCTTTTCTGGCCGGCCATCTGATCTTGAGTAGTATTGAGCGAAGACAACTGTTGATGAAGGTGTGTAGTTTTTTTGAAGTGGCCTTCGTGACTCGGCGCCAAGTCTCTGATCCGTATAGTAGCACTGACTTCACGTTGGAGTTGAAAATCTGGATGTTATTTTTCGTGCTGAGTTCTGAGTGATGTTGATGTCCACACAGACTTGAGAGTAATGAAAACTTGCCTTGCTTATGTAGGAATTTCTTCTTTTTTTTCTTTCTTTTCCTTCAGTTCCCCAGTGGAACATAGGGCTTCAAGCTAGTGGCTTGAAGTTTCTGTAGCAGTGTTTATTTTACAGGATGAGGTTGCTAGCCTCATGCCCAACCTTTCCTCTTTACCAGTAGTATTCCTGGCTTAGTGAGGTAAAGGAGTGCGTCGGCAGGGGACTGAACCCCGGACCATGTGCATGGTCGGCGAGCGTCCCAACCACTATGCCACCGACGCACATGTAGGAATATCATAACGTAATTAATATGAAGAATAACTATGGAGATGGGCTATTTTTACTTTTGTGATTTGACTGTGATGCCGTGTCAGCTAAAGTCTCTACCCATCGTTTCTACTTATTCTACAAGTCTCATTCAGGTAGCGTACACTTTAATACAAATGATTTACATTAGTTTAAATCACAATATATCAACGGTATTATGAGTTCTGTCGAATAGTCAACTAGCATGGAGTGTACCTGGGTTTATCCAACGTTTTGCTGATTAGATTTCATGTCCAAAGTTGTGATCCACATTTTGCTAATGTGAAGGTTGATTGCACTAATCTAATTGTCAAGGCTTAAGTAGTTGGAACCGGTCTCGGACTTGGAACTCATTATCACCTGGAAGTTGTTTGTATGAGTCAATGAGTCACATTTTGACATGATAATTTCATTGCATAAAAGACTTAGCTTAATACCACTAGAGTTCAGTGTCAAAGGTTTCTTTTTTTATTGTACTTTAGCAATAGGAAAGGTCTTTATTAACCAACTTGATTCGTGTTCATTGCCTATTGGCCTGGGAGACTATACCATAGCGGTTAGGACTTTCGCAGACCATGCAAATGGTCCGGGGTTGCACCCCCTGCCGATGCACACCTGATATCAATGGTCGGCCGGCAAAATTTGGGCTACTGATATCACATGCTGAAAATTCCATACTTGTACCAAAATACGGTGTGGAATCAAGCTACAATCAAAATGTAAATATAATTTGAAAGTAGTTAATTTGTAATTCCACTAGGGATTCTTCAAGTATGAAGCCGGTTGAGAATTACTGTTATCTTTGATTATTGTATTGAGTATGCCGTACACTTGTGTGTAGTAGAGTGAGGTGTGTCGTTTCGGTGAGTTTATTTGTGACATGACACACCAGACCGTCGCTTGGAACGCGAAAAGGAAGTGACAAGTTGGGCATAAGTTTGAAGGTGGTGATGGGGTGAGGAGACTATGTGAATTGGGAAATGTGAAGGCTTATGGGCAACCATGGAACCGATGAAGAATGATAACAAACAGGTTTATATCTGTAGTCCCGAAAGTGGCTTTAATTAATAAAATCCAAATATTCGGAGAAAACTGCACGGTTTGGCGTAAGGATCCATCAAGGTTTCCATTGGAATCCTAAAATATTCAAATCACAGCATATGACTTACTTGTTCACAGAAATGGTAATAAAGAAAATAAGAAAACAATAGCGAGATGGTTTATACTACTGATTGATATAAGTAGCTGGAAATGTTGCACATCATTTATATACCATTTTTCTAGCAGTTAAGCGTACTCATCAACAGATGTTAAACTACATATATCGATCTTGTTAAAGTTTTTTTTTCGGCCTCATGGTCAGTTGAGCGTTCGGTTTCTTTTGGTTGCGCTATTCTTTAAATTTACTATTACTTCTTTTCAAGTCTTCAAACTGTACTTGTGCTAGGAGAGAGAATTTGTCAGAAATGAAGAAGGTAAAAGAAAGCGATTTGTGAGATATGGGACAAAAGATACTAAAGAAATTAGTTAATTCAATTTGGACTTTCTTGTTGATTGATTGGACCGGAGTGTTCGACCTCAGGTTGACATATTGGTTCCTTGGGTGGATGCTTCGACGATGTCTGATTATTTAACTTGAAGTAATTTCTGTGGATGGTGACTAGCAGTGGAAACTAGGATGTGCATTTCGTCCCCTTTGGGACCCGTCAGCTAGACGTACGTGCATTCCTCAGTGAGTGATGATCTCCCCACTGAGGCTTGAACCCAGTACCCATCGCTTCAAACGCCAAATTACTTCAAGTTTAATAATCAGAAATCGTCGGAGTATCCACACAAGGGGTTGACATGTCAACCTAAGACCGAATACTTCAGTCCATTCAATCAACAAGAAAAATTAATACCTGGTACACAAGCGGTGGCTCTCGTGGCCCAACTGGTCTAGTGGATAACGTCATGGCATTTGTAACTAAGGGTACTCGGTTCGAGCCCCTGTGTGGGCTCTGTCACTCACTGGGAAATGTAAGCACATCCAGTTGACGAGTCCCAAATAGGACGAAGTGCGAGTTATCCTGAATTCCACTGCTAGTCACCATCCACCAAATTACTTCATAATAAAGAGATGATTGCAATTAGAGTGATACGTTGATTAAACTTCAAAGTTTCATAAGCTCTCGAGCTGGCTGTACGATTCAAATCAGTGTTCAGTGTTATTCTCTTATGTACAATTCGATCACTCAGAAGTTACGGTCTATTCCTATCCTCCTGTATAACTGATTAACTTTACAATTCTCCTCTACATTCCCGTTTGTTATTCAACAGTCTGGTGTAAATGATAGTGACTTGGTATCGTAGATAGCATTAGATTGACAGACTACTGTTGATGCTATGGATGATGGGTGACTGGTTGGATTACTGACCTGTCACTCTGCTATTGGAGCAAAATCATCCATCTGCTAATCAGCTCATCATTCTACTGGATCTAGTAACTGGAAGTTAGTACTCTTGAGGTCTCTGATTTGAGTTCCAACATGACTCAAGTTTCCGTTTGTATATTATTAAATACCAATTGAAATATTCTACAGTTTCAATGATAGTTAAATAATTTACTCGTTTATAATTTAACCGCCTTTTCGTATATTTTTGTAGGTATGTATGTTAATGTCTTCTCAATCAACAACAAATACCAATTCCACAGATAACAACATCAAGGTTAATTCAAGCCAGACTGATTCACACACTAGCAATGAAAGTACTACAAATTCTTCACAAAATCATGACCAATTAATTCATTCAAGATTAGGCAGTCTTGTCCCAGAATGTGATTCAGTCAAATCGGCTTATGATTTATGCTTTCAAGAATTTTTTCCAACTTTTCTACAAGGTAATTTTATTGCCAAGGATCCATGTGCAACAAAGTTAAAAGTTTATCAGAATTGTTTACGTGAAGCATTGAAAACAACATTCAATATGGATTTAGCTGAATTGGATTCTATTCAAACAGATCCAGAGACAATTAGAAATATTATTAATAATAGTAACAGTAATAATAATAGCAAAAAAACAAAATGAATTTGGTGGGAAAGATTTAGTTTGTTTTTCTCTTTTTTTTGCGAATTAATTTGGTTCGATTGGGAGGTAGGCCTTCTTTTGTCCTTTCATTTAGGCGTTGAGTACTAACTACTCAGGTTCTCTTTCTTCTCTAGACTGTAATGTATTATGTATGCATGTTGTTGAAGAATTTAAGCTTGTCAGCTGTTGATACATTAAGTGTCAGAGTTTGTGTGTGTGTGTGTTTTGTGGTCAATACTGCTATCTCAAATGAGATTAGATTACTTTCTTATCTTTGTTTATGTCGCTAGAATTCAACTATCATTCATACATTGCTGTTATTAAATTTTATATATTTACAAAGAATGATACTTCTTAGTGATTAATTTTATTGGTAGAGATGTTATGCTTTATATGTTGACTTCAGTCGCTGTATCGGTAACGTTAGTTACGGAATTCTTGGATCACTTGTGCCCCCTTCTCTGTGCTCAGATGCAATGATTTCACTCACTTTGAGAGGTTTGATCGAATCTTGTATGCAACTTTGAGGGACGTTTCAAATGGAGTTGAATGTCCTGAGTTTACCAGATGTCGTCCTGTCTGTATACACACACACACACCGCGTTTACCCGTTTGCTAGCCAAGCTAGGTAGTGTTCCTGAGCGCGTTTTGCAAGCGGACTCATGGTACGGCCAATATACTCCGCTATATCAAGCGAATTAGTATATGCATGGTTGAATTGGCCTATTGTGGCAGCTTGTCTTTCATATGCTGTAGGTTGAATAGTTTCTGGCAAGGAAATGTCACTTGTAGGCTGGCGGTGACGTATTATATTGCTGAGAGATTTCGAAAACCGTTTATGGAGAATTCCTGCCTCAGTGTCACTTTCAAATTCAAGATTAAACAGCAGTATCTTTTTGCAGGCGATATGGACCTGTTCAGAAGGTTTCTCTAGTTTTAGATTCTTGTCTATGAATTTGGTTGGGAAATCATTTCCCCACAAGATTCCTCGGAGATTTTGCATATACCAGTTCACTTAATCTTGTGAAGTTGAGTACACTGGTTATACCATGCGTCCACTTGCAAAACCCATTCGATAACACTATTCAGCTTGGCTAGCAACAGGAGAATGCAGGTGTGTACATAGATCGGTAACAGAAGATCTGGTGAACTCAGGATATTCAGATCTCCTTTTGAGAAGTCCCTGAAAGTTGCATACAAGATGCGATCAAACCTCTCAAAGGGAGTGACATCATGGTATCTGGTCATAGCTGAGAAGGTACTAGTGATCCGAAAATTCAAACCCACGCTATGTCTCCAAAAGTTACGGAATTGTTAGATCAATTATTTACTAGGATACGAGTGAAAACAATGCGTTTCGAAATCCTGGCATAATATCTGGTCAGCTGTAGAAACAGTGGCAAAGGTAAAGGTTAGTAAACGCCAGTGGATTTCTACTGCTTCGTCCAGACTGATAGGGGCAAGGAAACTGATTCCGGCGCGTCCCGAACATATAGTGAGGAGCGAAAGCTGCTCAAGCTCAAGCTGACCGAAATTCTCCTTAACGACCAAGTACAGTGATTGGCTGCAAAAGTGAAAGAGATCGAAAAGGTACCGTCGATAGGTAGCATCAGACAACTAACTATTCAGTCTTATTAGAGAAACAGGTTGCAAGAGGCAAATGATATGTTAGATAGTCTCTGAGGAAAGTGGCACTTTAATTACTTCTCAGGATGGAAGGCTAGAACGTTGGAGGGAAGGACTTTGATGAGTAATTTAACTTGCCTACAGTCTTACCAGGTCTGTCAAGCATCCAACACCTACCTGAATGGGACGCTGACATCAGTTTTCCAACCGTAACTGAGGTTACAAAGGCTGTCTATAATCTGAAGTGAGGCAGAGCTGCAGGATCTGATGGGATGTCTCCAGAGGTCTTTAAGGATGGTGGTGACAAACTGGTGTCTGGGTTAAGCAAGGTAGCGGGTAATGTCTTGGAGTTAGAGATAGTTTAGTTACACTCGTATAAGCCAGTGATTATCCCAGTTTACAAGAAAGGAGAGACAACTTCCTTTGATAATAGAGGGATTATTTTGATTAATCCGGTATCTAATTTCCTAGGTTCGGGAGGAACAAACGCGAGAAAACTAGATAGCCTTTGGACCACGAAGAGGGTGTATTAACCATATATTCACCCTTCGATAGATTGTGGAACATAGATATACTTACCGGTGTCCAGTGACTGTCATATTTCTTGATCTGAAGCCGGCATTCAATTTTGTCGACGAAGACGTGCTGTAGCAATGTTTAACCATTTAGTAAGAAAGTATATTGCACTAATCAAGGCACTCTACTCGAACTCTTGCAGGCAGCCAGGTGAGAGCCTACGGAGAGTTGTCATCTGAAGTAGTGACAACTAGTAGTGTCCATCAGGGATGCCTCTTGTCCCGATTTCTGTGTAATTTCACCAAAGATGTGCTAATGGACTTAACCCTAACTCTCACTTCAGCGACTCAGGGATTGACTTGTCACCATCAGGGAATAATCTCGTTGACTCAGAATATGCAGATGATATAGTCCTTCCTCCTAGGTGAAGATGCTGACAAAATGCAACAGACTTCTGAACACCTTGATAGGTAGCAATTTTCGAATGTTTACCAGGTGATTGGCTCCCTTTGTCAAATGTAAGATGATGCTACAGGACTGATCTACACCGACTCCTAGTTTCTCTACTTTTCTGCGCTATATAGACGGTGACAACTTGAACTACTCTACTTCTGTACAAAGTTCAACTTTGAAAATCAATCAGTTAAAATATCTCTGAAGAAATAGGTCGTATATCCTGGGTAGGAATTCTGAAAGTGGAAATGTGTATTTTCAACTTTGAAATCTACTGATTAGATGTAAGTATCAAGCAATACTTACTGCTACCGACTAGTAAGAACTCTAAATTAATCCAAACAAATACCTCAGAACATCTTCCATCTCACAATTGAATATCGAAATTTCTAAAATAATCATTTCTTATGTCATTACGTGAACACAGCAATGAATTATACCGCTACACTTGGCATTGTTGTTAGGCTGACCATTAAACTTATTTAATTATTATGAGTAGACTACTTTAATCTCATTTGAGTAGTTGTCATATATGACAACTGGTGTCTACTTATATATTTGCTAGCACGTCTTTAGAAATATATATATTTGTAACGTGTTGCGTTTGCATCTGTAGTGTATCTGTCAACCAGGAAACCTTCTAGGCGTGAGCCTTGTTTTCTGGCGTTGAACAGGCTTAGAGAAATGAAAGTAGTGTTGATCAATGTCAGCGATCGGTTGATTTATGGTCGGGAAAACACGATGAGAGTTTAAGTGACGAGAGGAGCTTTGGTCTAAATAATACTCTGGCTTGGAAAATTATTCAAAACTGTACAGGTTAAGTATTTTCAACTGAATTCTTACTAACATTGAAGATTTTTCCTAAAAAATTCTTAATGTAAAATTAAGTCACTTATTAGTAAACAAAAAATATGATATGATCATAAGCAGTAAATTGTGCTCGAAACTTCATCAGCAAATATTACTGTTTAACACTGTGACTTTGTCAAAATAAAAATTTCATCCATAATGGTTCCTGCTTTATTAGGAAGTCTAGGTGGGATTTCCAATATGCAAAGAATGGCTTGAATTCTTTCTTATTTATTTTAATGCTCAGTAGTTTCATGGTTGTTTCTGCTCATAATTTTAGGTCTTTTTGGACTTCCTAACAAATTTTATGGGATTGTTGTAGAGCATCAATGCATAACTTTTTATACTTAACAACTTGAGCTACTGACTATTATTCAGTAGTATCGTGTATGTATTCATTTTTGTCGTTTTTCAGCTTAATTTGATTACAAGGAGCTGTCATAGACTTTGTTTAGGTTTAACATGTTAGTGTTGGGGATGAATTCTTTTAATTTCGTGTCTAATCCTTATACTCTCCTGTGAAACTAAATCCAGCGTCTTGCTAAGTAGTATACCTGTGTTCCACTTAGGGAATTTTAATTTTCTTTATAAGGAAGAATTCCAAACTAGGACGAAACATCTGTCCAGTACTCCTAGCTGGTTTTTCAATGGTTCTATGACCGATGTTTGCTCATGATCAAATCTTCCAACCGATTAACGTTGAGGTGAATTTGGAAGCCATCTGTGGCAATTTAGATTGTTTAGCCCTGAAACATGTGAGTTACCTTCATGACTGTGTCCTTAGTCAATTAAGGAAGAAAATTCATTATTTTGAAGTGATTAAATCGTATATGATACCTGCCTCACTTATAAGATCAAGAGTCAATAAGTGCCGAATTGAATTTCGGACTCATGGCAAAGTTAAACGATCATAGCCAAAACCACAGTGACCCTGAACGACCAATCAGAATTCAGATGCAAAAAATCGCATAGTCGTTGAGAATTGCACTAAAAAGCATTGTAAACATGATATCACACTGTATAGTTGTGGCTTATGTGTTGTAAGAATGTCTCCCAGTCAATACACAGATGATCTGTAGAGAAATCGTACAATTTGTGGCATACCCATTTATCGAGGTAGGTGACTGTAAGTGTCATGGTACTTTGAGATCCATTGATATTTCTGACACTATGTTTCAAGCTACTCCTAACTCTAACCATAATCCTAACTTCTAATCCTAACCTTAACCCGAGACCCTGAACCTTAATCTTAAAAGCCATAACCCTACCTAACAGTATAGATTTGCAGAAAAAGCACGTAGTAAATAAGTAGGATGCTGTATCTATCCTCTCTAAGTCCATAGTAATCCCTGTGTCTAATTGGTTCTTGAAGGTCAGTTTTTGAAAAACCTTGACTTTGGCTATGATACTTTAACTTCGCCGGACTCATTATTTTTAAAATTTTATTTCTTTACGTTCCCAGTGGAACATTGGGGCTTCAAGCTAAAGCTTTGAGGACTCAGTAGCAGTGGTATTTATTCTGATGGGATAGGGTTGCTAGCAGCTTCTTGCCAAACCTTCCTTCTTTACTAGTCTTATTACTGGCTTAGAGAAGCGGAAGAATGTGTCGGCTGGGAATCGGACCGCAAACCACGTGCCTGGTTGACAAGCATTCGACCGCTGTGCCACCTACGCTTTGAACCCACCAGAACGTTTCAATTTGGCTTTGTAAGATAGAGTTGATATATATCGCGCTTAATTGTATTGGTGTCCCAGGACTAGTGGATCGATAATTTGGATTGTTTAAGGGATATTTCAAGATCGTTTGCTTGTTTACTTCGGTTAGAAATGACTTTGATGAACGAAATATCCCCATATTGAGTCCCATTTTGAAAAAGACGTAAACAGCGAAGAAAATTTTCTTTTTCGACGATTCATTGTCACAAGCTGATGCACAATCGTACTCATATTTTTAACAAAGAAATCATAAAACCAATCAGACAGCAGTAAAATTTCTCCTCGAAAAATGTATTACGCAATGTAGAGTGTAACCTAGAAGGGGTGACTAATTGAAAATTACAAAAGAGGCAGAAGTTAACATGACGTAATAAGTGTGAGGTAATGACCAATCAATATGACTGCGTTGAGTGGACAGGAACTAGTGAAAAGACGACAAAGTGTTTTTATATAAAAAATCTGTATGAAAACGCAATGTTATTAACTAACAGTAATAGAATGATAATGAAACATGGATGATGGGAATAGTAATGATGATAAAATAATAGTAGTAATAACTAATAATAATAATAAACTGACATAATAAAAGAAGCAAAATTATATCCAGAATGTTACTCTGGCCACGGTAGGGCGAGTGAATGTATCTAGTGCTTTTGAATGCAGAGGTCCGGTTTCAGATTCAGAATACCTAGTGATTCAGCTATTTACAGATGGCGTATTCGAAGTCCCTTTGTACGATATGGAGGGACTCTGTGTAGAACTGTGAAGCATTCATGCAAGTGGGAGTGCTCAATGTACGGAGATGACAAGGTGTTCGAGGATGGAGCTGCTACTATTCTTCTTTTCTTCTCTGGCTGACTAACCAAGCTGGACAATGTTCCAGAATACGTTTGTAGACTTGACGTTGCGTACGGCCGATATACTTTGCTCCACACGAGCAAGTAAACTGTTAAATACACATTGAGGTAGCCAAAAGCGGTATCACGTGCTTAACGTTGGACTGGATAAATTGTCTGTTGTAGAACGTGATGCGTAAGGTGGCTACTTGAAATGTCTTCTTCAGACATTTAGAAAGGCGGTTTGTAAGAATTTCTGGTGCGATGTCACCTTTGAATTCCAGGTTCATGAAGAGATTTTAGTTAGGAACAGTTGTGATTCTCGGCGGTGGAGACATTTCTTTCATGTTTTTGTCTATGAATCTTGGTGGATGCTTGTTCTCCAGTAGGGTTTCACGTCGTGAATTTAATTCTTTCTTTATCTTGTCTTCCGTACAGATTTTTCTAGTCCTTGGACTTAATGTACGTACTAGGTTTTTATTTTAGATCAGTGGGATGAAGCTCTGGAAGTTCACAAACTGTCGCGTCCGTGTTGGCTTGCGATATGTCGATCTTTGGATCGTATAGTCTTGTCTTCTGGTAATTGGTACATAGAGGAATGGAAATGCCATATTCGATTTACTTTCTATGGTGAATTTTATTGATGGATGTGCTGCGTTGAATTGACTTTATTGGTTTTTATTTGGTCATCTATTCTCTACGGGCACAGAACTTTGACTATGGTTTCTTAGCTTAATCCTTACTAGTTTGGTGTCCAGATGCAGATGCATCCACTCCTTGTGACTTATGATTTCCAATTAAACTTTTGTTCTCCGTTATTACTATTCCTTTGTCTCACACCTCTGTTTGCTGTCTATATTATGCATTTCTTCTACTTTCTTCTCTTGCTTTGCGTGCTACATAGATTGTGGCGACTTGAACTGCCGCACATATGTGCAAAGTTCTATGTCGAAAACCGACCGACCGACCGAGTTTGGTGTCCAGTCTGTCGGTATCGTATCACTGCCGCATCCACGAAAGGAAAATATATTAAATTTACATCTATTCAGGAGAGTGTGAAATCAATTTACTAGTTATCCATTACCTACCTTTTCCCTTCAACCAACAACAAATTGAGTCTATTTCTCTCTTTATTTCAATTTCAAAATTAGTCAAGGTAAAATGTCTGAAATTCATTCCGATCCATGAATATCTTTTAGCCTATTGAGCACAAAATCGAGAAGCGGAGTAGATGTTTTTTTTTCTATGAAATAATGTAGACTTTTAAATTGATAATTAATTACGACAAATTAGCATGTTCATATTTTAACCCATGGATGTCTCTTCTTATTTTTACTGCTACTTCATAGATGATTTACCACTTTTCATAGGCATTTTCACACAAATATCTTTGCGGTCTGTAATTCCACTTCTTGTTAGGTCTCTTGACGCTGCAGTAAGCATCTAGGTATGTCAGACAGCAAAATTTACAATGTATTCATTACTTCTGATGTGTTTTATAAATATTGTTCCTCTGGGTTCCGTGTGGAACATACAGCTTCAACAACGTATCCCCCTTTGTTCGACTTCCTGCTGTCCTATTCTGCTGCGACGACAATTGCCCGTTAATGTCTCGTCTCCTCCAACTCACACGATCTCCTCCATGCCGCCCTCGGACTCACGTCCAACTCGTCGTTTCCCTTTCGGATTCCACTGAGGCGATGGCCTGCACTGAGCACGATGTCATTTAACGGTCTCCTCAGCGTATGCCCAATCCATCTCCATTTTCACCTACATATTTATTGAGCAGTCGGCTCTCGCCTGTTGGTTTGTTCCACTGCAGAGTTTCTTGTTACTGATTTCTTCTGGCCGACCGGCCGACTGGCCGTTTGATCTACAATATGGAGCCAGGGAAGGAAGCAGGTGTTGATAAAATTTTGCACTAGCCTGTTGGAAATTCTTTTCGTGACGCACACGTCAAGTTCTTGACCCACATAGAAGAACTAACTGAGTGACTTGACATTGGTGTTGAAACTCCGAATCTTGTTGTTTACACTGTGTAGTGCAGAAGATTTCCAAATCGATTTCACATTAATGAAGGTGTATTTCGCATTCCCAATTCTGTTTGGCCTTGACATCTTCATCCCTCCCGCCTGTAGTTTAATTGCTCACTAATTTCCTAAAGGGGTTCGAAGCTCGGAAAAAGAAGGAGAGTTGGGCGTGAGGCTAGCAACCCTATCCCGTGAAATCAATCAAACTGCTACATAAACGTCAATGCACAAGAAGAATATTGAAATAAAAAAAATTGTGTTGAGTTTAGTAACCATAACTACATTTATGTGAAATCGTTGATTTGATATCATTACATGATATTTTTCCACTGAAAGCTTTATTGAAATTTGTTAAAGCATTTAACTGATTCAAAGACAATATTTACGGTAACTTTAATCACTTTGTGGTATCCACTTCAAGCAGATTTCTTCAGGATCAATATGATGTAAATTAGGTCAGTTTGCTTAGAAAACAGAACTACTGCATCGTTTCTGCAATACTTTCTGTGTTAATCATCTGTCACGCTTATCATCCATCTTCCAGAATGTTAGCTATTATTATTATTTCCTCAAAAACCTAGAGGAACATAGGGCCAGCCAGAATAGATCAGTAACAGGGATCTCTGGCAATGAGCGAACCAACCAAGCACGCATGAACCAATTGTGCAAAACATGGAGGAGGTCATGCAAAGAAGAGGAAATGAAAGTATGTGGGCAGACGTGGAGCCAGGTGAGGAAAACGTTGGCAGAGAACCGAACGCAGTGGAGACGTGCGGCTGAATCCCTATGTTTCTCTAGGAACTAAAGGAAACAATAATAATAATATTAATGATAAGTAATGTCACTAACTTTCTAGTGATCAATTTGTGTTCATTTTTTCTGATTAACTTTTGCATTAAATTCAGCCTTGTATTATAAATTATTACAAGTGTTTAGCATATTCACATTCAACTGAAGGTTACACCGTATTGATTATTCTTAATATTATCTCATTAGGCTCATTAGTAAGTTATTGGAAGGCAGACAGAGTGAAAATCACATGAAATAGACAGAAAAAAACCCAATGAGAATGACCTACATAATTTAAATTTCATCAGGAATTCTCGTTATTTTTCTTTATTGATATTTTGTGTAAATAGAAGGTGTATGATGTATAATGAATAGAGTATATGTGAGCGACTAATTATAAAAACGATGAATATGAATTCATGAACAGACGGTGATGTTCACTTTACCTACCGATTTATCTTCAGAAATTTTGACCCATCCTGGTCCTCCCATGTCTTAGCGATTTCTAAAAGAATATTTCGTTTGACTTTTTACATGAAGAAGTTAAGGCACTCAGGCATAACTCAACCAATCCCTCCTCTTACAGTTTGTCAACTCGTGTATTTTACCTATTCTTCTTTACTGTTCACCCTTATTCTTTCCTATATTGCTTAAAAATGACTACGTCATACTTCGTAGAACGCTGAAGGACGAGCGGTATCCCATTGGGCCATATCGTTGACATTGTCACTGATAGGCACTTGACGTCATGCAACAAATTCGCTAAAGGAATTTTGTCAGACTCTGAGCACCCACTCTACCCGCAGCTCCAACCTTGTGTCTCCTCAGGTAAAACAAGAAGTCTTTTCAGGAGACTTTATGCACGTACGTCTAAGTATAAAAATTCCACTATACCATATTTAGCACGTATTTTATGTGATGAAAATAGTGTTAGGCATGAACTAACTAACCATCTTTGCATTACTAAATAAACCATTTCCTCCACCTTTAAAAGATCAAACTTTATTGTTATTGTACTTCTTATATTTATAATCCTTGCAAATTTTGTTTTGTTTATTATTTTTGTTCATAAGTGTGAACATCATTTAAGCTGCATTATAACTTTTAATTTTGTATTTCCCCTCACTATACTATATCAACACAACATGAGATTCAATAATCTATAACATGCTAAAGTTTCCAAACTGAATCGACAATACTGTTTGAAACAAACTCACTGTTATTATTATATTTAATAATCTCAATTCGTGCTTCGAATATTTTTGACTTTATGTGGTAAGTGTGGACAAATTCCTCTGGTTAATTTTGTTTTAATTTTTAATTTTATTTATATTTTGAGTAAATCAGATGCAATATTGTGACAAATGCTGAGAATTCCATTCTGTATTATGAGTGCTGTTTTTGGAATAAAGTAGATTATTATTATTATTATTATTATTACATATACACGATAGTTTAGTTATCTTATGTGTAGTCCAGTCAACGGTTAGTATAAGTGAAAAAGTCAATGGGACACACAGACATCCACACACACACACACACACACCAATACACACTCAAGTGAGTACACATATACAAAATCTATATTCACACAATAGTCGTGTTCAATGCATACTTCAAATTAGATGACTTTGGATATTTTCTTTGCTCTAAACAGGTAGCTATAATTTATATGTGAAACTGTTGGCATAGGATTTCAGTCAGTCAGTTATTATTGAATAAGATAACGTACACTAAAAGAATATATCTACACATATTATCGTCTCTGGTATTCTGTTTTTGGTGTTTTAGAGTGAGTTCCATGCATGTTCTATTATTATGATTATTACTGTTATTACCATGGTTACCATTATTATTATTATTATTATTATTACTTATTCCATGCAATCCGAGTGGAGTCTAAAGCTTCAGTGACAGATGAGAGAAGACAGAAAACACGAAAATCTAATAAACAGTTTTAGCTTGTACGTCAACAATGGCAACTCAAGAAGGTTAAAGTTCATTAAATTGAAAACTTGTTTAGTGAGCTGAGCTCACTAATGAATATGACTAATCAGTGTAATGAAAGTAATACGGTTACCAAGGGAGTGAGAGATTGACTATACTCTCTTTCTGTGTGCATAAGTTTGGTCTGAGATGTTTGATTGCAATCGCTTTAGCAGATCGTAGTAGATTCGCTGTTATTTGTATGTTTAATATTTTGAAGGATTTGGAAATCTCGACAAAATGAACCTTATCCACAAGGTGTCTGGTAATTGTACTTTGTAAATATCTGCTTCCTTTTAAGCATAAGTTTCTTGGAATATGCTCTGAAAACCGGATAGAAGCTCTTCTTTCTGTTCTTCCAATGTACTTGCTGCCGCAGGTACACATGCACCTTCAAACAGTGAGGTATGAAACGTTATTATTTATAACCATTGTAATTTCAGGCAGTTTGCAGCTGATGACAACCTGTGAAATAGAATCATATCATTTTATACTACAAATCTGCTCTTTCTTTCTCTATCGAAATTTATCAAGGGGACCAAATGTATGAAATATTTTTTTCATTCCTTCACGTTCCCAGTGGGACATAGGGCTTCAAGCTAGAAACTTGAGGTTTCTGTAGCAGTGATGTTTATTTTTACAGGATGGGGTTGCTAGCCACTTCATGCCCAACCTTTCCTCTTTACCAGTCTTATTACCGGCTTAGCGAGGTAAAGGAGTACGTCCAGTGACCGGGGATCAAACCCCGGACCACACACATGGTTAGTGAGCACTCTACCAACTCATTATTCTCCAGGTAGTTTTCGGCTATTTAAAAATTCCATAAATTTGGTTCCATCGATAAGTTTCAATAAAGAAAGAAAGAAAGACAGACCAGATTCGCAGTTTAAAAATGTGATATCATCATTCTATTTCACAGGCTCTCATCACCTGCTACAAACGTCCCTGAAATTAAAATGGTTATAAATAATGAAAATAACATACTTACAATATAAATTATTTAAAATAATCCCAACGTGTTCAAGAAAAAAAAATAAAAACAAGATTTTTCTGAACCTTTCGCTGTCCAAGTTAAATCTTCTTTAGCAGAATGTGAAAGGAAGGATCAAAAAGGCAACATAGACCTTAATTACTTTGAAATCAGTAGGTAAATCTCTTGTACTCGTATCTGACTTGGCGCTCAAATTACTCCAGGAAGCATTCTTCAGTGTTTAAATAGTAGTAGAGAGAATATCATAAAATCAACGCATCAAAAAATATAAGCATTACAATTTTTGATTTAAGTTACCATCAGTTTCTGTGCTTTCAAAATAGAAAAGGATGGGGACGGGAGAGGAGAAATCTAATAAACAGTTTTAGCATGTAGGTTTACATCACAACTCAATCAGGTTATAGTTCATAAAATCGAAAAACTTGCTCAGTGATGGATGTCTAACCAATGTAATCAAAATGTAGCTGTTACTAAGGGAGTGAGATATTGATTGAATTCTCTTTCTGTATGCGCCATAAGTTTCTTTTCAAATGATTGATCGCAACTGCTTCAGCAAATCGTAGTATGTTATTGTCATTATTTATAACTATTGTTATTTCAGGGAAGCTTTCAGCAGCTGATGAGAACCTGATCTTTCTTTCTTTCTCTATTGAAATCCTCGCCTAGTTTATCATCTTGTGCTGGTTTAGAAAAACGAAGGAAAGCTGAGCGTTGAGAGGCTGTCCTATCCTTTAGAATCAATCCAACTGCTACAAAAACTTCAAACGACTCTCTTGGAGTTGAAAAGACGAAATGACGCGGTTTGGTAGAAGCCTTCAAGAAGCTAGTCAGCCGATATGCCTTCTTTTGATTAAAGCGAACATGAGTATTGGAAGATGGAATGTACTCGGAATATTTGAAACTGAGAAGGCTCCTCAAGTTGTAGAAGGAAAGAGATAACACCGTAGAAAAGTGGTTGTCATGGTGTTGTTAACAACAACGTTGACGGCTTTTATGCTATCGGAACCAGTCTCCTCGGGAATAATAACAGCAAGCTTTAATTCAAAAGGTTGTAAAATTATAATTATTCAATGCTAAGCTACTATGAGTAACTCAGACCAAGAGAAGAATTAGGATAGCATCTCAAATAGCGACGTCAAAATCCTAATGAGTGATATGAATGCCAAAATGGTAGCAGACAACTCATCATGGGTTGAGTAGCGCTCAGTGAAATGAATGAGAATGAAAAACAATTGATGTATTCCTTCGCGTTTATTGATATAGTGATTTTAAACAGCGTACAAAAGTGCAAGGATATACATAAAAGGATGTGTGTTTCACCAGTTGAACTCATCGAAATTTTAGATAAACTCCATCTCAATCTTATGAAAGTAGCCTGTTGTAAGGAACATGAAAGATCAAGACGAAAACCTTTACAGAAATTGCAGGAAGATAACAATTCAGGTTCAAAATTGAAAAGAGAAGGGTGAAGCTAAAAAGTGCTCTTTTATGGCAGTCATCAAGAGAACATTGGGAACAATACAGAATATTACTTACGAAACCTGCAAGGAAGAGCGCTACAGCCTTAGGAATAGCGATGTGGAAAGAACATGTTGATATTTTGGACAGAAAGAAGCAAGACAAGGAATGGCTCTTTACGGAAACCTGGAGGTTGATAGAAGCAGAAAATGAATCAGTGCAGATATTAGCAATGAAAAACAAAATAAAGTTGAGTACAGACTACAGTGCACTGAGAAAAGAAGTGAAGAAGAGTACCTGGGACGACAAATGATGTCTTTACGACAATCCGGCGACTGATATGGGACAGGCTACAGATAAAAGACACATCAAAATAGTATATCACATGGTCAGTTTTCTGTCCGGGAAGAGATCAACTCAGATGAGATCAATGAAAGATAGTGAAGGACAGCTAATTATTAAAGAGGTGGAATATACGAAGCACTGGATTGATTACTGGAATCAACCACTACCAAAAACTAATTCAGAAATATCTCTAGGAGTCACACAATTATCAGGAAACACCTATCCTGAGACAAAATCGAAATTCTTGAAGTCCACCAGGTTACAAAATATCGGGAAAGCAGGAGGACCAGAGGCAGTCTCCCTAGAAGCACCGAAAAATTAAAAGTCTTAAGATTTAAAAGTCATTATCTCAAATTCATCGACTTTGAAAAGGCTTCCAATGGCGGCGGCCATCAAACAATTAGGTAACTGCTTTAACGCTGTGAGATACAGTGGCGCAAACCTACATAAACATTTATAAGTTGAGGCCGCCTTCTACTACTACTGATAATCTTCTTTATTGTGGTCGACTGTATCATACAGCAGACTTTTGAGAGCAAGAGGACAGGGAGACCATGAAAGATCTAGATCTAGATCCTGGAAGGCTTATGTCTGGTATCACATTAACTCGAGAATCTATAGGCGAAAATCAACAAGCTGTTAAAGAAGGCAGAGAAGACAGGACTTTGCGTGACCCCATAGACAAAACACTGATGATGAACAGATTCGACTGCCAAGAGCAAATATTAATTCCCAATGGTGGGAGAAGTCTAAATAAAGTCATCTGTTTTGCTAACCACCACAGCACTGTTTTTTCTACAGATGGCAGCACAATTTAAGATGTCAACGTCAGCCAGGATGGGACTGGCGAATCATCACACCGAATTTCTAACACTAATCTGAAGTCGATTAGTACTTTTATATATAGTTTTGAGGCTTGATAGATGAATCATTGAAAGCACTTCCAGTACTCTTCGTACTTTCATCAACAACTGACTTCACTTAACACAGAAGACAAGATATCTGGTCGGAAAAGATAAGCGACGTGGATTCTTGAAAGTGTAGCCGATTATTCAAAAATCTCTCTCGCCTAACAAATACACAGATTAAAATGGAGATGGATGGATTGGATATACACTGAGAAGACATTCAGGTGATATTACACGACAGGATCGGAAATTAGAAGTGACCAGTTGGGCAATGTTTCTGATATTGATATAGACGAGATCTTGTGAAAATGAAACGCGGGCTTATCCGTAATTACAGAGTTTCCCGAAAAAGGTGATGAAAATCAGATGGAATGGGAATGTGTCGTTGAAACTCCATACATTCCACGTGGAATGCAAGGAACTCAAAATAATCACAAAAAGTTGGAGATGCTTTTTGATTCGTGTGTGTTACATTTGCTTAGTTACATAAAACGCTCATTTTTCTCGTATTTCTGGCCAGGAAGTGGTAGAATTTATTGTAGTTGGTTTACTTTTTAACACTGATTCTGTGGATATAATCTTATTGACTGTTACTACCTATAACTTACTGTTTACCAATTTGTGACTGCTTAACACTAACTAATATCTGCACATGTATATATTATTGGATTTACATGTCTAAGCCGGCCCAATTCAGTGAATGTCTGGTTTACGTCTTATATTCGGTAATTGTGTTTAACAGTGATATTACTGCTACAGTTTTTGCTATTGTTGTCATCGTTGCTTTTCCTGTTGTACTTTTTTGTGGTTGTTGCTGTTCTGATTTATTCCTTGTTTTCCTGGTTCTAAAGGGAGCAATTCAAAAAGTCGCTCCTCTGTAACTTACATCCATATTTAACAATTCCCTTCTTGGGCGTGAGGCTAGCAGCCCCACCCTTTAACCAAAACTGCTACCGAAACTTCAGTACGATGAGTCGCCTTGTGACGAAAGAAAAAGCGTGTGGGGCATGGAATGTCTGCACCATGTATGAAACTGGTAAAGCTGCCCAGATTGCAAATGAGATGAAGAGATATGGTATTCGAGTACTGGGAATATGCGAAAGCGGATAGAATGGAAGTGGACTCACCAAATCGTCAACAAGAGGGTCGGTGATCTACTCCCATCACCCATAAGACAACCACAAACACACCGAGGGTGTGGCTATCATGATGTCATTAATGGCAACGAAGGCCCTGATAAAATGGGAGACAATCTCGCCCAGGATAATGACCGCCAGATTCAACTCAAAAGGAAAGAGAGTGACAAGTATACAACTCTATGCACCCACAAACAACGCAGACCTCGAAAAGAAAGAAGAGTTCTACAGACAACTACAGGCCACAATGGACAATACTCCAGTTGGTGAAATTAAAATTCTAATGTAAGACATGAACGCCAAACTAGGACCAGACAACGCAGGAAGAGAACTCATTATGGGTAGAGAAGCACTTGGAGAGATGAATGAAAATGGAGCACTCTTCGCCGACTTCTGCGCCTTCAATGAACAAGTGATTGGTGGCAGCGCATACAAACACAAGGATATCCATAAGGCTACATGGGTGTCACCAGATGGGCGAACCAAAAACCAAATTGACTTCATCTCAATGCTGCTCATGGAAGTGGAGACGCAACTTACTGAACACAAAGATGAGAAGAGGAGCAGACTTTGGCTCAGACCACTATCTCGTGCAAGGAACACTTCAAACCAAATTGAAAACTTTCAAGGAAACAGGAGGTGCAGATAGACCACAAGCCAAGTTCAACACTCAAAAACTGAGGGATCAGGCCACGAAATGGAGACACAAATGAACACTAGCGAAGAGACCAGCGTTGAGAAGCACTGGAACAAACTGGAAGCAGTTTGGAGTCAAACTTGCATGGAAGTTTTAGGCGGAAAGAAGAGACAGGACAAACAGTGACTCACTACGGACATATGGAGACTAATAAAAGAGAGAAGGATGGTGAAACAAAAGCTTATCGAGTGCATCATCGATGAGCAACAAAAACAGGAGTTGAATGGAAGCTACAATACAGTGAACAAAAGTGTGAAGAAAAGTGCCAGGAAAGACAAAAGATAACATTATGAAGCTGTGGCAAGTGAAGCAGAACAAGCTGCAGTGCATACAGAGGAGACCTCGCAACACTCTACCAAACAACTAGGTTCCTACCATGGAAGAGATCAACACAAATTAAGTCAGTGAAGGATGACAATGGGAAGTCAATAACCAAAGAGGTGGAGCAAAGGAAACACTGGGCTGAACACTTCGAAAGACTTCTTAATCGACCGACACCTACAACGCGCCTAATAATACCAACAGTGGATGCTACCCCCACAAAGAATAAAGCTAGAGCTTTGAAGTTTCGGTGGTAACTGTGTTTTGTTTTTACGCGGTACGGCTGCCAGCCTCATGCCTCAACCTTCCTTCTTTACTGGTCTTATTACCAGCTTAGCGAGGTAAAGCAGTTCATCAGCCCCGGGGTCGAAATTCGGACCATATGCGTGGCTAGCAAGCATTCTACCCACGAGCCACTGACACAACGTATCCAATAAACAAATTAATATGGAACGTGTTACTCATATAACGTTTATATTCACGGTTAAATCCCTCACATAATCTCAATATGCTCATTAGGAGACCTTACACTTCTAAATACTCAATGCAATTCATGATAATGAAATTCCCAATAAACTTTTAAAATTAAAAAAATTTTTGTAAAATGCTTAACATTTTAAAATCCAGTGTCATATTCAGTTTTACATTTTCTTCCAGATAAACTTGAACACTAATCATAATGCAACTTCGAATAGCCTTCATCTTCATAATCAATATGGTACTTGTTAAATCACAAAATGAAACAGATACAGTGTTAGTTAGCACAGAACCCATGCATGAAGACACTTCAATAGAAGGTAGTGGTAGGTTGATTTATTCATTATTATATTTTGGTAAATTAATTATGGCGTGTTAAAAATCGATTAGTGGTCTTTGAGCTGCTAACGAAAATAACGTTTTTTTTTCAATAATGTTCAGTAAACCTAGGACAAGCGGGGTCTACCAAGTTGGATGTGAGGACAGTTATTCGCTGATAATATTGGCTGGTAGTCGTACTATCCTGTGGGCTGGCAGAAGTTACAACTGATGGGCAATTAAATTCTGTCCCATTGGATGAATGGTATACGAGCACACCATATAACCTAAAATTTCTTGGTTCGATGCTTGGTGGTTGGATCATGAGTGTGTGATTCTGAAGAGTTCCAAATAGGAAGAGTACGGCTGTCCAATACTCTCTGGTATTCAAGAGTTCTCTGGTTGAAGTTAATTCATGATCGATCTTGAAAGAATGTAGGAGTTTACAGAATCAATTCTCATTGAAAATTCACTCAATATAATAGTAGTCATATCAAAGTGGTATAAACACCAGAATGCCATTTTACTCTTTTGGCGACGAGCTCATCAGCAGTGTACCCTGTTCATTCAACTCACCTCAGACGGTCGAATCAGTTCAAACAACGAATTAATTTGCAAATTACAAATTCAACTCAGCCCAATTTCTACTTTTGTGCAAACAACGAATGCACAGAGTATCTTCTAAACATAAAGTGAAATGATATTTCTGTCTACTTTGAGTGCAAAACCTAAAATATGAGGAGAGCATGCTTTCAATACTCATCATATCCTTATATTAATGTAGTTGTTCAATGACCATTCATAAGTATGTATGTATACTTATATACATGCATGTCAAACATGTACAGGATAATAACAACACCAACAATAGGGAATATTAATCATCAGTAGTACTTGCATACAAGGAAAGAAGGAACCTCAGAAACCACCTTACAGAGAATTCTTAACAAGGCAGGAATAAAAGTGGCTGGTATTGAAATCTGCAAACTTAATTAGAAATAAGCTTTGTCAGTTAAAGAGTTGATCCTGTGGAGCCAATTAAACAAGACAATTTTGTTTATCTAATACCCTACCTGCAATGACTGTCAGGTCAAATACATAGGTCGAAGTAGTAGAACGGGGTCAGTCAGTCAGACTAGTGGAGCATAAAAGCCTAGTAAAATGTAGATTAGTTGACCCTAATAAAATAAGAAATCTGGAGAATAGTATAGCTATCCCACTCACTAGATGCAATTACAAACAATAATAAAATAGGATGATGGGATAAGATTACAGTTTTAAAATCGAATGCAACAGGGTGCGGGCGGGGGAGATTGATAACGGAAACTTTATTTATCGAATCAACTGAGGAGAATATGTGTGATAGAAGTGACTCCACACCTGTCCACCCGGACATCTGGAAAATTCTACTACTCCTACAAAGTAAAGCAAGAAATAAAGGAAACTACAAGAAGAAAGTTTTGAAGTTGTGTGACCATAATTGATATGATTATGAACAGTATTGAATTGTTTAATTGATTTGGATTTTCCCGTCGATTGATTGGACCAAAGTGCTCGGTCTCAGGTTGACGCGTCGGCTTCTTGTGCAGATGTCTGGGCATGCAATTAGAGGTTGATTTGGTGGATGGTGGCTAGCAGTGAAATCCAGAATGCCGATTTCGTCCTATTTGGGACTCGTCAGTTGGATGTACCTGCATTCCGCAATGAGTGGATAACGCTTTGGCTTTTGAAACTATGGACACTGGGTTTGAGCCTCGGTGGAGGGAACATCACCACTCACTGCGGAATGCAAGTACATCCAGTGACGAGTCCCGAATAGGACGAAATGCACATTATCCTGGATTCCACTGCTAGCCACCATCCACCAAATCAACCTCAAAGTGTTGAATTGTGTTTGAAACTTTGTCATCCAGTAAATAATAGTACTGTTTCACTCTGTGTGATATTTCTCATAAACAAATTAGCATGGAATTCACTGACCATTCATAAGTATACTTGATATCATTCAAATAGGTTTACTGTTGGAACTGTTTAACTGAATTGGCAATAACTGTTGTCACTTTAAGTTCATTAGAGGCTTATTTTCTTTTGAGTTTGCTTCCAATACCTTCTGATATAATCTCAGACAGATGGAGAGGAGCTTAAAACGCTGAATACTGACGATGATCTTGAAAAGCAGAGATATGTAAATACTTAGGATCAGTAGAAAAATGGAAGGTTAACATTGGTAATTATAGGTATAATAACTTGTGTAACTGAATGTACAGAGTAAACATATAGCTACATGTAGGTGGAAATATCTGCAGTAGCCTGAATTTGACGCTCTGAAACTGAGTTGATAAATCAAAGTGAAAACTGAGAATAAAAAAAAACTGGATTTCAACAGGGTTTCAAACCGTAGTACCGTAATACTCAAAGACGTCACTCCATCACTGTCATCATCTAGAGGTTTTTTCCTAACTTTGTGTAGATGAGTTACATTTAACTTTTCACTGAACATCATCATCGTAAATACCCAATCAGGCCTTCCAGTTATTCAAGTATTGGTTTTTGTAGGGATTTTGTTTGTTTGGTCAGATGATTTCATTATGAGCTGAAATCGGTTAGAGAACCATCGGAAAACCATTTGTGAGTACTGGACGACTGTTTCGTCCTAGTTTGGAACTCTTGGCACTACGCACCCACCTACCCCCAGGGTTCGAATTCAGGACCTTCCGGTTACAAGGCGAGCTCGTAGAACATTAAGCCACTGGGACCCTTTCTAATGGCCAGACCATGAATTTCAACTTCTGCCAAGTCACGACATAGCGCGACCACTTCACAATGTCTTCTTCAACGAGTTACTACCTCACCTTCAACCTGCTGCACCCTACTGGTTACGGCTTCCCACTAGAACTCCAGGTTACCGCCTGAATAGGGTCACTCGCTTGTGAGCATCAAATCGATTTTCAATTATTGGTTTTTGTAAGGATTTTGTTTGGTTGGCTGAAGTTGAATAATTAAGATGCGTAGGTTGTCAGTTGTTGGTCAGACTGTCTAGTTTGGCCTTCGGTTGGCAGATATCGGCGGTCAGAGATGTATAATTACAATGATGAATTTGAATTAGGAACTGACTTCAGTTAGAGAACAATTAACAAACAGGAAATAATCTCTAAATATTCCTATTATAAATATTAAAGCAAGACGTATAAGCGAACAATATTGCTGTTTTTAATTAGATCTTCTTCAGGGTTTACTCGAATTTACGTAGATTTATATATAAAAATTTTAATCAATGACGGTGAGTTTGTGGATCAAATAATAGTAATAATAATAATAATATGGTAAATGTTTTGAACGTCGTTAATAACGATGATTATAATAATAACAAAATATTGATAATAAGGTTTATGCTGGTGGCCATAAGAATAACAAAGGTAGTAATATGTGTACATGTAGAGAATTCAATAAATAAATTAGGTCAAATCCTAAAAGTTTCTTAATACTTAAGGTGAAGTGAACAGATAATCAGAGTTTAAATAAATATCATAAAAGTACGAAGGAAATGCAAAATAAGTAAGGGTGGGAAGGTTTTAAACAGAATTTACCTAGGCCAATGCGAGACACAAAGATAGGAGAAACTTCTTTTGTAAGCAAAGACACTGGAATTATTCTGTCGAATTACCATAGCTTCGGCTATGTGTAAAAGGCTGGTTGGAATTCCATTCGAAAAGTTGAATGGAATTCGATAGATACTTTTGTAGTTACTTCTTCTTTCCACTTGGTGACCGCTATCAATCAGATGAGACAAAATAGAACTTATTATAGGTTTTATTTGGCCTTGTCCGAAACATGAAGGAAGATACTCATTAAAACGTTTGTTGAGCTATCTAGTTGTTCGCGCTATATAGCTTTCTCCGCAGGAGCAGCTAAACTTATGAATAGAAATAGAAGTAACACAGCTGGGCAACTTATCCTTCGCTTGAGCAGTCATAATAGATAGGCTGGAAAGTGACAAACGAAGAGTGGAGGCATTATAAGTCCGTCTTATGGCTGTAGATAGTCATAGACGTAGGACTTCACTAGCCACGCACCCATTCAAACTACAGTTTCACGAGCGATTATTTCTTTTCAACCTTGGTCGGTTTCTCTTTATTATACATAGTATTCATTTGTCCGCTTACAAATCTACTGGGATAACCCATTTGGACCAACGTATTTTGGATGTATCCTAACTCATTTTCTAGGGAGTCATCTGTACAGAACTTTCTTGCTCTATGTGTGTAGCATCTGACTAAATTAATTTTGTGACGGATTAGTACAAAACTGAGGAAATGTGCATACTGTTCAACAGATGTAGGTTTTCTATAGCGATCTCTTTCGAGAGAACCATCCTCTCTTCTGATCAACTGCATATCAAGGAAGTGTAATCTACCATCTTGTTCTTCTTCCTCCTCACAAGTGAAGACGAGCGATGGATGTAAATCATTCAATTTTATTAACATTTCATTCTTGTCAGCTTTCTCATCAAGAGTAATAAACGTATCATCAACATAACGAAAATAAGAATCCATTTTATCTATTACTTGTTTCAATGAACTATTTTCAAGCTTAGCAAGAAAGAAACCTGCCGAAATTGGACTCAGTGGAAAACCCATGACAATGACGTCGTTTTGTTTGTAATGAAGGTTGTTGAATGTGAAGTCTGCATTTATAGTGTATCTTAGAAGCAGCTCTTTGAAACTAATGATTCGAATTCCGATATCGAATTGCTTTTCTATTATTTGTTGGCATATGTATTCCATAAGCGGTACATTGGTGAACAGTGATGCGACATCTAAGGATAGCATTTGCTTCCCATTTACATTGATATAATGTACGCTGGAATCGAATTCAAAGACGTCTTTAAAACTGTGATTTACCACATTCTTGTATAACGCTTGAAGGAGTTCACCTAGCCACTTAGCCACTCGATGGTAGATGGAATTAGACATGTCTAAGACTGAGCGAAGAGCTAGTCCTGGTTTGTGTACTTTCAGCAGACTATACAGTCTTGAAGTATTACTTCAAGTTGGTTTAAGACGGTTGTTGGATGCTTCGCAGATTACTCCACTTTTTCTCAGCTCCTTAAGGGTGTTTATTAGCTGCTTTTTAGCCTTTCCGTCTAGATCTGTTGGACTGCTAAGCTTTTGGAATTTCTTTTCATAGGTTAGAAGCGAATTCATTTTGTCAATGTAATCACACTTATTCATCAGTACTACTCCGATTCCTTTAATAGGCCTACTGATTATAATGTCTCTATTGTTCCTTAACTTTAATAAAGCTTTTGGATGGTGTTTAGTCAGCAGACTTTTGCTAGAATGATTGCCGTTTTTGTATCGTTGACAGCTGGCAAATTCAACAGGAAATACTGAACAGCTGTTTTATTCCAGTAACAGACTCTTCGTTAGTATGCACTCATGATGCCACCGGTGATCGAATCCATGTGAGCTTTCAAACCATACAGCCACTGGGATGGGATTCAGTTACTGGCCAATGAATTCTAACTACTACCAGTTTACAATATATAGCACAACCATTGGTCGGTGTATTTATTGAATATGATGTCCTCAAGCCCAACGCAGTGGACCCGACTGGTGACGATTTCTTACTAAAATTTCAGTGACTGAACAGTGTTACTGTGGTGTCCGAAATTAGGACGCGGCAGACAACAAGTGCTCCGTTCTGGTTTTCAGTGCTTTTGTAACTGAAGCCACGTTATGACTGTGTTTTATTATTATTATTTTTTCCTTTAGTTCCTAGAGAAACAAAGAGATTCAGCCACATGTCTCCACTGCGTTCGGTTCTCTGCCAACGTTTTCATTACCTGGCTCCATGTCCGCCTACATACTTTCATCTCCTCTTCCTTGCATGACCTTCTCCATGTCAACCAACCCTCGAACTGACAAACAACTCGTCGCTTTCCATTCAAGTTCCACTTGAGCGATGAACGACCTTGTGATGTCACTTGATGGATTTCTCAGAGTATAGCCAATTCACCTCTACTTCTTCCTATATATTTGTTGCACAATTGATTCCTGCTTGCTTGGTTGGTTCGCTCATTGCCAGATATCCCTGTTACTGATCTATTCTGGCTGGCCATCTGATCCTCAGTGAAGTAGTGAACGAAGATAACTGTTGATGAAAGTGTGTAGTTTGTTCGAAGTTGCTTTCGTAACGCGGCGCAGTGCCAAGTCTCTAATCCATATAGCAACACTGACTGACTTCACATAGGAGTTGAAAATCCTGATTTTATTTTCCATGCTGATCGCTGTTGACCTCCACACAGACATGAGAGAAATCAAAGCTTGACTTGCTTTCCTGATCCTCGCTCTGATATTCTCGTCAGTTCCGTCCGCTTGTAGTTGAAACGATGCTTCCCAGGTCGGTCGGTAGGTGGGTAAAGGAGGTTGCTTCTTTCAGATTTCTCCCATTTATGCTGGCTGATTGTTGTCTGTTGTTGGTGGTGCTGCTGTTACTGTTGGCCAGGAATCTTCATCACCACATCTGTCAACTCTTTGTTCACCTAAAGGCCTATCTTCTCTAGATGCTTCTTCTGACAACTTGTTGCTTTTCATCACTTGCATATCTTCCAGTTTGTGTGAAATCAGACATGTATCATCGGCAAATCAAAATTTGATTACTATAACTATTATTATTCTTACTGTTATTATTATTATCAATGTCATTATTATCCAGAGTAAACCATTTCACTAGAGCCCAGTCTAATAATCGAAACCACGATATCTGCTTTTTTATGCCAACTCATTTCGATGTATACTTATTTATGCATAATGCATATTCACAATACCATTATATAATATGCATATATCCTTTCTATTCTCACAGGTTTAAAACCGCTAACAATCTTTCTTATTGTCATCGGTTGTGTCATAATTTTCGCCGCTATTTTAGCCTTCTACTTTATTCGACGAAGAAGACGAACTGGCAACTTTTCACTTGTTGCTGCTCAGTATAACTGAAACGCTACGATGCCTTAATATTGTCATCGTCATCCCCAATCATCAACAACTAATTGACATTATTATTATGAATACTTATAATTTAATTTTTTAAAAGTGCTGATTCAAAGAATAATTCCTTTACTTCAGTAATTCTTTACTCAATTTTTATTTTTATTTCTTTTAATTAATTGGTGTAATTTAGTTAGCATAAATTCTAAAATATTGATGAGTCACTGAGCAAAGAATATTCTTTTCGATAATCTCTTTTTTCCCAGCTTCTACAGTCGTCAGTCAACCTCCAATTCATGAATATCTGACGGATGTACACTGTGAAATTCTAATGAGAAATAGCAGCGGTGTAGGGTACATCACCTTAGCATAAACTGGATGTTCATCATCATGGATATTAGTTAGCGTAATTGACAGAAGTTACAATTTACGATTCATTGAATTCCTATCGATTGGTTGATGATTCCTGAATGACGTTGCCTCATAGATTGATTATTGATTGTCTGATCCCTAGCTGAATGATCTTTATGCACTGATGAAGAATCCCAAGATGAGGAGGTGCAGCTATTGTAGAGTTTCATTGCTTAGTTGTTCGAACATAAAGTCTTCTATAGTTGCTTCTAGTCCTCCTACATGCTGAGATGCAGCAAGGAGAGAGTTGTGTATAGAGAGGATTTTCAGAGTCTGACAGGATAATATTTGCTAATTTCTTGTAGTAGTCCATGTGTCTATCTACAATAGTATTAAAGAGTTGGTTTAGCAATACCCCATTTGCCCTACTGATGGCTTTTGCTGCCCTTCACAGCATAAAAAAGTCTTACTTAAGTATAGCGGAGAAGATTAGGGTAGGGGAGCAGTAAAGAAGTAAAGTCAGAATACTAGAATTAACAAACGGTAACAGTAAAGATAGAATGATACCACATCGTCTTAACTTCCTTTCGTAGAACGTTAAACGAAACACCTTTTTGGAAACTAATATGAAGTGGAAAGACCAGGAAAGGTGATCAGAGGAAATACATAGTCAAAGGTATTTAGCATTCGATTTGGTTTCCACTTCACTGCCATCTGTGGTAGCAAAGCTCCATGTGATTTAACCAGTTCATGTACTGCTGAATCACTTTTTTTTTATTCCTTTATGTTTCCAGTGGAACATAGGGCTTCAAGCTAGAGGCTTGAAGTTTCTGTAGCACTAGTGATCATTTTTACAGGATAGGGTTGCTAGCCTCATGCCCAACCTTCCCTCTTTACCAGTTGTATTGCTGGCTTTGCGAGGTAAAGCAGTGAGCCGGTAGGGCATCGAAGACCGGACCACATGCATAGTTGCCGAGCATTTAGTCCCTGTGCCACCGACGTACATTTTAAAGTTGGCACGTTCATATCAGTTGACACATTAAAAAGCCAGAAAAATAAGTCAAAAATTATATTACAAGATACTCACTAGGATCAACAATTCATGTGGTATATGTAAGGAAATTATCAATGGATTACAGTTCAAAACGTGTGTATGTGATGATATATTAAATTGAGCTTTGGATATCAAAATAAGTGAATGAACTAAGCAGATTATGAATTGATTAAATGTGCTACCATTTCGCCTGTGTAACTATGCAGAATTTAGTGAAGTGATTCAGCTCTGTATACTCAATCGAATCGAATACTCTGCTGATGAGCTCAGTCAGTATCAAACGAGCGAAACAGGCGTCAGGTGTTTAGTACCCTTCAATCTGGCTAGCGAGTACTATTGGTTGATGTGAGTGGTGTGCAGCTACTCACCCCAAACAATCATTAGTTTATAACGTGTGAATAAATAATCAATAAGCATAATGAATATTTAATGGTGGTGAATATTCATGAGTATTGTTCACACTGAATTTTATTCTGCTTGATTGTACACTTCATATGGATGAATGATCACATGAAAAATAGAGAGAGAGAAAGTGGGATAGAAGGTTTTGTTTGTGTGTGTGTGTATGTGTGGCGTGTCTGTCAGTGTGCAAGTTAAATAGTTATGAAGGTTACGAAAATATGTGGTTTGATCACACAGGCGTGAAGCTACGAAGGTGTGAGTGAATCAACAATAAGGAATAAGGTAGTGAGGACTTCTGATATACAGGGCTTAAAAGCGCAATGCATTATAAATTCCGCAGTGACCCTGTTTCAGGAGAATTGTTATGCTTTCTGTTGGTCGAAGTTTTCAGAACCTAGTAACCTGTGGTAATTTATTTGGTGCAGGATAGACGATGGAAACTTATTCTTCAATATTGGTTTTATGGTCTCTTTGGATCAGGTGCGATAGTATCGATTAGTTAGTGCTTTTCATTATACTTTTATTTAACCCGGGTGGTAACTGTTCTCGGGCACAATGATTGTCATTTCGTTTATTTTCTATAGTTGGTTTGTAAGGATTAGCTTTGTTTTTACGAGTTGATCACGGATTGGTATCAGTTAGAGGACCATTGAAAATCACGGAGCACTAGACAGCTGTTTCATCTGCCTAGTCTGGGAATCATTGGCAGTAGGCACCCACGCCGTAGGGTTCGAACCCAGGACCTTCCGGTTACAAGGCAGGCTCGTATACCATTCATCCGGTGGGACCCGATTCAATGGCTCATGAATTCTAACTTCTACCAATTCGTGATTTCGTGTATTATTTCATTCCTTTGCGTTCCTTTCGGGACATATGGCTTCAAGGAAGAGCTTTGGAGATTCAGTAGCAGTGGCGTTTTGTTTTTATGAAGAAGGGTTGCCAGCCTCACGCCCAACCTTCCTTCTTTACCGGGTTTACCAGCAGCTTAGCGAGGTTTAGGAATGCGTCAACTATGAACCGAACCCCCGGACCGCATGTGTGGTTGGTGAGGGTTCTAACCCTGAACTACTGACGCACTCTTTGTCATTTTGTACAATACCGTAATTCTCAAGTGAACGTCATTCTTTGTCATTTCTCACAATGAAATGTATGGCTGATGATCAGATTCATCATTACATGTTCTTCAAAGCCCAAGGGAGAGTTGTCGTCTGAAGTGGTGTTAATCAGTGTTCGTCTTTGTTCAATTTCATCATAAATGGACTTAATAGAATTCACCCTAATTGACTTTAATGACTTATAGCTAGAATTATTAACAGAGAACAATCCTTTTGACTTAGAGTATCCGGACGATGTTGTCCTCCTAGGTAAAGATGCTGCTAAAATGCAAAAATCCTATGCACACTTTAAGAAGATATCCTTGAATGTTTGGCATGCGGTTTGCTCAAATCAAATGTTAGGTGATGCTACAGGACTGCACTGTATTGACTCCAAGCCTAGGGATAGGAAATGAAGTGGTGGAGCATGTTGATCACTTCAGTTATTTAAAAAAATTGCATTAGCTTCAGTGCACTGACTGAATCTTGACGAAATCTCTGCATGGATACAAAAGTCTCTTGTAGCATTTTTCAGCCTGCAACATCTCTGGTGTCGGTGCGAAATCCAGCTATCGATCAGGAGGATATGTGTACTAAGCAGCAGTTTTCCCTGTCCTTCTTTATGTCTGCGAGACATAGTCATTGAAAATGGAAGATATATAAAGGCTAGATGTTTGCGTTCTGCCTTTCTTGTTAGTTGGCATAATATAGTGAGTAATATTGAGGTTAGGCGTCGAACGTAAGGAGGCTAAACCAACTGATGAGATTGTGCAGCTTTATCGACTGAGATGGCCAATATGTGTGTTGAGCACGCCAAGTGGGAAGCCACATGGAGAGAGTAGACAGGTATACGTTGGTCTGACAAGAAGACTCCAGTAGATTCGGACTTTACTTACGGTTTATATCTAATATTACAGGAGCTAGAAGATCCACAGGCGAAATCCTGTCTTATCACTCTCCACAGTCTGATGTATGATCCAGTCCACCACTTCAAACGCATCGCCAAGTTTTCCGCTATGATCACCAGTCATATAACCAGCTGTTGAAGGAGGTTGGTGGTTATTTGGGCGCTCCATGCATTATTGTTGAATTGGTTTCGAAATTTCCTGTCGGTCAACCCTGTCGAAAGGCGTTTTCAAAGTCGTTGAAATTGAGGTAGAGTTTTGACTGCCATTTTGTGGTGTGTTTGATCATGATATGCAGAGTTGCATTTTGATCAGCACATGATTTGCCTTTCCTGAATCCAGTTTGTTCTGGTCAGTGGGTGGAGTCGTACATCCACTGTATCTCCTATTCTCTCTAGGATGATGCGACTTAGTGGCTTACTCGGTGTGGACAAGAGAATGATTCCATTCCAGTCATTTCTTGCAGAGTGAGGCGTTAGTCGCCCTTATGTGGTAGCTTGACAAGGTAGCCAGCCTTTCTTCCAGTCGGTAGGTACTTTTACTTTTTCCGAACATTTTGCAATAATGATGGGGGCGCATCTACCACAGTCTCTGGGCCCGTTTTCAGTGCTTCGGCAGGGGAGATTACCTGAGAAATGTGGAGTGTTTGCTGAATACATTTCGAACAACAACCTGATCACACACTTACTTGCCAAGTGAATTTATGTGAAAAATAAGGTCAATTAAAATGGGGCGGTTGACAACAGGGATCAGAGAATTATGAGAATAATTAAGACTTCGTTTGGGCATCTAGTGAGATAAAGATTCCCAAAGTAGGTAAGGAGTATTAAGGAATTGCTTCTGTGGGCACAGTAGGTTGGGGTTTAAGTTTACGAATAGCCAACGTCTCAGAGTATTTCAATGAGCGTCCTTGATCGTTTTACAAAAATAACCTTAAAAGTTGCTTTGACATGAACTTCGTGGTTCATGTCGCCTAGATGTCTAGCTAAAGACGAAGATGACAGTCTGTTACATGCGTCTATCGATTTTCCAAAGTTCATCTGCTTCTCCAAACACTGGGATATATTCTCCCAGCCTCGGATGCAAAGCGCCACTACCCTTCCCTATGTATGTGTGTCCACACACACACACGCACGTGAATTGGTATGTAGTTTGGGGTATGAGATAATCAACAGTTCATTTTTGAGGTTCGCAATGGAGCATATCTTCGGCACTTTCAATATTTATAAGCTGAGCTTCCTAGTAGGTTATGCAGGTGACCGAGGCTAGTCCTTGTCTCAAAATCCTACTGCTTACCTCCTCATTGTATTGTAATTTAATGAGAACATCTTTCTTTGGCATATACATTGATTTGACAAGTAGGTGTGTTATGAAATGGTTGTTCGAAGTGTATTGCGCAATACATCACATTTTTCAGATGATCTTCATCTTCTAATAACACTAAATATCTCCTTTGTTTGTTAATGGATTGTAAATCAAGTGAATGGTGTATACTGAAATGAGTCGATCTACTTGTCGCTTATAAGTAGTAAAACAATACAAGCATAATAAATGTGGAGGTTATCAGAAAAGAGTGGGTTATAAAGAAACAGCTTTCCATCCACTTCTAAAAGAGTTACTGGTTGTTTCTCTCTGTCAGTAAACTGACTATAAGATATTCTCAGATGCACTGTAGAAGAAAACAATGAGAGTGTGCTGCACTGTACCTGTCTGCTACTGTTTATTGGTCAATATGTGATGAAGTGATAGGTTTCACAGGGTGGAAACGAAAATTGCGACGCTTTTAGAGTGAACAACAGTCTTGTCTTGTTCTTCTCGTTGACTAAATAGATGGGCACACATATAAATGTAAATTTATTTCAACATATCAGAAAATCGATTGTATTTTGTTTGCATGAAAGCATATACTACTCAAATGAATCAGTCAGTAGCATCTTGTTTTATTCAGGTACACATGCTGTCCTGATTATCATTTGTGGTATCGAATAGATCTCATATTGTGGTCTGATAATTTTGATTTTTTTAAAAGGAATCTTTAGTGAAACTTCAACACTATTTGAGCTGTGTGAATTACAAGTATGACTCAATTTGTATGCGTTAGAAGGTTAACTCAACATGAAGAATCACGTTTGAATGGAATCACTGGAACAGACTTAACTAACTTGACGTTTTCGTTCACATTTTCAGTTTTTCTGTCATACGACTGCTTTTTAACTAACTCAATTAGTTTTTAAAACCTAACGCATCACAGCATCAAACTGTGATCAATATCATCTTCCATCGAGGCCTTCTCCCATCATTGATGTTTCTCAAATTCATTCGTTACTGAGATGGATGTTTTGACAAAGTTAAAGAATAGCGAAGCAAGGAGAACGAATGCACCAGTGAATATCAGACGGCTAATTGCATCATCCTGACCAATTTAAGCGAAAGATGGGAGGGAGAAGGAGAGAGATAGGGGGTTAAGTATTCACAATAGAGACGGTAAAGTATAAGGAAATGTACCCTGTTTAATACTCTCTCCCTTCTCACAATGCTTGGAGAAAATGGCTTCCGGCATTACTTGGTGGCACCAGTTTGCTTGTACTAGATGTTCTCTTGAGTGGCTATTCTTAAACTTGGCCAGTGTCTTCTGCACAATCCGATAACCACCGATCAGATTACGCATATACTTAACTAGGTGAATACTATAGAGGTTTGTATGATTTTAGCATTTCTTGTTTCGCATTTGAGTAAGGCAGAAATAACCAGTCTTTCTTCATTCTTTTCTGCTTCAAGTGGAACATGGGGCTTCAAGTCTTGCAGTTTCAGCTGTGGAGGTGGCGTTAGTGGTGGTTTCTATTTACAGTTTGGGATTGTTAGTCTCACTCCTAACCTTCCGTATTTTCGACATCTATCACTACTTAAAAAAATTGATAAGATGTATGAGTAGGTCGGTTGGGAATCGGACATCGGATCATCTACCTATGTGGATGGATAGTGTTCTACGACTATACCACTGAAGTAGTAGTAGGCAGCGAAAACAGAACTCCAGGTGGACATAGAGAAGACGGAGGTCATGAAGACAACCAGTCTAAATCAACAGCAAAACCACGAAAATTATTCACCGTCAATGGGGAAAATTAAACAGAGGTTGCTCCTTCACTTATATGAACAGCATCATTGCAACTACAGGCGGAAGGGATGAAGATGTCGAAATCAAAATCAGAAAGGCAAGCAACGCCTTTATAAAACTGAAACCAGCTTGGAAAGAACAAGATAAAGAATTTTCAACAAGTGTGAAGTCAGTCAGTCTGTCTATACGGATCAGAAAACTTGCACTGTGTGTCACGAAAAGGATTTCCAATAGGTTGCAGACTTTCATCAAAAGCTGTTTTCGCTCCATACTGAAGATCAAATGCCTCTTTGGCCAGGAAGAATCAGCAACAAGAAACTCTGCAGTGGAACAATCCAACAGGCGAAATCCGATCACTCAACAAATATGTAGGAGAAAATGGAGATGGATCGGTTGGGCATACATTGAGGAAAGCGTTGAATGACATCACACGCAATGCAGGCCATCGCTCGAGTGGAATCCGAATGGGAAGCGACGAGTTGAACGTATGTCCTAGGGTGACATGGAGGAGATCGTGTGAAGAGCGTATGAGAGATTATGGCCAATCGTGGATCCAGTTGAAAAGGATGGCAGAAGATAGGACAAAGTGGAGATGTGTTGTCGAACCTCTAAGTTCCACTAGAAAGGCGATGGAATAATGAAAATAATAATAATAATAAGAGTAGTAGTCAGTAGTGTATAACAATATGTACACCATTTATATCGTGAAATTTTCTCAATCTCTTGGTCACCTTATTTATAAATAATATCAAAACTAGATAGATTAAATTCTTTAGAGAGAAAAAAACAACTGAAAACTTTAATTAAACTACACAGAACAAAAGAAAACAAAACTTTCTATCACACAAAGAATGTTCACCTTGCACCGTTTGTCTAAAGACAGAAGAGAATATAGAGAGGAAGTGCACACAAACAAATTCCTTTCAAAATCAAAGAAGAATAAGAGTGTGTGTGTGTGTGCGTTAGGAGGTGGGTGGAGGTGGCGGTGGTGGTGGTGGCGGTGGCGGTGGTTAATGTAACGCTCATTAATATGAATGACTTTCATGTTGGTGGTGGTGGTGGTGGTGATGATGATGATGATGATGAAATAAACAGGATGAATTACTCACCACCTTTGTCAGTTAGACTTAATAAAATTAGAAAATGAAAGTTAAAGAAAAAGAAGTACTTTAATTATGATTAAGAATGAAGCCAAGAGAATTTGAAAGGTTGACTAGAATTATGTGTTTAGTAGAGATGAAAGCGTCTAGAAATAGAAGGTAAATCTTCATTGAATGAATTATTATTATTATTAATAATATAGATAATATGAAATTAATGAAAATATATATATATATACGTATATGTGTATATGCCTAATAATTGTGAAATAAGCCTATTTCTGTTTAATAGGCTGTAAAGGATCAATTATTTAAACGATGTGAAAGAACTGAGCGCATAGATACGGTTGAACGCTACACTTATGCGTATAGTCTACGCGTCTAAATCTATATACATATGTATGTCTAACTGACAAAGGTGAGTAATTCATCCTGTTTATTTCATCATCATCATCATCATCACCACCGCCACCTCCACCCACCTCCTAACGCACACACACACACACTCTTATTCTTCTTTGATTTTGAAAGGAATTTGTTTGTGTGCACTTCCTCTCTATATTCTCTTCTGTCTTTAGACAAACGGTGCAAGGTGAACATTCTTTGTGTGATAGAAAGTTTTGTTTTCTTTTGTTCTGTGTAGTTTAATTAAAGTTTTCAGTTGTTTTTTTCTCTCTAAAGAATTTAATCTATCTAGTTTTGATATTATTTATAAATAAGGTGACCAAGAGATTGAGAAAATTTCACGATATAAATGGTGTACATATTGTTATACACTACTGACTACTACTCTTATTATTATTATTATTTTCATTATTCCATCGCCTTTCTAGTGGAACTTAGAGGTTCGACAACACATCTCCACTTTGTCCTATCTTCTGCCATCCTTTTCAACTGGATCCACGATTGGCCATAATCTCTCATACGCTCTTCACACGATCTCCTCCATGTCACCCTAGGACATACGTTCAACTCGTCGCTTCCCATTCGGATTCCACTCGAGCGATGGCCTGCATTGCGTGTGATGTCATTCAACGCTTTCCTCAATGTATGCCCAACCGATCCATCTCCATTTTCTCCTACATATTTGTTGAGTGATCGGATTTCGCCTGTTGGATTGTTCCACTGCAGAGTTTCTTGTTGCTGATTCTTCCTGGCCAAAGAGGCATTTGATCTTCAGTATGGAGCGAAAACAGCTTTTGATGAAAGTCTGCAACCTATTGGAAATCCTTTTCGTGACACACAGTGCAAGTTTTCTGATCCGTATAGACAGACTGACTGACTTCACACTTGTTGAAAATTCTTAATCTTTTTTTTATTCTCTTCAGTGGAATAGATTTTTCCTGAATCAACTTCAGATTGATGAAAATTCATCTTTTCCTTTTGATTTTGGCTGGATTCGAAATCCTTTTCGCTTCAGCCTCTGGTTGAAACAATGCTTTCCAGTGAGATAATTGATGGAAGTACCTGCTGTGAAATTTCTCCCATTTATATTATTTCGTGTTGGCTGTTGTTGTTGCTGTTGCAGTTCATTGGTTATCCTCATCACCTCCGTCTGTATTCTCTATGTTCACCTGCATAGAGTCCTGTCTTTCTTCTCTGCCCACTTCTTCAACCAGTTTCTTGGTTTTCGCCCCCAAGTTTTCCTGTATGTGCAACGTTAAACGCACATCATTCACCGGCGAAATCAAAATCTTATGGAGTCCTCTTATTGGTTAGCGGAGCATATTCCTGTCTCATCAATCTCCACAGTTTGATGCATGACCCAGTTCACCACGAGATTGTATCCAGGAGTCTGTGTCTCATCCTCCTTTAGAAGCACTGAGATGAAATCACTCTGGTTGGTAATGTGTCCGTCAGGCGAAATCCATGTCACTGGCCTTGTGTATATTCTTGAGCTTAAACACTCTGCCTCCGACTACCAAGTAACTGAAAGCACAGAAGTGTGTGAGTAATTCACTGTTTTCATTCATTTCGCCGAGTCAGAGCCTGTCGACCCATGATCAGTTATATTTCTGTATTATCTGCTCCCAGGTCACCTGCCACTCATATCGCTCATGAGGATTTTAATGTCACCATTTGAGAAATTCTCAGTTTCTGTTTGTAGTTGTCTGTAGAATTCGTCCTCCTTCTTCACTGATTCCGCGTTTTATGTAGCAATATGACCTGCCTTCCTTCTTTCATTAAGATATGAATCCCGCTGTCATGATTCTCGATGAGAAGATTGATTCCCACTGCATTAGGAATTAGGCTGCCACTGGTGATATGGTGATAGCCACACACTGTCTCAGTGTGCTCGTGGTTGTCGTCTGGTTGACCAGACCAGAGTAGATTACTGACTCTCCAGTTGACAGTTTTGATGATCCATATCAATTCAATCTGCTCTCTCAGATAAGTACCCAGCATTTCTTCACTGTATATTCGCATTTCCAAGATGAACTGGGAAGCCTTCCCAGCCAGTCTCGTACATTGTACGGACATTCCACGTCCCCAATCTTATCCTTGCTTTCATAGGGAGAAGACACATTGGCTGGCTGACTGGCTTCCTGAAGACTAGCTTTCACCAGCCTACTGTGTCATTTCGCCTCTCCGACTCCAGCGAAGAATAAGATTACCGTTTGAATTTTTTGTATTTTTAACATATTTCTTGTGATCGAAGTTTCTCCAGCAGTTTGATAGGTTTAGTGGTGTAGGGTAGCTAGCAACAGACCAAACCCTCCCTCCATAACCAGGCTTGGGGCTGGATAGAGAAGTGGTAAGTTTGTCAACTAGGCGAGGTCAAGGAATATATAAGCTATGAAAAGGTTAGGTAGAGTAAAAACTACAGGTCAGTGAACAAAGAAGTGAAGAAGAATGCTTGGAAAGACAAATGATAGCGAGCTAGTTAACTAAGCGAGGTTATTATATACATTATTTGCAATTAATAGTGTTCTCTGAGCTGGTTGGTTTAGTTGCGGAGCTTTCGTCGTCCTTCTGGACAACATCTTCAGCGCAATATTTAGCATAAAGTGAAATGATTTAAATTTCTTCATGAGTGATATAACTGCGTCTCCTGGTAACCATCTTTACATATGTATTGACCATTTTCTATTCACTTGGATTTTAAACTTTCTGGTCACCTGATTTACTTTTTATTAGTTGGCATATTTCGTCTATATTAACGTGCTTGTTAATTGCATTTTCGTTTGAGTACCAGGCTTCTAGGAATTCCCTGACTGCACTACTGGTGTTTCCTCTGTCTAAGATTTTGACATTATCCCAATCAAATTGATGACCATAATTGTCTATATGCATTGATACAAAAGAATACATATCGTGTCGTTTCACGGCTGATTTGTGTTCTTGGATTCTGATTCGAAGGGGACGCCCACTTTGGCCGATGTAATGCATGTTGAAGTTCATACAATTTATTTTGTAAATGGTATTAATTTTATCCCCTTTTTCTGTTGGATCTTTCGGTTTGCATAATATCGAAATAAGTGATTTGACTGGCTTGTGTGCTATATCTATATCAAACGGTTTCAGTATTCTAGCTGTTATTTCAGAGATATTTCTCGTGTATGGTAGAATGAGTTTTCTTGTGGTCTTTGATAATGGTTTTTTGTTGGTGTTTTGATTCGACTTTAAACACTTCTTGATGAAATTTTGTGGATAACCATTCTTTTTGAAGACCGTTTGTAGGTACTTTTCTTCCATTCTTTTCAACTCTGGAGTGCTACAATGTGTTTGAACTCTTTTGAACAATGTCTGCACACAGTTTCGTTGGTGAGTAACTGGATTATTGCTAGTTTAGTTGAGTATTTGATCTGTAGGCGTTGATTTTCTATATACTTGTGTTTCTAAATATCCTGTGTTGGTTCTCCTGATTAAGACATCTAAAAATGGGATTTTGTTATCTAATTCTTCTTCTCTTGTGAATTTGATGTCTTCAAATATGTTGTTTATTAATTTATGGGTATATTCTAAATCATTTCTCTTAATTATTTCAGATGTATCATCAACGTAACGTATCCAGATTTTCGGTTTAATTATAGGTAGAGCTATTGATTCTAATATTTGCATAACAGCTTCAGCTATTAATCCTGATATGGGCGATCCAATTGGTGTTCCTTTTATTTGTTCATATATTCGAGTATTGAACTACAAGTATGTTGTAAGACATAATTTTATGAGTTCTATCCAAGTAGATAAATGCGTTTCTATGTTTCCATCACTATAGAGTAATTGCTGCAGAGTTTCTGTTGCTAGTTTTGGACTAATTGAAGAACATAATGATATGACAAAAAAGGACACCATTATTTCATTGTCTTCTAATTCAATGCTTAACATTTTCTCTAAAAATTGGATTGACGAATTGATAGAATGGTCGCATGATTCATTATTCATAATTCTTTCGCATTTACACATATCATGTCATGCGTTGTATGATATTAACAACTATGGTCGTGACAACTCATCACTTTTGTTAATCCCCTATTTCATGAGATAAACATTGCATATAAACGCGACTGTACAGCTTAATGAATGAATTCACTGAAGAGAGTCTCTTCACTCAACTACCTTTCTTTTACTCGTTAGTGTCTTGATGGGGATCATTCATGAAATGAAATGAGATTTGAGTCACACAATGGTTTATGAATGACCAATCATAGTATACACCTACTTCCTCTCTGTTATGCATACACTCATAGGTAGTAGATAAACTCTTCCACATAAATCCAAAGAAAACATATAATATTTATGTGTATATGCATCAACATGTGCAGAGATTTTGAAATAGGCCTTGAGAAGAAATATATCGCCAAAAGATATCATCATTTCGTAGTTTTTTCACCATCACTTCACAACTAGGAGGGTTCACATGACTGAAATAAGATCTGTGAAAATTACACATTTACAACAGTAGTGCATTCTATACATGTCCAAACCAAGTTCACTATCAACAGTTTGAAACAATTTGGGCATTCGGTGTATGATATTCATTATAATAAAGGCTTTTGTATTTCCCAGTATCGTTTTGTTTTTCATTCATTGGGAAATACAAAAACCTTTATTATAATGAGTAGTACATACTAATAACCTAATAGAGATTTCGTTGGTTAGACAATATCATCCAGTGTGCATTAGTTCAGGTGATAAGGTTTTCTGTGGGTATTTCATAAGATCTGAGTAACTTGAGTTACACAAGCTACACTTCTTTCGACTGCCTACAACATATTTTTTGCTTTTACGCTGTGAAGCACAAATATTCTAGTATAAGTTGTAGTAGTAGTAGTAATAGCAAAAGTAGTAGAAGTAGTAGTAGTAGTAGTAGTAGTATAGTAGTAGAAGAAGGATAGTAGTATAGTAGAAAGGTATAGTAGTAGTAGTAGTAGTGTACTAGTAGTAGAAGTAGTTGTATTTGTGCTGGTCATTATAATCAGACCGAAATTCCTTAAGATGATCAATAATAATTATTATTATAATTATAATAGTGTAGTGAAAGCCTTACTGCCTTTAGACTATTCAGTCCTGTATACTAATTACTCTGTGAGTAATTATGCTGACCTTCATTTTCTTAATTATAGGTAGACTTTGTGAAGATAAACACAATGTACGGATTGTACACAGTGATAGACACAAAATGTGGAATGTTTAGATAATGAATATGAATATGAATACAAATCTATATTATACAAGCACTACTTCTTTTATGGTTATAACCACATAAGTGATTTCTAATTACTTCTCATTTGAATTAGTTATGTTCTCTGAGTTGATGTGTTTGCTTGTGAAGCTTTCGTTATCCCAGTCGGTACCCATTTCTTCAGAGCAGATTTTGGTATTTGAATTCCCCGTGTATGATGTAATCGTATCTCCTGGCAACCACTGTCGTGATCGGCTGTCACCTTCCGTCTCTGTTGATCGCTTGTATTGACTTGGAATTCAAAATTTCTTCTCATGTGGTTTACTTCTTATCAGAGGGCCAATTTGGTATACTCTAGTGTGTTTTTTAATTGCAGGATGACTCAGTTGAGTATTAGGCTTCACGAAATTCCCTGACTGCATTTGTGGTGTTACTTACATCTAATATCTCTACATTATGCCAATCAAGTTGGTATCCACAATTATCTACATCCATTGATACGAAAGAATATATATCATATCCTTCTGCAGGTGATTTGTTCTCTTGTTTTCGCATCCTGAAAGTGACACCCACTTTGACCGATGTAATGGAGAATGCAATGAAGGCGATTTCATACTAGAGCCTGCGCTGAAGATGTTGTCTACAAAGGACGACGACAGCTTTTCATTTAAGCCAAATGGCTAAGAGAACACAGCTAATTCAATATCATCCACCTGAGCTACAAACCTTCTCCATTATCAATTGACGTTTTCTCCTTTCTTTCTTCTAACTCCTCATAACCTTTGTATTTCCTTGCAACTCTTACATAATTCCGTATTTTCATTCGTTTCTATGTGCATCCATCCTGATTACAACTCACTCTCTGACCTATACCAGCTCTTCATGAAATCCTGTAACCAATCATTCTTCAATTTACTCATCTTATGACATACCTCTTACGTACACTTTCAGGACAGAATTTTAAATAAGTGGGATTGTTGAGACAATGAGGGAAATGAACTGGCTGAAGAGAGTCTCTTCTCTGAAATACGTATCTTCTTTTCGTTAATGACTCATATTCCTCAGTGATGAACTAATTTCGCAAAAGTAGGCTGTTTGTGTTCTGATGAGTATTTTCCCTAACAAAGAGATATGCGTTTCTGTGCACGTATGAAGCGTGATTAATACAATTATCGGCAGAAGTAATATATCTGAATGCAAAAGAAGCAGTAGTCATCTATTTGCAGACATATTACTTGTACTCGAGGCTGGGCATGTTCTTGTATGTATAAAGAATTATAAAATTAATCACTCGTTATCGACACATCCTTCTGGTTCAATCATACGTGGACATATAAATAATCAAAGTAACTGGATATATATATATATATACATATATATACGCAAATCAAGTTCAAGTTAAGTGATGTGAAAACACTTTGGCACTGGATACATAATATTCATTACCATAAGAGATTCTGTATTTCTCAAACATCAAGCATCCTAAAATGCTATGTTAAATAATGCGTAGGACTGAATTCCGATGGATTCACAGTCTAACTGTGCCTCGGTGGCACAGTGGTTAGGACGCCCACATACCATGAACAAAGACTCACAGTGGCACAACTTACCCTGCAGCTCAACTCAAGATTTATGTTGGCCCGTGAACTCCTACAACATCAGAACGATGGTGTCACATCACACTGTGCTTACCAATAAACACGTATTTTTCTGATCACACGTACACACGGAGAACCCACAGATCTCTACAGTTCAGGGATACACAACACATCTCCAAGTGGCTGCAAGAAGAAATGAAATCACCTGATCCAATTAACGCTGGAAACAGATTTCCAACGTCATCTAAATCAAAGCACATCATAGATACAATCCATGAAGCTGACTTCAGCAGGACATCGAAACTAATTATTAAACACGTTTCCGTCATATATTTGATTTCATGACAGTCTTAGTCCTCAAAAGAATTAAACCTGTTCCATGCATTCAAAAATTGCCTGTTCACACTGCCAACCTGTCATGGTAGTCCAACTTGCTGAAAAAATTGTTAATTTCACTCAGCAATATCTCCACCTCCTTATTCATTTCTTACCTCATTCTCTTACTTCTCATCCGTCTTCGTCATCAGTAACAATTTTCATCTATATTAATAAAAACTTAAATCTTCATGTTCTTTTGCATTTTCATACAAATATGTATGAGAAGAATGTGTGTGTGTGTCACACACATGGAACAGGTTTAATTCTTTTGAGGACTAAGACTGTCATGAAATCAAATATATGACGGAAACGTGTTTAATAATTAGTTTCGATGTCCTGCTGAAGTCAGCTTCATGGATTGTATCTATGATGTGCTTTGATTTAGATGACGTTGGAAATCTGTTTCCAGCGTTAATTGGATCAGGTGATTTCATTTCTTCTTGCAGCCACTTGGAGATGTGTTGTGTATCCCTGAACTGTAGAGATCTGTGGGTTCTCCGTGTGTACGTGTGATCAGAAAAATACGTGTTTATTGGTAAGCACAGTGTGATGTGACACCATCGTTCTGATGTTGTAGGAGTTCACGGGCCAACATAAATCTTGAGTTGAGCTGCAGGGTAAGTTGTGCCACTGTGAGTCTTTGTTCATGGTATGTGGGCGTCCTAACCACTGTGCCACCGAGGCACAGTTAGACTGTGAATCCATCGGAATTCAGTCCTACGCATTATTTAACATAGCATTTTAGGATGCTTGATGTTTGAGAAATACAGAATCTCTTATGGTAATGAATATTATGTATCCAGTGCCAAAGTGTTTTCACATCACTTAACTTGAACTTGATTTGCGTTATATATATGTATATATATATATATATCCAGTTACTTTGATTATTTATATGTCCACGTATGATTGAACCAGAAGGATGTGTCGATAACGAGTGATTAATTTTATAATTCTTTATACATACAAGAACATGCCCAGCCTCGAGTACAAGTAATATGTCTGCAAATAGATGACTACTGCTTCTTTGGCATTCAGATATATTACTTCTGCCGATAATTGTATTAATCACGCTTCATACGTGCACAGAAACGCATATCTCTTTGTTAGGGAAAATACTCATCAGAACACAAACAGCCTACTTTTGCGAAATTAGTTCATCACTGAGGAATATGAGTCATTAACGAAAAGAAGATACGTATTTCAGAGAAGAGACTCTCTTCAGCCAGTTCATTTCCCTCATTGTCTCAACAATCCCACTTATTTAAAATTCTGTCCTGAAAGTGTACGTAAGAGGTATGTCATAAGATGAGTAAATTGAAGAATGATTGGTTACAGGATTTCATGAAGAGCTGGTATAGGTCAGAGAGTGAGTTGTAATCAGGATGGATGCACATAGAAACGAATGAAAATACGGAATTATGTAAGAGTTGCAAGGAAATACAAAGGTTATGAGGAGTTAGAAGAAAGAAAGGAGAAAACGTCAATTGATAATGGAGAAGGTTTGTAGCTCAGGTGGATGATATTGAATTAGCTGTGTTCTCTTAGCCATTTGGCTTAAATGAAAAGCTGTCGTCGTCCTTTGTAGACAACATCTTCAGCGCAGGCTCTAGTATGAAATCGCCTTCATTGCATTCTCCATTACATCGGTCAAAGTGGGTGTCACTTTCAGGATGCGAAAACAAGAGAACAAATCACCTGCAGAAGGATATGATATATATTCTTTCGTATCAATGGATGTAGATAATTGTGGATACCAACTTGATTGGCATAATGTAGAGATATTAGATGTAAGTAACACCACAAATGCAGTCAGGGAATTTCGTGAAGCCTAATACTCAACTGAGTCATCCTGCAATTAAAAAACACACTAGAGTATACCAAATTGGCCCTCTGATAAGAAGTAAACCACATGAGAAGAAATTTTGAATTCCAAGTCAATACAAGCGATCAACAGAGACGGAAGGTGACAGCCGATCACGACAGTGGTTGCCAGGAGATACGATTACATCATACACGGGGAATTCAAATACCAAAATCTGCTCTGAAGAAATGGGTACCGACTGGGATAACGAAAGCTTCACAAGCAAACACATCAACTCAGAGAACATAACTAATTCAAATGAGAAGTAATTAGAAATCACTTATGTGGTTATAACCATAAAAGAAGTAGTGCTTGTATAATATAGATTTGTATTCATATTCATATTCATTATCTAAACATTCCACATTTTGTGTCTATCACTGTGTACAATCCGTACATTGTGTTTATCTTCACAAAGTCTACCTATAATTAAGAAAATGAAGGTCAGCATAATTACTCACAGAGTAATTAGTATACAGGACTGAATAGTCTAAAGGCAGTAAGGCTTTCACTACACTATTATAATTATAATAATAATTATTATTGATCATCTTAAGGAATTTCGGTCTGATTATAATGACCAGCACAAATACAACTACTTCTACTACACTACTCTACTACTTTTGCTATTACTACTACTACAACTTATACTAGAATATTTGTGCTTCACAGCGTAAAAGCAAAAAATATGTTGTAGGCAGTCGAAAGAAGTGTAGCTTGTGTAACTCAAGTTACTCAGATCTTATGAAATACCCACAGAAAACCTTATCACCTGAACTAATGCACACTGGATGATATTGTCTAACCAACGAAATCTCTATTAGGTTATTAGTATGTACTACTCATTATAATAAAGGTTTTTGTATTTCCCAATGAATGAAAAACAAAACGATACTGGGAAATACAAAAGCCTTTATTATAATGAATATCATACACCGAATGCCCAAATTGTTTCAAACTGTTGATAGTGAACTTGGTTTGGACATGTATAGAATGCACTACTGTTGTAAATGTGTAATTTTCACAGATCTTATTTCAGTCATGTGAACCCTCCTAGTTGTGAAGTGATGGTGAAAAAACTACGAAATGATGATATCTTTTGGCGATATATTTCTTCTCAAGGCCTATTTCAAAATCTCTGCACATGTTGATGCATATACACATAAATATTATATGTTTTCTTTGGATTTATGTGGAAGAGTTTATCTACTACCTATGAGTGTATGCATAACAGAGAGGAAGTAGGTGTATACTATGATTGGTCATTCATAAACCATTGTGTGACTCAAATCTCATTTCATTTCATGAATGATCCCCATCAAGACACTAACGAGTAAAAGAAAGGTAGTTGAGTGAAGAGACTCTCTTCAGTGAATTCATTCATTAAGCTGTACAGTCGCGTTTATATGCAATGTTTATCTCATGAAATAGGGGATTAACAAAAGTGATGAGTTGTCACGACCATAGTTGTTAATATCATACAACGCATAACATGATATGTGTAAATGTGAAAGAATTATGAATAATGAATCATGCGACCATTCTATCAATTCGTCAATCCAATTTTTAGAGAAAATGTTAAGCATTGAATTAGAAGGCAATGAAATAATGATGTGCTTTTTTGTCATATCATTATGTTCTTCAATTAGTCCAAAACTTGCAACAGAAACTCTGCAGCAATTACTCTATAGTGATGGAAACATAGAAACGCATTTATCTACTTGGATAGAACTCTTAAAATTATGTCTTATAACATACTTGTAGTTCAATACTCGAATATATGAACAAATAAAAGGAACACCAATTGGATCGCCCATATCAGGATTAATAGCTGAAGCTGTTATGCAAATATTAGAATCAATAGCTCTACCTATAATTAAACCGAAAATCTGGATACGTTGCGTTGATGATACATCTGAAATAATTAAGAGAAATGATTTAGAATATACTCATAAATTAATAAACAACATATTTGAAGACATCAAATTCACAAGAGAAGAAGAATTAGATAACAAAATCCCATTTTTAGATGTCTTAATCAGGAGAACCAACACAGGATATTTAGAAACACAAGTATATAGAAAATCAACGCCTACAGATCAAATACTCAACTAAACTAGCAATAATCCAGTTACTCACCAACGAAACTGTGTGCAGACATTGTTCAAAAGAGTTCAAACACATTGTAGCACTCCAGAGTTGAAAAGAATGGAAGAAAAGTACCTACAAACGGTCTTCAAAAAGAATGGTTATCCACAAAATTTCATCAAGAAGTGTTTAAAGTCGAATCAAAACACCAACAAAAAACCATTATCAAAGACCACAAGAAAACTCATTCTACCATACACGAGAAATATCTCTGAAATAACAGCTAGAATACTGAAACCGTTTGATACAGATATAGCACACAAGCCAGTCAAATCACTTATTTCGATATTATGCAAACCGAAAGATCCAACAGAAAAAGGGGATAAAATTAATACCATTTATAAAATAAATTGTATGAACTTCAACATGCATTACATCGGCCAAAGTGGGCGTCCCCTTCGAATCAGAATTCAAGAACACAAATCAGCCGTGAAACGACACGATATGTATTCTTTTGTATCAATGCATACAGACAATTATGGTCGTCAATTTGATTGGGATAATGTCAAAATCTTAGACAGAGGAAACACCAGTAGTGCAGTCAGGGAATTCCTAGAAGCCTGGTACTCAAACGAAAATGCAATTAACAAGCACGTTAATATAGACGAAATATGCCAACTAATAAAAAGTAAATCAGGTGACCAGAAAGTTTAAAATCCAAGTGAATAGAAAATGGTCAATACATATGTAAAGATGGTTACCAGGAGACGCAGTTATATCACTCATGAAGAAATTTAAATCATTTCACTTTATGCTAAATATGGCGCTGAAGATGTTGTCCAGAAGGACGACGAAAGCTCCGCAACTAAACCAACCAGCTCAGAGAACACTATTAATTGCAAATAATGTATATAATAACCTCGCTTAGTTAACTAGCTCGCTATCATTTGTCTTTCCAAGCATTCTGCTTCACTTCTTTGTTCACTGACCTGTAGTTTTTACTCAACTTAGTTTTTTCATAGCTAATATATTCCTTGACCTCGCCTAGTTGACAAACTTGCTAGTTCGCTATCCAGTCCCAAGCCTGGTTATGGAGGGAGGGTTTGGTCTGTTGCTAGCAACCCTACACCACTAAACCTATCAAACTGCTGGAGAAACTTCGATCACAAGAAATATGTTAAAAATACAAAAAATTCAAACGGTAATCTTATTCTTCGTTGGAGTCGGAGAGGCGAAATGACACAGTAGGCTGGTGAAAGCTAGTCTTCAGAAAGCCAGTCAGCCAGCCAATGTGTCTTCTCCCTATGAAAGCAAGAATAAGATTGGGGACGTGGAATGTCTGTGCAATTTACGAGGCTGGCTTGGAAGGCTTCACAGTTCATCCAGCAAATGACTCACAATGTTAATGTGAATATGCGGGCACCATAGTCGGTCTATAATCTGGTGTCATACATAATGCATGCCGTCTACCAGAGGCACGTTATTGATGAATAAGTAGGACGCATCAATGGATGACACATGTATGTGTTGATTTCAAATTATTTTTAATCTTAGCAGTAGATTGATGGTGCGTTTTACTAGCTGATCACGAAGGTATTCAACTACCTGTACCAGCGACTTTGCATTCTCATGATAATGTGATTGAGACGTCTGATGTGGAACAGAGAGTCCCCTTGGATTTCTGCCTTTTCGGTAAACCGTGTTATTGAGGGAACAACACGTGAAGATCTAAAACCCACATGGAGCACCATTCAGTCGTTATCCACAATGTTGATTTGACTATTTTTATTTCTAGTCTCACATACCATGTATTGTCAATTTTGCACTCCACATCAACTTATAACTTGCCCTCCTAACTTTGTAATACTCCTATGATTATTTCAATGTATGCAAACAGAGGCTTGGTCGTATGCTTTACCCCTTCTATTCTACTGCCTAATTACCTACTGTTATTATCAATATTGTTAATTAATTAGTGGCCTTAATATTATTAATTCTCAGTAACAAATGAATGTGAATATTTTGTATGTAGGTAGATAACTTTGTTTATGTTGTTGAGTTTCACGTGAATGAAGGACACATCGTGTAGGGTATTTACTACTGGATGCCAGTGAGAGTTGAGTAAACAGAAAGTACATTGTCCAGTAATAATAATGGTAGTAATAATAATGATAATAATTATTATTATAAATAACTATATAAACCTGCAGGTGAGCATTGTATATTCATCACAGACAAGATATTCCGCTATAAGTAACCTCAGGTCTTGAATTCTCTGCTTCATCTCTGCGTGGCAGTATTCTGAAGTAAGTTCAACACAATAATTTATTAATAATGATAAAATAATGATAATTTGTAAATTGTGAAGTGCTTTAATACGTTCCACGTTTCAGTGTAGTCGTGTTTTCTTAACGAAGCTGAGCTGACTACTGGTAGTGTGTGAGGCTTAAGACAGCATTGAGACAGGAATCAAACTCAACCCAAATTCGTGGTTGGTGAGCACTCTAACACTGATGGCACCGACGTACAATTTGGATACTGACACCAGCTTATGCAAGGGAAAAAGATTTAGTGTTGAATAGACACCTCTGTTTCCCTTATCATTGTGATGACAATTAAGATACTCTTAACAAGCAACACGGTTATCGATGAGTGCAATACTGACAGTAACATTATCTCATATTTATAGGACTTGTTATTTCATGTTTAAGGCAATATGCTGTTTCCTGAAATTTGAACGCATCTTTGCTAAGAATACTATGTGACGTGGATCACACAGTCAATGCACAATTTTTGATTAACTGAACAGTTTATTTTCATATGACTTTTCAGACAATATCAAACGCTAAACAAAAATACAATGAAGTTCTCCGTAGTATTTATTTGCATACTGCAGTTGATACTAGTCAGATCACAGAATAATGACGGCTCACTGGAAGCAGAACCAGTGGCAGCAGGACCAGTGGAAGGAGCTGAAAACGTAGATAGGGCAGATGAAGAATCACCGGCAGACGACGAAGAGGACGGAGATCCAAACGTAAATAATGATAACAAAGTGGCTGAAGCCATTGCAGAGACTACAACTATGGGTGAAACCACTCCAGAGACTACAACTATGAGTGAAACTACTCCAGAGACTACAACTATGGGTGAAACCACTCCTGAGACTACAGCTATGGGTGAAACCACTCCAGAGACTACAACTATGAGTGAAACTACTCCAGAGACTACAACTATGGGTGAAACCACTCCAGAGACTACAACTATGAGTGAAACCACTCCAGAGACTACAACTATGAGTAAAACCACTCCAGAGACTACAACTATGGGTGGAACCACTCCAGAGACTGCAACTATGGGTGAAACCAATCCAGGGACTACAACTATGGGTGAAACCACTCCTGAGACTACCACTATGAGTGGAACCACTTCTGAAGGTGCAGCTAAGACTACAGTGACAACTTCTACGATGGATACTTCTACTTCAACGCGTAAACCTGATGACTCAAAAGGCAAAGGCGGTGAGTCGGTGTTTTAATTGAATGGTATTCATGCAGAGTGTTATTAGCTTAATTACTTTGTCGTCATTTTATAATACGAAGGCTGAATTCATTTCATCTTGACTATACTTCAGTTAGGTAGATATTTACATCACATTTTCCATTTATTTCAGCATGAAATTATTATCATTATTACTACTGTTCATTGACTGGTTTTCGACTGAAGCGTAGAGCTTCAGGAGCACACCTCTATTTCACTCGATTCTCTGAAGTCGCTCTCAATCAATTGCATGATCACTTTGATTTCCTCTTGCATTTTACGCTGGCAGCACAGCCAACTCATCGCCTCCTATTCACGCTCCACTCGAAGGAGTCTTGGCTCTTTCCTTAATTTCCCTTCAGTGACGACAACTCCCTTATGAATTATTCTAAACAGTGAAGAGGACTACAAAGGCATACACACGCACGCACATGCTTATTGCAGAGAGTGACGCAATGTGGTATACTTACGTCCTCATGTAAACATGATCTTTGTGATTTCGACATAGAGACTGTGATGTTGTTTCCTCATGCCTAAACAAACGAAAGACATCACGTATCATGTTTGTGGGTGCATGAGAAATATTTGACAGTGAATAGTGATAAACAAGCATCTCAGGATGAAAGAGGTGAAGTCGTTGGCTAGACACAGCGAATGTGCATGTAGAATGAAGTTTTAAGTAGCTGGGAAAGTTCTCTCTAAATTAGCGATCAGATATTTGTGACACCCTGACAGCTTGTAATTAAACTGTTGTGAGAAATCCACAAATCCTAAAGTCATCTCTACCGTAAGATTACGTTTGTTTTATCAGATTTCTATTTGTGTGTAAAAACTCCTTTGTGCTTATTTTTCGTTAATCACACTACATTATGTTGTTATCATATTCGTGACAGGTATGGGAACAGGAATAATTGTGGCAATTGTATTCGGCTGTCTCGCAGGAGTTGCAGTTATTGGTGCAATAATCTACTTTGTTCTACAATAACTTTTGCCCAGATAATGTGCGATGTTTCGAATTTTGTCCCATAATAATAATGGTTGATGACTTATGTATTTTATTTTGTAATATTTTCATTGACACTTGATTAGCTTTGGATAAAGCAGATTTCTGTTTTCTGAGACAACTTGTTATTTCAGTGCACACATTATTAGTTTTACTTCTGTAGAATCGTTATTAGTAAATGTAATACAAACTTATCACATTTTTTCTTGACCTAATGGCTTTCAATGATTTTGATGGTTGCCTTCGCCATGGTGAGACGGTATACACAGTAACGAGTGCAAAGTAGGATGGAATAAACTTTGGCCGAATAAAGAGTATCGTGGCTGGTTTAAAATGTCGACTGACTTCCTAATTATCGGTTGATGTGTAGGAGGAAAAGTAGGAAATATGGAACAGTGATGGAGATGTTATTGGTAGTATTGACAGATTAGGATAGGTGTCCATTACTCTGAAATTAATGTGGTGATTTTCAGTTATCAGGAGTACACACGCATTTTCAATATAAATGTCAAAAGGGTCGGTGCTCCCACATAGTTCATAGACTTGATGAGCGTATCACCAGAAGTATTTCCAACAGATCACTGCAGACTTTCATTCACAGCCACTTTCTCTCTATTCCGAATATCGAATGACCGACAAGAAAGAGTAAAATTCGAGGAAGTCTGACTGCGAGTCGTCAGATAGATGGATTGAATGTGCGCTAAGAAGATCTTTAAATTACGCTTCACACCAGGTCTTCGAGTAGAACCTGAATCAGATTGAACGAGTTTGGTCTGGTCCTGAGATTGACTGAAGTGCTCCATTCTATTGGAGATGCAAAGAATGAATAATTATGATATTATGCAGGTACTTTGGACTCATGAATTTGTTCCCGTCTTGTCGAAAATGATGTAAACACATTTGTTTTGGAATAGTCTCTAATAACCTGAATTTTAAGTGACTTAGTTCGTAAACTGATAGGGGAAACATGAAGATTGTGTGTTTGATATAAATGCGCGTTGAACAGTTCATCCACGTATTAAATCTGGTTGAAATGAAGCATTTGAAACACAACGCCTAATGAGATAAGTTTGGATAAAGGAATAGTGGACATTCTTTGGTGGGTGGCGATTACCTGTAGAATTCAAGATGCGCCAAGCGCTATCCACTTCAACGATTGAGTCACGAGAGCCACCTGTTCTGCAACGATTATCAGTTGTTATTATTATTGCTTCCTTTAATTCCTAGAGGAACATAGGGCTTCAGTCGTGCGTCTCCATTGAGTTCGGTTCTCGCCGCTTGCCTTTCGGGTTCCACTCGAGCAATGGCTTGTCTAGTGATCTCACTTGCTGGTTTCCTGAGAGTATGGCCAGCCAATCCATCTCCATTTCTTCCTGCCTATTTGTTTCACAATCGGTTCCTGGTTGGTTCACTCATTGCCAGAGATCCCTCTCTGTTACTGATCTTTTCTGGCCGGCCGGCCATCTGATCTTGAGTATTGAGCGAAGACAACTGGCTGTTGATGAAGGTGTGTAGTTTGTTTGAGATGCTCTTTATGACGCGCAGTGCAAGTCTCTGATCCGTATAGTAAGTAGCAGTGACTTCACATTGGAGTTGAAAATCCGGATCTTAATTTTGATGCTGAGTGCTGTTGACCTCCACCTCAGTTGTCATTATCATTAATTCAATTTAGACTTTTCCGATGATCGATTGGACTGAAGTGCTCGATCGAAACAGATAAACACGATTATGTAACTTAGTTAGCTGTTGAATAATAGGAGAGTTCGGAATCGCAGTATTGTTGATAGCTTGCAGTGTGGTAAAATAGGTAACTCGTGATACTGGAATTAAGGATGACTGGCGTGTTCCTGCAACCACGCACACTGAGAAATGATTCAGAGGCCTACCACAGAATAGACTAATACTGTGGACTGTTGTACGAGTAGTAATTATCATATTCTCTCGTGAGCAAGAGGTTCATTCAGGAACATGACAATAATAAGAGTGTCATCCTGCTGTTAGAGGCCTGAATAACGTACTTATATTCGTGTCGATGATACCAATACGTTGTGATTGCTGGTTGTAGAGTTTGTGCATTTTGCTAAGATTGGATGGTAGTGAAAAGAAGTAACCACTTGAATGAGACATAGGTGACCACTACTGTCTGTATTAGCAAATGCGCGGGGAAAGCCAATGACTTCACAAAGTCACTTTTGCTTTCCAATTTTGGCAGTTTGCTGAATAGGAAGCTCAACGCTTAGTTGCCAATAAGTGTTTATATGAGTTTGGTGAATGCGGATAATTTGCCTTACTAGTTGTGAATACCATGAAACACTTAGATGTGCCTACATGGACACTGCAAAAATGTTGAAGTCAAGTGTATAAACACGGAGAGGCCAAGGCTACTAACACTAAAGTTCAGTCAGATAAATCAGTTAACCTCGCATTACACAGAATGCAGATTGTTTCACTGTAACGAAATAGTCTGAAACATTACAGCTTGTAGTTAGTTTCCAACTCAAACTCTGTAACGAACTTGGGAAGACATGTTTGTGAGAACGATATCAGAAGATTTACAATTTTTAGACCCACTTGTTTGTTCACAGTCGAAATAATTGAAGTTAAGTCTTTCCTCTGCTTCCTGATTCAGGTTCCAGTTGACTTGATTAAGACTGTATTTTCAACAGTGAAGTGAGGCAGGTGACTAACTGATTCGCTCGAAGTTTGAGTATGGTTTATTTTGTAAAGGAGAGACTGGTTACTTGCTAGTAGCCACTATGCATATATTGGCAAAAAGAACGATGATTTAATCTGAGTAGCGAAATAATTGGAAAGTTCAAAGTGTGGCGTAAATTCTCCTGCTTCTTCTCCTTCTTATTGACCTCCTGAGTTCCATGTTGAACATAGGGCTTCAGAGGCATATCTCCACTACACTCGATTTTCCGCTCTCCCCTATAACTGGCTACACTAACTTCCAGAATCCTTTACTTCTTATTCATATAACCTTTCTTATGTCTTCATTGAACGTTTTGTGGCTTGATGTAATATACAGTCTCTGGGTATATTTGTATATGTGTAATGTAACAAGTTTTTCTTTTTCTTCCCTCTCTGCAGCCTGTTAAATTTCTTTCGTTTCTTGCTATTTGTTCATGACTATCATTGCGTTACAGCTCTTGGTAAAATTCCTCAGTAATTTTGTTACAGCAGAATGGATGATACAGTAGTCAAGGTATATTATTGAATAACCAAATCGTTGTTTTGTAAAACTGGAGTTTATATTATTTAATCAATCACTGGTTGTTTGATTTCAGTTGACTTCAAACAACATGAAATAGGAAGTTGAAATATGCATAGTATTCTGTTGAACCAGTCTAGGAGATGAACAGGTAGTAATTATCGAGTTAGTTGAAACATCCGAATGTGTATGAATATTGTGATTCGATTGTCCAGGTGGGATGGTCGAAATCATCGTTCTGCCACAACTGGTGCTTGGGAGTGTTTGTTCAGCCACTTCGTCTTCTATGTATTCACCTTATTTTTCGTATTCGCTTGTATACCTCCAAGTTTGTGTGACATGTGACATGAATTATCCGTGAAGTGACGACCTTCTAGATTTTCAACTTTTACTGCCACTTGTCATGCTGAATGAATGGAGTGGATGACTGTTTCTGTCTTTCTTGTTTAATTGTGTTGAGTTTCAAGACAATGAGAGTGAATGTGTTGATTTCTAGAGAAACAAGTTTGAAGACAGAATGGACGACTTCTTCTGAAATCCTGCCCTTTTCGTGATAAAAACCGCCATTCATTCATCCAGTGAAATGAATGCAATCAAAAGTAAGTGAAAATAGTTTTATGCTGTCTGAGTATATGAAAACCTGCGTCAACCACAATTTATCCTATTCCCAGTGGACACAACTTATCTGTATGCACTGCGGTTTGAATTAAATCTTTGGCGGATAGTACTTAAAATGGGATTAGAACCAGTGTGATTGGAATGAGTGAATAGGCATTCTAGACAGAGTGTTCTGAAACAGTCGAATTGAGGCAGAATAATTTCGCCTAATACTTTATTTCTAGTCAGCAGTGCTGGTTACGACAAAAGATTAAAGAAATCAAATCAAAATTCATAATAGGCAGCACAAATTACACTTAGTAAGAAGAGATGACCAACACTCTTCAAACTTAGTAAAGTGGTCAGACAGCATACAAAAGTTGTAGGTAGTGACTGTTCAACTGTGTGACTGAGACGTCTTGAAGGTGAACGATGTGGGTATAGAAATTCATTAGCGTAGCAAGTAGACATAACCCTCCTTGTCAATGGATCTGATTGTAGTATTTCTGTTTGCAGGCAATACTCATCACATTGATGGCAATCTGTTGACGTTTTCACCATTCGTAGAAGTCTATGAATACGCCTTTTCTAGCGGTTTTCTGAGGTTGGTGATTAAATTGGCAAGCTCTCACTGCCTTTCTCGACTACAACTTTGTGTTGAAGCTTGCACTGAAGACGCTGTGTAGAAGGACAATGGAAGGTTTGCAATACGTCACAGATCTCAGAAAACGTGAACGGAAAATAACTCATTCCCAACAATCTGGTCACACAACTACTTTCTCATTGGTGATAAAGTGGAGAAATAGTAGTGTTAAATGGGAGGCGAATAGACGAAGCCCAAGCTGAAAGGCTATACAACTTATCAAATGGAAAGTGGATAGATTGAGGAACTAGTTCGAGTAGTCTTATGAAACCTCATTGAGTTTAGATTAAGTAAGACTACTCAACCAAGTTTCACAATTCAACCATCTCTCACTGATACGTGATTTAATGTTTGAATCATCAAGAGACTTGATGCATCACCAGAAGCACTTCTGACTGACAATTGCGACGCTGATCAAGAACTGTCTTAGCTAACTGACGCTGAAGATTAGTTGGTCAGCCAGAAAGTATCAACAACAATGAATTCCGGCGAAGAACCAACGTCGAGCAATCAATCAGAAGGTATGCCGAATGAGATGGATGTTGACTGAGGATATGTTGGGGAGATCGTTTAGTCAAATCGCATAAATCGTCGACGCCCCAGTGTAAGTCGGCAAAAAATGACAAGTTTGACTTTGGCGTGAGACTGTCATGCAGGAGATCGTATGAAGAGGGCATGAAAACTACTTGGCAACCGTGTAGCAAGATAAGGAGGACTGTAGGAAACACGATGAAAGGGAAGTGTGTTGCTCAAACCAAGTTTTCCACTAATACATCAAAGGAAAAGTAATATATTTGTTTTGTCGAAATTCAAGAAAGGCACGAGTTGTTCTGAAAATTACTCAGTAAAATAAGACTTTTTGTCAAGAAAACGTTTATTAGTTATACACGATAAAACGTTTTACAACGGTCTACAATTTTCATATCTGTTATTTTCTTGGCTGTTTGTAACAGAAAAACAAAAGCGGATATTATCCTATTGATGTTGAGAGTATTTTCAGTTTTCATCAACCAGTACGTATTTCAACCAGTAGGACCTTCCGTTATGAATGTCTCTACAAAGCAACATAAAAGAAACAAAGCAGTATAAACAATGCGTCTACTAATCGCTTTTATTCAATGAAACTTCAGAAAACTGTATGCTCGCACATCTAAGTATAAAATTTCTATGATACCATACTTGGCACGTATTTTATGTGATGAAAATAGCGTCAGGCAAGAATTGACTAACCTTTTTTCATCTAGTAAATAAACAATCTCCTCCATCCATCTTTATATACCTTGAAGTTTTACTTTTATTATTTCTATTATATTTATGGTCCTGTTGATTCTTTGTTTTCCCTTTCATAACTGCAAACACCAACTTATCTCTATGACTGCTGTAATCTTTGTTTTTTCCCTCAACATATCATGTAAACAGATCATCATATTCAATATTTTTCATCAGGCAAGGATTTGTATACCGCATCGACAATACTGTGTGAAACAAGCCCACGGCAATTTCCACTTGTATTATTATCATTACCTTAGCTGCTATCATTATTATTATTTCCATTTTATGTGCTGCATGCTTTTTATTTTTTATTTTTTTTAATATTAACCCTATTGTAAATGTAGAAAAATTTTCTGTGTGATTAATTTTATTTATAATTTGAGGAAATTAGATGCAATATTGTGATTAATGCTGAAAATTCCATTCTGTATCACAAGTACTGTTTTTGGAATAAGGTAAATCATTATTATTATTAAAAAAACATGAAGCCATCTGTGATTAATATGAGTAGAATTTAGGCATTGTGGTAGAATATAATTCCGCATTCGACAAGTTTACTTGTTATATGTTGAACAGTAATAGTGTTAGAGTGTTAACAACAAGGAGACATTACAAGCACAATTTATTCCTCATTATGTTATCAGTGTATTCTAACAATTTGGTGAGTTGCTTTAAAGATCTTTATTGCCGTCTATTTGCAAATCAGTTTTTGTATATCAGGGCGAGGTGTTGTGTCATTGCGTTATGTGTGTTTGCAGTTGGTTCTATGAACGAAGATTCAGTGATTCAACTCTCTGTACACTCATTAATATAGATTTCCCATACATTTGTTCTATTCACCCCTCTGTACTATTACAAGTGCTTGCATACACTCGGATGGCCGAGGTTCGCTCACTAGATTGCTACATTTAAGGAGGTCAATAATTGCATTTGCGACATGTAGTGATAAGGAATGATAGTTGCATATGACGTTGTTCGTGTGCCTTAGTAGCTTCGTGGATGAAGACGGCGCAGCTCTCACGAGTAGCTACTGCACAACTTACTAAGCTTTAAGTTCTAACTTTGATATAATGACTGCAATATCGATCAATACTTTTGATTCTCGTCCATAGAACAGTTCAGTAAAATACTCCAGGTAGAGAGGATTAGTCTGCGATTTCTACTTTACGATCTTTATGTTTCTCAACTTCGAGATTTTCAAGCCAAAGGTAACGGAGACCAGTTTTATTAGCTCACAGTATCTACTTATTGGTTTTCAGATCTTGAAGTGAGAATAATTTTTGTTAGTCTTATTAACTGTGAAACACGGAAGAGATTTTTATCATTATTAGTGATTATAGCTCAACCAGTGGTAGTATCTCTCAAGGTATTAGGCCTATTCACTAACTTTAAACAGTTCATTTCGAGCATGTCGCTTATCAGTTGCAACCCGAAAGATACCTGAAAACTTATCTAAAATGTTCTCAGTATGCTTGGTATATCCCTCGTCCTAATTAAGGTAGAAACTCAGTTGCCTAAATTATCTTACTTTCTAGGCACATGATAAGCATTGATCGGGTAAGAGTGAAATCTGCTTAATCACAGGACTCGTCTGATGTAAACTGTGATGATGGAAAATATCTGTGCATGAAAACGTAAAATGTGCGAAACGTGCAAAACGACGTGAACTTATAAACTGTTAAGAAACTGCACTTGCCGTTCCTTGTGTTTGTCCTTCCTATTGACGTGAAAATAAGTAAGCACGTAGTTCATATTCAGTACCAGGAGAGCAAAATTAATCAATGTGGTTATTCACCATAGGGCTGTTTTACACATCAGAAATATTTCTCAAACAATCTTAACATGAAACTGTTGGAATTCGTCTTTTTCAGCTTTGTTGAAAATGTGAACCGTTTGTTTATGTAATCTAAATATCTTTGTGACGTGTGCTACTCACTAAATTTGACAGTAGTATGTAAAGAGACATTCGTTGGCAGATAAACATCAAATTTCCGGGAGATAGATTTGATGTCAGAGTAAGCAGATGATTCAGCTTTGTGGGTAAACATGAGGGGTGTGAGAGAAACACAAAGAAATACAGAATGAAGGAAGGTCAGATGTAGGAGAATAGGCAAGATCTGTGCAAATGGTGCTTTGAAGATAAGTTCCACATAATTTGGTTATGTAGCAGTGCGAAATTCCAAATGAACATTACTTTACCATGTCTCTTGTCTTTTACTGTTACGTTTTTAGGTCAGAATTATCATACAGATAGATCCTGAATTTGTGATCACATTTTAATAATAATATTAATAATATCTTTATTCTGAACTGCATTTGTAAAATGTACAGAATATTCAGAAGAGTTTGCTGCTTGATATTTTCCCTCCGTTAAACATCTTCAAGCAATTTAATAACTGACAGCATATCCTGTGACGCAGTGCTCTCTGACCTGAAGCACAAACCATTACATCATGATCTATCTGCTTTGTCTCCTTTCAAGAATTCCACGACATCTAGTTGAAAGGCAATTGTATCATGTCCGGAAGTATATTTTGAGACCCAAAAGCAGAACGCAGAATAGAATCTATTATCTCATGTATCAGGACACACTGCTACCCACAATCAGACCATCCCTGAAGTTTAGTAGGAACTTGCGAATCAAGAGCTTAAAAACACTTTAAATATACACTAGAGTAGGTACTAACATTAGAGGTCATAGTCTGATCGATTAAAACAGAGATGGAAGTTTTCGGTAGCTCAAGTTTTAAGCAGGCCGCCAACATGTTAGCATTCCTACTGTCAAGTATGTTAGCAACTCGCATTTGTGTGTCAAATTGTTGACGTAATCGTTGCTTTGTCATCTCTTCGTATTCCGATTATCAGACAAACGAATGCAAATCAATACATTCCCATATTATTACAAATCCATGCAATTTTGCTTGAGAATATTCACTTGTATTCTGCAGCTCAGTTGCCTATGATCTCATGAGATAATGTTCCTGCTGTACTTTTGGTTTTGATTTGATGTGTTTATGATTGAATGCGATACATTTCATAATATGCAAAGATTATTTGAAGTTTATATCAGATTATACGGAACACTAATACTGGTCGCTGGTTGTGGACCACCGAAAGGTAATTCAAGATGTACAGTTAACACTCTCTCTCTTTCCAGAGCAGAGTGGCAGCATAACTGGCTTGGCGGTCATCTGAGAGAACACATGACAGACGTAACATCGCTATTTATCACCAGTAGTATAAATTCGCCCAAAGAGCCCGACTGCGATGAATTCTGCTTTTAGTCTAATCGCTATCCAAACAAACTCTCTGTGATGGTAGGAACTTCAGTAACATTTATTCCAGTCAGTATAGCTCGTCAGTCGGGAAGGATAGAATCGAATTCTGTAAATCGAGTAGTGGTATTGCTGGAAGTAAAACTGTACATAGACGTGACTAATACTTCAGTTGACCCTTTTTATCTCTTCACATCCCCAGTGGAACACACCTCTTTGACATTTCAGTAGCAGTGGTGCTTATGTTTTTGTACGGGTTGGTGTTGCTAGCCTCTCAACCAACCTTACCTCTTTACCCGGTTTTCTGCCTGTCAATTTAGGTTGGGTAGTGCATCGAGTGGTAGTCGAACTACAGACCACGTGCTTCGCTAGTGAGTATTCCACCTCTGGATGAATGTCGCACACGTTTGTAGAAAGTAAGTACAAGAAATCCAGGAATGAAGTCAGAATTCGGACCATACATGAAAGCAACAATAATTAAGGAAAAACTTCAATCAGTTATCTTCTAATCAGATAATATGATACTCTTAGATTTTCATAATTTCTACTACTTATTTTCTTAAATTAGTAATGAAAACCGTTTCCAGTGTTTTTTCCATTAACATATATCTCTAAACTTATTGAAGGTTTTGACTGCAAGTCGAAAATGGACTTTTAAAACAAGACACTTTTGTTCCTTCAGAAATGTTGATTATTTTAGATACTGTGCTGCAGATAATGAGAACATACGAGAAACAGAATTATTTTATATGGTTTACCGGGAATTCGATTTCGCCTTAATTTATCAGAATTTATCAAGGCTATCATACATAAGTGTGCGTCGGTGGCACACAGGTAGAATGCTCGCCAACCAAGCATGGGGTCCAGGGATCGATCCCCAGCCAACTCACCCCGTTACCTCTCTAAGCCAGTATAAGACTGGTAATAAGAGGAAGGTTGGGTATGAGGCTAGCAAGCACATCCCGTAGGAAAAAATAAAAACCACTGCCACCGAAACTTCGAGCCTCCAGCTTGAAGTCCCATATTCCACTGGGAACGTAGAGGAATAGAAAAAAATCATACATTTATGAAATTGCATCATTATTTTGATAACAATCATAAGATTATCCTTAGAATATTTCAGCAAGTGTTTGGCTTACCCCCGATCCACTACTTAATAACCTGGTATTGGTTAAAAGAAAGTTTATAATTTGACTGAGAGAAATACTGAATAATCACTGCTTCAAATTTAAAAACAGACAAATGCATTTCACGTATTGTTTCGAGTTCTACAGTGTCATTTGATTTGTCTTTTCATGAAATTTATTGTGTTTCATACACTGTACAGTTGACAGAGTTTACTTAACTAACATTCTCTCAAATTGTGAACATTTTTAAATGAATCAGCTTTCATTTTATTCACTTGAAGCGACAATCTGTGCTGTCATTGTCTTATTCTCTTCTCTTTCGAATTCTTTTTTCTAGTCAGTCAGAATAACTGAGTAAATGTCTCCCAATACTTTGGGCTGGATTCTTCTGACTGATTTAAATGCCTCATGTCATAAAGTCAATGTAACGCTGTCACTAATCACTGAGAATTCACAGATTTTGCTATTCAAGGATTCATGAAATTATTGATTTAACTTAAGATGCATATTGTCGAAGAACAGCGTTGTTCTAAGCATTGTGCATCAATATTAGACTATACTCTATGGAAATTTCTATTGGGATAAGTTGTGAAAGTTATTTTATTATTTACTTTATTTCCTTAGGTTCCAGATAGAACATTAAGTTTCAGCAGCATATTTTCATTCCACCGTCTTCTCTGAAATTTTTCTGTTAACTGATTCCTCTGTTACTCACAAGCTTTCATTTCCTCTCTACGTGATCACCTGCATTTCATTCTCTGACATTCTACTCATCATTTCCAATCCCATAATTTACTTTTGCACAATGATCTCCTAAGTACATGTCCAGTCTACCTGTCTCCACTTCCTTCCACGTATTTACTAGACAGTAGGTTCCCAGTTGATTCATTTTCTGCAGTTATTAGTTGCTAGTTATAGTTGCTGGCCGGTCATCTGAATTCCAGTATGAGGGGAAGGCAGTTGTGGATGCTTACCATCTGCATACACCTTTTGGAATTGCTTCCAGTAATGCACGCACCAAGCCTGTGAACAATACAACACCCCTGATGTAGCATTGACATTGAAGATCTCGATCTAGTCCCCCTGCCAACAATAAGTCGAAACGAATTCATGATGAAGGCTTTTCCTCTACAACAAACGTATTCGTTGGTGAATAATATCAAATGGCTACATGTTACCAATCATTTGCCTTTCAAAATCCCCCGCCATCACTGATTGAGATCAGCTGAATAAATGTATGTAGGTGTAGATTTATCTCCCACACATACATAGCTGATTAACTACAGTCAATCGCTCTCAACTGTCTGTCTCGAAAGATGAAGAGAAATGGTCTGGACTTATAAGTGCAGTGAGTTATTTAAGTCATCAGTTCTAATTGACCGAAAATGAATTTGGGCAGCATTTTCCATTCAACCAAAGTTTTACAAATTCTACTACTACAGACGAAGAAACAGGATCTGTGAATGCCTCACAATAACTTCCCATGAGCTACAGCAAAGTGAGTTCAGAAGAACTTACGATAATATGTGTTCGCCAACTGCCTGTTTCGTTGCTACAAATTCAAGTTGAAATAAGTAATTACGAGTTAAACACTCTGTAAATCAATGGAGATATTCACAGAGAAGGCGAAGAGAAATGAATCCTGAGGAGTTCTTAGTATCATTCATCTCAGAGATTCAGTATTATGCTACCAAATGTCCACGAGAAAGTGATTGAATTATATGTTCTCATTCGAGATAATTCATGTTTGATATTAAGCATATAAGACTAAATTTACGTGACATGCAGAAACAGAAATTCTAAACAATCATACGTAACGAAGTTCAAGCATAAACACTGAATTTAGGAATCTAATCTTTCATGTCGTAGTTAATTATTCTAAACACAGGTGACATGAAGGCCTGCAAAACTAGAGGACAATATGCGCTCAAGCGAAATGATCTCTGTGTAGATTGTTGTGATGAGAAATAAAAGTTGTGAATACATGGATATGTTCAATGGATAGCTTATGAATGTCGAGGGATGAAGGAAATTCCGACTTGGAGTTCGAATGTTTAGATAGGCAGACCACTGATCAAATTTAGCATTTGGAATGCAAGTTATTATCGATTAACCAATATATCTGACGTGAAGCGGGAATGTCTACAAAATTGAAGGATATTATTTCAAAAGCATGAATGCTGGCTTTCCTAGAAACGATTCATATTCTTTCAGTTCATTCTCGTCATCCACAGTGTGGATATTTCGAAATGGCTCACTCTTAACTAGAGTCTGATTAAGCTTGAAACAGCCGGATATCAGTAATTGTGAAAATACTTGTAAACGTGATGTTGAGCCTGAAGAGAACAGGTAAGTTATAAGTGCTTTTCTCCAGTCAGACCCAAAAATGCTACACCTAAATGAGTTGCTTTGATGATTTTTCATTGAAGATAGACTGTGTGATGGAAAACAGCGCTTCCGTTGTGACCTGTTCAGTAGTACCCTTCACCTTATCATTATGTCGATGGATGACTTAACAGAATATCTCCTCATTCAAGTCATTTCATGCTGGTCGGCGGTTCAGTAGTATGATACTCAAAATCCACACAAGTGTTCCAGAGTTTGGTTCTCGATCTAGGTACTTCTTAACTTCTCTCGGTTATTAAATCAGTAGGAATTATGAAAAAGGGGAAAGGTTGAGAGTGAGGCTAGCAATCTCACACCGCAGTAATGACATCAGCACTATGGAGACCTCGCAGCTTGAAACTGTTATTTCCACTCAGAAAGCGAGTAATGAGAAAAGTCATTTCATACAAAAGCCGAGCGGCATTTCGAGGCTACATTGTTTATAGCTTTTTTCATATTCGCGATTTAGTAAACAAAACTAAGCGTTTTCTGCTTCATGGATGTTTCACCGTTTGTATGGGAACAGGGCTTTCTTATAAATGCTGACATTTTCACTGATAACTGTTTCCAATGCAGACCTTTTGTGCATTGACACATACTTTATTGCTTATAGAAAGCTATTCTATGAAATTAGTTCTGTGTCAGTCAGGTTTTCTGGACAGCTACAACTGTGTAACTTCATTTTTTGGCTGTGTTAATTTCAAACATGTGTCAAATATCCAGATCTCAGAGATCCTGGACCTGTCACTAGTTCAGAAGGCTAAGGCTAATGCAGAGCACAGTATGCACTGTAACTGACTCAGAACAACAGAAAGAGGTTGTGAAACACGATTATTTATTCTTCAAGCGATAACGAAACAGATTGACAGTGGTTAATCAGTGCCGAGTTCTCTAGGTAAACGTCAGTACAATGTACAACAATACTTCTGATCGCAGTTCTCCAGTCTTCTGACAACCAGTACACGATTAATCAATGGTAGCCTCCTTGTCTCCTTCCAATGGAGACCAGTTCGAATAAACAACCTATTCAATGTTCACTAGCACTGACATGCGTTTTCATCATATTCCAAGTAAGTATGTTAGTATAAAAATTCACGTACTGCAAAGTCCAGCATTAAAAGAACTTCATCAGAAACTCACCATCTGCCAGTGTTCCTAACATTTTTGGAAATAGACAACACTGTTTCACTTGCTGAAATTATCCGGTTATAAGGTGGCCATGATTTGAAGAATTTGTGATTTGTATCTTAGTTTCCGCCAGTGAGGACGTCATGGTTGACTCACACTGGACTATGATAAACGAATTCTTGTCCCATAAAGACTGATTGAAACGGACTCAGCCTCTAGGACTTGACTCAACATTGCTAGAACTCTACGACTGTGACAGAAAAGGTAGCTTCTAAAATGACTGCCACCTCAAAGACTGATGGTTTCATTGACAGTTTGTCGAATACATTGGTTAAAAGCCGCCAATTCAAAATACTCTCACAGTTGTAAGGATGTACAATAACGCACCTATGCTTGACCGCGTTGGGTTTATCATCCATTCTCGATACCTTTCCACAACTTTATCGGATACCTTTTATTAACAAGATGCATCACTTTACAGATGAAAATAATAATGTCTTCTGGAATCAGGAATATCTAGGTGTCTACAGACTACCGGAAATGCAAAGAAATATCAGTCGTAACATAGTGAGAAACTCTTGATTACTGCATTATACCAATCTATGATGCATCTATACTGTACTATCACCAGAGTTTACATACAATTCACCAGTAAATTGAAGAAGTTCTACAAATACTCTGAATATTAATCAGTTAGTATATGGAGTTCACTCTGGTTTATTTCATGAAATTTACTTCAACAACTTTGACGGCAGAGTCCAATCAGGGATTTCGTTTACAGTAGTTGTAAAAGTGCAATTGTGAACAGTTAGTTACACTAGCACATGCAATAGTTTGACACGTAGAAAACGCATCACTGCATAAACTCTAATTGACCGTGCTATAACAAATGGTGAATAATTGTAGAGACAGAGTTGTGTCATAAGAAAGACGATTTAATTAACGCAGTTTTGCTAATATGAGCATGGCAGCTGGTGAGAATTACATCGTATGAAGAAAGTAGATGGACATACTGTAGCAGGAGAGAATACAAACCAGAAAAGGATTAGAGTTTAGGATATTTTTCCATTCAAAAATCTCAGGTGGATTACTTATTTGCACGACGTCGGGAGATATATTATGATGCCGTATATGGTCCTACTTTTGGACGTTTTCGCATGACTCTTCTATCTAATAATCTATCAGAGAATCAAATTTCTAATTAATTAAAACGGCTTCACTTCATAACAGACTCATTCTGGGAGTAGTACATCCCTTGAAGACATATAAATATATATATATATATATATACATAAATAGTGCATTTAACTTACTGTTTGCATCGCAGAATGATTTGAAACCCATCTCACCTAGAATGAAAATAATGCTTAGTGATGATACTTTTGACAAGGGATCTTTTGTATCAAAACTACCACAACAATGTCACACCACGAAGATTATTCCATACAGCACACACAGAAAGTTTATTGACACAACGATTTCGGGGAGTGTGCATTATTCTCTTGGTGTAGTTTACTTTGAGATTTTCAGTAACCTACATTACCTGGAATTATTTGTGTTCTCTGCTCTGGTTGGTTTGACTGCGAAGCACACAGACGAAATACTCAACTGTAGTAGTGATAAGCCAATCACCCACAAAACAATTTGTGTACAGACATTGTTTCAAAGAGTTCAAACACACTGTAGCACTCCAGTGTTGAAGAGAATGGAGGGAAAATACCTAGCTAATAACCGTCTTCGAAAAAAATGCATATCCTCACAGTTTCATCGAAAAGTGTTTAAAATCTAGTCACAACACCAGTAAGAAACCATCATCATAGATAACAAGTAAATTCACCCTACCATATATAAAAAATATCTCTAAAATAACAGCTAGAATATTGAAACCTTTTGAAGTAGACATAGCACAGAAGCCAGCCAGCCAGCACAATCACTTCATTCGATATGTAACAGACATTACACCGGTCAAAGTCGGTATCCCCTTTTATTCCAAATGCAAGAACACAAATTAGCTGCTAAATAGCGTGATATATATTCTTGCATGTAGATAATTATGGACACAGATTTGGTGACTGAGATAATGTAGAAATCTTAGAGGAAACACGAAAATTGCAGTCAGGGAATTTCGAGAATCCTGATACTCAAGTGAATCAGCCAGCGAATAACAAATATACTGCAGTTGACCAAATTTACCAGCTAATAAGAGTGAACCACATAATAAGAGAGTTTGAATTCCAAGTCAATAAAAATGATCCATAGAGATGTTAATAAACGACCAGTCACGAAGATGGTTGCCATGCGACACATTTATGTCATTCACGGAGAATTCAAATGAGTTCGCTTCATACTAGAACTTGCGCTGAAGATGCTGTCCAGAAGGACGAAGAACGCTTCGCAAATAAATTAACCAACTTTGAGAACACAACTAATTGCAAATCATCCACCTGAGCTACAAATCTTCTCTATCACCTACATTATTTGTCTAAAGCTGTAAGCTGGTGAATTAAACCTATTTGATCATACGAAATATGACGGCTGTAGCTAAGGGAAAATTTCCATTCCTGATGAATACACCTACTCAGTGATAAAAACGTGGATATCTAGCAACAAATGATGAGAAATTCTCAAAATTATTTGTGGTATGGTGACGCTTGCATTACGTGGAAATCCATGTCTGAATTCACCTGTAATCAGATACCTTACTTTCAGTTAAAAACTGTTCTCTACTCTAGTACACTTAACAGCAGTTTTGTTTATCATCAGTCTCTTCGATGTATAATTCTCCCATATTGAACAAAGATAAATGCATAAATTTTATGCCTCAAATTACAAGAATAATCAACTCTGCGAATCAAGAAACAATATTTGAATTCAGGTTGACTTATTCTTATCAACAGACGTGTCTTTCCTTTACATGAAATAATACAGTCGACCAAGAAGGGTGGTTAAGAGAGATTTGTTATCATAACATCTATTCATTCACAACTTTGCTTGCTCAACCTGATCTATGCATTGAAGGACATTGGAGTACAGACAACTTTGTAAACACTGATTACAAATGTGGATATTGTGGAAATGAGGGAAGTCAAATCAGAATTAGACGGTTCTTGTGGATAGAGCATTTGAGAAGGGAGAATCAACACCTAGCAGATCGCCATTCTTAAATGAAACAACAAAACTAAGTGTCTGACTGCTTCACCTCTGAGAATCCAACACCATCAGTATGCTGTTGGATGGCATAACTTAACATCTTGTGATGCATACAATGGAATAATGATTTTGTGTGATTTGGGTACACTATGAAAATGTGACTTCGTAGAATCGGATGGGATGAATTTTGTCGTTGAATTCATTGTTGTCTACTTACTTTATTATTTTCTTCAATTTCTGCATTATCGACATTTATGTCGGATAGGTCATCACTGACATTATTTGTGTAAATATTGTAAAATGAGTGAGCAATGTTTAGTGATAAGATAGTGGATCGAAGGAGTCTGAATTAAGACGATACACGTCTGCAGTTTTACCTACTTGAATAAAAGAAGATTTGTATTCGCATTTACGGTTCACTATTTCAACATTCATATTTTGTGTCTATTACAGTGTACAATCCGTACATTGTGTTTATCTTCACAAAGTCTACTTATAAATAAAAAATGAAGGTCAGCATAATTACTCACAGAGTAATTAGTATACAGGACTGAATAGTCTAAAGGCAGTAAGGCTCTCACTACCCTATTATAATTATAATAATAATTATTATTGATCATCTTAAGGAATTTTGGTCTGATTATAATGACCAGCACAAATACAACTACTTCTACTACTACTACTACTACTTCTACTACTTTTGCTATTACTACTACTACAACTTATACTAGAATATTTGTGCTTCACAGCGTAAAAGCAAAAAATATGTTGTAGGCAGTCGAAAGAAGTGTAGCTTGTGTAATTCAAGTTACTCAGATCTTATGAAATACCCACAGAAAACCTTATCACCTGAACTAATGCACACTGGATGATATTGTCTAACCAACGAAATCTCTGATGGCGAAGAAACTACGAAATGATGATATCATTTTGTGATATTTGTCTTCTCAATCTCTGCACTTATTGATACAAATATATATATATATATACATGCGTGCTCTACTTGATTTTATGGGAAATATTTTATCTACTACCTATGAGTGTATGCATAACAGAGAAGAAGTAGGTGTTTACTATGATAGGTCATTCATAAACCATTGTGTGACTCATATCCCATTTCATTTCATGAATGATCCCCATCAAGACACTAACGAGTAAAAGAAAGGTAGTTGATTGAAGAGACTCTCTTCAGTGAATTCATTCATTAAGCTGTACAGTCGCGTTTATATGCAATGTTTATCTCATGAAATAGGAGATTAACAAAAGTGATGAGTTGTCACGAACATAGTTGTTAATATCATACAACGCATAACATGATATGCGTTAATATGAAGGTATAATATATATACTGACCTCGCTTAGTTAACTAGCTCACTATCATTTGTCTTTCCAAGCATTATTCTTCACTTCTTTGTTCACTGACGTGTAGTTTTTACTCTACCTAACCTTTTCCTAGCTTATATATTCCTTGACCTCGCCTAATTGACAAATTTACCACTTCACTATCCAGCCCCAAGCCTGGTTATGGAGGGAGGGTTTGGTCTGTTGCTAGCTACCCTACACCACTAAACCTATCAAACTGCTAGAGAAACTTCGAAGCACAGGAAATATGTTAAAAATACAAAAAATTCAAACGGTAATCTTATTCTTGCTGGAGTCGGAGAGGCGAAATGACACAGTAGGCTGGTGAAAGCTAGTCTTCAGAAAGCCAGTCAGCCAGCCAATGTGTCTTCTCCCTATGAAAGCAAGAATAAGATTGAGGACGTGGAATGTCTGTGCAATTTACGAGGCTGGCTGGGAAGGCTTCACAGTTCATCTTGGAAATGCGAATATACAGTATAGAAATGCTGGGTACCTATATGGGAGGGCAGATGGAATGGATATGGATCATCAAAACTGTCAACTGGAGAGTCAGTAATCTACTCTGGTCTGGTCAACTAGACAACAACCACGAGCACACGAAGGCAGTGAGTGGCTGTTATGAAGTCACTAGGGGCAGACAAAGTTCTAATGCAGCAGGGATCAATCTTCTCATCAAGGATCATGACAGCAGGATTCAACTCAATGATCCATTGCTACGGCCAGGGCTACATAAAACGCGGAATCGGTGAAGAACAAGGAAGAATTCTACAGACAACTACAAACAGTAATGGACAAAATCTCAAATGGTGACAACAAAATCCTTATGGGCGATATGAATTACAACCGAACTGGGAGCAGATTATACAGGAAGAGAACTGATCATGGGTTGAGGGGCTCTGGCTTGGTGAAATGAATGAGAATGTGGGATTATTCGCAGACTTCTGTGCTTCCAGTGACTTGGTGATCGGATGTAGCGTGTTTAAGCTCAAGAATATACACAAGGCCAGCGACATGGATTTCTCGTGATGGACACTCTACCAACGAGAGTGATTTCATCTCAGTGCTTCTCAAAGTAGTGGAGACGCAGCCAGTCTGCTGGACACAGAGTCACGAAGGGGAGCATATGAGGGCTCAGACCATCCTCTAGTTCAAGGAACCTTCAATGTGAAGTTGAAATCCGTCAAAACAACTGGAGAGAGGCCACTATAATTTAAGATCAACATTCAGACACTGAAGGACACAACTACACGAGAGGCCTTCACTAAAGATCAGATCAGAGCAAAGTCAGTGAGAGACACTACGCTGTATCAGTGAGGAAACCTGTGTGGAAGAACACCAATAAAAGTCCTAATCGTGGTGAGCTTTGTCATGCATCAGACTGTGGAGATTGATGAGACAGAAAAATGCTGTGCTGACCGATAGGATGACTCTAGATGATTTTGATTTCGCGGGTGAATGATTTGTGTTTAATGTTACGCAGACTGAAAGACTTGCAGGCGAATACCAACAAACTGGATGAAGAAATGGACAGCGAAGGAAGAGAGGACTCTATGCAGGTGAACATAGAGAATACAGACGGAGGTGATGAAGATAACCAATGAACCGGGACAGCAACAACAACAACCAACACTAATTACCATCAAAGGGAGAGATTTGACAGAAGTTACTTCCTTCCCTTATCTCACCAGACCGCATTGTTTCAACTACAGGCTGAAGGGAGGAGGACTTCGAGGCCAGCGAGAATCGGAAAGAGAAGATACATTTGCATCAACCTGAAGTCATCTTGGAAATCTTCTGCACTCCACAGCATAAACAACGAGATTCAGATTTTCAACACCAATGTCGAGTCAGTCGGTGCTTCTTTACGGGTCCGAAACTTGACGAGCGTGTCACGAAAAGAATTTCCAACAGTCTGTTGCAAACATTTATGAACAGCTGCCTTCACTGGCTCCATACTGAAGATCCAATGGCTGTTTGGCCAGGAAGAGTCATCAACAAGAACCTCTGCAGTTGTACAAACCAACAGGCGAGAGCAGATCGGTCGACAAATATGTAGAGGGAAATGGAGATGGATCTGTTGGGCATGCATTGAGGAAAGCGTTGAATGACATCACACGCAATGCAGGTCATCGCTCGAGTGGAATCCGAATGGGAAGCGACGAGTTGGTCGTCTATGTGAGGGTGACATGGAGGAGATGGTGCGTTGGACAGCAGGCGATGAGATATTATGGGCACTCATGGACCCTGCTAAAGAGGATGGCAGAAAACAGAAGAACGTGTAGATGTGTTGTTGAAGTCCTACGTTCCACTTGGAACCCAAGGGAATAATAATAATGTATATAGTTAATGAAATATTGGTGGTCCAAAGGCATCCTCCCAGACACATCTGGTTTTTTATGCGTTTCGTTTGAACTCAGCCATCATCCGTGTCTTTGTAACCCAGATTTGTTTGTTGTGTTGGGTGTTCTCGTATTTTGTAGTGCTTCCAGAGGTGAATTATCGGTAGTGTTTTGCTGGCTCTCATCGTCGTTTTTGGGCTGATGATATTATGAATATATGTGACCATCATTCAGAATATTTCTGGAAGTATTTTAACGCGAAGATGTAAATGGTGGCAGTTATAAATGAGAATAATTTTCAGGAGAGGTTCGATTGCTTTTGGAATTATGTGGTCACATGTTAATTTCCAACTGGCCCTCCATGGAAGTTGATTAATTCTACGGGTACCTGAAAAATAATTTGAATAATTCTTACGGTATCGCAGAGCCCAGGGGACAACTGCTTGAGGCTGGTCACTCATGGACTGTCGGAACTGGCTTTTAGCTTGGGTGCCGTATTAGTAACTCACAGACGGCTGCAAACCAACGTAATTTAGTTCGGGATGTACAGCTTTTAGGGTCTAATTTATCTAACCTCCTCTCTTCAGAGTGGAGAGACAGGATAGCTGGCATTCTGCTTATCTGGGAGAAACGCCTTGCATCCATGTTCCCCAGTAGTATGACTTTACCCACGAACCTCCCAGCATAGTATTAACAGAATCTTACACTATCCGGTAACTGCTTTTACTCTCATCGCTATCCTAACATTCTTCCTGGGATGATGGGGCATGTAGGAACATTTGTTCTAGCCAGTGTTGCTAGACCGACCACCACGTCATGGTAGCAAGTATCGGTCAGCGAAAATGATGAATTCAAATTCTCGATTGACAGACATTATTTGATTTCATGACTAATCACGAACTGCATTCATTTTGAGAATCATTGGAATGTGGGGTTTACTGCACAGCTGTCTCGTCACCGTTTGAAGTTATTCAGCAATACCCACCCATCACCACACTACAAGTCGAATCTAGAAGCTCCAGATTACAAGTCAAGCTCGTGGACAACGCAGTCAGGGAGACGGGATCCAGTGGTCCATCAGTTCTAACGTCTGCTAATTCGTGATATACTAAGACCACCAGCTAATGCCATCTGCGAGTATATGTCCTTATGCTCAACTCTTAACTTGAATGTACTGGGCTCAATCTCTGGTGGGTTCGCTGGTGCATAATTCTGAAGAGGCTGCAATAGGCATTAAACAACTGTCCAGTACTCTATGCTTTTCTATGGCAGTCTAACATAAGTCAGCTCTCGATCAGCCTAGAAAATAATAACTGGTAACCATTTCTTAATGGACATATAATTCGCTGGTATTATGGGTGAAGAAGACTTTTAGAACCTCGTGCGGGTGGAACAGTCTATAAATTCACATACCTTCTGTTCCCTTTAACATAAGACGGCGCTAGTACAATTTTTATTCACATGTATTCACTGAAAATGTGTTGCAGATAAATACGTTAAGGCTTTGAAAGACACTCAATGGAATCCACTATGCAGGCAAGTTCATTTTAACAGAGAAAAGGAGATTCATGTTTTCCTGTGATCACTCAGATCTCATTGAGTTTGACAGCTTTCCTATGAGTAAACATAGGAAGGAAAGATTGGTTTCTGCAGCTTAGCGTTTCAGAGAACACTTCAAATTGGTTGTAAGTGTAGACAAATTTCACTAACTCATTCGACTCTGGAAATAGAAGTCCAAGGAAGCAGATCATGGAAACAGGTTATCAAGTTTGATTTAACACTCAATATTAATGTACATATAAAACAGTTTCGAGGATATTACCTGAATTTCTTATATCCCTAGGCATAAAAACGCCTAAACATATCCTATACGTTCAAAATACTTCTGGTCATTACATGTAACTTTCTTTGGTCATCTACATTTAGAGACCATTGGTTATTTTAACAATGAAATTTCTTTATTATATTTTGATCTGTGACTATGACGACTGACATTGACACCTACTACCGACTCAATTTCATCCTTTGATACTGTGCCATTTCCTACATAAATATGTAAGTGTAGGAAGAGAATGCTTGAGATTGGGAAAGGAATTACATTCCTCGTTTGTAGTAAACTGTATCCTGTGATTATTTTTCGAACTCTGTTTTAATGCATTGAATTCCTGGAGTTCATTAGTGATGGTTATCCACGCTGTTGTTTCAAATGATATAATACACGACAGGAAGTCTGGGATTGACTTCTAGCCGACACACTCCTCAACCTCAACTAGTTTATTTCCACGGAGTCAGCCAGGATAAGAGAGTAAATCTAGACAGTAGGATAGAAATTCAAATCTGGAAAAACAATACCACAGATATTCAAACTCCAAACATTGGAGCCCCATGCTTCCTTTAGGAAACGAGGAATGAATAAGAAAGTGTACTTCTACTAGACATAGTGGACACTTCCTCTAAATGGTATAATTGATGAGAACAACTTTGTCATTGTCGACATCAAGCAAAACGCTTCAAATAGAATACACCACCTGCTATGACGGACGATGTTTCTAACTGTGGTGGATTGATGACACAGAAAAGTGTGATGGAACGAGAAGACAGTTATACGTGCAACCATTGAGAGAACTCTTGATGATTTGGACTTCTCTGACGATTTGTGTCTATTGGCACCTAGGATCAAAGACTTACATCTGAAAGCTAACAAGTTGATAGGAGGAGCAGGCAGAGAATAAAGGCCTTCAATTGGACCGAGGAATGAAATTTGTGGTTAAAATAGCCAACCAGCAGCGACAAGCACCAATCACTATCACTGGAATATATAGTGAATATATTTGAAAGATGTCACCTCCTTCACTTGAGAATGCAGCATCGTTTCAACCACAGGCGAAACAAATGTAGAGATAAGTTGTTCTTTCTGGGTCGGGAACTTGACATGTGCGTCACGAAAAGCACTAGCTCCATAGTGAAGATCCAATGGCTGTTTGGCCAGGAAGAATCAGCAACAAGAACCTCTGCAGTGGAACAAACCAACCAAGAACCTATCCTTCAAGAAATGTGTGGGAGAGAATACAGATAGATTGAATAAACGCTAAAGAAACCACTGAGTGACATTGCTCTCAATGCAGGTCATCGCTTGAACGGAATCCGAAGGTGACATGGAGGAGATCATACGAGTTGAAGGAAATGAGAGATTATGGACAATCATGAGTCCAGAATAAGAGGAGAATAGGAAATCGAATGAAGTGGAGACGTGTTGTTTAATCCCTGTGTTCCACTCAGAACTCAATTGAACAATAGTAATAATAATAATACCATGGTGAATATACATCGCTGATTTAATTTTACTTTTCACTAATGGTACTTATGATATTGAAAGAATGCAAGAATAAGAGGTACGAATTATAATACATAGTGTGCGCCGGTGGCATAGCGGTTAGGACGCTCGTCAACCATGGGCGTGGTCCGGGGTTCGATCCTCGGCCGACGCACTCCTTTACCTCACTAAGCCAGAAATAATGCTGGTCAAGACGAAAGGTTGGGCATGAGGCTAGCAACCTCATCCTGTAAAATAAACACTGCTACAGAAACTTCAAGCCACCAACTTGAGGCCCTATGTTCCACTGCGGAACGTAAAGAATAAAAAATAATACATAGTAGATATAACTAAAATTATCCTGAGCAGAAGAAAGAATAAATTAGATTAAGAGGCGACAGGGCTGGTAAAGCAGAGAAATTCTACTTATTTATGAATTCTTACTTCCATGGATACATTTTGTAAATGATTTATGAAAACGAAACTCATAGTTCAGTGAAAAGGCTCTTTTCGGTGAATCCGTTTTCTTTAGCTGTACAGTCTCACTTATTTTCATGAAAGAGTGTAGTTTCAAAAGTGTTGAGTTGTTACGAGCACAGTTTTAAAAATTCGTCAGTTCTAGTCCCGATGAGGGTCGATTGATGCCGACCACAACTGTCTGCAAGGTATGGCGATAACACTTTCATCATTGGCGATAAAAGTTACGACGCCAGTCGATTGCTACAAGTATTTGATAACTGCCATTCGACAATAAAATTCACTCTTGTAGTGGAAAGCGAGTCTGTAGTTCCCTTTCTTGATGTGAAACTAAAAAGAAGACCTGATGGAAGATTGAGCAGTTTAGTTTTATTTTTGTGGAATATCTTGCCAAAAGGTTGCGAAAATCTATTGCAATTATTTGCCTTTGAAACACTGAATCTTGGACATAATACTTTTGATAAATAATACCTATAACTATCTATGTGCCACTCTGTGCTTGTTTAACACTAACTAATATCTTAAATTGTATATATTGATGGATTTACATGTTCAAGTTGGTTCAAGTCAGTGAGTCTATGATTTTGGTATCATTTTAGTTAACTCTATTTGACTGTGATATTATTATTGTTGTTGTCGCTTGTAACTCTTCTTGTTGTGAATTATTTTCCTGTGCTGGTGTTGCTCTGATTGTTTTATTCCTTGTCTTCCTGGTTTTAAGGGAGCAGCCCACAGGGTCGCCTCTCACTAAAATATAATTTAATGTAACAATCCCCTTCTCAGGCGTGAAGCTAGCAACCTCACCCTGTAAACAAAGTCGCTACAGCAACTTCAGCACGATGAATCTCCTTGCGCCAAAAGAAGAAGTCTGTGTGGAGACATGGAATGTCCGCGCCACGTACGAGATTGGCAAAGCTGCCCAGATCGCAAACGAAATGAAAAGATACGGAATTCAAGTACTGGGGGTATGTGAAAGCAGATGGAACAGGAATGGACTTACCAAATTGTCGACGGGTGAGTCTGTGATCTACTCCGGTCACCTAGGGGATAACCACATGCACACCGAGTGCGAGTCCATTCCCGTTCCATCCGCTTTCACATACCCCCAGTACTTGAATTCCGTATCTTTTCATTTCGTTTGCAATCTGGGCAGCTTTGCCAATCTCGTACGTGGCGCGGACATTCCATGTCTCCACACAGACTTCTTCTTTTGGCACAAGGAGATTCATCGTGCTGAAGTTTCTGAAGCGATTTTGTTTAGAGGGTGGGGTTGCTAGCCTCACGCCTGAGAAGGGGAGTGAGAAAAGGTTAGTGTTGCTTGACCGCAGAGTCCAGGGGACAACTGCTTGAATCCGGTCGTATGCAGCCTGTTTTATTGGTTTTTCTTGTTTGCTGTGTCTCAGTAGCATATTTATCTCTTCTGCCCCGTGACACAGAGGCAGGAAGCACGTTCGTTGTTAATCCGGGCCCCCACCGACCCGGCATGATATTTTGTGAGTTTGTTTGAATCATAGTATTGGATTGGGTAGCTGCTTTTTGTCTAACCGGTATCCAAACAAACTTTCTGGCATGGTAGGACCTACACGAACATAAGTTCCAGCCAGTGTAGCTCGTTGAGTCATTGCTATATGCAATCCTGACCACCACGTCAAGGTAGCAGCTATCGGTCGGCTTACTCACCAAAGAAGTGGAGCAAAGGAAACGCTGGGCTGAACACTTCAAAAGACTCCTAAATCGACCACCACCTACAACGCGCCCAACAATACCAACGACGGAGACAGAGCTACCAGTGAACACCAACCCCCCGACGAGAACGGAAGTCCTGAAGGCAATCAAGATGCTGAAGGCTGGAGAAGCAGCAGGACCAGGTGGAATCCCAGCAGAAGCATTGAAAATGGACCCAGAGACAACAGCGGACTTGATGACGCCAATACTGAAGAAGGTGTGGAAGGAAGGCAAAGTACCCGAGGATTGGAAGAAAGGCTACTTATTCAAACTACCAAAGAAAGGAGACTTAAGTCAATGCAAGAACTGGCGCGGAATTATGCTGCTGTCCATCCCAAGCAAAATACTAAGCCGCATCATCCTGGAGAGAATCAGTCACGCCGCCCTGGATGAAAAACTTCGACCGGAACAGGCTGGATTCAGGAGAAACAGGTCATGCATTGATCAGATTTTATTATTTATTTTGGTTACAGCTTGATGCCACACTGTATTTTCAGTACAAGTATGGAATTTTCAGCATGGATATCGGTAGCCCAAATATTGCAGGCCGACCATAGATATAGGGTGTGCGTCGGCGGGGGATCGAACCTCGGACCATGTGCATGGTCGGCGAGAGTCCTAACCACTGTGCCACATTACGGATCATCATTGAACAAAGCTTGGAATGGCAGTCACCTCTCTATCTCAACTTCATCGACTTTGAAAAGGCCTTCGACAGCGTCAGTCGAGAGGTGATTTGGAAACTACTTCGCTACTACGGGGTGCCAACGACAATTATACATCTCATCCAACAGCTGTACGACAATGCTGCATGCCAAGTAATCCACAACGGGAAACTTACGGAACCCTTCGAAGTGAGGACAGGAGTAAGACTAGCTGGCTGCCTACTATCGCCAATGATTTTCCTGATTGCAGTAGACTGGATAATGCGACAGACAGACTGCGGGCAATGAGGAAACAGGCATAAAATGGACTCACACAAAAACAGACTTGGAGGATCTGGACTTCGCCGATGATATATGTCTGATTTCCCACAAACTGGAAGATATGCAAGTGAAAAGCAACAAGTTGGCAGAAGAAGCATCAAAGATAGAAGCGAATTCAGGTGAACATAGAGAAAACAGAGGTGATGAAGATTCTTGGTCAACACCACCAACAGCAACAACAACAGACAACGATCAGCACAAATGGGAGGAACCTGAAGGAAACAACCTCTTTTACCTACCTGGGAAGCATTGTTTCAACTACAGACGGAACTGACGAGGATATCAAAGCTATGATCTAGAAAGCAAGACAAGACTTCATTACTCTCAAGTCTGTGTGGAGGTAAATAGCACTCAGCATCAAAAATAAGATCCGGATTTTCAACTCCAATGTGAAGTCACTGCTACTTACTATACGGATCAGAGACTTGCACTGCGCGTCATAAAGAGCATCTCAAACAAACTACACACCTTCATCAACAGCCAGTTGTCTTCGCTCAATACTCAAGATCAGATGGCCGGCCGGCCAGAAAAGATCAGTAACAGAGAGGGATCTCTGGCAATGAGTGAACCAACCAGGAACCGATTGTGAAACAAATAGGCAGGAAGAAATGGAGATGGATTGGTTGGCCATACTCTGAGGAAACCATCAAGTGACATCACTAGACAAGCCATTGCTCGAGTGGAACCCGAAAGGGAAGCGGCGAGAACCGAACTCAATGGAGACGCACGACTGAAGCCCTATGTTCCTCTAGGAATTGAAGGAAACAATAATTCTAATAATAATAATAACGAGCATGTTTGCATAAGGGCAACAGTGGCTCTTTAAGCAGCGTGAGAATTTAACATATTATCAGCACTGGTCATTCCATCCCAACACCTTCATCTCCTCTGCATTCCTGAAGCCTAAACTATTCAGTTAAGGCAGCAGGAGCATTGCAATTGGAGCCAAATTATTAAGCCATTCCAACTATCATGGTGACAGCCACTGTTGATTTCAATTGACGTCTTTCCTTGTTTGTTTTCTTGTTTTTCCAACTCCTTATGACTCGTGTGTTTCCTCAGAACTCTTGCATAATTCCACATACTCCTTCGTTTCCATTTGCCTCCTGACTACAACTATAACTCATCCATCCCACGGTTCATCCTATTACGTAATTCCGATACGGTCAGTCAACTCCTTTTATGCACTGACTAATATTAACAAATATAATTATTACAATTCATCTCTTTTTTTCCTATTCTCTTGCAGTGAATTTGGTTGGCCATATTAAAACTTCTTGTTCTGTGAGAAATATATGGTGAGGAACTTGCAATTGTTGTGAAGCACCTATGAGAAATTGGATATCCTTAAAAGTCAGTTGATATACACTGAAGAACACCAAGTATGAAGGCGAGGTCAGACAGCATGTAAATGCCAGCAGTTTTAGGACTTGTATACTGGGGTGACTAATTGTGTGTTATAACCAAGTACAGAATAATCACTGTGCTGGAGAGAATCATTCCAATGCCCAAAGTAATCACACTTAGTGAAATGAGTCGCTCATTGAAACAATCCATGGATAGCAAATTCCTCTCTCGTGTTACCTCCAACTGTCACACATACATCGAAGAAAGAGAAGAAGGGATTTGTGGCTGAACATTTGGGTTCACTCCAAGGGATGGCTACCGAAGGACAGGAGCAGAGGTCCACAGTAGAACATCTTCCTTATCGCTCTGGTTAGACTTTGACACAGAACCTGCGTACGAGTATCTCTCTTGAATTGTAAGCACAAAAATAATGCGCTTTTCTTCACAATTGCCAGTTCATGTTTTCGATCATTATAACCCATGTTAGCTTTTATAAACTTCTCTGGGTATCTATTACTGCCTAGAATATCGCCGACGACCTGAGGTTCTGTTTCTAGAGAGTGTTCCGAGCGAATCGACCTCGTTCTAAATACTGAGCATCTAATCAAAGTACTTTTGTAGTTGAAAGGTGCGAATCGAGGAAATGTATGTAGTGAGATGCAATGTTTAAGATTATGAATGTAGTTCTTTTAATGGATCCTTCCTCTCTTCTCGTTAGTGGGACATGGAGAAAGTGCACAGACTCATCGGGCTCTTCTGTCACAGGTGAAATGCACACCTGAGTGAACATCATCCATGTGTCTCAAAATCATATCACTACGTAGACCTTCATCTTCATTACGCCATCTACGCAACAACCGTACAGTTCCATTTCAGTAACTTCATCGTTGCAAAAGAAAATTCACTAGTTTCTCTAGAAAAATGTCACTGAGTATTTGAACTAGTGGAAATCGCAAGGCCACTCAATCAACCTGTCTGTATATTTCATTATTAGAGAAGTATTGGACAATAACTGTACATCTAAGAGATAGGCACTTCACATTATTAATAGGAACATCAGTGCAAAGGGTTCTTACCATAATCTGTTCTCAGATATAGTCGAAGGCGTCTACCAGAGACATGTTAGTGATGAATAAGTAGGACGCATCAATGGATGACACATCTATGTGTTGATTTCAAATTATTTCATCTACAATAATTTACAGTATGCTCTACTAACTGATCACAAAGAGATTCAACTACCTGTACCAGCGACTTTGCATTCTCATGATAATGTGATTGAGACGTCTGATGTGGAACAGAGAGTCCCCTTGGAATTCTGCCTTTTCGGTAAACCGTGTTATTGAGGGAAGAAAAAAGCATATTTCACCAACAACACGTGAAGATCTAAAACCTACATGGAGCACCATTCAGTCGTTATCCACAATGTTGATTTGACTATTATAATTTCTAGTCTCACATACCATGTATTGTCAATTTTGCACTCCACATCAACTTATAACTTGCCCTCCTAACTTTGTAATACTCCTATGATTATTTCAATGTATGCAAACAGAGGCTGGGTAGTATCCTTTACCCCTTCTATTCTTCTGCCTAATAACGTACTGTTATTATCAATATTGTTAATTAATTAGTGGCCTTAATATTATTAATTCTCAGTAACAAATGAATGTGAATATTTTGTGTGTAGGTAGATAACTTTGTTTATGTTGTTGAGTTTCACGTGAATGAAGGACACATCGAGTAGGGTATTTGCTGCTCGATGCTAGTGAGAGTTGAGTAAACAGAAAGTACATTGTCCAGTAATAATAATGGTAGTAATAATAATGATAATAATAATTATTATTATAAATAACTATATAAACCTGCAGGTGAGCATTGTATATTCATCACAGACAAGATATTCCGCCATAAGTAACCTCAGGTCTTGAATTCTCTGCTTCATCTCTGCGTGGCAGTATTCTGAAGTAAGTTAAACACAATAATTTATTAATAATGATAATGATAATTTGTAAATTGTGAAGTGCTTTAATACGTTCCACGTTTCAGTGTAGTCGTGTTTTCTTAACGAAGCTGAGCTGACTACTGGTAGTGTGTGAGGCTTAAGACAGCATTGAGACAGGAATCAAACTCAACCGGAATTCGTGGTTGGTGAGCACTCTAACACTGATGGCACCGACGTACAATTTGGATACTGACACCAGCTTATGCAAGGGAAAAAGATTTAGTGTTGAATAGACACCTCTGTTTCCACAATAATTGAGATGACAATTAAGATACTCTTAACAAGCAACACGGTTATCGATGAGTGCAATACTGACAGTAACATTATCTCATATTTATAGGACTTGTTATTTCATGTTTAAGGCAATATGCCGTTTCCTGAAATTTGAATGCATCTTTGCTAAGAATACTATGTGACGTGGATCACACAGTCAATGCACAATTTTTGATTAACTGAACAGTTTATTTTCATATGACTTTTCAGACAATATCGAACGCTAAACAAAAATACAATGAAGTTCTCCGTAGTATTTATTTGCTTACTGCAGTTGATACTTGTCAGATTACAAAAGAATTTAAACTTATCGAACGAATATGTTTTGATTATTCCTATTGATGAGAGCTATGATGAAACCATTCCAGAGACTACAACTATGCGTGAAACCACTCCAGGGACTACAACTATGAGTAAAACCACTCCAGAGACTACAACTATGCGTGAAACCACTCCAGAGACTACAACTATGGGTGAAACCAATCCAGACACTACAGCTATGGGTGAAACCAATCCAGAGACTACAACTATGCGTGAAACCACTCCTGAGACTACCACTATGAGTGGAACCACTTCTGAAGGTGCAGCTAAGACTACAGTGACAACTTCTACGATGGATACTTCTACTTCAACGAGTAAACCTGATGACTCAAAAGGCAAAGGCGGTGAGTCGGTGTTTTTATTGAATGGTATTCATGCAGGGTGTTATTAGCTTAATTACTTTGTCGTCATTTTATGATACGAAGGCTGAATTCATTTCATCTTGACTATACTTCAGTTAGGTAGATATTTACATCACATTTTCCATTTATTTCAGCATGAAATTATTATCATTATTACTACTGTTCATTGACTGGTTTTCGACTGAAGCGTAGAGCTTCAGGAGCACACCTCTATTTCACTCGATTCTCTGAAGTCGCTCTCAATCAATTGCATGATCACTTTGATTTCCTCTTGCATTTTACGCTGGCAGCACAGCCAACTCATCGCCTCCTATTCACGCTCCACTCGAAGGAGTCTTGACTCTTTCCTTAATTTCCCTTCAGTGACGACAACTCCCTTATGAATTATTCTAAACAATGAAGAGGACTACAAAGGCACACACACGCACGCACATGCTTATTGCAGAGAGTGACGCAATGTGGTATACTTACGTCCTCATGTAAACATGATCTTTGTGATTTCGACATAGAGACTGTGATGTTGTTTCCTCATGCCTAAACAAACGAAAGACATCACGTATCATGTTTGTGGGTGCATGAGAAATATTTGACAGTGAATAGTGATAAACAAGCATCTCAGGATGAAAGAGGTGAAGTCGTTGGCTAGACACAGCGAATGTGCATGTAGAATGAAGTTTTAAGTAGCTGGGAAAGTTCTCTCTAAATTAGCGATCAAATATTTGTGACATCCTGACAGCTTGTAATTAAACTGTTGTGAGAAATCCACAAATCCTAAAGTCATCTCTACCGTAAGATTACGTTTGTTTTATCAGATTTCTATTTGTGTGTAAAAACTCCTTTGTGCTTATTTTTCGTTAATCACACTACATTGTGTTGTTATCATATTCGTGACAGGTATGGGAACAGGAATAATTGTGGCAATTGTATTCGGCTGTCTCGCAGGAGTTGCAGTTATTGGTGCAATAATCTACTTTGTTCTACAATAACTTTTGCCCAGATAATGTGCGATGTTTCGAATTTTGTCCCATAATAATAATGGTTGATGACTTATGTATTTTATTTTGTAATATTTTCATTGACACTTGATTAGCTTTGGATAAAGCAGATTTCTGTTTTCTGAGACAACTTGTTATTTCAGTGCACACATTATTAGTTTTACTTCTGTAGAATCGTTATTAGTAAATGTAATACAAACTTATCACATTTTTTCTTGACCTAATGGCTTTCAATGATTTTGATGGTTGCCTTCGCCATGGTGAGACGGTATACAGAGTAACGAGTGCAAAGTAGGATGGAATAAACTTTGGCCGAATAAAGAGTATCGTGGCTGGTTTAAAATGTCGACTGACTTCCTAATTATCGGTTGATGTGTAGGAGGAAAAGTAGGAAATATGGAACAGTGATGGAGATGTTATTGGTAGTATTGACAGATTAGGATAGGTGTCCATTACTCTGAAATTAATGTGGTGATTTTCAGTTATCAGGAATACACACGCATTTTCAATATTAACGTCAAAAGGGTCGGTGCTCCCACATAGTTCATAGACTTGATGAGCGTATCACCAGAAGTATTTCCAACAGATCACTACAGACTTTCATTCACAGCCACTTTCTCTCTATTCCGAATATCGAATGACCGACAAGAAAGAGTAAAATTCTAGGAAGTCTGACTGCGAGTCGTCAGATAGATGGATTGAATGTGCGCTAAGAAGATCTTTAAATTACGCTTCACACCAGGTCTTCGAGTAGAACCTGAATCAGATTGAACGAGTTTGGTCTGGTCCTGAGATTGACTGAAGTGCTCCATTCTATTGGAGATGCAAAGAATGAATAATTATGATATTATGCAGGTACTTTGGACCCATGAATTTGTTCCCGTCTAGTCGAAAATGATGTGAACACATTTGTTTTGGAATAGTCTCTAATAACCTGAATTTTAAGTGACTTAGTTCGTAAACTGATAGGGGAAACATGAAGATTGTGTGTTTGATATAAATGCGCATTGAACAGTTCATCCACGTATTAAATCTGGTTGAAATGAAGCATTTGAAACACAACGCCTAATGAGATAAGTTTGGATAAAGGAATAGTGGACATTCTTTGGTGGGTGGCGATTACCTGTAGAATTCAAGATGCGCCAATCGCTATCCACTTCAACGATTGAGTCACGAGAGCCACCTGTTCTGCAACGACTATCAGTTGTTATTATTATTGCTTCCTTTAATTCCTAGAGGAACATAGGGCTTCAGTCGTGCGTCTCCATTGAGTTCGGTTCTCGCCGCTTCCCTTTCGGGTTCCACTCGAGCAATGGCTTGTCTAGTGATGTCACTTGATGGTTTCCTCAGAGTATGGCCAACCAATCCATCTCCATTTCTTCCTGCCTATTTGTTTCACAATCGGTTCCTGGTTGGTTCACTCATTGCCAGAGATCCCTCTCTGTTACTGATCTTTTCTGGCCGGCCGGCCATCTGATCTTGAGTATTGAGCGAAGACAACTGGCTGTTGATGAAGGTGTGTAGTTTGTTTGAGATGCTCTTTATGACGCGCAGTGCAAGTCTCTGATCCGTATAGTAAGTAGCACTGACTTCACATTGGAGTTGAAAATCCGGATCTTAATTTTGATGCTGAGTGCTGTTGACCTCCACCTCAGTTGTCATTATCATTAATTCAATTTAGACTTTTCCGATGATCGATTGGACTGAAGTGCTCGATCGAAACAGATAAACACGATTATGTAACTTAGTTAGCTGTTGAATAGTAGGAGAGTTCGGAATCGCAGTATTGTTGATAGCTTGCAGTGTGGTAAAATAGGTAACTCGTGATACTGGAATTAAGGATGACTGGCGTGTTCCTGCAATCACTCACACTGAGAAATGATTCAGAGGCCTACCACAGAATAGACTAATACTGTGGACTGTTGTACGAGTAGTAATTATCATATTCTCTCGTGAGCAAGAGGTTCATTCAGGAACATGACAATAATAAGAGTGTCATCCTGCTGTTAGAGGCCTGAATAACGTACTTATATTCGTGTCGATGATACCAATACGTTGTGATTGCTGGTTGTAGAGTCTGTGCATTTTGCTAAGATTGGATGGTAGTGAAAAGAAGTAACCACTTGAATGAGACATAGGTGACCACTACTGTCTGTATTAGCAAATGCGCGGGGAAAGCCAATGACTTCACAAAGTCACTTTTGCTTTCTAATTTTGGCAGTTTGCTGAATAGGAAGCTCAACGCTTAGTTGCCAATAAGTGTTTATATGAGTTTGGTGAATGTGGATAATTTGCCTTACTAGTTGTGAATACCATGAAACACTTAGATGTGCCTACATGGACACTGCAAAAATGTTGAAGTCAAGTGTATAAACACGGAGAGGCCAAGGCTACTAACACTAAAGTTCAGTCAGATAAATCAGTTAACCTCGCATTACACAGAATGCAGATTGTTTCACTGTAACGAAATAGTCTGAAACATTACAGCTTATAGTTAGTTTGCAACTCAAACTCTGTAACGAACTTGAGAAGACATGTTTGTGAGAACGATATCAGTAGATTTACAATTTTTAGACCCACTTGTTTGTTCACAGTCGAAATAATTGAAGTTAAGTCTTTCCTCTGCTTCCTGATTCAGGTTCCAGTTGACTTGATTAAGACTGTATTTTCAACAGTGAAGTGAGGCAGGTGACTAACTGATTCACTCGAAGTTTGAGTATGGTTTATTTTGTAAAGGAGAGACTGGTTACTTGCTAGTAGCCACTATGCATATATTGGCAAAAAGAACGATAATTTAATCTGAGTAGCGAAATAATTGGAAAGTTCAAAGTGTGGCGTAAATTCTCCTGCTTCTTCTCCTTCTTATTGACCTCCTGAGTTCCATGTTGAACATAGGGCTTCAGAGGCATATCTCCACTACACTCGATTTTCCTCTCTCCCCTATAACTGGCTACACTAACTTCCAGAATCCTTTACTTCTTATTCATACAACCTTTCTTATGTCTTCATTGAACGTTTTGTGGCTTGATGTAATATACAGTCTCTGGGTATATTTGTATATGTGTAATGTAACAAGTTTTTCTTTTTCTTCCCTCTCTGCAGCCTGTTAAATTTCTTTCGTTTTTTGCTATTTGTTCATGACTATCATTGCGTTACAGCTCTTGGTAAAATTCCTCAGTAATTTTGTTACAGCAGAATGGATGATACAGTAGTCAAGGTATATTATTGAATAACCAAATCGTTGTTTTGTAAAACTGGAGTTTATATTATTTAATCAATCACTGGTTGTTTGATTTCAGTTGACTTCAAACAACATGAAATAGGAAGTTGAAATATGCATAGTATTCTGTTGAACCAGTCTAGGAGATGAACAGGTAGTAATTATCGAGTTAGTTGAAACATCCGAATGTGTATGAATATTGTGATTCGATTGTCCAGGTGGGATGGTCGAAATCATCGTTCTGCCACAACTGGTGCTTGGGAGTGTTTGTTCAGCCACTTCGTCTTCTATGTATTCACCTTATTTTTCGTATTCGCTTGTATACCTCCAAGTTTGTGTGACATGTGACATGAATTATCCGTGAAGTGACGACCTTCTAGATTTTCAACTTTTACTGCCACTTGTCATGCTGAACGAATGGAGTGGATGACTGTTTCTGTCTTTCTTGTTTAATTGTGTTGAGTTTCAAGACAATGAGAGTGAATGTGCAGATTTCTAGAGAAACAAGTTTGAAGTCAGAATGGACGACTTCTTCTGAAATGCTGCCCTTTTCGTGATAAAAACTGGCATTCATTCATCCAGTGAAATGAATGCAATCAAAAGTAAGTGAAAATAGTTTTGTGCTGTCTGAGTATATGAAAACCTGCGTCAACCACATTTTATCCTATTCCCAGTGGACACAACTTATCTGTATGCACTGCGGTTTGAATTAAATCTTTGGCGGATAGTACTTAAAATGGGATTAGAACCAGTGTGATTGGAATGAGTGAATAGGCATTCTAGACAGAGTGTTCTGAAACAGTCGAATTGAGGCAGAATAATTTCGCCTAATACTTTATTTCTAGTCAGCAGTGCTGGTTACGACAAAAGATTAAAGAAATCAAATCAAAATTCATAATAGGTAGCACAAATTACACTTAGTAAGAAGAGATGACCAACACCCTTCAAACTTAGTAAACTGGACAGATAGCATACAAAAGTTGTAGGTAGTGACTGTTCAACTGTGTGACTGAGACGTCTTGAAGGTGAACGATGTGGGTATAGAAATTCATTAGCGTAGCAAGTAGACATAACCCTCCTTGTCAATGGATCTGATTGTAGTATTTCTGTTTGCAGGCAATACTCATCACATTGATGGCAATCTGTTGACGTTTTCACCATTCATAGAAGTCTATGAATACGCCTTTTCTAGCGGTTTTCTGAGGTTGGTGATTATATTGGTGAGCTCTCACTGCCTTTCTCGACTACAACTTTGTGTTGAAGCTTGCACTGAAGACGCTGTGTAGAAGGACAATGGAAGGTTTGCAATTGCGTCACAGATCTCAGAAAACGTGAACGGAAAATAACTCATTCCCAACAATCTGGTCACACAACTACTTTCTCATTGGTGATAAAGTGGAGAAATAGTAGTGTTAAATGGGAGGCGAATAGACGAAGCCCAAGCTGAAAGGCTATGCAACTTATCAAATGGAAAGTGGATAGATTGAGGAACTAGTTCGAGTAGTCTTATGAAACCTCATTGAGTTTAGATTAAGTAAGACTACTCAACCAAGTTTCACAATTCAACCATCTCTCACTGATACGTGATTTAATGTTTGAATCATCAAGAGACTTGATGCATCACCAGAAGCACTTCTGACAGACAATTGCGGACGCTGATCAAGAACTGTCTTAGCTAACTGACGCTGAAGATTAGTTGGTCAGCCAGAAAGTATCAACAACAATGAATTCCGGCGAAGAACCAACGTCGAGCAATCAATCAGAAGGTATGCCGAATGAGATGGATGTTGACTGAAGATATGTTGGGGAGATCGTTTAGTGAAAATCGCATAATTCGTCGACGCCCCAGTGTAAGTCGGCAAAAAATGACAAGTTTGACTTTGGCGCGAGACTGTCATGCAGGAGATCGTATGAAGAGGACATGAAAACTACTTGGCAACCGTGTAGCAAGATAAGGAGGACTGTAGGAAACACGATGAAAGGGAAGTGTGTTGCTCAAACCAAGTTTTCCACTAATACATCAAAGGAAAAGTAATATAATTGTTTTGTCGAAGTTCAAGAAAAGCACGAGTTGTTCTGAAAATTACTCAGTAAAATAAGACTTTTTGTCAAGAAAACGTTTATTAGTTATACACGATAAAACGTTTTACAACGGTCTACAATTTTCATATCTGTTATTTTCTTGGCTGTTTGTAACAGAAAAACAAAAGCGGATATTATCCTATTGATGTTGAGAGTATTTTCAGTTTTCATCAACCAGTACGTATTTCAACCAGTAGGACCTTCCGTTATGAATGTCTCTACAAAGCAACATAAAAGAAACAAAGCAGTATAAACAATACGTCTACTAATCGCTTTTATTCAATGAAACATGAAGCCATCTGTGATTAATATGAGTAGAATTTAGGCATTGTGGTAGAATATAATTCCGCATTCGACAAGTTTACTTGTTATATGTTGAACAGTAATAGTGTTAGAGTGTTAAAAACAAGGAAACATTACAAGCACAATTTATTCCTCATTATGTTATCAGTGTATTCTAACAATTTGGTGAGTTGCTTTAAAGATCTTTATTGCCGTCTATTTGCAAATCAGTTTTTGTATATCAGGGCGAGGTGTTGTTTCATTGCGTTATGTGTGTTTGCAGTTGGTTCTATGAACGAAGATTCAGTGATTCAACTCTCTGTGCACTCATTAATATAGATTTCCCATACATTTGTTCTATTCACCCCTCTGTACTATTACAAGTGCTTGCATACACTCGGATGGCCGAGGTTCGCTCACTAGATTGCTACATTTAAGGAGGTCAATAATTGCATTTGCGACATGCAGTGATAAGCAATGATAGTTGCATATGACGTTGTTCGTGTGCCTTAGTAGCTTCGTGGATGAAGACGGCGCAGCTCTCACGAATAGCTACTGCACAACTTACTAAGCTTTAAGTTCTAACTTTGATATATTGACTGCATTATCGATCAATACTTTTGATTCTCGTCCATAGAACAGTTCAGTAAAATACTCCAGGTAGAGAGGATTAGTCTGCGATTTCTACTTTACGATCTTTATGTTTCTCAACTTCGAGATTTTCAAGCCAAAGGTAACGGAGACCAGTTTTATTAGCTCACAGTATCTACTTATTGGTTTTCAGATCTTGAAGTGAGAATAATTTTTGTTAGTCTTATTAACTGTGAAACACGGAAGAGATTTTTATCATTATTAGTGATTATAGCTCAACCAGTGGTAGTATCTCTCAAGGTATTAGGCCTATTCACTAACTTTAAACAGTTCATTTCGAGCATGTCGCTTATCAGTTGCAACCCGAAAGATACCTGAAAACTTATCTAAAATGTTCTCAGTATGCTTGGTATATCCCTCGTCCTAATTAAGGTAGAAACTCAGTTGCCTAAATTATCTTACTTTCTAGGCACATGATAATCATTGATCGGGTAAGAGTGAAATCTGCTGAATCACAGGACTCGTCTGATGTAAACTGTGATGATGGAAAATATCTGTGCATGAAAACGTAAAATGTGCGAAACGTGCAAAACGGCGTGAACTTATAAACTGTTAAGAAACTGCACTTGCCATTCCTTGTGTTTGTCCTTCCTATTGACGTGAAAATAAGTAAGCACGTAGTTCATATTCAGTACCAGGAGAGCAAAATTAATCAATGTGGTTATTCACCATAGGGCTGTTTTACACATCAGAAATATTTCTCAAACAATCTTAACATAAAACTGTTGGAGTTCGTCTTTTTCAGCTTTGTTGAAAATGTGTACCGTTTGTTTTTGTAATCTAAATATCTTTGTGACGTGTGCTACTCACAAAATTTGACAGTAGTATGTAAAGAGACATTCGTTGGCAGATAAACATCAAATTTCCGGGAGATAGATTTGATGTCAGAGTAAGCAGATGATTCAGCTTTGTGGGTAAACATGAGGCGTGTGAGAGAAACACAAAGAAATACAAAATGAAGGAAGGTCAGATGTAGGAGAATAGGCAAGATCTGTGCAAATGGTGCTTTGAAGATAAGTTCCACATAATTTGGTTATGTAGCAGTGCGAAATTCCAAATGAACATTACTTTACCATGTCTCTTGTCTTTTACTGTTACGTTTTTATGTCAGAATTATCATACAGATAGATCCTGAATTTGTGATCACATTTTAATAATAATATTAATAATATCTTTATTCTGAACTGCATTTGTAAAATGTACAGAATATTCAGAAGAGTTTGCTGCTTGATATTTTCCCTCCGTTAAACATCTTCAAGCAATTTAATAACTGACAGCATATCCTGTGACACAGTGCTCTCTGACCTGAAGCACAAACCACTACATCATGATATATCTGCTTTGTCTCCTTTCAAGAATTCCACGACATCTAGTTGAAAGGCAATTGTATCATGTCCGGAAGTACATTTTGAGAGCCAAAAGCAGAACGCAGAATAGAATCTATTATCTCATGTATCAGGACACACTGCTACCCACAATCAGACCATCCCTGAAGTTTAGTAGGAACTTGCGAATCAAGAGCTTAAAAACACTTTAAATATACACTAGAGTAGGTACTAACATTAGAGGTCATAGTCTGATCGATTAAAACAGAGACGGAAGTTTTCGGTAGCTCAAGTTTTAATCAGGCCGCCAACATGTTAGCATTCCTACTGTCAAGTATGTTAGCAACTCGCATTTGTGTGTCAAATTGTTGACGTAATCGTTGCTTTGTCATCTCTTCGTATTCCGATTATCAGACAAACGAATGCAAATCAATACATTCCCATATTATTACAAATCCATGCAATTTTGCCTGAGAATATTCACTTGTATTCTGCAGCTCAGTTGCCTATGATCTCATGAGATAATGTTCCTGCTGTACTTTTGGTTTTGATTTGATGTGTTTATGATTGAATGCGATACATTTCATAATATGCAAAGATTATTTGAAGTTTATATCAGATTATACGGAACACTAATACTGGTTGCTGGTTCGTGGACCACCGAAAGGTAATTCAAGATGTACAGTTAACTCTCTCTCTCTTTCCAGAGCAGAGTGGCAGCATAACTGGCTTGGCGGTCATCTGAGAGAACAAATGACAGACGTAACATCGCTATTTATCACCAGTAGTATAAATTCGACCAGAGAGCCCGACTACGATGAATTCTGCTTTTAGTCTAATCGCTATCCAAACAAACTCTCTGTGATCGTAGGAACTTCAGTAACATTTATTCCAGTCAGTATAGCTTGTCAGGTAATTGCGACATGCAAGCGCTAACACCACGTTAAGGTAGCAGCTATCAGTCGGGAAGGATAGAATCGAATTCTGTAAATCGAGTAGTGGTATTGCTGGAAGTAAAACTGTACATATGCATGACTAATACTTCAGTTGACCATTTTTATCTCTTCACATCCCCAGTGGAACACACCTCTTTGACATTTCAGTAGCAGTGGTGCTTATATTTTTGTACGGGTTTGTGTTGCTAGCCTCTCAACCAACCTTACCTCTTTACCCGGTTTTCTGCCTGTCAATTTAGGTTGGGTAGTGCATCGAGTGGTAGTCGAACTACAGACCACGTGCTTCGCTAGTGAGTATTCCACCTCTGGATGAATGTCGCACACGTTTGTAGAAAGTAAGTACAAGAAATCCAGGAATGAAATCAGAATTCGGACCATACATGAAAGCAACAATAATTAAGGAAAAACTTCAATCAGTTATCTTCTACTCAGATAATATGATACTCTTAGATTTTCATAATTTCTACTACTTATTTTCTTAAATTAGTAATGAAAACCGTTTCCAGTGTTTTTTCCATTAACATATATCTCTAAACTTATTGAAGGTTTTGACTGCAAGTCGAAAATGGACTTTTAAAACAAGACACTTTTGTTCCTTCAGAAATGTTGATTATTTTAGATACTGTGCTGCAGATAATGAGAACATACGAGAAACAGAATTATTTTGTATGGTTTACCGGGAATTCGATTTTGCCTTAATTTATCAGAATTTATCAAGGTTATCATACATAAGTGTGCGTCGGTGGCACAGCGGTTAGGACGCTCGCCGACCATGCACATGGTCCGGGGTTTGGTCCCCGGCCAACTCACTCCGTTACCTCTCTAAGCCAGTATAAGACTGGTAATAAGGGAAGGTTGGGTATGAGGCTAGCAAGCACATCCCGTAGGAAAAAATAAAAACCACTGCCACCGAAACTTCGAGCCTCCAGCTTGAAGTCCCATATTCCACTGGGAACGTAGAGGAATAGAAAAAAATCATACATTTATGAAATTGCATCATTATTTTGATAACAATCATAAGATTATCCTTAGAATATTTCAGCAAGTGTTTGGCTTACCCCCGATCCACTACTTAATAACCTGGTATTGGTTAAAAGAAAGTTTATAATTTGACTGAGAGAAATACTGAATAATCACTGCTTCAAATTTAAAAACAGACAAATGCATTTCACGTATTGTTTCGAGTTCTACAGTGTCATTTGATTTGTCTTTTCATGAAATTTATTGTGTTTCATACACTGTACAGTTGACAGAGTTTACTTAACTAACATTCTCTCAAATTGTGAACATTTTTAAATGAATCAGCTTTCATTTTATTCACTTGAAGCGACAATCTGTGCTGTCGTTGTCTTATTCTCTTCTCTTTCGAATTCTTTATTCTAGTCAGTCAGAATAACTGAGGAAATGCCTCCCAGTACTTTGGGCTGGATTCTTCTGACTGATGTAAATGCCTCATGTCATAAAGTCAATGTAACGCTGTCACTAATCACTGAGAATTCACAGATTTTGGTATTCGAGGATTCATGAAATTATTGATTTAACTTAAGATGCATATTGTCGAAGAACAGCGTTGTTCTAAGCATTGTGCATCAATATTAGACTATACTCTATGGAAATTTCTATTGGGATAAGTTGTGAAAGTTATTTTATTATTTACTTTATTTCCTAAGGTTCCAGATAGAACATTAAGTTTCAGCAGCATATTTTCATTTCACCGTCTTCTCTGAAATTTTTCTGTTAACTCATTCTTCTGTTACTCACAAGCTTTCATTTCCTCTCTACGTGATCACCTGCATTTCATCCTCTGACATTCTACTCATCATTTCCAATCCGGGGGTGATGCCCAAAATTTATTTTTGCACAATGATCTCCTAAGTACATGTCCAGTCTACCTGTCTCCACTTCCTTCCACGTATTTACTAGACAGTAGGTTTCCAGTTGATTCATTTTCTCCAGAGTTATTAGTTGCTAGTTATAGTTGCTGGCCGGTCATCTGAATTTCAGTATGAGCGGAAGGCAGTTGTGGATGCTTACCACCTGCATACACCTTTTGGAATTGCTTCCAGTAATGCACGCACCAAGCCTGTGAACAATACAACACCCCTGATGTAGCATTGACATTGAATATCTCGATCTAGCCCCCCTGCCAACAATTAGTCGAAACGAATTCATGATGAAGGCTTTTCGTCTACAACAAACGTATTCGTTGGTGAATAGCATCAGATGGCTACATGTTGTCAATCATTCGCCTTTAAAATACTGATTAATTAACAGTCAAGTTCTTCCACCATTACTGATTGACATACGCTGCATGAAAGTGTGCAGGTGCAGATTTGTCTCCAATACATATATAGCTGATTAATTACAGTCAATTGCTCTCATCTATCTATCTCGAAAGATGAAGAGAAATGGTCTGGACTTATAAGTGCAGTGATTTATTTAAGTCATCAGTTCTAATTGACCGAAAATGAATTTGGGCAGCATTTTCCATTCAACCAAAGTTTTAAAAATTCTACTACTACAGACGAAGAAACAGGATCTGTGAATGCCTCACTAAAACTTCCCATGAGCTACAGCAAAGTGAGTTCAGAAGAACTTACGATAATGTGTTCGCCAACTGCCTGTTTCGTTGCTACAAATTCAAGTTGAAATAAGTAATTACGAGTTAAACACTCTGTAAATCAATGGAGATATTCACAGAGAAGGCGAAGAGGGACGAATCCTGAGGAGTTCTTAGTATCATTCATCTTAGAGATTCAGTATTATGCTACCAAATGTCCACGAGACAGTGATTGAATTATATGTTCTCATTCGAGGTAATTCATGTTTGATATTAAGCATATAAGACTAAATTTACGTGACATGCAGAAATTCTAAACAATTATAGGTAACGAAGTTCAAGCATAAACACTGAATTTAGGAATCTAATCTTTCATGTCGTAGTTAATTATTCTAAACACAGGTGACATGAAGGCCTGCAAAACTAGAGGACAATATGTCTTCAAGCGAAATGATCTCTGTGTAGATTGTTGTGATGAGAAATAACAGTTGTGAATACATGGATATGCTCAATGGATAGCTTATGAATGTCGAGGGATGAAGGAAATTCCGACTTGGAGTTCGAATGTTTAGATAGGCAGACCACTGATCAAATTCAGCATTTGGAATGCAAGTTATTACCGATTAACCAATATATCTGACGTGAAGCGGGAATGTCTACAAAATTGAAGGATATTATTTCAAAAGCATGAATGCTGGCTTTCCTAGAAACGATTCATATTCTTTCAGTTCATTCTCGTCATCCACAGTGTGGATATTTCGAAATGGCTCACTCTTAACTAGAGTCTGATTAAGCTTGAAACAGCCGGATATCAGTAATTGTGAAAATACTTGTAAACGTGATGTTGAGCCTGAAGAGAACAGGTAAGTTATAAGTGCTTTTCTCCAGTCAGACCCAAAAATGCTACACCTAAATGAGTTGCTTTGATGATTTTTCATTGAAGATAGACTGTGTGATGGAAAACAGAGCTTCCGTTGTGACCTGTTCAGTAGTACCCTTCACCTTATCATTATGTCGATGGATGACTTAACAGAATATCTCCTCATTCAAGTCATTTCATGCTGGTCGGCGGTTCAATAGTATGATACTCAAAATCCACACAAGTGTTCCAGAGTTTGGTTCTCGATCTAGGTACTTGTTAACTTCTCTCGGTTATTAAATCAGTAGGAATTATGAAAAAGGGGAAAGGTTGAGAGTGAGGCTAGCAATCTCACACCGCAGTAATGACATCAGCACTATGGAGACCTCGCAGCTTGAAACTGTTATTTCCACTCAGAAAGCGAGTAATGAGAAAAGTCATTTCATACAAAGCCGAGCGGCATTTCGAGGCTACATATACTGCAGTTGACCAAATTTACCAGCTAATAAGAGTGAACCACATAATAAGAGAGTTTGAATCCCAAGTCAATAAAAATGATCCATAGAGATGTTAATAAACGACCAGTCACGAAGATGGTTGCCATGCGACACATTTATGTCATTCACGGAGAATTCAAATGAGCTCATTTCCTACTAGAACTTGCGCTGAAGATGTTATCCAGAAGGACGACGAACGCTTCGCAATTAAATAAACCAACTTTGAGAACACATCTAATTGCAAATCATCCACCTGAGCTACAAATCTTCTCTATTACCTACATTATTTGTCTAAAGCTGTAAGCTGGTGAATTAAACCTATTTGATCATACGAAATATGACAGCTGTAGCTAAGGGAAAATTTCCATTCCTGATGAATACACCTACTCAGTGATAAAAACGTGGATATCTAGTAACAAATGATGAGAAATTCTCAAAATTATTTGTGGTATGGTGACGCTTGCATTACGTAGAGATTTTACCATTCATTTTTGGAGAATATATATTTAATAATATTATGTACATGATTTGGAAATCCATGTCTGAATTCACCTGTAATCAGATACCTTACTTTCAGTTAAAAACTGTTCTCTACTCTAGTACACTTAACAGCAGTTTTGTGTATCATCAGTCTCTTCGATGTATAATTCTCCCATATTGAACAAAGATAAATGCATAAATTTTATGCCTCAAATTACAAGAATAATCAACTCTGCGAATCAAGAAACAATATTTGAATTCAGGTTGACTTATTCTTATCAACAGTCGTGTCTTTCCTTCACATGAAATAATACAGTCGACCAAGAAGGGTGGTTAAGAGAGATTTGTTATCATAACATCTATTCATTCACAACTTTGCTTGCTCAACCTGATCTATGCATTGAAGGACATTGCGGTACAGACAACTTTGTAAACACTGATTACAAATGTGGATATTGTGGAAATGAGGGAAGTCAAATCAGAATTAGACGGTTCTTGTAGATAGAACATTTGAGAAGGGAGAATCGACACCTAGCAGATCGCCATTCTTAAATGAAACAACAAAACTTAGTGTCTGACTGCTTCACCTCTGAGAATCCAACACCATCAGTATGCTGTTGGATGGCATAACTTAACATCTTGTGATGCATACAATGGAATAGTGATTTTGTGTGATTTGGGTACACTATGAAAATGTGACTTCGTAGAATCGGATGGGATGAATTTTTTCGTTGAATTCATTGTTGTCTACTTACTTTATTATTTTCTTCAATTTCTGCATTATCGACATTTATGTCGGATAGGTCATCATTGACATTATTTGTGTAAATATTGTAAAATGAGTGAGCAATGTTTAGTGATAAGATAGTGGATCGAAGGAGTTTGAATTAAGACGTCTGCAGTTTTACCTACTTGAATAAAAGAAGATTTGTATTCGCACCTACGGTTCACTATCTCAACATTCCACATTTTGTGTCTATCACTGTGTACAATTCGTAAATTGTGTTTATCTTCACAAAGTCTACCTATAATTAAGAAAATGAAGGTCAGCATAATTACTCACAGAGTAATTAGTATACAGGACTGAATAGTCTAAAGTAGTAAGGCTTTCACTACACTATTATAATTATAATAATAATAATTATTGATCATCTTAAGGAATTTCGGTCTGATTATAATGACCAGCACAAATACAACTAATTCTACTACTACTACTACTACTACTACTACTACTGCTACTACTACTACTGCTACTACTTTTGCTATTACTACTACTACAACTTATACTACAATATTTGTGCTTCACAGCGTAAAAGCGAAAAATATGTTGTAGGCAGTCGAAAGAAGTGTAGCTTGTGTAACTCAAGTTACTCAGATCTTATGAAATACCCACAGAAAACCTTATCACCTGAACTAATGCACACTGGATGATATTGTCTAACCAACGAAATCTCTATTAGGTTATTAGTATGTACTACTCATTATAATAAAGGTTTTTGTATTTCCCAATGAATGAAAAACAAAACGATACTGGGAAATACAAAAGCCTTTATTATAATGAATATCATACACCGAATGCTCAAATTGTTTCAAACTGTTGATAGTGAACTTGGTTTGGACATGCATAGAATGCACTACTGTTGTAAATGTGTAATTTTCACAGATCTTATTTCAGTCATGTGAACCCTCCTAGTTGTGAAGTGATGGTGAAAAAACTACGAAATGATGATATCTTTTGGCGATATATTTCTTCTCAAGGTCTATTTCAAAATCTTTGCACATGTTGATGCATATACACATAAATATTATATGTTTTCTTTGGATTTATGTGGAAGAGTTTATCTACTACCTATGAGTGTATGCATAACAGAGAGGAATTAGGTGTATACTACGATTGGTCATTCATAAACCATTGTGTGACTCAAATCTCATTTCATTTCATGAATGATCCCCATCAAGACACTAACGAGTAAAAGAAAGGCAGTTGAGTGAAGAGACTCTCTTCAGTGAATTCATTCATTAAGCTGTACAGTCGCGTTTATATGCAATGTTTATCTCATGAAATAGGGGATTAACAAAAGTGATGAGTTGTCACGACCATAGTTGTTAATATCATACAACGCATGACATGATATGTGTAAATGCGAAAGAATTATGAATAATGAATCATGCGACCATTCTATCAATTCGTCAATCCAATTTTTAGAGAAAATGTTAAGCATTGAATTAGAAGACAATGAAATAATGGTGTCCTTTTTTGTCATATCATTATGTTCTTCAATTAGTCCAAAACTAGCAACAGAAACTCTGCAGCAATTACTCTATAGTGATGGAAACATAGAAACGCATTTATCTACTTGGATAGAACTCATAAAATTATGTCTTACAACATACTTGCAGTTCAATACTCGAATATATGAACAAATAAAAGGAACACCAATTGGATCGCCCATATCAGGATTAATAGCTGAAGCTGTTATGCAAATAATAGAATCAATAGCTCTACCTATAATTAAACCGAAAATCTGGATACGTTACGTTGATGATACATCTGAAATAATTAAGAGAAATGATTTAGAATATACCCATAAATTAATAAACAACATATTTGAAGACATCAAATTCACAAGAGAAGAAGAATTAGATAACAAAATCCCATTTTTAGATGTCTTAATCAGGAGAACCAACACAGGATATTTAGAAACACAAGTATATAGAAAATCAACGCCTACAGATCAAATACTCAACTAAACTAGCAATAATCCAGTTACTCACCAACGAAACTGTGTGCAGACATTGTTCAAAAGAGTTCAAACACATTGTAGCACTCCAGAGTTGAAAAGAATGGAAAAGTACCTACAAACGGTCTTCAAAAAGAATGGCTATCCACAAAATTTCATCAAGAAGTGTTTAAAGTCGAATCAAAACACCAACAAAAGACCATTATCAAAGACCACAAGAAAACTCATTCTACCATACACGAGAAATATCTCTGAAATAACAGCTAGAATACTGAAACCGTTTGATACAGATATAGCACACAAGCCAGTCAAATCACTTATTTAGATATTATGCAAACCGAAAGATCCAACAGAAAAAGGGGATAAAATTAATACCATTTACAAAATAAATTGTATGAACTTCAACATGCATTACATCGGCCAAAGTGGGCGTCCCCTTCGAATCAGAATTCAAGAACACAAATCAGCCGTGAAACGACACGATATGTATTCTTTTGTATCAATGCATATAGACAATTATGGTCGTCAATTTGATTGGGATAATGTCAAAATCTTAGACAGAGGAAACACCAGAAGTGCAGTCAGGGAATTCCTAGAAGCCTGGTACTCAAACGAAAATGCAATTAACAAGCACGTTAATATAGACGAAATATACCAACTAATAAAAAGTAAATCAGGTGACCAGAAAGTTTAAAATCCAAGTGAACAGAAAATGGTCAATACATATGTAAAGATGGTTACCAGGAGACGCAGTTATATCACTTATGAAGAAATTTAAATCATTTCACTTTATGCTAAATATGGCGCTGAAGATGTTGTCCAGAAGGACGACGAAAGCTCCGCAACTAAACCAACCAGCTCAGAGAACACTATTAATTGCAAATAATGTATATAATAACCTCGCTTAGTTAACTAGCTCGCTATCGTTTGTCTTTCCAAGCATTCTTCTTCACTTCTTTGTTCACTGACCTGCAGTTTTTACTCTACCTAACCTTTTCATAGCTTATATATTCCTTGACCTCGCCTAGTTGACAAACTTGCTAGTTCCCTATCCAGTCCCAGGCCTGGTTATGGAGGTAGGGTTTGGTCTGTTGCTAGCAACCCTACACCACTAAACCTATCAAACTGCTGGAGAAACTTCGAAGCACAAGAAATATGTTAAAAATACAAAAAATTCAAACGGTAATCTTATTCTTCGCTGGAGTCGGAGAGGCGAAATGACACAGTAGGCTGGTGAAAGCTAGTCTTCAGGAAGCCAGTCATCCAGCCAATGTGTCTTCTCCCTATGAAAGCAAGGATAAGATTGGGGACGTGGAATGTCTGTGCAATTTACGAGGCTGGCTTGGAAGGCTTCACAGTTCATCCAGCAAATGACTCACAATGTTAATGTGAATATGCGGGCACCATAGTCGGTCTATAATCTGGTGTCATATATAATGCATGCCGTCTACCAGAGGCACGTTATTGATGAATAAGTAGGACGCATCAATGGATGACACATGTATGTGTTGATTTCAAATTATTTTTAATCTTAGCAGTAGATTGATAGTGCGTTTTACTAGGTATTCAACTACCCTAACCAGCGACTTTGCATTCTCATGATAATCTGATTGAGACGTCTGATGTGGAACGGAGAGTCCCCTTGGATTTCTGCCTTTTCGGTAAACCGTGTTATTGAGGGAACAACACGTGAAGATCTAAAACCCACATGGAGCACCATTCAGTCGTTATCCACAATGTTGATTTGACTATTTTTATTTCTGGTCTCACATACCATGTATTGTCAATTTTGCACTCCACATCAACTTATAACTTGCCCTCCTAACTTTGTAATACTCCTATGATTATTTCAATGTATGCAAACAGAGGCTTGGTCGTATGCTTTACCCCTTCTATTCTTCTGCCTAATTACCTACTGTTATTATCAATATTGTTAATTAATTAGTGGCCTTAATATTATTAATTCTCAGTAACAAATGAATGTGAATATTTTGTATGTAGGTAGATAACTTTGTTTATGTTGTTGAGTTTCACGTGAATGAAGGACACATCGTGTAGGGTATTTACTACTGGGTGCCAGTGAGAGTTGAGTAAACAGAAAGTACATTGTCCAGTAATAATAATGGTAATAATAATAATGATAATAATAATTATTATAAATAACTATATAAACCTGCAGGTGAGCATTGTATATTCATCACAGACAAGATATTCCGCTATAAATAACCTCAGGTCTTGAATTCTCTGCTTCATCTCTGCGTGGCAGTATTCTGAAGTAAGTTAAACACAATAATCTATGAATAATGATAAAAATAATGATAATGGTAATTTGTAAAGTGTGAAGTGCTTTAATACGTTCCACGTTTCAGTGTAGTCGTGTTTTCTTAACGAAGCTGAGCTGACTACTGGTAGTGTGTGAGGCTTAAGACAGCATTGAGACAGGAATTAAACTCAACCGGAATTCGTGGTTGGTGAGCACTCTAACACTGATGGCACCGACGTACAATTTGGATACTGACACCAGCTTATGCAAGGGAAAAAGATTTAGTGTTGAATAGACACCTCTGTTTCAACTATCATTGTGATGAAAATTAAGATACTCTTAACAAGCAACACGGTTATCGATGAGTGCAATACTGACAGTAACATTATCTCATATTTATAGGACTTGTTATTTCATGTTTAAGGCAATATGCTGTTTCCTGAAATTTGAACGCATCTTTGCTAAGAATACTATGTGACGTGGATCACACAGTCAATGCACAATTTTTGATTAACTGAACAGTTTATTTTCATATGACTTTCCAGACAATATCGAACGCTAAACAAAAATACAATGAAGTTCTCCGTAGTGTTTATTTGCATACTGCAGTTGATACTAGTCAGATCACAGAATAATGACGGCTCACTGGAAGCAGAACCAGTGGCAGCAGAACCAGTGGCAGCAGAAGCAGTGGCAGCAGAACCAGTGGTAGGAGCTGAAAACATAGATAGGGCAGATGAAGAATCACCGGCAGACGACGAAGAGGACGGAGCTCCAAACGTAAATAATGATAACAAAGTGGCTGAAGCCATTGCAGAGACTACAACTATGGGTGAAACCACTCCAGAGACTACAACTATGGGTGAAACCACTCCAGAGACTACAACTATGAGTGAAACCACTCCAGAGACTACAACTATGGGTGGAACCACTCCAGAGACCACAACTATGGGTGAAACCACTCCAGAGACTACAACTATGAGTGAAACCACTCCAGAGACTACAACTATGAGTGAAACCACTCCAGAGACTACAACTATGGGTGGAACCACTCCAGAGACTGCAACTATGGGTGAAACCAATCCAGGGACTACAACTATGGGTGAAACCACTCCTGAGACTACCACTATGAGTGGAACCACTTCTGAAGGTGCAGCTAAGACTACAGTGACAACTTCTACGATGGATACTTCTACTTCAACGCGTAAACCTGATGACTCAAAAGGCAAAGGCGGTGAGTCGGTGTTTTAATTGAATGGTATTCATGCAGAGTGTTATTAGCTTAATTATTTTGTCGTCATTTTATAATACGAAGGCTGAATTCATTTCATCTTGACTATACTTCAGTTAGGTAGATATTTACATCACATTTTCCATTTATTTCAGCATGAAATTATTATCATTATTACTACTGTTCATTGACTGGTTTTCGACTGAAGCGTAGAGCTTCAGGAGCACACCTCTATTTCACTCGATTCTCTGAAGTCGCTCTCAATCAATTGCATGATCACTTTGATTTCCTCTTGCATTTTACGCTGGCAGCACAGCCAACTCATCGCCTCCTATTCACGCTCCACTCGAAGGAGTCTTGACTCTTTCCTTAATTTCCCTTCAGTGACGACAACTCCCTTATGAATTATTCTAAACAATGAAGAGGACTACAAAGGCACACACACGCACGCACATGCTTATTGCAGAGAGTGACGCAATGTGGTATACTTACGTCCTCATGTAAACATGATCTTTGTGATTTCGACATAGAGACTGTGATGTTGTTTCCTCATGCCTAAACAAACGAAAGACATCACGTATCATGTTTGTGGGTGCATGAGAAATATTTGACAGTGAATAGTGATAAACAAGCATCTCAGGATGAAAGAGGTGAAGTCGTTGGCTAGACACAGCGAATGTGCATGTAGAATGAAGTTTTAAGTAGCTGGGAAAGTTCTCTCTAAATTAGCGATCAAATATTTGTGGCACCCTGACAGCTTGTAATTAAACTGTTGTGAGAAATCCACAAATCCTAAAGTCATCTCTACCGTAAGATTACGTTTGTTTTATCAGATTTCTATTTGTGTGTAAAAACTCCTTTGCGCTTATTTTTCGTTAATCACACTACATTGTGTTGTTATCATATTCGTGACAGGTATAGGAACAGGAATAATTGTGGCAATTGTATTCGGCTGTCTCGCAGGAGTTGCAGTTATTGGTGCAATCATCTACTTTGTTCTACAATAACTTTTGCCCAGATAATGTGCGATGTTTCGAATTTTGTCCCATAATAATAATGGTTGATGACTTATGTATTTTATTTTGTAATATTTTCATTGACACTTGATTAGCTTTGGATAAAGCAGATTTCTGTTTTCTGAGACAACTTGTTATTTCAGTGCACACATTATTAGTTTTACTTCTGTAGAATCGTTATTAGTAAATGTAATACAAACTTATCACATTTTTTCTTGACCTAATGGCTTTCAATGATTTTGATGGTTGCCTTCGCCATGGTGAGACGGTATACAGAGTAACGAGTGCAAAGTAGGATGGAATAAACTTTGGCCGAATAAAGAGTATCGTGGCTGGTTTAAAATGTCGACTGACTTCCTAATTATCGGTTGATGTGTAGGAGGAAAAGTAGGAAATATGGAACAGTGATGGAGATGTTATTGGTAGTATTGACAGATTAGGATAGGTGTCCATTACTCTGAAATTAATGTGGTGATTTTCAGTTATCAGGATTACACACGCATTTTCAATATTAATGTCAAAAGGGTCGGTGCTCCCACATAGTTCATAGACTTGATGAGCGTATCACCAGAAGTATTTCCAACAGATCACTACAGACTTTCATTCACAGCCACTTTCTCTCTATTCCGAATATCGAATGACCGACAAGAAATAGTAAAATTCGAGGAAGTCTGACTGCGAGTCGTCAGATAGATGGATTGAATGTGCGCTAAGAAGATCTTTAAATTACGCTTCACACCAGGTCTTCGAGTAGAACCTGAGTCAGATTGAACGAGTTTGGTCTGGTCCTGAGATTTACTGAAGTGCTCCATTCTATTGGAGATGCAAAGAATGAATAATTATGATATTATGCAGGTACTTTGGACTCATGAATTTGTTCCCGTCTAGTCGAAAATGATGTAAACACATTTGTTTTGGAATAGTCTCTAATAACCTGAATTTTAAGTGACTTAGTTCGTAAACTGATAGGGGAAACATGAAGATTGTGTGTTTGATATAAATGCGCATTGAACAGTTCATCCACGTATTAAATCTGGTTGAAATGAAGCATTTGAAACACAACGCCTAATGAGATAAGTTTGGATAAAGGAATAGTGGACATTCTTTGGTGGGTGGCGATTACCTGTAGAATTCAAGATGCGCCAATCGCTATCCACTTCAACGATTGAGTCACGAGAGCCACCTGTTCTGCAACGACTATCAGTTGTTATTATTATTGCTTCCTTTAATTCCTAGAGGAACATAGGGCTTCAGTCGTGCGTCTCCATTGAGTTCGGTTCTCGCCGCTTCCCTTTCGGGTTCCACTCGAGCAATGGCTTGTCTAGTGATGTCACTTGATGGTTTCCTCAGAGTATGGCCAGCCAATCCATCTCCATTTCTTCCTGCCTATTTGTTTCACAATCGGTTCCTGGTTGGTTCACTCATTGCCAGAGATCTCTGTTACTGATCTTTTCTGGCCGGCCGGCCATCTGATCTTGAGTATTGAGCGAAGACAACTGGCTGTTGATGAAGGTCTGTAGTTTGTTTGAGATGCTCTTTATGACGCGCAGTGTAAGTCTCTGATCCGTATAGTAAGTAGCACTGACTTCACATTGGAGTTGAAAATCCGGATCTTAATTTTGATGCTGAGTGCTGTTGACCTCCACCTCAGTTGTTATTATCATTAATTCAATTTAGACTTTTCCGATGATCGATTGGACTGAAGTGCTCGATCGAAACAGATAAACACGATTATGTAATTTAGTTAGCTGTTGAATAGTAGGAGAGTTCGGAATCGCAGTATTGTTGATAGCTTGCAGTGTGGTAAAATAGGTAACTCGTGATACTGGAATTAAGGATGACTGGCGTGTTCCTGCAACCACGCACACTGAGAAATGATTCAGAGGCCTACCACAGAATAGACTAATACTGCGGACTGTTGTACGAGTAGTAATTATCATATTCTCTCGTGAGCAAGAGGTTCATTCAGGAACATGACAATAATAAGAGTGTCATCCTGCTGTTAGAGGCCTGAATAACATACTTATATTCGTGTCGATGATACCAATACGTTGTGATTGCTGGTTGTAGAGTCTGTGCATTTTGCTAAGATTGGATGGTAGTGAAAAGAAGTAACCACTTGAATGAGACATAGGTGACCACTACTGTCTGTATTAGCAAACGCGCGGGGAAAGCCAATGACTTCACAAAGTCACTTTTGCTTTCCAATTTTGGCAGTTTGCTGAATAGGAAGCTCAACGCTTAGTTGCCAATAAGTGTTTATATGAGTTTGGTGAATGTGGATAATTTGCCTTACTAGTTGTGAATACCATGAAACACTTAGATGTGCCTACATGGACACTGCAAAAATGTTGAAGTCAAGTGTATAAACACGGAGAGGCCAAGACTACTAACACTAAAGTTCAGTCGGATAAATCAGTTAACCTCGCATTACACAGAATGCAGATTGTTTCACTGTAACGAAATAGTCTGGAACATTACAGCTTATAGTTAGTTTGCAACTCAAACTCTGTAACGAACTTGAGAAGACATGTTTGTGAGAACGATATCAGAAGATTTACAATTTTTAGACCCACTTGTTTGTTCACAGTCGAAATAATTGAAGTTAAGTCTTTCCTCTGCTTCCTGATTCAGGTTCCAGTTGACTTGATTAAGACTGTATTTTCAACAGTGAAGTGAGGCAGGTGACTAACTGATTCACTCGAAGTTTGAGTATGGTTTATTTTGTAAAGGAGAGACTGGTTACTTGCTAGTAGCCACTATGCATATATTGGCAAAAAGAACGATGATTTAATCTGAGTAGCGAAATAATTGGAAAGTTCAAAGTGTGGCGTAAATTCTCCTGCTTCTTCTCCTTCTTATTGACCTCCTGAGTTCCATGTTGAACATAGGGCTTCAGAGGCATATCTCCACTACACTCGATTTTCCGCTCTCCCCTATAACTGGCTACACTAACTTCCAGAATCCTTTACTTCTTATTCATACAACCTTTCTTATGTCTTCATTGAACGTTTTGTGGCTTGATGTAATATACAGTCTCTGGGTATATTTGTATATGTGTAATGTAACAAGTTTTTCTTTTTCTTCCCTCTCTGCAGCCTGTTAAATTTCTTTCGTTTTTTGCTATTTGTTCATGACTATCATTGCGTTACAGCTGTTGGTAAAATTCCTCAGTAATTTTGTTACAGCAGAATGGATGATACAGTAGTCAAGGTATATTATTGAATAACCAAATCGTTGTTTTGTAAAACTGGAGTTTATATTATTTAATCAATCACTGGTTGTTTGATTTCAGTTGACTTCAAACAACATGAAATAGGAAGTTGAAATATGCATAGTATTCTGTTGAACCAGTCTAGGAGATGAACAGGTAGTAATTATCGAGTTAGTTGAAACATCCGAATGTGTATGAATATTGTGATTCGATTGTCCAGGTGGGATGGTCGAAATCATCGTTCTGCCACAATTGGTGCTTGGGAGTGTTTGTTCAGCCACTTCGTCTTCTATGTATTCACCTTATTTTTGGTATTCGCTTGTATACCTCCAAGTTTGTGTGACATGTGACATGAATTATCCGTGAAGTGACGACCTTCTAGATTTTCAACTTTTACTGCCACTTCTCATGCTGAACGAATGGAGTGGATGACTGTTTCTGTCTTTCTTGTTTAATTGTGTTGAGTTTCAAGACAATGAGAGTGAATGTGCAGATTTCTAGAGAAACAAGTTTGAAGTCAGAATGGACGACTTCTTCTGAAATGCTGCCCTTTTCGTGATAAAAACTGGCATTCATTCATCCAGTGAAATGAATGCAATCAAAAGTAAGTGAAAATAGTTTTATGCTGTCCGAGTATATGAAAACCTGCGTCAACCACAATTTATCCTATTCCCAGTGGACACAACTTATCTGTATGCACTGCGGTTTGAATTAAATCTTTGGCGGATAGTACTTAAAATGGGATTAGAACCAGTGTGATTGGAATGAGTGAATAGGCATTCTAGATAGAGTGTTCTGAAACAGTCGAATTGAGGCAGAATAATTTCGCCTAATACTTTATTTCTAGTCAGCAGTGCTGGTTACGACAAAAGATTAAAGAAATCAAATCAAAATTCATAATAGGTAGCACAAATTACACTTAGTAAGAAGAGATGACCAACACTCTTCAAACTTAGTAAAGTGGTCAGATAGCATACAAAAGTTGTAGGTAGTGACTGTTCAACTGTGTGACTGAGACGTCTTGAAGGTGAACGATGTGGGTATAGAAATTCATTAGCGTAGCAAGTAGACATAACCCTCCTTGTCAATGGATCCGATTGTAGTATTTCTGTTTGCAGGCAATACTCATCACATTGATGGCAATCTGTTGACGTTTTCACCATTCATAGAAGTCTATGAATACGCCTTTTCTAGCGGTTTTCTGAGGTTGGTGATTAAATTGGTAAGCTCTCACTGCCTTTCTCGACTACAACTTTGTGTTGAAGCTTGCACTGAAGACGCTGTGTAGAAGGACAATGGAAGGTTTGCAATACATCACAGATCTCAGAAAACGTGAACGGAAAATAACTCATTCCCAACAATCTGGTCACACAACTACTTTCTCATTGGTGATAAAGTGGAGAAATAGTAGTGTTAAATGGGAGGCGAATAGACGAAGCCCAAGCTGAAAGGCTATACAACTTATCAAATGGAAAGTGGATAGATTGAGGAACTAGTTCGAGTAGTCTTATGAAACCTCATTGAGTTTAGATTAAGTAAGACTACTCAACCAAGTTTCACAATTCAACCATCTCTCACTGATACGTGATTTAATGTTTGAATCATCAAGAGACTTGATGCATCACCATAAGCACTTCTGACAGACAATTGCGGACGCTGATCAAGAACTGTCTTAGCTAACTGACGCTGAAGATTAGTTGGTAAGCCAGAAAGTATCAACAACAATGAATTCCGGCGAAGAACCAACGTCGAGCAATCAATCAGAAGGTATGCCGAATGAGATGGATGTTGACTGAAGATATGTTGGGGAGATCGTTTAGTGAAAATCGCATAATTCGTCGACGCCCCAGTGTAAGTCGGCAAAAAATGACAAGTTTGACTTTGGCGCGAGACTGTCATGCAGGAGATCGTATGAAGAGGACATGAAAACTACTTGGCAACCGTGTAGCAAGATAAGGAGGACTGTAGGAAACACGATGAAAGGGAAGTGTGTTGCTCAAACCAAGTTTTCCACTAATACATCAAAGGAAAAGTAATATAATTGTTTTGTCGAAGTTCAAGAAAAGCACGAGTTGTTCTGAAAATTACTCAGTAAAATAAGACTTTTTGTCAAGAAAACGTTTATTAGTTATACACGATAAAACGTTTTACAACGGTCTACAATTTTCATATCTGTTATTTTCTTGGCTGTTTGTAACAGAAAAACAAAAGCGGATATTATCCTATTGATGTTGAGAGTATTTTCAGTTTTCATCAACCAGTACGTATTTCAACCAGTAGGACCTTCCGTTATGAATGTCTCTACAAAGCAACATAAAAGAAACAAAGCAGTATAAACAATACGTCTACTAATCGCTTTTATTCAATGAAACATGAAGCCATCTGTGATTAATATGAGTAGAATTTAGGCATTGTGGTAGAATATAATTCCGCATTCGACAAGTTTACTTGTTATATGTTGAACAGTAATAGTGTCAGAGTGTTAACAACAAGGAGACATTACAAGCACAATTTATTCCTCATTATGTTATCAGTGTATTCTAACAATTTGGTGAGTTGCTTTAAAGATCTTTATTGCCGTCTATTTGCAAATCAGTTTTTGTATATCAGGCGAGGTGTTGTTTCATTGCGTTATGTGTGTTTGCAGTTGGTTCTATGAACGAAGATTCAGTGATTCAACTCTCTGTACACTCATTAATATAGATTTCCCATACATTTGTTCTATTCACCCCTCTGTACTATTACAAGTGCTTGCATACACTCGGATGGCCGAGGTTCGCTCACTAGATTACTACATTTAAGGAGGTCAATAATTGCATTTGCGACATGCAGTGATAAGGAATGATAGTTGCATATGGCGTTGTTCGTGTGCCTTAGTAGCTTCGTGGATGAAGACGGCGCAGCTCTCACGAATAGCTACTGCACAACTTACTAAGCTTTAAGTTCTAACTTTGATATATTGACTGCATTATCGATCAATACTTTTGATTCTCGTCCATAGAACAGTTCAGTAAAATACTCCAGGTAGAGAGGATTAGTCTGCGATTTCTACTTTACGATCTTTATGTTTCTCAACTTCGAGATTTTCAAGCCAAAGGTAACGGAGACCAGTTTTATTAGCTCACAGTATCTACTTATTCGTTTTCAGATCCTGAAGTGAGAATAATTTTTGTTAGTCTTATTAGCTGTGAAACACGGAAGAGATTTTTATCATTATTAGTGATTATAGCTCAACCAGTGGTAGTATCTCTCAAGGTATTAGGCCTATTCACTAACTTTAAACAGTTCATTTCGAGCATGTCGCTTATCAGTTGCAACCCGAAAGATACCTGAAAACTTATCTAAAATGTTCTCAGTATGCTTGGTATATCCCTCGTCCTAATTAAGGTAGAAACTCAGTTGCCTAAATTATCTTACTTTCTAGGCACATGATAAGCATTGATCGGGTAAGAGTGAAATCTGCTTAATCATAGGACTCGTCTGATGTAAACTGTGATGATGGAAAATATCTGTGCATGAAAACGTGAAATGTGCGAAACGTGCAAAACAACGTGAACTTATAAACTGTTAAGAAACTGCACTTGCCATTCCTTGTGTTTGTCCTTCCTATTGACGTGAAAATAAATAAGCACGTAGTTCATATTCAGTACCAGGAGAGCAAAATTAATCAATGTGGTTATTCACCATAGGGCTGTTTTACACATCAGAAATATTTCTCAAACAATCTTAACATAAAACTGTTGGAGTTCGTCTTTTTCAGCTTTGTTGAAAATGTGTACCGTTTGTTTTTGTAATCTAAATATCTTTGTGACGTGTGCTACTCACAAAATTTGACAGTAGTATGTAAAGAGACATTCGTTGGCAGATAAACATCAAATTTCCGGGAGATAGATTTGATGTCAGAGTAAGCAGATGATTCAGCTTCGCGGGTAAACATGAGGGGTGTGAGAGAAACACAAAGAAATACAGAATGAAGGAAGGTCAGATGTAGGAGAATAGGCAAGATCTGTGCAAATGGTGCTTTGAAGATAAGTTGCACATAATTTGGTTATGTAGCAGTGCGAAATTCCAAATGAACACTACTTTACCAGGTCTCTTGTCTTTTACTGTTGCGTTTTTAGGTCAGAATTATCATACAGATAGATCCTGAATTTGTGATCACATTTTAATAATAATATTAATAATATCTTTATTCTGAACTGCATTTGTAAAATGTACAGAATATTCAGAAGAGTTTGCTGCTTGATATTTTCCCTCCGTTAAACATCTTCAAGCAATTTAATAACTGACAGCATATCCTGTGACACAGTGCTCTCTGACCTGAAGCACAAACCACTACATCATGATCTATCTGCTTTCTCTCCTTTCAAGAATTCCACGACATCTAGTTGAAAGGCAATTGTATCATGTCCGGAAGTACATTTTGAGACCCAAAAGCAGAACGCAGAATAGAATCTATTATCTCATGTATCAGGACACACTGCTACCCACAATCAGACCATCCCTGAAGTTTAGTAGGAACTTGCGAATCAAGAGCTTAAAAACACTTTAAATATACACTAGAGTAGGTACTAACATTAGAGGTCATAGTCTGATCGATTAAAACAGAGACGGAAGTTTTCGGTAGCTCAAGTTTTAAGCAGGCCGCCAACATGTTAGCATTCCTACTGTCAAGTATGTTAGCAACTCGCATTTGTGTGTCAGATTGTTGACGTAATCGTTGCTTTTTCATCTCTTCGTATTCCGATTATCAGACAAACGAATGCAAATCAATACATTCCCATATTATTACAAATCCATGCAATTTTGCCTGAGAATATTCACTTGTATTCTGCAGCTCAGTTGCCTATGATCTCATGAGATAATGTTCCTGCTGTACTTTTGGTTTTGATTTGATGTGTTTATGATTGAATGCGATACATTTCATCATATGCAAAGATTATTTGAAGTTTATATCAGATTATACGAAACACTAAGACTGGTTGCTGGTTCGTGGACCACCGAAAGGTAATTCAAGATGTACAGTTAACTCTCTCTCTCTTTCCAGAGCAGAGTGGCAGCATAACTGGCTTGGCGGTCATCTGAGAGAACAAATGACAGACGTAACATCGCTATTTATCACCAGTAGTATAAATTCGACCAGAGAGCCCGACTACGATGAATTCTGCTTTTAGTCTAATCGCTATCCAAACAAACTCTCTGTGATGGTAGGAACTTCAGTAACATTTATTCCAGTCAGTATAGCTCGTCAGGTAATTGCGACATGCAAGCGCTAACACCACGTTAAGGTAGCAGCTATCAGTCGGGAAGGATAGAATCGAATTCTGTAAATCGAGTAGTGGTATTGCTGGGAGTAAAACTGTACATATGCATGACTAATACTTCAGTTGACCCTTTTTATCTCTTCACATCCCCAGTGGAACACACCTCTTTGACATTTCAGTAGCAGTGGTGCTTATGTTTTTGTACGGGTTGGTGTTGCTAGCCTCTCACCCAACCTTACCTCTTTACCCGGTCTTCTGCCTGTCAATTTAGGTTGGGTAGTGCATCGAGTGGTAGTCGAACTACAGACCACGTGTTTTGCTAGTGAGTATTCCACCTCTGGATGAATGTCGCACACGTTTGTAGAAAGTAAGTACAAGAAATCCAGGAATGAAGTCAGAATTCGGACCATACATGAAAGCAACAATAATTAAGGAAAAACTTCAATCAGTTATCTTCTAATCAGATAATATGATACTCTTAGATTTTCATAATTTCTACTACTTATTTTCTTAAATTAGTAATGAAAACCGTTTCCAGTGTTTTTTCCATTCACATATATCTCTAAACTTGTTGAAGGTTTTGACTGCAAGTCGAAAATGGACTTTTAAAACAAGACACTTTTGTTCCTTCAGAAATGTTGATTATTTTAGATACTGTACTGCAGATAATGAGAACATACGAGAAACAGAATTATTTTATGTGGTTTACCGGGAATTCGATTTTACCTTAATTTATCAGAATTTATCAAGGCTATCATACATAAGTGTAGTTCGGTGGCACATAGGTAGAATGCTCGCCAACCAAGCATGTGGTCCAGGGATCGATCCCCAGCCAACTCACCCCGTTACCTCTCTAAGCCAGTATAAGACTGGTAATAAAGGAAGGTTTGGTAGGAGGCTAGCAAGCACATCCCGTAGAAAAAAATAAAAACCACTGCCACCGAAACTTCGAGCCTCCAGCTTGAAGTCCCATATTCCACTGGGAACGTAGAGGAATAGAAAAATATCATACATTTATGAAATTGCATCATTATTTTGATAACAATCATAAGATTATCCTTAGAATATTTCAGCAAGTGTTTGGCTTACCCCCGATCCACTACTTAATAACCTGGTATTGGTTAAAAGAAAGTTTATAATTTGACTGAGAGAAATACTGAATAATCACTGCTTCAAATTTAAAAACAGACAAATGCATTTCACGTATTGTTTCGACTTCTACAGTGTCATTTGATTTGTCTTTTCATGAAATTTATTGTGTTTCATATACTGTACAGTTGACAGAGTTTACTTAACTAACATTCCTTCAAATTGTGAACATTTTTAAATGAATCAGCTTTCATTTTATTCACTTGAAGCGACAATCTGTGCTGTCGTTGTCTTATTCTCTTGTCTTTCGTATTCTTTATTTTAGTCAGTCAGAATAACTGAGTAAATGTCTCCCAGTACTTTGGGCTGGATTCTTCTGACTGATGTAAATGCCTCATGTCATAAAGTCAATGTAACGCTGTCACTAATCACTGAGAATTCACAGATTTTGGTATTCGAGGATTCATGAAATTATTGATTTAACTTAAGATGCATATTGTCGAAGAACAGCGTTGTTCTAAGCATTGTGCATCAATATTAGACTATACTCTATGGAAATTTCTATTGGGATAAGCTGTGAAAGTTATTTTATTATTTACTTTATTTCCTTAGGTTCCAGATAGAACATTAAGTTTCAGCAGCATATTTTCATTTCACCGTCTTCTCTGAAATTTTTCTGTTAACTCATTCTTCTGTTACTCACAAGCTTTCATTTCCTCTCTACGTGATCACCTGCATTTCATCCTCTGACATTCTACTCATCATTTCCAATCCGGGGGTGATGCCCATAATTTATTTTTGCACAATGATCTCCTAAGTTCATGTCCAGTCTACCCGTCTCCACTTCCTTCCACGTATTTACTAGACAGTAGGTTCCCAGTTGATTCATTTTCTCCAGATTTATTAGTTGCTAGTTATAGTTGCTGGCCGGTCATCTGAATTCCAGTATGAGCGGAAGGCAGTTGTGGATGCTTACCACCTGCATACACCTTTTGGAATTGCTTCCAGTAATGCACGCACCAAGCCTGTGAACAATACAAGAACACTGATGTAGCATTGACATTGAAGATCTCGATCTAGCCCTCCTGCCAACAATTAGTCGAAACGAATTCATGATGAAGGCTTTTCCTCTACAACAAACGTATTCGTTGGTGAATAACATCAGATGGCTACATGTTGTCAATAATTCACCTTTCAAGTTCCCCAGCCATCACTAATTGAGATCAGCTGAATAAAAGTGTGCAGGTGTAGATTTATCTCCCACACATACATAGCTGATTGACTACAGTTAATTGCTCTCAACTGTCCATCTCGAAAGATGAAGAGAAATGGTCTGGACTTATAAGTGCAGTGATTTATTTAAGTCTTCAGTTCTAATTGACCGAAAATGAATTTGGGCAGCATTTTCCATTCAACCAAAGTTTTACAAATTCTACTACTACAGACGAAGAAACAGGATCTGTGAATGCCTCACTAAAACTTCCCATGAGCTACAGCAAAGTGAGTTCAGAAGAACTTACGATAATGTGTTCGCCAACTGCCTGTTTCGTTGCTACAAATTCAAGTTGAAATAAGTAATTACGAGTTAAACACTCTGTAAATCAATGGAGATATTCACAGAGAAGGCGAAGAGGGACGAATCCTGAGGAGTTCTTAGTATCATTCATCTCAGAGATTCAGTATTATGCTACCAAATGTCCACGAGACAGTGACTGAATTATATGTTCTCATTCGAGGTAATTCATGTTTGATATTAAGCATATAAGACTAAATTTACGTGACATGCAGAAATTCTAAACAATTATAGGTAACGAAGTTCAAGCATAAACACTGAATTTAGGAATCTAATCTTTCATGTCGTAGTTAATTATTCTAAACACAGGTGACATGAAGGCCTGCAAAACTAGAGGACAATATGTCTTCAAGCAAAATGATCTCTGTGTAGATTGTTGTGATGAGAAATAACAGTTGCGAATACATGGATATGCTCAATGGATAGCTTATGAATGTCGAGGGATGAAGGAAATTCCGACTTGGAGTTCGAATGTTTAGATAGGCAGACCGCTGATAAAATTTAGCATTTGGAATGCAAGTTATTATCGATTAACCAATATATCTGACGTGAAGCGGGAATGTCTACAAAATTGAAGGATATTATTTCAAAAGCATGAATGCTGGCTTTCCTAGAAATGATTCATATTCTTTCAGTTCATTCTCGTCATCCACAGTGTGGATATTTCGAAATGGCTCACTCTTAACTAGAGTCTGATTAAGCTTGAAACAGCCGGATATCAGTAATTGTGAAAATACTTGTAAACGTGATGTTGAGCCTGAAGAGAACAGGTACGTTATAAGTGCTTTTCTCCAGTCAGACCCAAAAATGCTACACCTAAATGAGTTGCTTTGATGATTTTTCATTGAAGATAGACTGTGTGATGGAAAACAGAGCTTCCGTTGTGACCTGTTCAGTAGTACCCTTCACCTTATCATTATGTCGATGGATGACTTAACAGAATATCTCCTCATTCAAGTCATTTCATGCTGGTCGGCGGTTCAATAGTATGATACTCAAAATCCACACAAGTGTTCCAGAGTTTGGTTCTCGATCTAGGTACTTGTTAACTTCTCTTGGTTATTAAATCAGTAGGAATTATGAAAAAGGGGAAAGGTTGAGAGTGGGGCTAGCAATCTCACACCGCAGTAATGACATCAGCACTATGGAGACCTCGCAGCTTGAAACTGTTATTTCCACTCAGAAAGCGAGTAATGAGAAAAGTCATTTCATACAAAAGCCGAGCGGCATTTCGAGGCTACATATACTGCAGTTGACCAAATTTACCAGCTAATAAGAGTGAACCACATAATAAGAGAGTTTGAATCCCAAGTCAATAAAAATGATCCATAGAGATGTTAATAAACGACCAGTCACGAAGATGGTTGCCATGCGACACATTTATGTCATTCACGGAGAATTCAAATGAGTTCATTTCCTACTAGAACTTGCGCTGAAGATGTTGTCCAGAAGGACGACGAACGCTTCGCAATTAAATAAACCAACTTTGAGAACACAACTAATTGCAAATCATCCACCTGAGCTACAAATCTTCTCTATCACCTACATTATTTGTCTAAAGCTGTAAGCTGGTGAATTAAACCTATTTGATCATACGAAATATGACGGCTGTAGCTAAAGGAAAATTTCCATTCCTGATGAATACACCTACTCAGTGATAAAAATGTGGATATCTAGCAACAAATGATGAGAAATTCTCAAAATTATTCGTGGTATGGTGACGCTTGCATTACGTAGAGATTTTACCATTCATTTTTGGAGAATGTATATTTAATAATATTATGTACATGATTTGGAAATCCATGTCTGAATTCCCCTTCAATCAGATACTTTCCTCTCAGTTAAAAACTGTTCTCTACTCTAGTACACTTAACAGCAGTTTTGTTTATCATCAGTCTCTTCGATGTATAATTCTCCCATATTGAACAAAGATAAATGCATAAATTTTATGCCCCAAATTACAAGAATAATCAACTCTGCAAATCAAGAAACAATATTTGAATTCACGTTGACTTATTCTTATCAACAGACGTGTCTTTCCTTTACATGAAATAATACAGTCGACCAAGAAGGGTGGTTAAGAGAGATTTGTTATCATAACATCTATTCATTCACAACTTTGCTTGCTCAACCTGATCTATGCATTGAAGGACATTGGGGTACAGACAACTTTGTAAACACTGATTACAAATGTGGATATTGTGGAAATGAGGGAAGTCAAATCAGAATTAGACGGTTCTTGTAGATAGAACATTTGAGAAGGGAGAATCGACACCTAGCAGATCGCCATTCTTAAATGAAACAACAAATCTAAGTGTCTGACTGATGCTGCATATTTACAGCTTCACCTCTGAGAATCCAACACCATCAGTATGCTGTTGGATGGCATAACTTCACATCTTGTGATGCATACAATGGAATAATGATTTTGTGTGATTTGGGTACACTATGAAAATGTGACTTCGTAGAATCGGATGGGATGAATTTTGTCGTTGAATTCATTGTTGTCTACTTACTTTGTTATTTTCTTCAATTTCTGCATTATCGACATTTATGTGTGATAGGTCATCACTGACATTATTTGTGTAAATATTGTAAAATGAGTGAGCAATGTTTAGTGATAAGATAGTAGATCGAAGGAGTCTGAGTTACTGCGATATACCTCTGTAGTTGTACCTACTTGAATAAAAGAAGATTTGTATTCGCATCTACGGTTCACTATTTCAACATTCATATTTTGTGTCTATCACTGTGTACAATTCGTAAATTGTGTTTATCTTCACAAAGTCTACCTATAATTAAGAAAATGAAGGTCAGCATAATTACTCACAGAGTAATTAGTATACAGGACTGAATAGTCTAAAGGCAGTAAGGCTCTCACTACACTATTATAATTATAATAATAATTATTATTGATCATCTTAAGGAATTTTGGTCTGATTATAATGACCAGCACAAATACAACTACTTCTACTACTACTACTACTACTTCTACTACTTTTGCTATTACTACTACTACAACTTATACTAGAATATTTGTGCTTCACAGCGTAAAAGCGAAAAATATGTTGTAGGCAGTCGAAAGAAGTGTAGCTTGTGTAACTCAAGTTACTCAGATCTTATGAAATACCCACAGAAAACCTTATCACCTGAACTAATGCACACTGGATGATATTGTCTAACCAACGAAATCTCTGATGGCGAAGAAACTACGAAATGATGATATCATTTTGTGATATTTGTCTTCTCAATCTCTGCACTTATTGATACAAATATATATATATATATACATGCGTGCTCTACTTGATTTTATGGGAAATATTTTATCTACTACCTATGAGTGTATGCATAACAGAGAGGAAGTAGGTGTATACTATGATTGGTCATTCATAAACCATTGTGTGACTCAAATCTCATTTCATTTCATGAATGATCCCCATCAAGACACTAACGAGTAAAAGAAAGGTAGTTGAGTGAAGAGACTCTCTTCAGTGAATTCATTCATTAAGCTGTACAGTCGCGTTTATATGCAATGTTTATCTCATGAAATAGGGGATTAACAAAAGTGATGAGTTGTCACGACCATAGTTGTTAATATCATACAACGTATAACAGGAGATGTGTATATGTGAAGGTATAATATATATAATGACCTCGCTTAGTTAACTAGCTCGCTATCATTTGTCTTTCCAAGCATTCTGCTTCTCTTCTTTGTCCACTGACCTGTAGTTTTTACTCAAGTTAATTTTTTCATAGCTAATATATGCCTTGACCTCGCCTAGTTGACAAACTTGCTAGTTCCCTATCCAGCGCCAAGCCTGGTTATGGAAGGAGAATTTAGTCTGTTGCTAGCTACTCTACACCTCTAAAATTATCAAACTGCTAGAGAAACTTCGAAGCACAAGAAATATGTTAAAAATACAATAAATTCAAACGGTAATCTTATTATTCGCTGGAGTCGGAGAGGCGAAATGACACAGTAGGCTGGTGAAAGCTAGTCTTCAGGAAGCCAGTCATCCAGCCAATGTGTCTTCTCCCTATGAAAGCAAGAATAAGATTGGGGACGTGGAATGTCTGTGCAATTTACGAGGCTGGCTGGGAAGGCTTCACAGTTCATCTTGGAAATGCGAATATACAGTATAGAAATGCTGGGTACTTATCTGAGTGGGCAGATGGAATTGTTGTGGATCATCAAAACTGTCAACTGGAGAGTCAGTAATCTACTCTGGTCTGGTCAACTAGACAACAACCACGAGCACACGAAGGCAGTGAGTGGCTGTTATGAAGTCACTAGGGGCAGACAAAGTTCTAATGCAGCAGGGATCAATCTTCTCATCAAGGATCATGACAGCAGGATTAAACTCAATGATCCATTGCTACGGCCAGGGCCACATAAAACGCGGAATTGGTGAAGAACAAGGAAGAATTCTACAGACAACTACAAACAGTAATGAACAAAATCTCAAATGGTGACAACAAAATCCTTATGGGCGATATGAATTACAACCGAACTGGGAGCAGATTATACAGGAAGAGAACTGATCATGGGTTGAGGGGCTCTGACTTGGTGAAATGAATGAGAATGTGGGATTATTCGCAGACTTCTGTGATTTCAGTGACTTGGTGATTGGATGTAGCGTGTTTAAGCTCAAGAATATACACAAGGCCAGCGACATGGATTTCTCGTGATGGACACTCTACCAACGAGAGTGATTTCATCTCAGTGCTTCTCAAAGTAGTGGAGACGCAGCCAGTCTGCTGGACACAGAGTCACGAAGGGGAGCAGATGAGGGCTCAGACCATCCTCTAGTTCAAGGAACCTTCAATGTGAAGCTGAAATCCCTCAAAACAACTGGAGAGAGGCCACTATAATTTAAGATCAACATTCAGACACTGAAGGACACAACTACACGAGAGGCCTTCACTAAAGATCAGATCAGAGCAAAGTCAGTGAGAGACACTACGCTGTATCAGTGAGGAAACCTGTGTGGAAGAACACCAATAAAAGTCCTAATCGTGGTGAGCTTTGTCATGCATCAGACTGTGGAGATTGATGAGACAGAAAAATGCTGTGCTGACCGATAGGATGACTCTAGATGATTTTGATTTCGCGGGTGAATGATTTGTGTTTAATGTTACGCAGACTGAAAGACTTGCAGGCGAATACCAACAAACT